>CM069860.1:50305344-51505344 GCA_036172795.1 Pelodytes ibericus
CATCATGATATCATCATCATCATCATCATCATCATATCATCATCATCATCATCATCATCATCATCATGATATCATCATCATCATCATCATCATGATATCATCATCATCATCATCATCATGATATCATCATCATCATCATCATCATCATGATATCATCATCATCATCATCATCATCATGATATCATCATCATCATCATGATATCATCATCATCATCATGATATCATCATCATCATCATCATGATATCATCATCATCATCATCATGATATCATCATCATCATCATCATGATATCATCATCATCATGATATCATCATCATCATCATCATCATGATATCATCATGATATCATCATCATCATCATCATCATGATATCATCATCATCATCATGATATCATCATCATCATCATGATATCATCATCATCATCATGATATCATCATCATCATCATGATATCATCATCATCATCATCATCATCATCATCATGATATCATCATCATCATCATCATGATATCATCATCATCATCATCATCATGATATCATCATCATCATCATCATCATGATATCATCATCATCATCATCATCATGATATCATCATCATCATCATCATGATATCATCATCATCATCATCATCATCATTATGATATCATCATCATCATCATCATCATCATATCATCATCATGATATCATCATCATCATGATATCATCATCATCATGATATCATCATCATCATGATATCATCATCATCATGATATAATCATCATCATCATCATCATCATCATGATATCATCATCATCATCATATCATCATCATCATCATCATCATCATCATGATATCATCATCATCATCATCATCATCATGATATCATCATCATATCATGATCATCATCATCATCATATCATCATCATCTCATGATATCATCATCATCATCATCATCATCTCATGATATCATCATCATCATCATCATCATCTCATGATATCATCATCATCATCATCATCTCATGATATCATCATCATCATCATCATCTCATGATATCATCATCATCATCATCTCATGATATCATCATCATCATCATCATCATCATCATATCATGATATCATCATCATCATATCATGATATCATCATCATCATCATCATATCATGATATCATCATCATCATCATCATCATGATATCATCATCATCATCATGATATCATCATCATCATCATCATCATGATATCATCATCATCATCATCATCATGATATCATCATCATCATCATCATGATATCATCATCATCATGATATCATCATCATGATATCATCATCATCATCATGATATCATCATCATCATCATGATATCATCATCATCATCATCATGATATCATCATCATCATCATCATGATATCATCATCATCATCATCATCATCATCATGATATCATCATCATCATCATCATCATCGTGATATCATCATCATCATCATCGTGATATCATCATCATCATCATCATCATCATGATATCATCATCATCATCATCATCATGATATCATCATCATCATCATCATGATATCATCATCATCATCATCATGATATCATCATCATCATCATCATGATATCATCATCATCATCATCATGATATCATCATCATCATCATCATGATATCATCATCATCATCATCATGATATCATCATCATCATCATCATGATATCATCATCATCATCATCATGATATCATCATCATCATCATCATGATATCATCATCATCATCATCATCATGATATCATCATCATCATCATCATGATATCATCATCATCATCATCATCATGATATCATCATCATGATATCATCATCATCATCATCATCATCATGATATCATCATCATCATCATCATGATATCATCATCATCATCATCATCATCATGATATCATCATCATCATCATCATGATATCATCATCATCATCATCATCATCATCATGATATCATCATCATCATCATCATCATGATATCATCATCATCATCATCATCATCATGATATCATCATCATCATCATCATGATATCATCATCATCATCATCATGATATCATCATCATCATGATATCATCATCATCATGATATCATCATCATCATGATATCATCATCTTCATTATGATATCATCATCATCATGATATCATCATCATCATGATATCATCATCATGATATCATCATCATGATATCATCATCATGATATCATCATCATCATGATATCATCATCATGATATCATCATCATGATATCATCATCATTATATCATCATGATATCATCATCATCATCATGATATCATCATCATGATATCATCATCATGATATCATCATCATCATGATATCATCATCATCATCATGCAATCAGCACCATCATCATGATATTATCATCATCATTTTGATATCATCATCATGATATCATCATCATATCATCATCATGATATCATCATCATCATATCATCATCATCATATCATCTTCGTGATATCTTCATCATCATCATATCATCTTCATGATATCATCATCATCATCATCATATCATCATCATCATATCATCTTCATGATATCATCATCATATCATCTTCATGATATCATCATCATGATATCATCATCATCATGATATCATCATCATCATGATATCATCATCATCATGATATCATCATCATGATATCATCATCATGATATCATCATCATGATATCATCATCATCATCATCATGATATCATCATCATGATATCATCATCATCATGATATCATCATCATCATCATCATCATGATATCATCATCATCATCATCATCATGATATCATCATCATCATCATCATCATCATCATGATATCATCATCATCATGATATCATCATCATCATGATATCATCATCATCATCATCATCATGATATCATCATCATCATCATCATCATGATATCATCATCATCATGATATCATCATGATATCATCATCATCATCATCATGATATCATCATCATCATCATCATCATGATATCATCATCATCATCATCATCATGATATCATCATCATCATGATATCATCATGATATCATCATCATCATCATCATGATATCATCATCATCATCATCATGATATCATCATCATGATATCATCATCATCATCATGATATCATCATCATCATCATCATCATCATCATGATATCATCATCATCATCATCATCATCATCATGATATCATCATCATCATCATGATATCATCATCATCATCATCATCATGATATCATCATCATCATCATCATCATGATATCATCATCATCATCATCATCATGATATCATCATCATCATCATCATCATGATATCATCATCATCATCATCATCATCATCATCATCATCATCATCATCATCATCATGATATCATCATCATCATCATCATCATCATCATGATATCATCATCATCATCATCATGATATCATCATCATCATCATCATCATGATATCATCATCATCATCATCATCATCATCATGATATCATCATCATCATCATCATCATCATCATCATGATATCATCATCATCATCATCATCATCATGATATCATCATCATCATCATCATCATCATGATATCATCATCATCATCATCATCATGATATCATCATCATCATCATGATATCATCATCATCATCATCATGATATCATCATCATCATCATCATGATATCATCATCATCATCATCATGATATCATCATCATCATGATATCATCATCATCATCATGATATCATCATCATCATGATGATATCATCATCATCATGATATCATCATCATCATGATATCATCATCATCATGATATCATCATCATCATGATATCATCATCATCATCATCATCATCATCATGATATCATCATCATCATCATCATCATCATCATGATATCATCATCATCATCATCATCATCATCATGATATCATCATCATCATGATATCATCATCATCATGATATCATCATCATCATGATATCATCATCATGATATCATCATCATCATGATATCATCATCATGATATCATCATCATGATATCATCATCATTATATCATCATGATATCATCATCATCATCATGATATCATCATCATGATATCATCATCATGATATCATCATCATCATGATATCATCATCATCATCATGCAATCAGCACCATCATCATGATATTATCATCATCATTTTGATATCATCATCATGATATCATCATCATATCATCATCATGATATCATCATCATCATATCATCATCATCATATCATCTTCGTGATATCTTCATCATCATCATATCATCTTCATGATATCATCATCATCATCATCATATCATCATCATCATATCATCTTCATGATATCATCATCATATCATCTTCATGATATCATCATCATGATATCATCATCATCATGATATCATCATCATCATGATATCATCATCATCATGATATCATCATCATGATATCATCATCATGATATCATCATCATGATATCATCATCATCATCATCATGATATCATCATCATGATATCATCATCATCATGATATCATCATCATCATCATCATCATGATATCATCATCATCATCATCATCATGATATCATCATCATCATCATCATCATCATCATGATATCATCATCATCATGATATCATCATCATCATCATCATCATGATATCATCATCATCATCATCATCATGATATCATCATCATCATGATATCATCATGATATCATCATCATCATCATCATGATATCATCATCATCATCATCATCATGATATCATCATCATCATCATCATCATGATATCATCATCATCATGATATCATCATGATATCATCATCATCATCATCATGATATCATCATCATCATCATCATGATATCATCATCATGATATCATCATCATCATCATGATATCATCATCATCATCATCATCATCATCATGATATCATCATCATCATCATCATCATCATCATGATATCATCATCATCATCATGATATCATCATCATGATATCATCATCATCATCATGATATCATCATCATGATATCATCATCATCATCATGATATCATCATCATCATCATCATCATGATATCATCATCATCATCATCATCATGATATCATCATCATCATCATCATCATGATATCATCATCATCATCATCATCATCATCATCATCATCATCATCATCATCATCATCATCATCATCATGATATCATCATCATCATCATCATGATATCATCATCATCATCATCATCATGATATCATCATCATCATCATCATCATCATGATATCATCATCATCATCATCATCATCATGATATCATCATGATATCATCATCATCATGATATCATCATCATCATCATCATCATCATGATATCATCATCATCATCATCATCATCATGATATCATCATCATCATCATCATCATCATGATATCATCATCATCATCATCATCATCATGATATCATCATCATCATCATCATCATGATATCATCATCATCATCATGATATCATCATCATCATCATCATGATATCATCATCATCATCATCATGATATCATCATCATCATCATCATGATATCATCATCATCATGATATCATCATCATCATCATGATATCATCATCATCATGATGATATCATCATCATCATGATATCATCATCATCATGATATCATCATCATCATGATATCATCATCATCATGATATCATCATCATCATCATCATCATCATCATGATATCATCATCATCATCATCATCATCATCATGATATCATCATCATCATCATCATCATCATGATATCATCATCATCATGATATCATCATCATCATGATATCATCATCATCATGATATCATCATCATCATCATGATATCATCATCATCATCATCATCATCATGATATCATCATCATCATGATATCATCATCATCATGATATCATCATCATCATCATCATCATCATCATCATCATCATCATCATCATGATATCATCATCATCATCATCTTCATTATGATATCATCATCATTTTGATATCATCATCATGATATCATCATCATATCATCATCATGATATCATCATCATCATATCATCATCATCATATCATCTTCATGATATCTTCATCATCATCACATCATCTTCATGATATCATCATCTTCATCATCATCACATCATCTTCATGATATCATCATCATGATATCATCATCATCATCATGATATCATCATCATCATCATCATCATCATGATATCATCATCATCATCATCATCATCATGATATCATCATCATCATCATCATCATCATCATGATATCATCATCATCATCATCATCATCATGATATCATCATCATCATCATCATCATCATCATGATATCATCATCATCATCATCATGATATCATCATCATCATCATCATGATATCATCATCATCATCATCATGATATCATCATCATCATCATCATGATATCATCATCATCATCATCATGATATCATCATCATCATCATCATGATATCATCATCATCATCATCATCATCATCATCATCATCATCATCATCATGATATCATCATCATCATCATCATCATCATCATATCATCATCATCATCATCATCATCATGATATCATCATCATCATCATCATCATCATGATATCATCATCATATCATCATCATATCATCATCATCATCATCATGATATCATCATCATGATATCATCATCATCATCATGATATCATCATCATCATCATGATATCATCATCATCATCATGATATCATCATCATCATCATCATCATCATCATCATGATATCATCATCATCATGATATCATCATCATCATCATCATCATGATATCATCATCATCATCATCATGATATCATCATCATCATCATCATCATCATCATCATCATGATATCATCATCATCATGATATCATCATCATCATCATCATATCATCATCATCATCATCATCATGATATCATCATGATATCATCATCATCATCATGATATCATCATATCATCATCATCATCATGATATCATCATCATCATCATCATCATGATATCATCATCATCATCATCATCATGATATCATCATCATCATCATCATCATCATGATATCATCATCATCATCATCATCATCATCATGATATCATCATCATCATCATCATCATCATGATATCATCATCATCATCATCATGATATCATCATCATCATCATCATGATATCATCATCATCATCATCATCATCATGATATCATCATCATCATCATCATCATGATATCATCATCATCATCATCATCATGATATCATCATCATCATCATCATCATCATGATATCATCATCATCATCATCATCATGATATCATCATCATCATCATCATCATCATGATATCATCATCATCATCATCATCATCATGATATCATCATCATCATCATCATCATCATGATATCATCATCATCATGATATCATCATCATCATCATCATCATCATGATATCATCATCATCATCATCATCATGATATCATCATCATCATCATCATCATGATATCATCATCATCATCATCATCATGATATCATCATCATCATCATCATCATGATATCATCATCATCATCATCATCATCATCATGATATCATCATCATCATGATATCATCATCATCATCATCATCTCATCATCATCATCATCATCATCATCATCATCATCATCATCATCATATCATCATCATCATCATCATCATCATCATCATCATGATATCATCATCATCATCATCATCATCATCATCATCATCATGATATCATCATCATCATCATCATCATCATCATCATCATCATCATATCATCATCATCATCATCATCATCATCATCATCATCATCATCATCATCATGATATCATCATCATCATCATCATCATCATGATATCATCATCATCATCATCATCATGATATCATCATCATCATCATCATCATCATGATATCATCATCATCATCATCATCATCATGATATCATCATCATCATCATCATCATGATATCATCATCATCATGATATCATCATCATCATCATCATCATGATATCATCATCATCATCATCATCATCATGATATCATCATCATCATCATCATCATCATGATATCATCATCATCATCATCATCATCATCATCATCATGATATCATCATCATCATCATCATCATCATCATCATCATGATATCATCATCATCATCATCATCATCATCATCATGATATCATCATCATCATCATCATGATATCATCATCATCATCATCATCATCATGATATCATCATCATCATCATCATCATCATGATATCATCATCATCATCATCATCATCATGATATCATCATCATCATCATCATGATATCATCATCATCATCATCATCATGATATCATCATCATCATCATCATCATGATATCATCATCATCATCATCATCATGATATCATCATCATCATCATCATCATGATATCATCATCATCATCATCATCATGATATCATCATCATCATCATCATCATCATCATCATGATATCATCATCATCATCATCATCATCATGATATCATCATCATCATCATCATCATCATGATATCATCATCATCATCATCATCATCATGATATCATCATCATCATCATCATCATGATTTCATCATCATCATCATCATCATGATATCATCATCATCATCATCATCATCATGATATCATCATCATCATCATCATCATCATGATATCATCATCATCATCATCATCATCATGATATCATCATCATCATCATCATCATGATATCATCATCATCATCATCATGATATCATCATCATCATCATCATCATGATATCATCATGATATCATCATCATCATCATCATCATGATATCATCATGATATCATCATCATCATCATCATCATCATCATCATGATATCATCATCATCATCATCATGATATCATCATCATCATCATCATCATGATATCATCATCATCATCATCATCATCATGATATCATCATCATCATCATCATCATGATATCATCATCATCATCATCATCATCATGATATCATCATCATCATCATCATCATGATATCATCATCATCATCATCATCATGATATCATCATCATCATCATCATCATCATGATATCATCATCATCATCATCATCATCATGATATCATCATCATCATCATCATCATGATATCATCATCATCATCATCATGATATCATCATCATCATCATCATCATGATATCATCATCATCATCATCATCATGATTTCATCATCATCATCATCATCATGATATCATCATCATCATCATCATGATATCATCATCATCATCATCATCATCATGATATCATCATCATCATCATCATCATGATATCATCATCATCATCATCATCATGATATCATCATCATCATCATCATCATGATATCATCATCATCATCATCATCATGATATCATCATCATCATCATCATCATCATGATATCATCATCATCATCATCATCATCATGATATCATCATCATCATCATCATCATGATATCATCATCATCATCATCATCATGATATCATCATCATCATCATCATCATCATGATATCATCATCATCATCATCATCATCATGATATCATCATCATCATCATGATATCATCATCATCATCATGATATCATCATCATCATCATCATGATATCATCATCATCATCATCATGATATCATCATCATCATCATCATCATCATGATATCATCATCATCATGATATCATCATCATCATGATATCATCATCATCATCATCATGATATCATCATCATCATGATATCATCATCATCATCATCATCATCATCATGATATCATCATCATCATGATATCATCATCATCATCATGATATCATCATCATCATCATGATATCATCATCATCATCATGATATCATCATCATCATCATCATCATGATATCATCATCATCATCATCATCATGATATCATCATCATCATAATCATCATCATGATATCATCATCATGATATCATCATCATCATCATCATGATATCATCATCATGATATCATCATCATCATCATCATGATATCATCATCATCATCATCATGATATCATCATCATCATCATCATGATATCATCATCATCATCATCATGATATCATCATCATCATGATATCATCATCATCATGATATCATCATCATGATATCATCATCATCATCATCATGATATCATCATCATCATGATATCATCATCATCATGATATCATCATCATCATCATCATCTTCATTATGATATCATCATCTTCATTATGATATCATCATCATCATGATATCATCATCATCATGATATCATCATCATGATATCATCATCATGATATCATCATCATGATATCATCATCATGATATCATCATGATATCATCATCATGATATCATCATCATGATATCATCATCATCATGATATCATCATCATCATCATGCAATCAGCACCATCATCATGATATTATCATCATCATTTTGATATCATCATCATGATATCATCATCATCATATCATCATCATGATATCATCATCATCATATCATCATGATATCATCATCATCATATCATCATGATATCATCATCATCATCATGATATCATCATCATGATATCATCATCATCATGATATCATCATCATCATGATATCATCATCATCATCATATCATCATCATCATCATGATATCATCATCATCATGATATCATCATCATCATCATGATATCATCATCATGATATCATCATCATCATCATCATGATATCATCATCATGATATCATCATCATCATCATCATCATGATATCATCATCATCATCATCATCATGATATCATCATCATCATCATCATCATGATATCATCATCATCATCATCATCATGATATCATCATCATCATCATCATCATGATATCATCATGATATCATCATCATCATCATGATATCATCATCATGATATCATCATCATGATATCATCATCATGATATCATCATCATGATATCATCATCATGATATCATCATCATGATATCATCATCATCATCATGATATCATCATCATCATCATGATATCATCATCATCATCATGATATCATCATCATCATCATGATATCATCATCATCATCATGATATCATCATCATCATCATGATATCATCATCATCATCATCATCATCATCATGATATCATCATCATCATCATCATGATATCATCATCATCATCATCATGATATCATCATCATCATCATCATCATGATATCATCATCATCATCATCATCATGATATCATCATCATCATCATCATGATATCATCATCATCATCATCATCATCATGATATCATCATCATCATCATCATGATATCATCATCATCATGATATCATCATCATCATCATCATCATCTTCATTATGATATCATCATCATCATGATATCATCATCATCATGATATCATCATCATCATCATCATCATGATATCATCATCATCATCATCATCATCATATCATCATCATCATGATATCATCATCATCATCATCATCATGATATCATCATCATCATCATGATATCATCATCATCATCATGATATCATCATCATCATCATGATATCATCATCATCATCATGATATCATCATCATCATCATGATATCATCATCATCATCATGATATCATCATCATCATCATGATATCATCATCATCATCATCATCATGATATCATCATCATCATCATCATCATGATATCATCATCATCATCATCATCATGATATCATCATCATCATCATCATCATGATATCATCATCATCATCATCATCATGATATCATCATCATCATCATCATCATGATATCATCATCATCATCATCATCATGATATCATCATCATCATGATATCATCATCATCATGATATCATCATCATCATCATCATCATGATATCATCATCATCATGATATCATCATCATCATCATCATCATGATATCATCATCATCATCATCATCATGATATCATCATCATCATCATCATCATGATATCATCATCATCATCATCATCATGATATCATCATCATCATCATCATCATGATATCATCATCATCATCATCATCATCATCATCATGATATCATCATCATCATCATCATCATCATGATATCATCATCATCATCATCATCATCATGATATCATCATCATCATCATCATCATCATGATATCATCATCATCATCATCATCATCATGATATCATCATCATCATCATCATCATCATGATATCATCATCATCATCATCATCATCATGATATCATCATCATCATCATCATCATCATGATATCATCATCATCATCATCATCATGATATCATCATGATATCATCATCATCATCATCATCATGATATCATCATCATCATCATCATCATCATGATATCATCATCATCATCATCATGATATCATCATCATCATCATCATCATGATATCATCATCATCATCATCATCATGATATCATCATCATCATGATATCATCATCATCATCATGATATCATCATCATCATCATGATATCATCATCATCATCATCATATCATCATCATGATATCATCATATCATCATCATGATATCATCATCATCATCATCATCATCATGATATCATCATCATCATCATCATGATATCATCATCATCATCATCATGATATCATCATCATCATCATCATGATATCATCATCATCATCATCATGATATCATCATCATCATCATCATGATATCATCATCATCATCATCATGATATCATCATCATCATCATCATGATATCATCATCATCATCATCATGATATCATCATCATCATCATCATGATATCATCATCATCATCATCATGATATCATCATCATCATGATATCATCATCATCATCATCATCATCATCATCATCATGATATCATCATCATCATCATCATGATATCATCATCATCATCATGATATCATCATCATCTTCATTATGATATCATCATCATCATGATATCATCATCATCATGATATCATCATCATCATGATATCATCATCATGATATCATCATCATCATCATATCATCATGATATCATCATCATCATGCAATCAGCACCATCATCATGATATTATCATCATCATCATGATATCATCATCATGATATCATCATCATCATCATATCATCATCATGATATCATCATCATCATATCATCTTCATGATATCTTCATCATCATCATATCATCTTCATGATATCTTCATCATCATCATATCATCTTCATGATATCATCATCATGATATCATCATCATCATCATGATATCATCATCATCATCATGATATCATCATCATCATCATCATCATGATATCATCATCATCATCATGATATCATCATCATCATCATGATATCATCATCATCATCATGATATCATCATCATCATCATGATATCATCATCATCATCATGATATCATCATCATCATCATCATCATGATATCATCATCATCATCATGATATCATCATCATCATCATCATCATGATATCATCATCATCATCATCATCATGATATCATCATCATCATCATCATCATGATATCATCATCATCATCATCATCATGATATCATCATCATCATCATCATCATGATATCATCATCATCATCATCATCATGATATCATCATCATCATCATCATCATCATCATCATCATCATGATATCATCATCATCATCATCATCATGATATCATCATCATCATCATCATCATGATATCATCATCATCATCATCATGATATCATCATCATCATCATCATGATATCATCATCATCATCATCATGATATCATCATCATCATCATCATGATATCATCATCATCATCATCATGATATCATCATCATCATCATGATATCATCATCATCATCATCATCATGATATCATCATCATCATCATCATCATGATATCATCATCATCATCATCATCATCATCATCATCATCATCATCATCATCATGATATCATCATCATCATCATCATCATCATGATATCATCATCATCATCATCATCATCATGATATCATCATCATCATGATATCATCATGATATCATCATCATCATGATATCATCATCATCATCATCATCATGATATCATCATCATCATCATCATCATGATATCATCATCATCATCATCATCATGATATCATCATCATCATCATCATCATCATCATGATATCATCATCATCATCATCATCATCATGATATCATCATCATCATCATCATCATCATGATATCATCATCATCATCATCATCATGATATCATCATCATCATCATCATCATCATCATGATATCATCATCATCATCATCATCATCATGATATCATCATCATCATCATCATCATGATATCATCATCATCATCATCATCATCATGATATCATCATCATCATCATCATCATCATGATATCATCATCATCATCATCATCATCATGATATCATCATCATCATCATCATGATATCATCATCATCATCATCATCATGATATCATCATCATCATGATATCATCATCATCATCATGATATCATCATCATCATCATGATATCATCATCATCATGATATCATCATCATCATCATGATATCATCATCATCATCATGATATCATCATCATCATCATCATATCATCATCATGATATCATCATCATCATCATCATCATCATGATATCATCATCATCATCATCATGATATCATCATCATCATCATCATGATATCATCATCATCATCATCATGATATCATCATCATCATCATCATGATATCATCATCATCATCATCATGATATCATCATCATCATCATCATGATATCATCATCATCATCATCATGATATCATCATCATCATCATCATGATATCATCATCATCA
Organism: Pelodytes ibericus; assembly: GCA_036172795.1. Taxonomy (NCBI): domain Eukaryota; kingdom Metazoa; phylum Chordata; class Amphibia; order Anura; family Pelodytidae; genus Pelodytes; species Pelodytes ibericus. The sequence continues at coordinate 50,320,141 of CM069860.1, forward strand.
TCATCATGATATCATCATCATCATCATCATGATATCATCATCATCATCATCATGATATCATCATCATCATCATCATGATATCATCATCATCATCATCATCATCATCATCATCATCATGATATCATCATCATCATCATCATCATCATCATCATCATCATGATATCATCATCATCATCATCATGATATCATCATCATCATCATCATCATCATGATATCATCATCATCATCATCATGATATCATCATCATCATGATATCATCATCATGATATCATCATCATCATCATATCATCATGATATCATCATCATCATGCAATCAGCACCATCATCATGATATTATCATCATCATCATGATATCATCATCATGATATCATCATCATCATCATATCATCATCATGATATCATCATCATGATATCATCATCATCATATCATCTTCATGATATCTTCATCATCATCATATCATCTTCATGATATCATCATCATCATCATCATCATCATCATGATATCATCATCATCATGATATCATCATCATCATGATATCATCATCATCATGATATCATCATCATCATGATATCATCATCATCATCATCATCATGATATCATCATCATCATCATCATCATCATGATATCATCATCATCATGATATCATCATCATGATATCATCATCATGATATCATCATCATGATATCATCATCATGATATCATCATCATGATATCATCATGATATCATCATCATGATATCATCATCATCATGATATCATCATCATCATCATGCAATCAGCACCATCATCATGATATTATCATCATCATTTTGATATCATCATCATGATATCATCATCATCATATCATCATCATGATATCATCATCATCATATCATCATGATATCATCATCATCATATCATCATGATATCATCATCATCATCATGATATCATCATCATGATATCATCATCATCATGATATCATCATCATCATGATATCATCATCATCATCATATCATCATCATCATCATGATATCATCATCATCATGATATCATCATCATCATCATGATATCATCATCATGATATCATCATCATCATCATCATGATATCATCATCATGATATCATCATCATCATCATCATCATGATATCATCATCATCATCATCATCATGATATCATCATCATCATCATCATCATGATATCATCATCATCATCATCATCATGATATCATCATCATCATCATCATCATGATATCATCATCATCATCATCATCATGATATCATCATCATCATCATCATCATGATATCATCATCATCATCATCATCATGATATCATCATCATCATCATCATCATCATGATATCATCATCATCATCATCATCATCATGATATCATCATCATCATCATGATATCATCATCATCATCATGATATCATCATCATCATCATCATGATATCATCATCATCATCATCATGATATCATCATCATCATCATCATCATCATGATATCATCATCATCATGATATCATCATCATCATGATATCATCATCATCATCATCATGATATCATCATCATCATGATATCATCATCATCATCATCATCATCATCATGATATCATCATCATCATGATATCATCATCATCATCATGATATCATCATCATCATCATGATATCATCATCATCATCATGATATCATCATCATCATCATCATCATGATATCATCATCATCATCATCATCATGATATCATCATCATCATAATCATCATCATGATATCATCATCATGATATCATCATCATCATCATCATGATATCATCATCATGATATCATCATCATCATCATCATGATATCATCATCATCATCATCATGATATCATCATCATCATCATCATGATATCATCATCATCATCATCATGATATCATCATCATCATGATATCATCATCATCATGATATCATCATCATGATATCATCATCATCATCATCATGATATCATCATCATCATGATATCATCATCATCATGATATCATCATCATCATCATCATCTTCATTATGATATCATCATCTTCATTATGATATCATCATCATCATGATATCATCATCATCATGATATCATCATCATGATATCATCATCATGATATCATCATCATGATATCATCATCATGATATCATCATGATATCATCATCATGATATCATCATCATGATATCATCATCATCATGATATCATCATCATCATCATGCAATCAGCACCATCATCATGATATTATCATCATCATTTTGATATCATCATCATGATATCATCATCATCATATCATCATCATGATATCATCATCATCATATCATCATGATATCATCATCATCATATCATCATGATATCATCATCATCATCATGATATCATCATCATGATATCATCATCATCATGATATCATCATCATCATGATATCATCATCATCATCATATCATCATCATCATCATGATATCATCATCATCATGATATCATCATCATCATCATGATATCATCATCATGATATCATCATCATCATCATCATGATATCATCATCATGATATCATCATCATCATCATCATCATGATATCATCATCATCATCATCATCATGATATCATCATCATCATCATCATCATGATATCATCATCATCATCATCATCATGATATCATCATCATCATCATCATCATGATATCATCATGATATCATCATCATCATCATGATATCATCATCATGATATCATCATCATGATATCATCATCATGATATCATCATCATGATATCATCATCATGATATCATCATCATGATATCATCATCATCATCATGATATCATCATCATCATCATGATATCATCATCATCATCATGATATCATCATCATCATCATGATATCATCATCATCATCATGATATCATCATCATCATCATCATCATCATCATATCATCATCATCATCATCATCATGATATCATCATCATCATCATCATGATATCATCATCATCATCATCATGATATCATCATCATCATCATCATCATGATATCATCATCATCATCATCATCATGATATCATCATCATCATCATCATGATATCATCATCATCATCATCATCATCATGATATCATCATCATCATCATCATGATATCATCATCATCATGATATCATCATCATCATCATCATCATCTTCATTATGATATCATCATCATCATGATATCATCATCATCATGATATCATCATCATCATCATCATCATGATATCATCATCATCATCATCATCATCATATCATCATCATCATGATATCATCATCATCATCATCATCATGATATCATCATCATCATCATGATATCATCATCATCATCATGATATCATCATCATCATCATGATATCATCATCATCATCATGATATCATCATCATCATCATGATATCATCATCATCATCATGATATCATCATCATCATCATGATATCATCATCATCATCATCATCATGATATCATCATCATCATCATCATCATGATATCATCATCATCATCATCATCATGATATCATCATCATCATCATCATCATGATATCATCATCATCATCATCATCATGATATCATCATCATCATCATCATCATGATATCATCATCATCATCATCATCATGATATCATCATCATCATGATATCATCATCATCATGATATCATCATCATCATCATCATCATGATATCATCATCATCATGATATCATCATCATCATCATCATCATGATATCATCATCATCATCATCATCATGATATCATCATCATCATCATCATCATGATATCATCATCATCATCATCATCATGATATCATCATCATCATCATCATCATGATATCATCATCATCATCATCATCATCATCATCATGATATCATCATCATCATCATCATCATCATGATATCATCATCATCATCATCATCATCATGATATCATCATCATCATCATCATCATCATGATATCATCATCATCATCATCATCATCATGATATCATCATCATCATCATCATCATCATGATATCATCATCATCATCATCATCATCATGATATCATCATCATCATCATCATCATCATGATATCATCATCATCATCATCATCATGATATCATCATGATATCATCATCATCATCATCATCATGATATCATCATCATCATCATCATCATCATGATATCATCATCATCATCATCATGATATCATCATCATCATCATCATCATGATATCATCATCATCATCATCATCATGATATCATCATCATCATGATATCATCATCATCATCATGATATCATCATCATCATCATGATATCATCATCATCATCATCATATCATCATCATGATATCATCATATCATCATCATGATATCATCATCATCATCATCATCATCATGATATCATCATCATCATCATCATGATATCATCATCATCATCATCATGATATCATCATCATCATCATCATGATATCATCATCATCATCATCATGATATCATCATCATCATCATCATGATATCATCATCATCATCATCATGATATCATCATCATCATCATCATGATATCATCATCATCATCATCATGATATCATCATCATCATCATCATGATATCATCATCATCATCATCATGATATCATCATCATCATCATCATGATATCATCATCATCATGATATCATCATCATCATCATCATCATCATCATGATATCATCATCATCATCATCATGATATCATCATCATCATCATGATATCATCATCATCTTCATTATGATATCATCATCATCATGATATCATCATCATCATGATATCATCATCATCATGATATCATCATCATGATATCATCATCATCATCATATCATCATGATATCATCATCATCATGCAATCAGCACCATCATCATGATATTATCATCATCATCATGATATCATCATCATGATATCATCATCATCATCATATCATCATCATGATATCATCATCATCATATCATCTTCATGATATCTTCATCATCATCATATCATCTTCATGATATCTTCATCATCATCATATCATCTTCATGATATCATCATCATGATATCATCATCATCATCATGATATCATCATCATCATCATGATATCATCATCATCATCATCATCATGATATCATCATCATCATCATGATATCATCATCATCATCATGATATCATCATCATCATCATGATATCATCATCATCATCATGATATCATCATCATCATCATGATATCATCATCATCATCATCATCATGATATCATCATCATCATCATGATATCATCATCATCATCATCATCATGATATCATCATCATCATCATCATCATGATATCATCATCATCATCATCATCATGATATCATCATCATCATCATCATCATGATATCATCATCATCATCATCATCATGATATCATCATCATCATCATCATCATGATATCATCATCATCATCATCATCATCATATCATCATCATCATGATATCATCATCATCATCATCATCATGATATCATCATCATCATCATCATCATGATATCATCATCATCATCATCATGATATCATCATCATCATCATCATGATATCATCATCATCATCATCATGATATCATCATCATCATCATCATGATATCATCATCATCATCATCATGATATCATCATCATCATCATCATGATATCATCATCATCATCATGATATCATCATCATCATCATCATGATATCATCATCATCATCATCATCATCATCATCATCATCATCATCATCATCATCATCATCATCATGATATCATCATCATCATCATCATCATCATGATATCATCATCATCATCATCATCATCATGATATCATCATCATCATGATATCATCATGATATCATCATCATCATGATATCATCATCATCATCATCATCATGATATCATCATCATCATCATCATCATGATATCATCATCATCATCATCATCATGATATCATCATCATCATCATCATCATCATCATGATATCATCATCATCATCATCATCATCATGATATCATCATCATCATCATCATCATCATGATATCATCATCATCATCATCATCATCATGATATCATCATCATCATCATCATCATGATATCATCATCATCATCATCATCATCATCATGATATCATCATCATCATCATCATCATCATGATATCATCATCATCATCATCATCATGATATCATCATCATCATCATCATCATCATGATATCATCATCATCATCATCATCATCATGATATCATCATCATCATCATCATCATCATGATATCATCATCATCATCATCATGATATCATCATCATCATCATCATCATGATATCATCATCATCATGATATCATCATCATCATCATGATATCATCATCATCATCATGATATCATCATCATCATCATCATATCATCATCATGATATCATCATCATCATCATCATCATCATGATATCATCATCATCATCATCATGATATCATCATCATCATCATCATGATATCATCATCATCATCATCATGATATCATCATCATCATCATCATGATATCATCATCATCATCATCATGATATCATCATCATCATCATCATGATATCATCATCATCATCATCATGATATCATCATCATCATCATCATGATATCATCATCATCATCATCATGATATCATCATCATCATCATCATGATATCATCATCATCATCATCATGATATCATCATCATCATCATCATGATATCATCATCATCATCATCATGATATCATCATCATCATCATCATCATCATCATCATCATCATGATATCATCATCATCATCATCATGATATCATCATCATCATCATCATCATCATGATATCATCATCATCATCATCATGATATCATCATCATCATGATATCATCATCATGATATCATCATCATCATCATATCATCATGATATCATCATCATCATGCAATCAGCACCATCATCATGATATTATCATCATCATCATGATATCATCATCATGATATCATCATCATCATCATATCATCATCATGATATCATCATCATGATATCATCATCATCATATCATCTTCATGATATCTTCATCATCATCATATCATCTTCATGATATCATCATCATCATCATCATCATCATCATGATATCATCATCATCATGATATCATCATCATCATGATATCATCATCATCATGATATCATCATCATCATGATATCATCATCATCATCATCATCATGATATCATCATCATCATCATCATCATCATGATATCATCATCATCATGATATCATCATCATGATATCATCATCATGATATCATCATCATGATATCATCATCATGATATCATCATGATATCATCATCATGATATCATCATCATGATATCATCATCATCATGATATCATCATCATCATCATGCAATCAGCACCATCATCATGATATTATCATCATCATTTTGATATCATCATCATGATATCATCATCATCATATCATCATCATGATATCATCATCATCATATCATCATGATATCATCATCATCATATCATCATGATATCATCATCATCATCATGATATCATCATCATGATATCATCATCATCATGATATCATCATCATCATGATATCATCATCATCATCATATCATCATCATCATCATGATATCATCATCATCATGATATCATCATCATCATCATGATATCATCATCATGATATCATCATCATCATCATCATGATATCATCATCATGATATCATCATCATCATCATCATCATGATATCATCATCATCATCATCATCATGATATCATCATCATCATCATCATCATGATATCATCATCATCATCATCATCATGATATCATCATCATCATCATCATCATGATATCATCATCATCATCATCATCATGATATCATCATCATCATCATCATCATGATATCATCATCATCATCATCATCATGATATCATCATCATCATCATCATCATCATGATATCATCATCATCATCATGATATCATCATCATGATATCATCATCATGATATCATCATCATGATATCATCATCATGATATCATCATCATGATATCATCATCATGATATCATCATCATCATCATGATATCATCATCATCATCATGATATCATCATCATCATCATGATATCATCATCATCATCATGATATCATCATCATCATCATCATCATCATATCATCATCATCATCATCATCATGATATCATCATCATCATCATCATGATATCATCATCATCATCATCATCATGATATCATCATCATCATCATCATCATGATATCATCATCATCATCATCATGATATCATCATCATCATCATCATCATCATGATATCATCATCATCATCATCATGATATCATCATCATCATGATATCATCATCATCATCATCATCATCTTCATTATGATATCATCATCATCATGATATCATCATCATCATGATATCATCATCATCATCATCATCATGATATCATCATCATCATCATCATCATGATATCATCATCATCATGATATCATCATCATCATCATCATCATGATATCATCATCATCATCATCATCATGATATCATCATCATCATCATCATCATGATATCATCATCATCATCATCATCATGATATCATCATCATCATCATGATATCATCATCATCATCATGATATCATCATCATCATCATGATATCATCATCATCATCATGATATCATCATCATCATCATCATCATGATATCATCATCATCATCATCATCATGATATCATCATCATCATCATCATCATGATATCATCATCATCATCATCATCATGATATCATCATCATCATCATCATCATGATATCATCATCATCATCATCATCATGATATCATCATCATCATCATCATCATGATATCATCATCATCATCATCATCATGATATCATCATCATCATGATATCATCATCATCATGATATCATCATCATCATCATCATCATGATATCATCATCATCATGATATCATCATCATCATCATCATCATGATATCATCATCATCATCATCATCATGATATCATCATCATCATCATCATCATGATATCATCATCATCATCATCATGATATCATCATCATCATCATCATGATATCATCATCATCATCATCATCATCATGATATCATCATCATCATCATCATGATATCATCATCATCATCATCATCATCATGATATCATCATCATCATGATATCATCATCATCATGATATCATCATCATCATCATCATCATGATATCATCATCATGATATCATCATCATCATCATCATCATCATGATATCATCATCATCATCATCTTGATGATATCATCATCATCATCATGATATCATCATCATCATCATGATATCATCATCATCATCATCATCATCATCATCATCATGATATCATCATCATCATCATCATCATCATGATATCATCATCATCATCATCATCATCATGATATCATCATCATCATCATCATCATCATGATATCATCATCATCATCATCATCATCATGATATCATCATCATCATCATCATCATCATGATATCATCATCATCATCATCATCATCATGATATCATCATCATCATCATCATCATCATGATATCATCATCATCATCATCATCATCATGATATCATCATGATATCATCATCATCATCATCATATCATCATGATATCATCATCATCATCATCATCATCATGATATCATCATCATCATCATCATCATCATGATATCATCATCATCATGATATCATCATCATCATCATGATATCATCATCATCATCATGATATCATCATCATCATCATCATATCATCATCATGATATCATCATCATCATCATCATCATCATGATATCATCATCATCATCATCATGATATCATCATCATCATCATCATCATCATGATATCATCATCATCATCATCATGATATCATCATCATCATCATCATGATATCATCATCATCATCATCATGATATCATCATCATCATCATCATGATATCATCATCATCATCATCATGATATCATCATCATCATCATCATGATATCATCATCATCATCATCATGATATCATCATCATCATCATGATATCATCATCATCATCATCATGATATCATCATCATCATCATCATGATATCATCATCATCATCATGATATCATCATCATCATGATATCATCATCATCATCATCATCATCATCATCATCATCATCATCATCATCATCATCATCATCATCATCATCATCATGATATCATCATCATCATCATCATGATATCATCATCATCATCATCATCATCATGATATCATCATCATCATCATCATGATATCATCATCATCATCATGATATCATCATCATCTTCATTATGATATCATCATCATCATGATATCATCATCATGATATCATCATCATCATGATATCATCATCATGATATCATCATCATCATCATATCATCATGATATCATCATCATCATGCAATCAGCACCATCATCATGATATTATCATCATCATCATGATATCATCATCATGATATCATCATCATCATCATATCATCATCATGATATCATCATCATGATATCATCATCATCATATCATCTTCATGATATCTTCATCATCATCATATCATCTTCATGATATCATCATCATGATATCATCATCATCATCATGATATCATCATCATCATCATGATATCATCATCATCATCATCATCATGATATCATCATCATCATCATGATATCATCATCATCATCATGATATCATCATCATCATCATGATATCATCATCATCATCATCATCATGATATCATCATCATCATCATCATCATGATATCATCATCATCATCATCATCATGATATCATCATCATCATCATCATCATGATATCATCATCATCATCATCATCATGATATCATCATCATCATGATATCATCATCATCATGATATCATCATCATCATGATATCATCATCATCATGATATCATCATCATCATCATCATCATGATATCATCATCATCATCATCATCATGATATCATCATCATCATCATCATCATGATATCATCATCATCATCATCATGATATCATCATCATCATCATCATGATATCATCATCATCATCATCATGATATCATCATCATCATCATCATGATATCATCATCATCATCATCATCATCATGATATCATCATCATCATCATCATCATCATGATATCATCATCATCATCATCATCATCATGATATCATCATCATCATGATATCATCATGATATCATCATCATCATGATATCATCATCATCATGATATCATCATCATCATCATCATCATGATATCATCATCATCATCATCATCATGATATCATCATCATCATCATCATCATGATATCATCATCATCATCATCATCATCATCCATCATCATGATATCATCATCATCATCATCATCATCATGATATCATCATCATCATCATCATCATCATGATATCATCATCATCATCATCATCATCATGATATCATCATCATCATCATCATCATGATATCATCATCATCATGATATCATCATCATCATCATCATCATGATATCATCATCATCATGATATCATCATCATCATGATATCATCATCATCATCATCATCATCATGATATCATCATCATCATCATCATCATCATGATATCATCATCATCATCATCATCATCATGATATCATCATCATCATCATCATCATGATATCATCATCATCATGATATCATCATCATCATCATCATCATGATATCATCATCATCATGATATCATCATCATCATGATATCATCATCATCATCATCATCATGATATCATCATCATCATCATCATCATGATATCATCATCATCATCATCATCATGATATCATCATCATCATCATCATGATATCATCATCATCATCATCATGATATCATCATCATCATCATCATGATATCATCATCATCATCATCATCATCATGATATCATCATCATCATCATCATCATCATGATATCATCATCATCATCATCATCATCATGATATCATCATCATCATGATATCATCATGATATCATCATCATCATGATATCATCATCATCATGATATCATCATCATCATCATCATCATGATATCATCATCATCATCATCATCATGATATCATCATCATCATCATCATCATGATATCATCATCATCATCATCATCATCATCCATCATCATGATATCATCATCATCATCATCATCATCATGATATCATCATCATCATCATCATCATCATGATATCATCATCATCATCATCATCATCATGATATCATCATCATCATCATCATCATCATGATATCATCATCATCATCATCATCATCATGATATCATCATCATCATCATCATCATCATCATGATATCATCATCATCATCATCATCATCATCATGATATCATCATCATCATCATCATCATCATCATGATATCATCATCATCATCATCATCATCATGATATCATCATCATCATCATCATCATCATGATATCATCATCATCATCATCATCATGATATCATCATCATCATCATCATCATGATATCATCATCATCATCATCATCATGATATCATCATCATCATCATGATATCATCATCATCATCATGATATCATCATCATCATCATGATATCATCATCATCATCATCATGATATCATCATCATCATCATCATGATATCATCATCATCATCATCATGATATCATCATCATCATCATCATGATATCATCATCATCATCATCATGATATCATCATCATCATCATCATGATATCATCATCATCATCATCATGATATCATCATCATCATCATCATGATATCATCATCATCATCATCATGATATCATCATCATCATCATCATGATATCATCATCATCATCATCATGATATCATCATCATCATCATCATGATATCATCATCATCATCATCATGATATCATCATCATCATCATCATGATATCATCATCATCATCATCATGATATCATCATCATCATCATCATGATATCATCATCATCATCATCATCATCATCATCATGATATCATCATCATCATCATCATGATATCATCATCATCATCATCATCATCATGATATCATCATCATCATCATCATGATATCATCATCATCATCATGATATCATCATCATCTTCATTATGATATCATCATCATCATGATATCATCATCATGATATCATCATCATGATATCATCATCATCATGATATCATCATCATGATATCATCATCATCATCATATCATCATGATATCATCATCATCATGCAATCAGCACCATCATCATGATATTATCATCATCATCATGATATCATCATCATGATATCATCATCATCATCATATCATCATCATGATATCATCATCATGATATCATCATCATCATATCATCTTCATGATATCTTCATCATCATCATATCATCTTCATGATATCATCATCATCATCATATCATCTTCATGATATCATCATCATCATCATCATCATCATCATCATGATATCATCATCATCATGATATCATCATCATCATGATATCATCATCATCATGATATCATCATCATCATGATATCATCATCATCATCATCATCATGATATCATCATCATCATCATCATCATCATCATGATATCATCATCATCATCATCATCATGATATCATCATCATCATCATCATGATATCATCATCATCATCATCATGATATCATCATCATCATCATCATGATATCATCATCATCATCATCATCATCATGATATCATCATCATCATCATCATCATGATATCATCATCATCATCATCATCATGATATCATCATCATCATCATCATCATGATATCATCATCATCATCATCATCATGATATCATCATCATCATCATCATCATCATCATCATGATATCATCATCATCATCATGATATCATCATCATCATCATGATATCATCATCATCATGATATCATCATCATCATGATATCATCATCATCATGATATCATCATCATCTTCATTATGATATCATCATCATCATCATCATGATATCATCATCATCATCATGATATCATCATCATCATCACGATATCATCATCATCATCACGATATCATCATCATCATCACGATATCATCATCATCATCATGCAATCAGCACCATCATCATGATATTATCATCATCATTTTGATATCATCATCATTTTGATATCATCATCATTTTGATATCATCATCATTTTGACCGGATGATTGATGATTGATGATTGATGATGATGATGATGATGATGATGATATCAAAATGATGATGATGATGATGAAATTGATCTCATTATGATGATAATATCATGATGATGGTGCTGATTGCATGATGATGATGATGATGATGAAGATGATATCATGATGAGGATGATGATGATTGCATAATGATGATGATGAAGATGATATCATTATGATGATGATGATGAAGATGATATCATTATGATGATGATGATGATGATGATATCATGATAATGATATCATGATAATGATATCATGATAATGATGATGATGATGATGATGATATCATGATGATGATATCATGATGATGATATCATGATGATGATGATATCATGATAGCATGGTGATGATGATGATGATGATGATATCATGATGATGTTATCATGATAGCATGGTGATGATGATGATGGTGATAATGATGATGATGATGATGATGATGATGACATCATGATGATGATGATGATCAATATGTTATCATGATGATGATATTGGAGTGGGCTTTGTCATGCAGTGCCCCATATTCAGAGTGGCATTTTAATGGGCATACTGACTGTGGCATATTAATAGGCATACTAACTGTGGTATATTAATAGGCATACTGACTGTGGCATATTAATGGGCATATCGGGGTGCCGGTGCTGAGTTCTGTGAGCGCAATCTGGGTACTGGGGTAAGTCCTGGGTTCAATGTGGGTGCAGAGAAAGGAATTAAATTCAAGAAATGGATTTCAATAACCTTTTTATTATATACAGTACCATGCAAAAGTATTCACCCGCTTGACTTTTTACCTATTTTTGGGGGCTTATTTTTTTTGTGGTGCAACCAATTACCTTCAGATTCACATCCTCAAGCAATCCATATTAATTCCAGGTTGTGATACAACATAACATGAAAAATGGCAAGGGGTGAATACTTTTGCAAGGCAATGTATGTAAAAAGTTGTATCATAGTAATGTTTTTTTTTTGACCCTCTAAAAAGTGCAAAATGTACAATGTGGCACTCCTACTGAAATGTTTGGAGACCCCTGGTCTAGACTACTAGAGCCTATCCCAGTTGACATAAGCAAGATGGGTTCCTTAGTTTTAGGGTAGCATACGTTCGAAGACAACTTTTAAAAAAGTTCCACTTTTTACTTCAACAAAATTGTGCTTTTTCCAGAATCTTTTTTCATAAAACTTAAATTGCCCCTCTAATTAATCTTCTAGACTACTAGAATCTATCCCACTGGGCGGAAGCATGATATGTTCCTTAGTTTTAGAGTGGCATGCGTGTAAATGGACCTATAAAAAAGTGCCATTTTTAACTTCTACAAAAAGAGAATTTTTTCGGGAAAACTTTTTTCAGATAACTTAAATGACCCTCTAATTGTCTAGACTACCAGAACCTATCCCACTTGATGGAAACATGATAGGTTCCTTAGTTTTAGATTAGCATGTATGCAAAGAGAGCTATAAGAAAAAGTGCCATTTTGTACTTCAACAAAAAGCTATTTTTCTAAAAAATTACATTTTTTCTTGAAACTTAAATGACCCCTTTAATTAATCTCCTAATGGGACTCTGTTGTGGCACAATCTATGAGGCTCTGGTGTGGCATAATTTATGGGGCTCTTGTGTGTGGCATAGTTATGGGGCTCCTGCGTTTGGCATAATGTATGAGTTCTTGTGGGTGGCATAATTTGTGGGGCTCCTGTATGTTGCATATTTAATGGCCCATCTGACTGGCATTACTAATGAATCTGTAGTAATATAGCAGCATTGGATTAATTAGATATCACGTGTACTTAACTTCAGAGAGGTTCAGCAAGGCACATGGGTGTGTCCAAAATGGCTCTTGATCCTAGGTCGATAAAGGATGATTTTGAAAGAGGTTCTGCAGCAGTTACTTTCTACTTTTAGTTACAATACTAGGCATTAAACTTAACCCTAGCTTCTTGGCACTTAAACTTAGCCCAAGATGAAAGCTTTACTTTTAACTAGAAATAGTTTCAGAGCTCTTCCTTTTGACCATGTTGTTTCTTTCTGATCATTCCACATGCGTTTTCTCTCCTCCCCCCCACACAGCTATTCTCCAGCCTCTCCTCCCCCCTCCAGGATTCACCTGGTGGAACAAAGTCATCACTCACTCCCATCACTCACTCCCTAGTGACACCTGTTGGTAGGAGTAATGCACTTCTTACAATGCTACATAGATCAGATATCAAAATGGATGCCATAGTCAAAGGCGTGGTTTATCTAAAGGGAGGTACTTCATATCATTAATATGCACTTATAAAGTTGCTTCTGGGACGTGAATCACTAATAAATGACTTTGCAAGCCAATCCAATACAGCTTCTGAGTATTATATCCCTAAAAGGGATCTTACTACATTGTGTTGAAAATATAAATGTTAATTTTTGAATTTGTTTATAATTGACAGTATTTATCAAGTCATATATAAACATCTGTTCTTAATGTCAGTTACATGTGTCCTTGGTTTAATGTAATTATATTATCACACTCATATTTCTCTGAGTTCACTACTTAAATATATTGCACATGTATCTTGGGCAGGATTCTAATTATAAGATGTAAATTCGGACCTCTGGAGAAGCTTTTATTAGTGAAACGCATCAGGTTTCTTCCATTTGGACAACAATTTCCTTTTCTACATCATTTATTTTTGTACTATTATTTCATTGTTTTATAGTATAGTACAATTGTACTTGTATTTTTTATTAAATATTGTACTTACTTATCTGCTTTTTACTCATTTTAGCATACCGTATTTGCTCGATTATAAGACGACCCTGATTATAAGACGACCCCCCAAACTTTGTATATTCCTTTAGGAAAAAAACTAAAAGCCTGAATATAAGACTACCCTATAGGAAAAAAAGTTTAACTTGTATATATGTAAATTGCTTTTTAATATTTAATAAAAAATGTATATTATACAAATGCATTTCTTGTTTTTATTTCCTTTTATGTGTCTTCCCCCCCCCCCCCTTCCCCTTGTCTTTGTCTCCTCCCCTCTCCCCCTCACCTGGTTTCTTTCCCTGGTGGCTAGTGGGGGCAGCCGGGGGATGTCTGCACGATACGTGCAGACATCCTCCATGCTGCTCGACACAGCAGTCTATTATGATGGACAGCTGGTCCGTCATAATAGACGGAAGTGTCGGGCAGCATGGAGGATGTCTGCACATATCATGCAGACACCCCCCGGCTGCCCGATTCTCCCTGGTGGCTAGCGGGGCAGCGTAGGATGTCTGCGCGATGAGCCGGAAGTACCCGGCTTCATCATAGAAGTCCCGGCGGTCATGCAGGGCGGCAGCAGGCGGCAGCAGGGGGGAGACCTGGATCCCTGTCTTGTAATCTGACCTCAATTTGAGGTCAGATTAAAAAACGACCTTGAATCTAAAACGAGGGGTATTTTTCAGAGCATTTGCTCTGAAAAAAACCTTGTCTTATATTCAAGCAAATATGGTATTTAGCTATCATCCTTTCCGCTCCTTTTTTGGAGTATTCTTTCTTTTCTCATCTTAATTTATCTATGTTTTTCTACACTCTATTTATCTGTCCTGTACATAGCTTGGTTGTTTATTATTTTTCATTCTATCAAGACTACCAGAACATATCCCACTTGACGAAGTAATAAGTTCCTAAGTTTGAGAGGAGCATGCGTTCAAAGACTGTAAAAGCAGTGCCATTTTTTTACGTCAAGAAAATGCTCTTTATCTGCAAAATTACATTTTTTTCAGAAAACTTAAATTACATCTCTAACTAATTGTCTAGACTACCAGAACCTATCCCAGTTGACGGAAGCATGATCTGATCCTTACTTTTATAGTAGCATGCGTTCAAAGATAGCTGAAAAAAACAGTGACATTTTTTACTTCAAACAAATGCTCTTTTTATCTAGAAATTGAATGCTGCCAAACTGTGCATACATTACAATGTCTGAATGTACTGGTAGCATTAAATTTACTTTATTCTTCTCTCTCCATTTTCATACACTTTATAATTTTATTATGCTATTTATTATGTCTTTTTTTTTTGTATTTAATACTCTCAATGTGGGGGGAAATATAGAGTGTAATGTATAATTTGGCATTTTCTCTTTACTCTGTTTGACTATCCGCATGGGGGGGTGACGAAATGCCCTTTGCCACTTGGTCCTGGAGAGGCCTGCTTGCCAGCCTCCTCCCCTGTGAATATGGCCCTGGGGTGTATGGCCCTTTATGAAGCTCTATTGGGGCTTATGGACTTTTATGGGACTGTTGCTGGCCCTTTAAGCACATTTTTGGGGCATGGTGAAAATCGGAACAATGCCCCTTTAAGACGGTGTCTCCAGAGTCCCCAGACTAGGAAAATGTGCTTGCGGTCGGTCATAAAGGACTTCCAGCTAACTTTTGAACTACAGGGTGGAATTGTCTTATTTTTAGTTATGTTCATGTTTAAAGTATGCCGATTCTGAAAATGTATGTTTTATGTGAATGTGATGAATACTTTGAAAGTTATTAATATTGTGTAAAAACTGTATATGTTCTGCCTGTGATAAATAAGTTAGTCTATTTTGTGGAGATAATTGTATCACAGGCAGAGGGGGTGGGGGGGGGGGGTGATTTTGCTGTAATTGCTGAGAGTGTCTGAGTGTATTGTACGTATTGATTGGTTGTTCTTCAAAACCCTGTGGGTGGTCCTATGTGTGGAAAATGGGCATAAAAGCAGAGTGTTTGATTAAAATCCAGAGATCTTCTTGACCCTCAACATGTAGTCCTATCTCGTGATTGGAGGGGAAAGCTACAATCACACTGGGGATTGCTATGTTCTGTATACTCCCTTGAGCTTTAATCACTTAGCTCTTTTAAGAGCTTGTTCTTGATACTGTCCTGGAGGACAGAAGCTGATCCAGGGTGGACAGAAGACGGCAAAACTCCAGTTAAACTACGGCGGTTGTGGAGTCTGTGGTGGTTGTGGTGTCCGGTGCGGTGCTTGTGGTCCTCGGCGCAAGCTAGGAAGCGTCCATCAACGGAAGGTACTTGGTCGGAGTATGGGAGTTCCGTTACAGGGGGTTAAATGGTTACGGGTATGAGAAGGTGGTTGTAATAAATGATTTTATACTGTTATGCAGATGCATTTCTTAGTACACTTTAAAGCGAATAATTGTATTTTACTCAAATTGTTTTGGATGACCACTTGTGAGGCCAGATTGTGATGCTGAGAAAGGGGAATGATAATCAAATCACTAGTGATTTGGCCAGGGGCGTTGCTAGGCTCAAAAATGATCTGGGGCTATAGCCCACAGCTTTAATAATACTTAAAATACAATGATGTCTCATGACCGATAGGTAGACAGAAAGAGGTACAGAATGCATAGGTATAGATATAGGATAGATGTAGATAGATATAGGTACATGATGATGCATGAGTACATATTTGATACAGATGCATTTATAGATAAAGATACAGGATGCATAGGTACAGATTTAGGCTATATTGACAGGTACAGGATCCATAGGTATGGATATAAGCTATTAGGACAGACACAGGTGCAGGATGCACAGGTACAGATATAAGATACAGATATAGTAATGCATAGGTAAAGGTATAGATATAAGATAAAGGTATAGGATGCATAGGTACAGGTGTGGTCAGTCTTAAATATCCTAATATCTAGGATAACCTTATACCTGTACCACGCATGCTTAAACTCCTTCGCTGTATTAACCTCTACCACTTCTACTGGAAGGCTATTCCATGCACCCACCACCCTCGCAGCAAAAAAATATTACGTTTATAATCACAAAACAAAACCTGTAAAATATTAAATATTTCCAGCCTTTTCAAAAGCTTGAGGTAGACCCCAAATAGATGTTTATAACTAGTTGCATTTATGCCAGGGCTTGACGAACTTAACTGAGTTTTAGGAGCCAGTAAAAAATCTAGGAGCCAGGCAACAGCACATACACAATCACATGCAGTCATATACAGACACACATACACACTCATACATGCAGTCAGTCACATAGACACACACACTCATACATACAAACAATCTGGCACATTCACTCGTACATGCATACATAGTCTGTCACATATACTCATACATTCAGTCTGTCACATACACTCATACATACAGTCTGTCACATAGACACACACTCATACAGTGTCAGATACACACTCATACATACAGTCTGTCACAGAGACACGCTCATACATACATACAGTCTGTCACAGAGACACACTCATACATACAGTCTGTCACAGACACACACTCATACATACAGTCTGTCACACAGATACATACATACATACAATCTGTCACATAGACACACACACTCATACATAGTCTATCACATACATACGTACAGTCTGTCACATACATACAGTCTGTCACATACTCTCATACATACACACACACATACAGTCTGCTACATACACTCATACATACATCAAGTCTGTCACATAATCATACAAGTGGTGTATTTAAAAAAAAATGTTGCTCAATATGTCCCCCCTCCCTGCTGCTATATCTCATTGCAGGGAAGGGGGCATTTCCGTTCCGCACAGACCATCACTAACCATCATTTGTCAGGGTAAATTTCTCCATCATTGGCCAGGGTTAATTTCTCCATAATATGCCAGGGTTATTTCCCCACCATTTGCCAGGGTTAATTTCCCCACCATTTGCCAGGGTTAATTTCTCCATCATTTGCCAGGGTTAATTTATCCATCATTTGCCAGGGTTAATTTCCCCACCATTTGCCAGGGTTAATTTCCCCACCATTTGCCAGGGTTAATTTCCCCACCATTTGCCAGGGTTAATTTCTCCATCATATGCCAGGGTTATTTATACATCATTTGCCAGGGTTAATTCATACATCATTTGCCAGGGTTAATTTCCCCACCATTTGCCAGGGTTAATTTCCCCATCATTTGCCAGGGTTAATTTCCCCACCATTTGCCAGGGTTAATTTCCCCACCATTTGCCAGGGTTAATTTCCCCACCATTTGCCAGGGTTAATTTCCCCACCATTTGCCAGGGTTAATTTATCCATCATTTGCCAGGGTTAATTTCCCCACCATTTGCCATGGTTAATTTCCCCACCATTTGCCAGGGTTAATTTCCCCACCATTTGCCAGGGTTAATTTCTCCATCATATGCCAGGGTTATTTATACATCATTTGCCAGGGTTAATTCATACATCATTTGCCAGGGTTAATTTCCCCACCATTTGCCAGGGTTAATTTCCCCATCATTTGCCAGGGTTAATTTCCCCACCATTTGCCAGGGTTAATTTCCCCACCATTTGCCAGGGTTAATTTCCCCACCATTTGCCAGGGTTAATTTCCCCACCATTTGCCAGGGTTAATTTATCCATCATTTGCCAGGGTTAATTTCCCCACCATTTGCCATGGTTAATTTCCCCACCATTTGCCAGGGTTAATTTCCCCACCATTTGCCAGGGTTAATTTCTCCATCATATGCCAGGGTTATTTATACATCATTTGCCAGGGTTAATTCATACATCATTTGCCAGGGTTAATGTATCCATCATTTGCCAGGGTTAATTTATCCATCATTTGCAAGGGTTAATTCATATATCATTTGCCAGGGTTCATTTATCCATCATTTGCCAGGGTTAATTCAGACATCATTTGGCAGGGTTAATTCATACATCATTTGCCAGGGTTCATTTATCCATCATTTGCCAGGGTTATTCTCATAGGCGTGCGCAGCCTATTGCATTAGGGTGTGCACCCTAAAGCACAAACACACACGCCGCACACGTGTGTGTGTATAGATATATAGATAGATATATATCTATCTATATATCTATACACACACACATACACAAATGCACTCTGCATACTTACATACAGACCCGCATTCATATAATTATCAATATAAACAAACATTTAAAAACTGTATTAAAACTTTTTTTTTATTAATTAAGCATTTAGCAATGTAAACAAACATTTCACATTTTTTAACTTAAAAAAACACTTACTTAAAGTTTACCAGCCAGCCGGCCGCCCCAGAACCCCTCCTGGGAAAAAACGATGTGCCTGTGCTCCGCTCTGCACCCTCTCCTCTGGCACTGCGGCTGGGCCTCACCCTTGCGTTGCCGTGACTCCGCCTCTGCGTGACGTCACGGAACGCGTGTACGCGAACGCGTACATTACAGGGGAGGTCTGAGGGAGGAGAAAGTCCGTCCTTCACTATGCGGCGCTTCCGCTCGCATAGTGAAGGATCGGATTAGGAGACAAACTCGGGCGGCAGACGGCAGTGCAGCACGGAGGCAGGGCCGTCTTTAATAGTGATTGGACCCTGGGCAAGCATTTGCTTGGGCCCCCTGGATCCTGCCCCCTCCCCTGCATGCAATCCCGCCATCCATCGCGATGTTACCCCCCCCCCTCACACACACACACACATATGCCATAATTGTTGTGCCATTCAGATGCCAGTAATATTGTAACTTTCGGATGCCAGTAATATTGTGCCAGTCAGAGCCCAGTAATATTGTGCCAGTCAGAGCCTAGTAATATTGTGCCAGTCAGATGCCTGTAATATTATGCCAGTCAGATGCTTGTAATAGTGTGCCAGTCAGAGCCCAGGAATATAGTGCCAATCAGATGCCCAGTAATATAGTGCCAATCAGATGCCAAGTAATATAGTGCCAGTCAGATACACAGTAATATAGTGCCAATCAGATACCCAGTAATATAGTGCCAATCATATGCCCAGTAATATAGTGCCAATCAGATGCCAAGTAATATAGTGCCAATCAGATGCCCAGTAATATAGTGCCAATCAGATGCCAAGTAATATAGTGCCAGTCAGATACCCAGTAATATAGTGCCAATCAGATGCCAAGTAATATAGTGCCAATCAGATACCCAGTAATATAGTGCCAATCAGATACCCAGTAATATAGTGACAGTCAGATGCCAAGTAATATAGTGCCAATCAGATACCCAGTAATATAGTGCCAGATACCCAGTAATATAGTGCCAGATACCCAGTAATATAGTGCCAATCAGATGCCAAGTAATATAGTGCCAATCAGATACCCAGTAATATAGTGCCAGTCAGATGCCAAGTAATATAGTGCCAATCAGATACCCAGTAATATAGTGCCAGATACCCAGTAATATAGTGCCAATCAGATGCCCAGTAATATAGTGCCAATCAGATGCCCAGTAATATTGTGCCAATCAGATACCCAGTAATATAGTGCCAATCAGATGCCCAGTAATATTGTGCCAATCATATACCAGGAATATAGTGCCAATCAGATGCCCAGTAATATAGTGCCAATCAGATGCCCAGTAATATAGTGCCAGTCAGATGCCCAGTAATATTGTGCCAATCAGATACCCAGTAATATAGTGCCAGTCAGATACCAGGAATATTGTGCCAGCCAGACACCCCCCCCCCCCCCCCCTGTACTTACACTTCACTGCTCCGTGTCCCCCGCCGGATGTCTCCTCCGTGCAGTCTTCCCTCTTGCACGGAGGAGGGAAACAGAAACCGAAACCGGATGTGACGCGACGTCACATCCGGCGTCAGTTTTTTTTTTTTTTTTTTTCGGCCGTCGCATCCATCGGATGCGGCTTGCCGGAAAAAAGCGTTCACAAGCGCAATGCGCTGTGAACGCGGTAGCAGGGGCTGGGGGCCCACGGGACAGCTGCCTTGGGGCCCCCCAGGAGTAAATGGGCCCAGGGCAGCTGCCCCGTTTGCCCCGCGTTAAAGACGGCCCTGCACGGATTAGGGTGTGCCCAGGCACACCCGGCACACCCCGTGCGCACGCCTATGGTTATTCTGCCCATTAATGTCACCCTCCCTCCACCCCTCGTGGTCTGTGCTGTGAGGGAGGACACGTGGGTTCCTGCCGGTCACATGGGTTGGGGGTGGGGTTATCATAGTGACAGAGCAGGAAGCAGGGGAAGCTTCTTATACTCGGGCTATGGTCAGGAGACTCGGGGCTCCAGCCCCAGTAGCCCCCCCCTAACGACGCCTCTGGATTTGGCCAATGCATACTCTCTATGCTGAGTATATTTTAATTTCTGGGTCAGGGGCCTATCAGCAAATTATCAAACACCCTCAAAGGGCTCAAACAATAACCCACTCCAGCTATACAGATTTCAATAAATGTGCACAGACACCTGTCACTTAGATCCCCACTACAAACTATCAATAAACTGGGTCTCTCTTTTGTGTGGTCACTTCAATACACTGTGGAGAAACAGCAAATTAACAGCTTTTGGTGTGAGAATAAAAACAAGGAATACAATTTTTCAATAACATTTTTATTACATATGAAAATATTATAGTACAGTTTATTTATTCCATAATAAACTGTACTACAATAATTTAAAAGGGGTCATTTACTATTTGAGTCATTCGCCCTCTAGGTGGGGATTGTAAGAAATATAGGGTGCCTTTTTTAGAAATGTTATTTTATATTTATTACATAGATATATGTATTTGGTTGTGTGTAATTAACTAAGATAACTATCTGGATTCACAATGGAATGCAGTTTGAATGTCAGAGGAAGTGGACATCAAACGATTCACAGCCGGGATGACATCTTTAGATTATGGGAACAAGCCTTTCACAGGTCTTCCCAATTTTTACTTAATTACCGATAGGTGTGACTAAGGGGATTGTATTTTTACATAGACCATGTGTCTCCAAAACTGGGTTGTATTGGTTCTTTAACTTTCTGGGGGGTACATTTCTGAAAAGTAACTCAGGGATTTTGGGATACTTAGTTGGGTGAACCACTTTTTGATAGTGCTAGTTTTGTGTGTTCCTGGGGAAGGATAGCACGGAGGAGGCAGAAGTGAAGACCCAAGATGTGAGGCACAAGGAGAAGATCACTAACTTGTATAAATATCATCCTTTTCTGTTATCTGTTGATTATAAACTGGTTATATGTAATATGTACACGGTATCTTACCGTATATGCTTGAATATAAGACAACCCTGATTATAAGATGACCCCCCAAACTATGGATATTCCTTTAGGAAAAAACTAAAAGCCTGAATATAAGACTACCATATAGGGAAAAATTTTAACTTGTATATATTCACATGTAAATTGCTTTTTTATATTTAATAAAAACTTATGATATAAAAAAATCCATTTCTTGTTTTTATTTACCTTTTATGTGCCCCTACCTCCCAGACTTACCCAATGCTCTCCCCAACGGTGTCTGTCTCTCTCCCTCACCCTCCTCCCACTTTTGTCTGTCTCTCCTCCCCTCCCCCCAGCATTGTCTGTGTCTCTCCACCACCCTCCCCCCAAGTTGTCTGTCTCTCTCTCCCCCACCCACCCCCAATGTTGTCTGTCTCTCCACCCCTCCCTCCCCCCAATGTTGTCTGTCTCTCCACCCTTCCCTCCCCCGGCTGCCCAAATCTGTATTGTGCAGACATCCACCGGCTGTTAGCGAGGGGGTTCCAGGTCCCCTGCAGCTCTGGGGGGGACCTCGATCACAGTCTTATAATCTGACCTCGATTTGAATCGACCTTGAATTGACCTTGAATATAAGACGAGGGATCTTTTTCAGAGCATTTGTACAATATACATTTTGATATACACTTTTGTTTGTGCTTCATTCATCACAGATTAACTAAAAATAATAAGGGTAAGAATATGAGGGTAATGTAACATTTCCATTTCTTACACATTTCCATTACATTGATGTTGAACAAGAAGACCTGGGTCACAATCTCCATTGCAGTTAATCCGAAAGCTGTTTGATGGGGCTGAGGTCAGGCCTTTTTTACGGGCCAGTCAAGTACTTCCCCACCAAACTCATTCAAGCATGCTGCAACAGAAAATGGCGTTCCCCAAAATGTTCTTAAGCCTCATGCATCTTATTAACATGTCACGGGTAACAAAGTATTAAACAAGGGGTTGGGGGGGGGGGGGTTTATGTCTTTTATGACAGATGAGAGAATTGTAGCAATACAGTTGTCCTTTAAGAGTTTGTTTTTGTACTGTTTCTCTTCTGATCCAACAATCTGTTTTCTCATTCTAAAATCTAAAGGAAAGACTCCTACAAGAAAGGAAATAACAATGTTATTGAACTACATACAGTCTGCGCAGATTTATAATCAAGTACGTTTTACGACTGTATTCGAATAAGATAGAGGACAGTGTAAACTTGAAAAAGCCCTACTTTGGGGGTGAAACGCGTTGTGGACAAGAGGAGACTGCTACTGGGACTCTATATATGTACTGTTCAAGTGGATCTTTGAATTCTCCTCCTTACCCTCTCTTATACTACTGCTGGGAGTACCTTCTGGGTCTGCTACCCTGAATAAGCTGCCTGGGATTCCTCTGTGAACCAGTTGGATCTTTAACCCCTTGGTGGGCTCCCTGGATGCTGTATAGACTGAGCAGATCTCTGCTCAGGAAGATGTGAGTGTGTTCTCACTTATTATTTGTTATCAGCATTTTTATGTGATATACTACACTATATTATTTCTGTTCTGTTTTGTTTTATTTTTTTCCCTTCGGATTGAATATTGAGCTGATTTACTTTAAGGCTGATTTACTTTAAGGGTAACAATTTATTATTTATTTTTCCTGAGTTGTGTGTTTTGAAGTGTTGGGTCACAGCACACGTTTTCACTTGTGTGTTGTTTTGATTTGTTTATTGCCAGGAGTGAGACACTGGTAGAATTTGCTGCAGCTGTTTCCACCACAATTCGGCGCAGTGTGTTTCTCTCTTGTTTCTTGTCCACAGAGGCATCTGTCACAACAATTGTGGTAGTGCATACCTGCATCTACTATCTGGTAGAGCTGGTATGACCTTTGTGATCTGAAAAGCTTTACAACTTGAGTGTTTCCTTTGAAGCTGGAACTGATGGTACAAGGTGTGAAATGTTACACTGAGTTAGTTGCCAGTAAGTCTATGTTGCATAGATCTGTATCCCCTCATAGATAGTAGGTTCTTTGGATATGCTAAGTGGCCCTTACCAGTTAGAAGTCTTGTCCTGCAAAAGTCATATCCTAAACATGCATTAATAATAACTCACAGATTATTAATCATGCCTCCATTTGGGACTATTTAGACAGGGAATAGTACACCCTACAAAATGAGTACAAATATGGCTGGTGCAACTTGAGCCATTTGGAAGTTATTGTGAAGTCTGTGGTATAGAGTCATGGGTAGCAAGTGTGACATATCTATGGACTTCATAAATTGCAACAAATTAATAGAGGCAAGAATCATGTATGTGACATGCACTGGAGGGAAATTAGCCACAAGATTCCATATTTTGACGGGGGTAGTTCCACCACACATGGGGGAGGACACCTTTAGGTACACCTTCCCACCTCTGGGCCGGTTTGGAAACCTGAGATGACCTGACAAGGTATAAATCTAATGATGGCATAATGGCCAGAGTGCTTACTAGGGGCCAAGATCTCATTTTGTGTAAGTTGCCGTCATTTCCTTGCCGCAGACCCTCGGACAGAAAATACTGGTACTTTTCTATCTAAGTGAGTAGTTAGGTTTTCTGTTAATTTCTCCTTTTTATTTTTATCTGTTTTGGTGTAAATAATTTGTCATCTGTTTTATTTTTTGTATGCACTGTGACTTCTTTTGTTCATAATAAATATTCCTTTATTAAGTTCTGCCTTTGTCTGGTATAGAGACTCACGTTACCTGATTAGACCAATCGCATAGATATTGTGTTAAAGCATATTTTGTGGGTTAAGTCTTATTTGCTTGGGGGACCAAGGCACCCCATTTATAAATTGTCTTGGTGGTGGCAGTGTTAGGACATTAGTTATATCAGTATAATTAAGTGTGGGTGGTGTTAAAGGGGGTTTTACCATTATTTCTAGTCTAGGGCAGACAAAGAGTTAATTTTAACCCTTGCACCACCATAACCCAGTCACATGCACTCTTGGAGTAAGGTGCATTCGTGACAGCATCCAGTCCAAATTTGGGCTGTAACTGGTTTTCTGATAAAAAAGAATTAGAAATAAATAAATCATTAATACATATGTCAGAATGGGAAAGCCAATATTCCAAGTCTAGATCAGGTAATGGTTGCAGGGTGCAACACCGACAAGGGAGTAGCTCTGGACCAGGTAATAGAAGGGTTTATCTTTTTATATGTCTCATCCCACGCCGTAATAGTCGCTTTGGTAGTTGGAAACATATTCGCCAACTGCAGTCGCTGTGCAGTCGGCTGCCATAACACATCTTTGATGAGAGTAGGTAAAGTTTTTGTAGCTTGGCACTTTGGAGTGACATTGTATTTTTATTATGTAGTTTAAATATACTTTGACGATTTGAAGAAGTTTATGTTTCTTGAGCAGCCCAAATGTCTTATTTGAAGTTTCTGCTCTTTAGTTCTACTTAATTATGAACCAAGTGCTCCTCGGGTAATACCTGAACTTCCAATGTTAGCATTTTACTGCATTCTGTGTACAGAAGTACTGCATTTCTAAATTTGGGTCTCATATACCTCAGTGCTGTATTTACCGCGAGGCATCCTAGGCGGATGCCTAGGGCGGCAAATTTTGGGGGGCGGCAGCGCCCCCCAGCACTGAAAAAAATAAATAAAAAAAAAAACGCGGCCCTTTAAAAAAAAAAAAAGACCGCGCTTGCAGGCAGAGACGGAGGTGAGAGGGGATCAGAAGATCCCCCCTCACCATCGCTCTGCCTGCCAGGCTGCACGGGGAGCCGAACAGGCAGCACAGAGAAACCTCCGTGCTGCCTGTTCGGCTCCCGGTGCAGTGTGCCGACATGGAAGTGCCGACAGTCACGTGACGGGCGCGCTGACGTCATACGCGCGCCCGGTCACTTGACCTGTCGGCACAATCGCCGGGAAGCCGAACAGGCAGCATGGAGGGACCATGCTGCCTGCCTGCCAGGGAAAGGTAAGTGCTGATAAGTGCTGATGGGAGAGTGTGTGTGTGTGTGTGTGTGTGTGTGTCTGAGTGTGATGGGAGTCAGAGTGTGATGGGAGACAGTGTGTGTGACTGAGTGTGATGGGAGTCAGAGTGTGATGGGAGACAGTGTGTGTGACTGAGTGTGATGGGAGTCAGAGTGTGTGTGATGGGAGACATGTGTGTGTGACTGAGTGTGATGGGAGTCAGAGTGTGTGTGATGGGAGACATGTGTGTGTGACTGAGTGTGATGGGAGTCAGAGTGTGTGTGATGGGAGACGTGTGTGTGACTGAGTGTGATGGGAGTCAGAGTGTGTGATGGGAGACATGTCTGTGTGACTGAGTGTGATGGGAGTCAGAGTGTGTGTGATGGGAGACATGTGTGTGTGACTGAGTGTGATGGGAGTCAGAGTGTGTGTGATGGGAGACATGTGTGTGTGACTGAGTGTGATGGGAGTCAGAGTGTGTGTGATGGGAGACAGTGTGTGTGACTGAGTGTGATGGGAGTCAGAGTGTGTGTGATGGGAGACAGTGTGTGTGACTGAGTGTGATGGGAGTCAGAGTGTGTGTGATGGGAGACAGTGTTTGTGACTGAGCGTGATGGGAGTCGGAGTGTGTGTGATGGGAGTGGGAGTGTGTGACTGAGTGTGATGGGAGTAGGAGTGTGTGACTGAGTGTGATGGGAGTAGGAGTGTGTGACTGAGTGTGATGGGAGTGTGTGTGTGATGGGAGTATGAGCTTGATGTGAGTCTGAATGATGGGGCATGTTTTAGGTGTGTAACGTGGGTGTGCAGCTTGGGTAGGGGGGTGCCCGGATTTTGTCTGCCTAGGGCAGCACAAAATCAAGATACACCACTGATATACCTACTACTATACCCTTCAAAAATGCTGTGCTGAAGTAAAAATCCACACTAAGTTTTGTAACTTTTTACTTTTTTTTGTTTTAAGGCCAAATCAACATCAACAATGATAATAAACATTGTGCAAATGGTAGTACAATGATATTCTGATGATGCAGACTGAAATATAAATATTATTTTAAAAAAACCTAGATTACATCTAGTACAAAACTGAAACAAAATATACATTTCACATGATTTTTTATTAATAGCGTACCAGTCGTTTATTACAATAAGTACAGTTGAAAAATGAATTTGGTCTTCAGCTTTATACTTTGTCTGACAAATCAAAAACAAATTCACACCATTAGCAAACAATTTTTAACAAATGGCTTAAAAATTTTACTGGTAGATTAATGGACGTTGAAGATTCGCCGCAAACAGCATTAATATCATTACCATACCTGTTAAAAACCAAATAGCGACTTAACGCAGCCTCTATTTGCACATATTAACCCTTTCCCTGCTGTAGGGAATTGTTACATTTTATTTCCTTCACAGGTCATACACTGTCAGCTCTCTTCAGTCTATGCTGATGCCCTCATTAAATGAGTCTCTCACCTCTCTGACTTTTTGACCTCTGTTTTAAAACCTCTGTTGGATGAAAACCATAAACATAACATTTTGCTCTGGTTTCTTTAGCAAGAGAAAAATAAATGCTGATATCTAAACACAACTTGTAAGTTAAGGAATGATGCTCTCTTTAGAAATGTTATCAAATCTATTCTAATTAACAACAATTCAGATTAAGTGAAATAGTGAAACAAAATGATTGTAGTGTTCTAATTAATTAACAAGATGTCTGAAAGTTGGAGTGGATTGTGTCATAGAACCTTAGGGAGATCACTAATTCAGAGTGATTATATACTTAGCCTGAAATTAAACCACCGATGTGAAAGTTTGGCTTTCACGTAAGCATGCAGCTTGGAGTTCAGATTTCAAGGCAGCAATGTGTTTTTGTTGAAATGCCATTTCTTTCTCCAGTGCAGTTGATTTAGAGCAGACCAGCTGATAAATATCCAGAAAGCTTTTAATCATGTTCTGTAATAAAAGGCAGTACAAAAATGGCAAGTGAATTACCAGGATTAATTAGTTATTAATGGGAAACATCATAATGAGATCTCACCCGAGTTTTTAAACATCAAATGAACTATGGTGAGCTGTAAAATGAACAGCAAAAAGCAGGCATTAATAGATAACTTAGAAAGATAGGCAAGATGGAGAATTTTTCCAAGTCAGCTACTAATGTCTGATTTTTGCAGTTTCACCCATTTAGTGAATAGCACATATATGTATAGCTGAAAAATGTGATTAAGAAACTAAATAGGAAGTATATTGCAAAGATCATGTCGTACAGGCCCTACAAGTACATTTCAGCAGATAATAACCCAGACACTGAATAGTTCTAATACTTACTCTTTCTATCCCTTTAGCATCAAATTTGTTTTAAGGGACTGTGACCTAAATATAGTTTTTGCTGTGAATGTGGAGCATAAAAAAAAGGTTGAAAATGATCTTTATACAGTATTGGCAAAACTGCAAGCAAATGCCTAAATTAGGAGAAAAATGTGTTCTAAATGTGTCTGTGGAGTCTCCTGCCTATGACATCACATGTGGCACGATATGCAAATAAACTGCTTTTCAATAGGAAATGTGTAATTTGCATACCGTGCCGCAGACACATTTTCTCCTAATTTAAGCATTTGTTTGCAATTTCGCTAATACAATTTATAGAACATTTTTAAATCATTTTTCTTGCTCTACATTCACAAACATTGTCATTACAATGTAATTGAATGCAAAATTAATGTAAAATACCTTGAGAGTGCACATGAATGGAGATAATATAAGTTCATGTTAGCAAATCATATGGAACTTTCATAATTAAGGAAAACTGAAAAATGTAGTTATTTCAAAGAAGTTTTGTGAAAATGTATTTTACAACATTCAATAGAAATCAGAAGGAGATTGTTTCAACACATTTACACATAATTTATAAAGCTATTCACAGTAAATGTATATGTAAATATGTGATAATGACTTACAAATTACTAATTTGGCACTACATGCAAATGTTAACATATAGCAATAGTAACACAGACCTGGAATAAGAGGGACTCTGGTCCTCTTGGGTGTCCAAGCTTCGCAAATATTTCAGACTGCAGTAAAGGTGGCAGTATGGTGAAATCATTTCTTGTTGATACTGAATATGACATTGACATTTGGTGTTTTATCTACAAACAATGAAGAGAAAATGCACAAATAGCAATGCTTCATGATACATAATAAAGAATTAGGTCTATCATAACTAGCATAAAGATAAACTGTTTCTTGGTTATGGGCATGTTGCCCGTCCCTCTATCAATACATGGGGCCAGGGACTGGCAATAACTGCCTCCAGTGTGACTGGGGGTGGGTTGTGATGTGCCCCTGATGTCTAAATTAAATAAATTAATGTCCTCCTGGGGTCGGCAATAATGCCTATTGCCCCATTAAATAATAAATTATTGCGCCCTGGGTGCAGGGTCTGGCGCAATTCCTCTGGCCCCATCAAAAATGAAATAATAGTCACCCCTGGGACCAGGGGCCGGTGCAATGCCCCATAAATAAAACATAATCACTTCCTCACCTACTCCAGGATCAGGGCTGGATAAATTAACAGGCCTCCCTAAATTAAATAAATATATAAAGTCCCCCTGTTGCCAGCAAAATGCTCCTGGCCCCATTAAATTAGTTATAATGGCCCCAGGGGAACAGGGAAGCATTTGCTCTGAAAAATCTCATCTTATATTCGGATATGAATTGGATATTAACATTTTTGTGTTTAAAATGTTTACTGTAATTCTTCTACACTTTTCTATTCAATTCTCCGACTAAAATCTGGAGAATTGATATGTGCAAATGTTGTGTATGTATCTCGAATTCAGAGCATATGCAGGTGATTTGTTGGTTTCTGAATGGCTGAACAGTCCGAAATCAAAGAAACTGAGTAGCCTGATATATGATATTTGGCTAACTTGCCTGATCCAAAACCATTTCGGCCCACATCAGTCTATATTGGGTAGACGCTTAAATTATTTTTGCCCACTGGGTCAGTGATCTGATGCCTCCTGACAGGGCCGATCCTGGGCGGGTGCACGGGGTGCACCGCGCCCAGGTGCACGGGAGGAGAGGCGCCTGAATCACAGAGCGCGACGGGAGCAGAGCTTGCACCCGTCGCGCTGTGATTAGTGTGACAAGGAGGTGCGAGCCGCAGGTGAGCGCCTGCGGTTACCGCACCTCCCTATCACACCAAGCACAGCGCGACGGGCGCAAGCTCCGCCCCCGTCGTGCTCTGATTGGCTGCAGGGAGAAAGGTGTCTGCAGAGACAGACACCGGCATCTAGTTTCTTCTGCCGGATGTCAGCTGACATCAGCCTCTGCAGACACCATCAAGCAGGCGTCCTGGGCCCGGAGGGAGACAGAGCAGAGGTAAGTACTGGGGCAGGGGGGAGGAGGGTGGCAAACGAGCATACTGTGGGGCAAAATCCTGACATATTAATTGGCATAATCCTGATATATTGAGTGACAAAATCGTGGCATATTAATTAGCATAACCCTGACATATTCATTGGCAAATTCCTGGCATATTAATTGGCATAACCCTGACATATTAATTGGCATAACCCTGACATATTATATGGCAAATTCCTGGCATATTAATTAGCATAACCCTGGCATATTAATTGGCAAATTCCTGGCATATTAATTGGCAAAATCCTGCCATATTAATTGGCATAACCCTGGTATATTAATTGGCAAAATCCTGGCATATTAATTGGCATAACCCTGGTATATAAATTGGCAAAATCCTGGCATATTAATTGGAATAACCCTGGTATATTAATTGGCATAACCCTGACATATGAATTGGCATAACCCTGTCATATGAATTGGCATAACCCTGACATATTAATTGGGATAATCCTGACATATTGAGTGACAAATTCCTGGCATATTAATTGGCATAACCCTGACATATTAATTGGCATAACCCTGACATATTAATTGGCAAATTCCTGGCATATTAATTGGCATAATCCTGACATATTGAGTGACAAAATCCTGGCATATTAATTGGCATAATCCTGGCATATTAATTGGCATAACCCTGGCATATTAATTGGCATAATACTGACATATTAATTGGCATAATCCTGGCATATTAATTGGCAAAATCCTGGCATATTAATTGGCATAATGAGGGGCTAAATCCTGGCATATTGAGGGGGAAAATACTGGCATATTGAGGGGGAAAATTCTGGCATATTAATTGGCAAATTCCTGGCATATTGAGGGGCAAAATACTGGCATATTAATTGGCAAAAGAATGGCATATTGAGGGGGAAAATACTGGCATATTAAATGGCATATTGAGGGGCAAAATACCGGCATATTAAATGGCATATTGAGGGGAAAAATACTGGCATATTAAATGGAATATTGAGGGGGAAAATACTGGCATATTAAATGGGAAAAGAATGGCACATTGAGGGGCAAAATCCTGGCATATTAAATGGAATATTGAGGGGCAAAATACTGGCATATTAAATGGCAAAAGAATGGCATATTGAGGGCAAAATACTGACTTATTTAGTGGCAAAATATTACTGGCATATTGACCAACTGCTCCCAACCACACTCCATATTACACTAGACCGGGATAACATGCTTGTGAGGGTAGGTGGGGCGAGTAGGAGATATTGTCGGGGGGGGGGGGGGCAGAAAATGTGTTCAATAAGGGGCCCTGAAATTCCTGGTGGCGGCCCTGCCATCGAAAACGTCCTCCTCCCTGCACATAATGGTAATTAAGCAGGGAGGGCGACAGCATTTCTGTGTGTGTGTATGTATGTGAATGTGACTGACTGCATGTATGACTGTATATGTGTGTTTCTGGCTGTATGTATGTGTATGTGACTGACTGCATATGTGACTGTATATTTATGTGTATATATGTGTATGTGATTGTATATGTGTGTTTGTGTGTATGTGACTGACTGCGTGTGTCTGACTGTATATATGTGTGTCTGTGTAACTGCATACTTGCATATGACTGTGTGATTATGTGACTGTATTTAATTATGTATGTGCACCCATACATAATCAGATATACACATTGGGGGACATGTAAAAACACGGCGCACGCTGGTGCAATCGGCGTGTGCGCCAATGTATAAAACAGACTCACGAGAGTTATCTACGCTGAATGCGTAGATTTAAGTTGGTTCGCGCTCGTTGTGCCGGCGCAGCCTATGTTTAAAAAATAAAGCACTGAAAAGTACCTGATATGGGGCAGGAGTGGAGACAGAGAGAGAGACAGACATGGGGACAGGAGGGGAGAGAGAGAGAGAGAGAGAGAGACAGACATTAGGTATGAGTGGATAGAGATAGAGACACACACACATTGGGAATGAGTGGAGAGAGAGAGAGAGAGAGAGAGAGAGAGAGAGAGAGAGAGAGAGAGAGAGAGAGAGAGAGAGAAACACACATTGGGTATGATTGTAGAGAGAGAGAGAGACAGACATTGGGTATGAGTGGAGAGAGAGAGAGACAGACATTGGGTATGAGTGGGGAGAGAGAGAGAGAGAGACATGTGGGTATGGGGAGAGAGAGACAGACATGTGGGTATAGGAAGTTAATGACAGACATGAGGGTATGGGGAAAGAGAAAGAAAGACATGGGGGCATGGGGAGAGAGAGACACGTGAGTGACTGGCATGGTGGAATAGTCCTTTACATCAAAATAAAGTTTGTGCTCTAATGGCGTCTGGAACAGACATGTCTAAAGGGGAGGAGTTCATAATATAACTACGCCCAATTTTAGGCACCAAAAGAAAACCTGCACCCAGGCGCCCGTGACCCTAGGATCGGCCCTGCCTCCTGAGATATTATTGTGCATCTGACCTCCACTAAGAACGGATGTATCACTTATGACAGCTAATATTGACACATAAGTTAAAGAAACAACAATTACCTTCTGAAAGGCAACTTTAACAGAATTAATGTCATTAGTCAGCATGTCTTTATTCCTGTAACAACAAAATCAAAAAAACATAACACAGTCATTTTCATTCAACTATAACAACATATAACTTCTATACATGCACACACAATATAATGTTCTTTTATGATTTGCTTAGAAAAGCAAATAAGAATTCCACTGGTTCCATTGCAACTTCCTCACTTTTCAGAGCTACTAAATCCCAAATGTTTCTTTAAACTGTAATTTGAATGGTGCAGGAATTGTGCAAAGATATTCAGCCCTAGTCTTTGTCACTGAGCATCGCTCCCCATCGGTAGTGAGAGATAGTCTGGCAGGTGTCTTTCTGTCAGAGGTGTATTAAAAGTCATAGATGCTTGCCTGCCTGAGCAGATAGCACGGAGGTCCAGAAGAACATTCAGACATCTTTGAAAGTAATAAAATTAATGCTACATGTCTGATGTGGGGGAAAAAGAAAAATCTTTTGAAAAATAAAGAATTTAAAATTAAAATAAAACTACTACTTAGCTACTTTTTGAAATAAAATAATTACGTGGTTTTATGCTGTGGGACAGGGGTGTCAAACTGTGACCCTCCAACTTTTAATGGACTCCATCTCACAGCCTTCTAAACTCACAAACGCTGATGGGAGATGCAGTTTGTCAGCATCTGGAGGGCCTGAGATTGACAGCTCTGCTTGAGGAGCATCATTCAAAGTGATCAGTATACAGCTGCACACATATACATAGACACACACGCAAATACATAAATTGATGAAATAGAGGTATAGTATAGTTATTTTTCAATACTCCCGCTTCACCTCCATTTCATCAATTTATCTCTATGTGTATATAGCTGTATATTATTATTGTAGTTATTTTAACTGTTAAACTCAATCAGATTGATCAGTATTGCTTCAGACCTAAAGAAGGGAGAAAAACTCTTGAAAGCTTGTCTTTTTAAACATTACGTTAGTCCAATAAAAAAAATTATCCTTAACCCCTTAGTGACAAGACTTTTTACCCTTGCCTTTCCCTTGGTGACAATGGCTGTTTTAACATTTCTGAGGAGTTTGTGTTTAACCATAATTTATAAAGACACAGAGGCTCATATTATGCTTATCTCTTTCTTTATTTTTCCTCAGCAGCAAAGAGAATGCATTAGAAAATTTGACCAATAAAAACGTTCTAAACATATTACTCCCTCCCCTCCTCTATAAAGTGTCCAGTGTAGCAGGAATTACATCTTCTTTCTTTGCTGCTCCCTCAGCTAAGTACCATTTACAATTTACTATAATTTACTTTTTCACTAGTCTTGTTATTGTGTTTAATTATTATTGTGGTATATATGTATTGATTATTATTAATCTATTACCTGTTACCTTTAATACCTTAGCGTTATCTATCTTTAACATTTGCATATATATTTTTTTCCCTTAACTATTCCTTGGGGTTTGGTTGAGTCCCCCTCCTCTCCCTTTTTTATGTTTTGTTAATGTTTTTTCTGCACCCCCGTTCACGGTTTATTCAGTAAATTCCCCAATGTTTTAAGTTTGTACCCAGGCTTCTTTCAACCGCACATGTGCATAAGGCATCGCAGAGGCCACTTTATTGAAGCCCGTTTACATTGAATGCCTCGCGCATGCGCATTACGCATCGCAGCAGCTATCTTGGGGGTGGTACTACTAGTTTTCCCACCACGTGTGCGCAGTTCACGCTGCAGCGGCTATTTTATCATAGCCTAAGCCCAAATTCGCCGCCTCTGTTTCAGCGGCAGCCATTTCACTGTAGCCACAGCTATATACACACCCAGCGGCCATTTTAAAATTGTGTATCACAGGTTTCTCTTTCTGCTGCACACAGTTTTCACACCTGCTCCATTTTTCAACCAGTTTTACCTGCAATCTGCATACAGTTTTCCTGTGGACCCACATCACATCTGACCCCTAGGTCTTACAGACGGAAGTCGGGTTATCACATCGATTTCATGTCCACACCTTATCAGTTTTCTTCCACTCACAAAATTCACTTCTCATCTAGAGACAGGGAGTTGGTTTCAAGGGAGGTCGCCAAATTCCTCTCAAAAGGAGCAATAGTGCCGGATCCCCCACTTTCTTGCGGTTTCCGCAGCAACTTGTACCTTGTCCCCAAAAAAGGCGGCATCATACGCCCAGTGATCAACTTTCAGCCTCTGAATGCCTTTGTAGTGTACCAACACTTAAAGATGGAAGGCATTCACTGTTTACGAGATCTGCTTCTGTTGGGGGATTGGATGGTGAAACTAGACCTCCAAAATGCATACTTGACAGTCCCAGTCACCACGGCCCACCAGCCTAACCTGCAATTCACCTGGTATTAAGAGGTATGGCAATTTACTTGTCTCCCCTTCGGACTTGCATCCGCCCATTGGTGCTTCACCAAATGGATGAAACCCGTCATGGGGTTCCTCCAAAGAAAAGGGGTTTGTCTGATTATATACTTAGACTATAAGGATTTTGGTTACGGAGTATAGTTGCAGGAAGATAACCCTTACGAACACCACTGAACTTGGACACTGAATAGGTACAGAATACCAAGGCAGGGGAAAGAGCAAGAGCACTTCAGGTTGAGGATGAGCCGAGTTCAGGGGTACCATATAGTGAAGTAAACGTAGTCTGAGTAGTGAGGTCAAGGCAGGCGGCTGGCATAGAATGGCTAAATATACAATCCGTGGTCGAGGAGTACCAGAGGGAAACATAAGCTGAGTCTGAGCAAAAGGTCGGGGCAGGCGGCTGGCATAGAATGGTCAAATATACAATCCGTGGTCAAAAGGGTGTGATAAGGTGAATGGGGTGGTTTGTGAGGGAGTATTTATATCCAATAAAGTGCTCAGAGGGGCATATGATATTTAACCCCAGGGGGAGTAAGTGTTATATACGTGTGTATATGACTTAAACTACTGTTTAGTTATGGGCCCCTGGGGTGGAGCATTTGGAGAGCAGGGTGGGCCAGTGCTCCACTCCGCTGTTGTTTTCGTGGGAGACATAGGTCCATGTCAGGGTTTTTGGACTGTCTCCAAATACACTGCTCAGCTGCAGGTAATCAGCTGCAGCAGTAGGAATAAACCCCTCCCTGCTAGGCAGATAGGAGAGATTTTGTTTGTTTCTATCTGGGAGGACTGAACAACAACAGGCTGCCTGAGAACCAGAGTGCAAAGGCCTGACAAGGCACTAGGTTAGTGAAACCAATATTGTTTTCTTTTAGTTTAACCCTTGACAGATAGGGAAGTTTATGTTAGTAAGTGCTCAGATGAGCTAGGTTTTTGTTTACACAGGTTTATGTTATATTATGGTTACTTTCATTTTCTGTTGTATCCGGGGTGAAGCACAAAAATAAAGTACCTGGATTTAAGACAATTCAAATGACTGCACATGTTTTCGCCCAAGAGGACCGTGCTAACTGAGAACAAGGATCACAAGGGGTATAGACAGCCTAGGAAATCCACAAACAGCCAAGGGTTCAATATAGGGGAGCAAAACACTGTAGCGAGCACTATAACCACACACCACCAGGGCAACAGGGGAACTAAGCAATGACTAGCAGGCAGAGTTGACTTTTATGCCTCTGGGTGTGTTTAAGGTTCTGGCTCCGCCCCCTCCATTCTTATATAGAGCACTGGTCTGAACACACCTACTCCTTACAGGATCTTCAGTCTGCCCATTGTGTCTTTGTCTGTCAGCCACACAGATTCGCCTCCTCTGTCCTGGAGGGCCTATGCCTATCCTCCTGCGCCCTCTGGGTGCTCCTGCAGTCTGACCTACACCTCTGGAAGTGGGTCTGAGAGAGCGGTGACCCGTTGCTACGCATTGACTGCTGGTATCATGGTGGACTCCAGGTAATTTAGCCGGTTGGCGTCTCCGTGTTGGTCGAGCCTTGATCGAGCCTGACATAGACGATTTATTGTTTATGTCTCAAGATGTCGCTACATTGCGCACCCACCTAAAATAGACCATGGAGCTTCTCCAAAGCTTGGGTTTCTTGATCTGCCATGAAAAATTGATCCTATAATTCTAATTACTGCTACCTTTAACCTGTGTCAATTAGACTCAAACTCATTCCATTTTTCACAAATCTTTTTATATATCTGCAAATTCCCAGCAACAGTATAGTATCCATTATCTACTAGTGGTTTCATCTTATTTAGTGTCTGGTAATTAGTTTAAAATAAACCTGCAGATTTAGACAATTAATATTTTTCCTAACTAAATTCCATGACTTAATCCATTTAACTTTACTGTCGCTATTGCAAAATTACAGATTTTTAACTATTTTTCCGAAATTGTCCAAGCTGAAGTTATGGAATAGCTGTGATGTGAAGCATCAGTGGGAACCTGCGGTCAGTCTATCAGGTCTGCACACGTGCCATTGGGCATGCATCACATAATCTGGGCAAGCATCACATAGCTTTGTCTCAGCTTAATGGGACTGGAATTCCTAGGGTTGGATATCAACTCGACCCAAGTCAAAAGTGAAGTTGATCAGGAAAGTTCTATCACTACCCCTGATCACTTTACGTCACCTAGCTCGAGTCATAGGACTCCTGTCTGCGTCCATTCAGGTCATCTTTCCCGGTCATCTCCATTACCGTGCACTACAACAGATGAAAATTCAGTCCTTACGTCACGGGAAGTCTTACGACCACTCCATCCCATTGTACTGGGTTGCAAAGGAAGAACTTTCATGGTGGTTAAACCACATGGAAGCATGGAACGGGAGAGCAATCTTCGGCACAGTACCATACCTGGCCGTGGAATCTGACGCAAGTTTACTCGGATGGGGTGTTCAGTGCGGTCCCTCATCTACAGGTGGATGTTGGTCTCTTCACAAAAGGAAACTGCATTTCAATTTCCTGGAACTTCTAGCTGGAGAATTTGCGGTGTGGAGTTTCGCACAGACATCTCGGAACTGTTCCATACTGCTACATAGAAACATAGAATAGAAACATAGAATGTGTCGGCAGATAAGAACCATTCGGTCCATCTAGTCTGCCCAAATTTTTTGAATACTTTTATTAGTCCCCCGTTCCTTGACTGTAGGATTTCTACACCTGGACAACAATTCGGCGATTCATTACATCAACCACCTGGGTGGCACGAGATCCCTGGCCCTCTCCCGTCAAGCAAAAAATGTTTGCCTAGCCCACAATATATCAGTACAAGTGGAACATATTCCAGGTTTATAAAATATAGATGCAGATTGGAATTCCCGTCACTTCACGGATTCCAGCGATTGGAGGCTTCACCAATCCCTTTTCAAACAAATTTCACTTCTCTGGGGCCCTTCGAGTATCGACCTCTTTGCTTCCCATCTGAATTCACACCTGACTCGATTCTACAGTTGGAGACCAGATCTGGAAGCCTTGGCGATGGATGCCTTTCTCCAACAATGGCCGAACACCAGACACTACACCTTTCCACCATTCTGCCTGATATCCCGCATGTTGCTTAATCTTCGTCACAACAAAGCATCCCTAGTATTGGTGACTCCTTGGTGGGACTCTCAACCGTGGTTCCCCACGCTGTTGTAAATGTCCATAGATTTTCCTCGTCTCCTTTCACCCTGCCCAATCTACAAGGGTCTCCACACCCATTTTTTGCGTCAGGTCAACTACGTCTCCTGGCCTGGCTGATATCAAGAGTCCCTGGTTTGTCGCTGACGTTTCACAGACAACTCTCTCACTCTTGGAAGGAAATTGGGCACCAGGGAAGAGACGAGCCTACCAACATGCCTGGGTCACATGGGCTGGTTGGTGCGTGTGCACCATTAATGTTTATCGGTCGGCTATCTCTGCTGGACACTTGGGATTTGAGGGTGTCCGCGCACGGAAACATCTCCTGGTCTGTAGGCTTCTCAAAGGAATTCGGTTAACCAGACCACCTCTACCTCGTTGTTATAATTTATGGGACGTTAACGTGGTTTTCTTACTTTTACGGTCTTGGCCTGATAATAGTGATCTATCCCTTCAGCAGCTTTCTTCCAAACTGGCTATGCTATGTTGCTTAATTTCGTGCAAACGTGTATCAGATGTTAGAGGGTTGGACATCTCAGCAAGCTCTTTTACCCCAGAAGGCATCTCTTTTAATATCTCACGATGTACTAAAACATTAAATCAGTGTTTTATCCTGCATTTACACGCAATCCTAAATTGTGTCCAGTCCTTTGCTTGAAGGAATACGAGCTTCGGACTCTACCTTGCGCGATACCTCTCGCCCAGAACTATTTTTGGCACTTCGTCGTCGATATCGCCCCTTCTCTGCCTCCTCCATCGCTAGATGGATCAAATGGGTGTTGACAGAGGCTGGAGTGGATACTGCTGTTTTCTCCACATTCCAGCAGACGTGGGAGAGGTTAATACAGTGAAGGACAAGCATGCATGGGATAGGTATAAGGCTATCCTAGATATAAGATAAGGACAGGAACTAATGAAAGTATTACTTTACTGAGAGGATGGTGGATGCATGAAATAGCCTTCCAGCAGAAATGGTAGAGGTTAATACAGTGGAGGTCAGAAGCTTAGTATTACTGTCCATGAACTTTTTATTTATAATTGACAGAGGCTGGAGTGGATACTGCTGTTTTCTCCACATTCCACACGTGGGGCGATGGCATCTAGGGCATTTTTGCTTTGTTGTCGTCTGGAGGACCTGATGAAAGGTGCAGATTGGTCACGTGAATCCACATGCCGAGAATTTTATTTCAGAAATCTGACTCATTTTGCTTCTTCTGTGATTGATCAGCTTTGAACTAGCATAATATGAGCCTCCATATGTTTATAAATTACCAGATTTTACTAATAAATTATGACGTAAAGTCATGATTTATAAAGACACGGAGGCGAGTATTATTCCCACCCATATTGAACGTCATATTACACCTTTAACTTTTCCCTCCTTTGTGTTGGGTTTGAATACTGTTTGATGTTTTTTTCTCTCTGCATATGGTTATGTTCGATGTTTTACTACATGACATATACTTTCATTAAGTGATTGCATATTGAAGTTATACCTCCTGACAATTACTTTACCATATATTCTCCTTTCCTTTCTAGCCTGAAGTTATCCCGTTTACAGATTTCTCAGTTACTATGAAGCCTTCACCTGTGCATGTTGTCTGAGATGATCGTCTTTGTTTGATTTTCACAGGATGAGTTCTTCCCGTTGAGGATTCTTCATGGTTGGATTTTGCAGTGATGCTTTCGGTTAGAGTTTTTGTTTCAGTTAGATTTATATTTTTCACACAAAGAAATAGGATGTATTTCCTGCTACACTGGACTTTATAGAGCAGGGGTCCTCAAACTACGGCCCGCGGGCCACATGCGGCCCGCCGAGGACATTTATGTGGCCCGCGGGGGGTGCTGCCGGCAAAGGATGCGGCTGCAGGAAGAAAAAAAAAAAAATCACCGCGACCGGATGTGACGTTAGGTCACATCCGGATCCGGTAACTGTTTCCCTCCTCCACAGGAGGACACTGCGCGAGACGTCCGGGGACACAGCAGCTGGAGGTAAGTGATGTGGAAGTGGGGGAGGATGGAGTGATAACGAGAACTATTCCTGGGCTCTGACTGGCATAATATTCCTGGGCTCTGACTGGCACAATATTCCTGGGCATCTGACTGGCAAAATATTCCTGGGCATCTGACTGGCAAAATATTCCTGGGCATCTGAATGGCATAATATTCCTGGGCATCTGAATGGCATAATATTCCTGGGCATCTGAATGGCAAAATATTCCTGGGCATCTGACTGGCATAATATTCC
Source organism: Pelodytes ibericus (assembly GCA_036172795.1). Lineage (NCBI taxonomy): Eukaryota > Metazoa > Chordata > Amphibia > Anura > Pelodytidae > Pelodytes > Pelodytes ibericus. The sequence continues at coordinate 50,363,952 of CM069860.1, forward strand.
TGGGCATCTGAATGGCATAATATTCCTGGGCATCTGACTGGCATAATATTCCTGGGCATCTGACTGGCATAATATTCCTGGGCATCTGAATGGCATCATATTCCTGATCATCTGAATGGCATAATATTCCTGGGCATCTGAATGGCAAAATATTCCTGGGCATCTGACTGGCATAATATTCCTGGGCATCTGAATGGCATAATATTCCTGGGCATCTGACTGGCATAATATTCCTGGGCATCTGAATGGCAAAATATTCCTGGGCATCTGACTGGCATAATATTCCTGGGCATCTGACTGGCAAAATATTCCTGGGCATCTGACTGGCATAATATTCCTGGGCATCTGAATGGCAAAATATTCCTGGGCATCTGACTGGTATAATATTCCTGGGCATCTGACTGGCATAATATTCCTGGGCATCTGAATGGCATCATATTCCTGGCCATCTGACTGGCATCATATTCCAGGGCATCTGACTGGCATCATATTCCAGGGCATCTGACTGGCATCATATTCCAGGGCATCTGACTGGCATCATATTCCTGGGCATCTGACTGGCATCATATTCCAGGGCATCTGACTGGCATCATATTCCTGGGCATCTGACTGGCATAATATTCCTGGGCATCTGACTGGCATAATATTCCTGGCCATCTGACTGGCATAATATTCCTGGGCATCTGACTGGCATCATATTCCTGGGCATCTGACTGGCAAAATATTCCTGGGCATCTGAATGGCATAATATTCCTGGGCATCTGAATGGCATAATATTCCTGGGCTCTGACTGGCATAATATTCTTGGGCTCTGACTGGCATAATATTCCTGGGCTCTGACTGGCACAATATTCCTGGGCTCTGACTGGCACAATATTCCTGGGCATCTGAATGGCAAAATATTCCTGGGCATCTGACTGGCAAAATATTCCTGGGCATCTGAATGGCATAATATTCCTGGGCATCTGAATGGCATCATATTCCTGGGCATCTGACTGGCATCATATTCCTGGGCATCTGACTGGCATAATATTCCTGGGCATCTGAATGGCATCATATTCCTGATCATCTGAATGGCATAATATTCCTGGGCATCTGAATGGCAAAATATTCCTGGGCATCTGACTGGCATAATATTCCTGGGCATCTGAATGGCATAATATTCCTGGGCATCTGACTGGCATAATATTCCTGGGCATCTGTGGCAAAATATTCCTGGGCATCTGACTGGCATAATATTCCTGGGCATCTGACTGGCATAATATTCCTGGGCATCTGAATGGCAAAATATTCCTGGGCATCTGACTGGCATAATATTCCTGGGCATCTGAATGGCAAAATATTCCTGGGCATCTGAATGGCAAAATATTCCTGGGCATCTGACTGGTATAATATTCCTGGGCATCTGACTGGCATAATATTCCTGGGCATCTGACTGGCATCATATTCCTGGCCATCTGACTGGCATCATATTCCAGGGCATCTGACTGGCATCATATTCCAGGTCATCTGACTGGCATCATATTCCAGGGCATCTGACTGGCATCATATTCCTGGGCATTTGACTGGCATCATATTCCTGGGCATCTGACTGGCATCATATTCCAGGGCATCTGACTGGCATCATATTCCTGGGCATCTGACTGGCATCATATTCCTGGCCATCTGACTGGCATAATATTCCTGGGCATCTGACTGGCATAATATTCCTGGGCATCTGACTGGCATCATATTCCTGGGCATCTGACTGGCATCATATTCCTAGGCATCTGACTGGCATCATATTCCTAGGCATCTGACTGGCATCATATTCCTGGGCATCTGACTGGCATCATATTCCTGGGCATCTGACTGGCATCATATTCCTGGGCATCTGACTGGCATCATATTCCTGGGCTCTGACTGGCACACTATTCCCATTGAAATACTGGTAAGTTTGTTGATTTAACTTTACTTTAAATATTGTATTTGTTCTCGTTTTGTTCAAAATAAGATATATGCAGTGTGCATAGGAATTTCTTCATAGTTTTTATTTTTACTATAGTCCGGCCCTTCAACGGTCTGAGGGACAGTGAACTGGCCCCCTGTTTAAAAAGTTTGAGGACCCCTGTTATAGAGGATGGAGTAATATGTTTAGAATAATTTGTATGACTGTAATGTATTGTCAATCTGCTCCGATAATGTTATTCTGAATCTGTAAGGGATCATTTTTTATTACTGAAACTTTATTATGCTTCTCTTTTATATATTCCAAAAGTGGAATTTTTGTATGTTTATAATAAAAATAAAAAATACTGCAATACTGTATTTTGACATCTTATATATTATATTATTACTTTACTTAAAATATAGTGCCCCAGAGGCTAGTGGGTACATGGAATAGCCTTCCAGCAGAAATGGTAGAGGTTAAAACAGTGGAGGTCAGAAGCTTAGTATTACTTTACCGACAGGGTGCTGGATGCATGGAATAGTCTTCCAGCAGAAGTGGTAGAGGTTAATACAGTAAATGAGTTTAAGCATGCATGTGATAAGCACATGGCTGACCTAGATATAAGGTAAGGCCAGGGACTAATGGAAGTATTACTTTACTGAGAGGGTAGTGGATACATGGAATAGTCTTCCATTAGAAGTGGTAGAGGTGAAGAAAAAAGCAATAAAAAAGTTTCATTAAATACTGCAATACTCTGGTATTGTGCACACAGACTCATATACATAAGTTGATAAAATAGAGGTATAGTATAGTTCTTTTTCAATACTCCTGCTTCACCTTTTTTTATCAATTTATATATTTGTGTGTGTGTGTCTATGTGTATGTGTGTACAGCTGTATATTTGTATGCTCTGCCTTGTTCTTTTTTTCTCAGTTTGAAAAATCATCAGTTAGTTTAACTGTCAAACTCTCAGATTGATCAGTATTGCTTCAGACATGAAGAAGAGTGGAAAACTCTTGAAAGCTTGTCTTTTTTTAAATATTACATTAGTCCAATAAAAAAAGTATCATTAAATACTGCAATACTCTGGTATTTTGACATCTTATATATTATTTTATTACTTTACTTAAAAGGTAGTGCACCAGAGGGTAGTGGATGCATGGAATAGCCTTCCAGCAGAAATGGTAGCGGTTAATACAGTGGAGGTCAGAAGCTTAGTATTACTTTAGTGAGAGGGTGGTGGATGCATGGAATAGACTTCCAGCAGACGTGGGAGAGGTTAATACAGTGAAGGACTTTAAGCATGCATGGGATAGGTATAAGGCTAACCGAGATATAAGATAAGGACAGGAACTAATGAAAGTATTACTTTACTGAGAGGATGGTGGATGCATGAAATAGCCTTCCAGCAGAAATGGTAGAGGTTAATACAGTGGAGGTCAGAAGCTTAGTATTACTGTGCATGAACTATATGCTAATATTGTAAATGACTGTTGCAGCTGGAAACGTCTGATCCTTTATGCAATATCTACATAGGCATATCCTGGCCGATTATCAGCAACTATCCTGTGCTCCAATGGCACGTTGTGTTAGCTAATCCAGGTTTATCATTTTAATAAGCTAATTGATTATTAAAAAGGACTTTTGCACGAAAGTTAGCACAGCTAAAAACTGTTGTGCTGATGAAAGAACCAATAAATCTGACCTTCTTCAGACTAGAGGATCTGGAGCATTAGCTTTTGAGGTTATGATTTGAGCTGTGACCGAACTTCCAAGTGACGTTGATTCAAAAAAATGTATCCGGCGCTCGAATACATGTTTCCTGTCAGACTGAGGCCACTTTCTGACATGTAGGATTCCGAGGGGAGCCGCAATGAGCTGTTAAATGTTAGGACATTATATGCCGTCCAACCGTCTTTTAGGACCTCTAAAATTAGGATGGCATAGAATGTCCTAGCATAACGAAGGGGTTAAATAGTACCCACAAAACACTGCACTGGTCTCAACACTGGTATGCAAGGCAGTAACTTCCGCCGGGACTGTTATGATGAAGCCGGAAGGACCCAGCTTCATCATATAAGTCCCGGCGGTCGTGCTGGGCGGCAGCAGGGGGAGTCTGTGCTCATCGCGCAGACATCCCTGGCTGTTAGAGAGGGGGATCCAGGTCCCCTGCAGCTCTGCGGGGGACTTGGATCCCTGTTTTATAATCTGACCTCGATTTGAGGTCAGATTATAAGATGACCTCGATTATAAGAATTTTTTTTTCTGAAAAAAACCTTGTCTTATATTTGAGAAAATACGGTAATATGATGTATGTTTAAAAAGGGGGGAAAAAGGACATTTCTCAGCGATCCCAACCTTTTGGACAGTAGTGTATGTATAAACCATTGACTGTTTTTAGCTACCAAGTAAATTAAGGTGCCAAAGAACAAAAAAATGAAGTGCTTTTACCACCTATTTGGTTTAGAGCAGTGTTGTTCAGCTTTTAATGTGGAGGGCCACATACTATATACCTCACAAAAGCAGAGGTTGGGGCACTGGACATTATTAAAGGGATTCTGTCATCTGAACGCTGTTTATACTGGAATTGGTAGAGAATACCAATCATCAACAAATATCTATATCCGGAGTTTGCATGAAAATATATTATTTGTATTTGTAAAATTTGTAGTTAATATATCAAGTCACAAGTCTGATGTCATAAGCAGGAGACACTACAGACACATTTAACCGTTTATCTTAAAGTGTCACTAAACTTAATTTTCCACTTGTGCTTCTAATATAGAAGTGAATAGTTAGTTGTCCCTAGTGTGAGGATAAACTGGCATGTACTTTTGATATTACATGCCAGTTTATCGTCTGACCGACAGCTGCTATGCTGCAAAGGAAGCAGGCAGCTCAGTCTGGTCGGTGACTGTCTATCTGTGCCAGCGTAGAGAGAGACTCTTGTTTTTTCATGGGATCAGCAGAAGGGACCTTAAATATAGATCCCCGCTTCTGACTCAATGAAAAAAACAAGAGTCCCTCTCTGCGTTAGCAGAGAGAGAGAGACCCCCGCACTCTGCAGACGTCGATCAGATGAGCGTGGCAAGCAACCACTCTGATTGGCTTCATATGCACACATAGGAGAGTAAACCTGTGTGTATCTATTAAGCCTTTTTTTTTTTTTTAAGTTCTGTTGTCCTTTAATTTATGTATATGCTTGCAATTCTGCTAATACAATGGGTAAATCATATACCCCATAAGTTATAGTGGAGAAAAAGTGATGGAAAAACTTGTCCACGTTTTCAGGCATCATTAATACGCATATCACCACACACCAAACAACTAAAAAAAAAAAACAACTTGCTTTTCCTGCAAAAATCTCATATTCACTTTGCTACCAACACTGCAGGGTGTTATTTTTTCAAAAGTTGATCATTGTTAATTGTATTTGCAGATGCCTACCCAGAATCCCTAGCAGTGGTTGTAGCATTGTGAAAGTGAGATTTCTGTGTGAAAATAAAGTCTTTTGCCGTGTCAAGTTTGTGGAGATTTGTTTAATAATGCCAATTACACCGTATACCAGCATTTTTTATTCGTACAGTGTAAACATTGCTTGTATGACAAATTAACATTCATTTAATAAGATAGATTGTATGGTTTTATGTGCTTTAGAGCCAGGACAGAGGCCACAACAGACTTGAACAATAATGTTGTAGAGTTTGCCAATGTTTGCTTTGATTTGATTAGTTTTTATGCAGATCTGGGTGGCAGAATATCATCCGCATAAAACTGGAATGGAACACAATCAGTAAACACAAGAGAAAAAAAAATGTTTTATTTGTTTTATGTTGTTAGCCATAACAAATCACTTTTGATTTCAAAATTACCTCATTATTGTGTTAATCAGTCATGTTGTCCACGTTTAACATATCAAATATTTGCATGATTTTATAAATACAGCTTCAGAAATTTAAATTAATAAATATAGCTTAGGCATGACATCTTGCAATCAAAAGGTCTCATTAATTAAAATAATAATAATATTTTTATGAGTAGTGGTAATGTTATTATTAGAACACCACAAGCTACTAATGCTGGACTACACGGAGCGAGTGGTTGGATAGCTACGTACAGTAATCATCCACAATAAACTTTACATTTAAAGCATAAATATCTAAAGTTATACCTGATGCTGCTCAAGAAAACGAAGTGGATCTGCACACAAAGGGATATAGCAATATATTTACAGGGTGATGATATGTTATCTGGCTGGTTCATGAAGTAGGCAGGTAAAGAAATAAAATGGGTGGTAAAACAAACTAAAACAATGGTGCAGTAAATACATAGCACAGGTAATTTAAAGGGGAAGGTAGGGGACATAAAAAGGGGCAGGTGCACATATCTATTCCAAAAACATCAAAATAAACTAAATTGGAATTGTATAAAAATTGGTATTTACATAAAAAGATATATAGGCCAAAGCCATTTTTAGATCTGTGTAAGAAATATTTAAATAAATAAATTAATGATAACATGTCTATTAAATAAATGCTAATGATTCAATCACGTTTCAATATCAGATGATTAAGGTAAGGGCAGGCTGCTATTCAACATCTGTGAACCACAATTGTATCAGAAGTTTCCCTACCACATAAACGTCCGTTTTTGTTGATCTACAGTTGCCACTGTTCATGTGTACTAGCGAAACCTGACACCATATCAAAAGGCAGATTTACTTTAGTTTTCTAAGGTTTTGCTACCCTTGGCAAATCCAAACTGATCTCGTGTATGGTTTAAGTGATCTCCCTACAGTATAGTGCTCACTTTACTGCGATGTGCAGAGCATTGTCTGCATTGTGGATGTTCTCTTCCTGCCGCCGCTTGTTCTGCTCCAGCTGAGCTAGTTGTCTATTCAGCTGATGCAAAGACTGATCTTTCCTTCTCAGCTCCATCTTAGCCTCCGAGAGACTCTACAAACAGGAAGTGTAAAGACAACACAGTTACATGTCAGCAACACTTCAATTTAAGCCACAACCATTAATAACAAAGGTGAACACAGGCTGCCAATAAGCTGGGCATGAAATATTTAAAAACCCATATTTCACAAATTTTCGAACAAAAAGGTTGTTGATTTATTTCAATTCCGGGAGTATAATAGTGATATATGAAAGGCACTCGGTCACAAAATAATATTTATTAAGGGAATGTAGAGCATACATAGTTTGTACATTGTTTAAGCAACAGAAAAAAATTGTTTGAAATGCATCCCATGTCTTTTTATGATATTACCTTGTAGAACAGGGATGTAGCCATTTACTTGTATGTGGTGAAAATAGCATGAAAAAGTGATCTAACACAAGATCTAAATTAGTTATTATGCTTAATACTCACAACGAAAGCACTGCTTACGAGTCCATTAAAAAAAGGTTATTTTTCTACACTGTATATATCAAACAAAGCTGACACAAGCCTTTATTAAATTGAAGCCACCCCCTGCTTTGGAAATAATCACAGGTACATGGAGCTTGATACAAATGTTATGGACATGGTACATGTTCTTGCTCACTGTACCATGTATTCTACATCCCAAGTGGATTAAATACATAATATTTGTATTAAGCTCCGTGTATCCACGATTACTATGTGGCTGGAATTCTGTGGTTGGCATCTAGTTCCAGAATACCGGTTAACATCCATTGAATGGAGGATTTTGTAGTAGTGTTTTTTTTTTTTATCAACCTGTGTTTATATTTTTTACTCCTGCTTGTGACATAACTTTGTGGCTTGCCATGCAAATTACACATCCCCATTTAAAGTAGTTCATTTGCATATCAAGCCACAGATGAGGTCATACACAGCAGACTCCACAGACCCATTTAAAACAAATTTTTCTCCTCATTTAGCCAGTTACTTGCAATTCTTTTATTTTTTATCATTTTTAATCAATTTTGATTCTCTACATTCACAGTAAAAACAAAGTTTAGGTTATACAGTCCCTTTATGCCATTGCAGAGAAAGTGGTCACCTTGATAGCCTCTGATAAAGTTTGATTCTTTTTGGTTTCATCCGCAGAGTGCAATTCGATCGTGTAGTTTAGTTCCAGCAGTTTGCTGGATTGTTCGTTTAGGAGCATTTGGGATTGCTGTTCCCGCGACAACGCATTATTAAGTTCTTCACAAACGGTTTTAAACTTCTCGTAAGGAACCGCTTTCTGAAGAATAAAAAGTTCATTCAAGAATGTAAGTCAGTGAAAGCAATGCTAATGTACCGTAATATCTTACCTAATAATTCTACATTTAACGTTTAGATGCTGCAGTGCAGAACAGAGAATTCATAATTATTCAGCGAGAAGCCAATTAATTAAATAATTAAGGTAATTACTGTGGGATGCCCTCCTTGATTAACTACATGCATTTTACATTCTGTATTGAAGTGTCCAGCAAAAACATTATCTAACCTGGCAACCCTATGTGTCCAACTGATGGTAAAATAATACCTGCAGATACATTCTTTGTACAGACCTCTATGCAATATATGTATAATCATCATACGAGGTCATTTGAGTGTTACATTTTTTTTAAACACTTTTTTTTCATCTCAGACTGCAAAACAAATGCTAGACAGAGGAGTAGGAGGGTCAGTAGAAACTATAAACCTTATATTGGTGAGTAAAAGGGATCAGTAAAGTATATTGGGACTATGAGAAATGCTGTCATGTCAAATGTTTCATATTTGTCTTCCAAAATACTCCTGAATTAACTTGGTGATTCAGAAGAATGTGCACATCATCAATGCATGGGAAAGTAGTCCTAATGCATTCCATCTGACCAATGGGTTCACAAGGAATCCATCTCTTACTTCTTGGTATTCACTAAGCATTCTTATTTGCATTCTCATTGGCTACATGCATTATTCGATCCAAGCCAATCATACAGAATCCATTTTGGGGGGAGTGACTCATTGTGTGGCTATGAGCAGGGCTGTAGCTGAATATTTTCAGTTTTATGCCCAATTGTTAACTATTTATGTACTTTAGAATAAGAATAAAGTATTTTATTTACACAAATGAGTATACAAACACAATCACAGCAGTTTAAATTCACCTTCATATGAGTTTTATGCTCTGGAGCTCTGTGATATATTCATACAAGCTAAACATTCTGAGAAAAGAGGGACAACTGAGGAGGAAAGAGGGACAGGGAGATCTGGATAAAAAACAGGGTCTGCCCCTAAAAAGGGACACGTTCTAGAATGATAATATGATATGCAGGAAATATGGTAACTTGGAAATAATAGAAAATGAAAATCTAAATATTTATAATATTATTATTTTTTTACAAGTCTTTTCCAATAACCTGTTGCTGGATCTCTTATAAATGGAAGTTGCCTGCCATCCTGGATCTGGACTTCTGTTAAGCGTTACACTAGTTTCATATGTGTATAAATTCCTTTTCATGGCAGAAATGAGATATTGCCGAGTGTGCACCATTGTTTGTACATTTCTTAGATTAATTTGCACATTCATGTTATGAAATATTAGAAACTTACCGATTTTTTTATCTGTCTCTCTGTGTTGTCAGAATGTTTCCTGATTTCGTTCAGACTCTGCTTGGAATCAGACAGTTCAATACGCAGTGAGCGTCGCTCCACTTCTCCCGCGTGCAGTCGATGTGTCAACTCAAATATTTGCTTCTTCAAAGAGCATAAACATTGCTATTTGGAAAAAAAAGATAGCAAATATATTTTGTGCACTTGCATAAAAGCGACTGAACCCAAAAAATATATATTTTAAATGAAAGGTAATTTTTCCCTGTTTTAGATCATTTTTTATGCACTTTTGTAAGGACAAAACCTATTCCCAATCTTTCTCCAAATAAACAAAGGGTTAAAATCATTTTGTGAAGATTAACTGAATAATAGTACTTTATTGGGTTTTTATGCTTTTATTTCATCAATTATCTCTTTGGTTGTAATATCATTGCTAAGATAATTGATATCATGCTTTTTAAAGGGAATGTATCACTCGAACATTGTTTCTACTGTGCATGTAGAGCATACAAAAATGACTGAAAATGATCTATACATTGTATTAGGAAAACTGCAAGCAAATGCCGAAATTAGGATAAAAATGTGTTTTAAACGTGTCTGTGGCGTCTCCTGTTTATGACATAACCTGTGGCACAGTATGCAAATTAACTGCTTTTTAAAGGTAAAAAACAAATTTTTAGGCTAATTTAGGCATTTGCTTGCAGTTTTGCCAATACAATCACAGTCACACTTATTCAGTTACACAGTCTAACATACACATGCACAGATGCAAAGTTACACATACACTGACACCAACATTTGCAGTCACATGAATGCAGAGTCACGTGAATGCAGAGTCACGTGAATGCAGTCACACACATTGAAACTTGAGATGGAGCCAGTTTCCTGAGATGTCCAGTAGATTGGAAGTTGTTAATGGGTAGATGTGAAGGGTTGAGGGAGGAGCAGTGCAGAGCAGTTCATTGCAGCGCCACAGGAGCATGAGAGAATGCACTCCTGCTGGTCAGTGGCTACTTGGCTCTTCCTGGTCTGTGATGGGTGAGCTGCAGGCCAGACACAGCCCACCTCCTATCATTGCAGGTTAATTACTATGTGTTCATTGGCCCACCAGACAGCTGCAGGTCTGTGTCAGTGCTTCAGCTCCAACATTGTTATGAGATGGAATACTTTAGCCCCAGTATCTCCATTCTGCCCTCTCACACATGAAACTCAGGGCTTCAGCTAGCTCCTCTTACAACATCACTTAATTAATACAAGATAACAGTAAAGTACTCCCTTCTCCTCCAATCCCTTTTGACATAATCATGTTCTGCACAAAACTAGCATGACAAATATAGTTTATGTGAAATGATTCTGCCTTTCTTGTCAAAATACTGTTTCACTTGTTACTCGTACATACCATGATAGGAATTCTACTCATCGGGTCTGAATGTGTTGTTTGAGAATTGAGTCTGCGAAGTCCAAAAGCCAGTCTCTGAATCAAAGAATCGGGGTGTTGGTAGATACCATTGCGGTCAGGACACGCAGCTACATTCCCCATGACAGCACGGAGCTTCTTCATCAGCTTTGAAAAAGAGTTTCTAGCAGACCTTATAAGATGTTCTTGCGAATTTTCATCTGGGAAATAAAGACCAAAAAATCTACTGTTATCTGTATTGTTACAATCTACAGATTAAATCAGAAAATCCTGCATCATATAAAAACCTTGGCACACAAAACACAATCAAGTCATGCCATATTAACTTTTACAATGAAAAATAACAGCAAAAAAACTGGTACAACAAGGGAAGGCACTAAATAGGGTTTAGAAACATGTCAACTTTGCACCAGGCAGGATAAACCTGTCAGATTTTTAGAGCCAGTCATTTAACAGATGGAAAATGCGTAACATTTATCCTTTGCTTAATCTTATTATCAGAGAAGGTATTTTCTGATACAGGTTGCCATGTCACGGAGTTGGTTGTCCTCCATCTGGCAGAGCCGATTGGTGTGCGGCATCTAGGATGCTATGGGCTGTATGCTGCATGATTGAACAGCAACTCTGCAACATGGCAGCATGTTTAACTTCCAAAACAAATGGGAATTGCTTCCATTGGAGCCTTATTAAAAAACCCTTTTTAATCAGACAGAGGTAACCATCTATCTTATTAAAAGTTTATTTACAAGTATTAGTACTTGTTTAAGAACTCTGCACAAATGCTTTGCATCTAAATGCCCAGAAGAACATTAAGTGCATCTTTAAAAATTAATAAGGCTACTTAAACAACTTATTTGTTGCAATGCAACTATTATTACATTGTTCTGAACTGTAGGAAAGGTTTGTCAAACTGTGATCCTACATCCCACTTGTTCCCCACCAGCTGCTTAGCCTCATAAGGGTTTATGGGACATGTAAGCCATCAGCACCTGGAGGGCCATAGTTTGACACCACTACATTAGCGGTGCCCGCATGTGTGCTTATAACCAGGTGTTATTCTCTACACCCCTAACAAAGCTTAACTTTTTTTCCTAATTATTGGGCAAAATTCAATCATCCACAGGTAATTTGAGAAGGAGAGTGGGAGCCTGGACACACATTTGTGGTTTGCACATAACATGCAAAAGTGTTCTTAATCCTTCCATGCATAGTCTATTGCCGCCTGTCTGTCTTCATCTGAAGGTGGCCAGACCGTGATTCTAGCAACCTATCAGCAGGTTAATGTATTTCTGTCTGGTAGAGTTAACAGTATTAATAAATGAAGCAGTATCACATATCATAAGGAAAATGAGATGCTTATTATATCTAACATGATATTCAGTGGCTACCTCACATTACTAGGAGTTTAATCAAGATGGCTGCTCCTTAGACCTGTTTTTCAAAGGGAAATGCCTGAAGGGAAGCCGATCAATCAACTTTGACTGCACTTTGGTTCTCGATGTGTGAGCCACATTACAGATAATTTGTTTTGTATTTACTTTAATCAACAGGGTACATGATGTCCCTTTTGATATGAACTTATGCTGTCCCTTTGATAGGTTGCCTGAAAGTTACTTGGATCCCCTCAAACGCCATAACTATTAAATACAGAACAGGTGTGCGCTTTTAGGAGGAGCATTGCATATGAACTTATGCCTCTTTTACATATTGGAAATTATTATTTGTTATGTTTAGGCAACTATGTTTAAAGTGTTCTGCCTTATTATTTACAAAGAATAATGTTCTAAGTATAGGGAATTCTGGGGTCACAAACATAACAAAAGATCGAACACAGAAAGCCTTACCTGGTTTATTTAATACGCTCAGCAATTCGGACATTGAATAAACTATGGTGTTAAGAAGGTCTGAGCTACTAAACCACCGACAGGTTTCTTGACATTTTACTTGTTCATCGTTAGGACCTAAGTAAAGAGAAAAGTATAAATATCTCAAAATTTTACCTAGGAAGTATATAATTAAGATTTTGAAAACAAGATGAGATCACTTTCCTTTTTCACTGGCACAGAACTAAATTAATAATAGAAAAAGGTGAATATTTTCATTCTACACATTACTTTTATTCTCAGAAATTGATCCAAGGTATTTCACAATTGCTGATAGGCTTTAACATATCTTATTGGTCAAAATGATCCGTTATTCAGAATGACCCGTTATCCAAAATACTTCGGGTCCCCAGCATTTTGGATAAGGGATACTCAATCTATATATCCTCAAAAGTGTGCCTGCAATCATGTTAGTCAAATTGCTACTAAATGTAGAGACAATTTGTTTCATCTAGCTGTGAAAGTCACATTGATATGGCTGCCACAATGAATCTACATGCATTCCTTGTTACTTAAATGGTGAAGTCGCCATCCCACAAACGGTGTGCCATACATGGGGAAAAAAAACATGAAACGTTACCTTTTCTCTTAAGTATTCAGCTAATTCACATCATTTTTTCATTAAGTTTCTAAACTCCCATTCCCTTTCTATCTATATATCTATAGGAATAGCAGAGGGAGAGAGGAAAGCAGTGAGAGAGAAGGGAGAGGAAAGAAGAGAGATACATATATACATATAATCAGAAGACAGGGGAGGGCTGGCAGCCTTAGGCCTGGGGAGCAAATTCAGTCAAGTGGCCCATTGCACCACCGAATCGCCTTCCACGGCCATCTTTTCCTTGTTTTTCCCCCCCAATATGCCAGAATTTTCCTTTACAATATGCCAGGATTATGCCCCTCAATATGCCAGGATTTTCCCCTCAATATGCCAGGATTATGCCTCTCAAAATGCCAGGATTTTCCACTCAATATGCCAGGATTATGCTCCCTCGATATGCCAGGATTTTCCCCTCAATATGCCAGGATTATGCCCCCTTAATATGCCAGGATTTTCCCCTCAATATGCCAGGATTTTCCCCTCAATATGCCAGGATTTTCCCCTCAATATGCCAGGATTTTCCCCTCAATATGCCAAGATTATGCCCCCTCAATATGCAAGGATTATGCCCCCTCAATATGCAAGGATTAAGCCCCCTCAATATGCCAAGATTATGCCCCCTCAATATGCAAGGATTATGCCCCCTCAATATGCCAGGATTTTCCCCTTAATATGCAAGGATTTTGCCCCATAATATGCCAGGATTATGCTCCCTCAATATGCCAGGATTTTCCCCTCAATATGCCAGGATTTTGCCCCACAATATGCCAGGATTATGCTCCCTCAATTTGCCGGGATTTTCCCCTCAATATGCCAGGATTTTGCCCCACAATATGCCAGGATTATGCTCCCTCAATATGCCAATTTTCCCCTCAATATGCCAGAATTATGCCCGACAATAGTCCCCTCTTTCAGAAGAGCTGAGAATGTTTGGGGTGAATAACTGTAAATTGGTGTATAAATTAATTTGTCTAAATAATTAATTTTGTTCATGTTTTAACACACAACTAATACACAACAGTTACTTTATAGATGGTTTAAAGTCCCCTTGGAATTACCCTGCTTTCTGCCCAACCCAGTGACTCTCCCAAAATTAAGTTCCCCTTATTTGGCCACTTAAATGGGAGGTATGTCTTACTTAACGTATGCTTGCCATGAGCTCCTCCAATGCAGACTAGGACCCCAGCCCCCTTAGAAAATTCATCTGCCCAAGTGAATAATGCTCTACTTTGTTTTCCAAGATGTCGGAGCCTGTTGGACGCCAACACTGCAACCACAGCTTTTCGAAACACATGTTTCATGGTTCGAAAATGTTTTGTCTTTGCAGTAACCTCTCTGTTGATTCCTTCAGTATTGGATAATGCCTGGACCAGGGTTCGGATTTCATTCTGAACTTCAAAAAAGAGGTTTACTTGAGTCTGCAGAAAATCCCTCTGAGCACTCAAAGAACAAGTTCTGCTGTACAGTGGGTGTAATGCACCAGCAATAAGTGCACAGGCAGCCAGAAGAGATTTGTGGTCCTTTTCGTTGTTTATCAGCAGATTTTTTATGTGCACATTTTCAAGTGCCATCTGATTTCTTGTTTTTTCAAATATGTCAATTTTGCTTTTTGCTCTTTCTGCTTTACTCTGAAATTTCTACAAATCAAGAAGATAAACTGATGGCATTAGAATTGATTTATTATACTGTATGTAATATAATAATGTGTGGTATGTGTTGTTGAACATAGTATTTTTAAAGTAAACAGCAAAACACATTACAAAAAAGTACTCTATTATGTTATAGTTCATAGATATTGAAAGAAAAGACTCTAGGGCATAACTCCAAGTGAAACAAGTGGCCTTGGCCATTAATCTAGCTCCACTTACTGTGATTCGTAATCCAAATTCAAGCTAATCCTGTCCTCTAGGATACAGATACTTATTTAGTTTCATACATACAAATCAGATAAATGTTACCTGTGCCTTTAATTGAACCTCCGCAAGGAGAGCAGAGTAATGCTGTTCCAAATCTCTCCTCTGTTTCTGCCATTCATTTTCCTGGGCTTTCATCTGTTCAGACAACCTGCTGAGAGAGTGTTCATGGCTCTGCTGTAGATCTTTTATAACATCAGCCTTGTTCTTGGAAACACACTCTAGATGTGCCACCTACATAGGATAGAAAAATATATTTGTGTAAGTGAACAATTTGTGATTTCTATTAAAAGATATCTAGGGATAACATGAACAGGAAACCGATCATTTCAAATAGTCAGACTGAGCTATATTTGCCCCGTGTGGCTATATCCGGGGGACAGATGTTGTTTAGAATCTTTGGTCAGATGAGAGGATTTGTCTCCCCAATATAGAGGTACACGGGGCAAATATAGCTCAATAAGGTACTTAATTTGTATTCTTTCAGTATTTCTATACAAAATATGTTTTGGATAGCTGTTGACTATTAACAAACCAAATACAAGGCTTTGAATTAATAAAAACTGTATACATGAGCACATTTGGTTCCATTGGGGGTTCTATAGAAAGGCTACATGAAAAGTGGTACCGTCACCATGGAAACCCTCCTTGCTGAATCCTCCACTTAGAGCTTTGTCCCTGAAATTATATATTTTTAAATAATGTATGTAAGACTTAGAAGAGCAGAAGAAGTCAACGTTAGGACACAATACATCTGTAGACAATATTACATAAATGTCAAAAGAAACATTTTAAGAACAATGGCTTCCTGGCCCCTATGATTTTTCCAGCTCTGCCACCCATTGTCTTTAATAAAACAGATGAGAATGCACTGACGTTTTTGGAAAAAGCAATAAAGCTCACAGTAATGTGCTGTGTATGAGTGTATCACAGACCTCCACAATAAAAGACAGCAATAAAAGACAATGTACTTATGAATTGTGGAATAGCTTTGTGAGTCCTGGTCACCTTTTCAGAATGCTGTTATCTCTATGCTGGAAGGTAAGAAAAAAAAAAAAAAAAAAAGATACTGTATAGTCACACCTAGTCCTGCCCCACTGATAAGCAGGAACCAGTAGGGCTGCATCTTATGACATCATGTGTAGGATTTAGCCACAGCTGTAAAGTGAGCACTGATCTAAGAGGTTTGAGGCTGTTGCATCGTGGGAACATTTCACAAAATGGCTCCAGGCAATAACCACACAAATTTATTTTTCCCTTTTATTGAAATATGTTGAAACAAACACAAAAAAACATATTGGCATCTATTCTACACATATTTTTACTTTAAATGCACAGATTATCCAGTTAGAGCTTATGTAAGTAGTAGTGTCCCTTTAAAGAGGCCAAGAAATACATTTTCCAAAAAAGTGTGTACATGTTCTGCAACAATGATTAGGTAGGTGATACATGTCAAAGTAACTTCCACATCAATGGCAGGACCCAAGGTTTCCCAGCAGAACATTACCCAAAGCATCACACTGGCTAGACACCTGTCAGTGGTCATAATGTTATGACTGATCAGTGTATGGTCTATCAGATTATGTATTTACAGTTAGCCAAATTATTTGACTTCTGAAGGGTGGATCCTGTCTGCTATTTGGATACAAAGAGCAAGGTTCCAGGAAAGACTTGCTGGGGGAATGCTGAGCTTTAATCGGGGGCTAAGGAGGTGATTTTCTACAACAGGCAGAAGTGCTAACGGCCTTGGGTAGCCATTCTGTTACATATAGTAATAATTATTCTTATAAAATGATATGAATTCAAAATCTCAAGAACATTTATTAAATCAATACCTTGTTATTAGCTTGGCCAAGATCGGATATTAGGGCATCAACATTTTCTTTTAAGACAACGCAAAGTTCAGGCCAAGAGAAATTATCCATCATGCTCCCAGGCTGCTTAATAACTACACATCCAGCTACTAATTGTTGGTATAAGCCATGGAGGAATGTTAACTTGTCCTACAAAAGAAAAGAAGAAGAATTTTGAAAACAAATCTCAAATATCAATGCATTTCATTTTATAAGGTTCACCTTATCGTCTCCCATTTATTTGTTATAACCATATGTAGATTTGGAGAATTACAGAAAATCCTTGCATGGAAATTGACTTGGATTAGTTAAATCCAAGTAAACTAGATGCACCAAATAGCGTTGTGTGCCTGAAATGGGGCGGAGGGGAAGTGCTTTGAAGCATCTTGCCTCCGCCTTTGGTTGGATCATTGCAGATCCAGCCGAAAATTCTGAGCCCACTATTATAAGTCAGTCCACATAAACACACATCTATCTTAACTTTTACACATTTCTAGCAATATAAATTAATAAAGGACTGATAAAGTGATTTAGGCAAATGTTTAAATATTGCACAGATTGACTGTTGTATAAAGTCAGTTTGGATCTAATTATACCTCTGCATCACTTTGGTATAGCCTGGTGAGCTTCTGAATTTCACGATCTAACTCCAAAACCCTCTGCTTCTCCGTGTCCAAGTCATGCTGTGCCTTCTCAAAGTCTGTCTGGTATTGGACTATCTGAGATTCTGTGTGCGTGCACCTTAATCTGAAACGCTGTAAAACCTTTTCAGTATTCCTCAGAGCCAACTGACTCCTCTGCAGAACCCAAATGAAAAAAGGTGAAACATCATCTCTTACGTACAACTTCAATTTAAAAGGGTTTAGTATTTATAAATGTCATAACATAAATAAATGTCCAATAAGATGTAGCAGCGACATTTACATACAGCGATCAGCCACAACATTATTACCACCTTCCTAATATTTTACCACCAAAATGTCCCTGACCCGTCATGGCATGTACTCCACTCTGAAGCTGTGCTGTGGTATCCTGCACCAAGACCTTAGCAGCAGATATTTTAAGTCCTGTAATATGCTAGGTGGGGCTTCCATGGATCCGACTTGTTTGTCCAGCACATCCCACAGATGCTCGATTGGATTAAAATCTGGGGAATTTGGAGGCCAAGTCAACACCTAGAACACTTGGCAGGGTGCATTATCCTGCTTAAAGAGGCCAATGCCATCAGGAAATACAGTTTCCATGAAAGGGTGTACATGGTCTGCAACAATGCTTAGATAGCTGATACATAAAATCCACACCAATGGCATGACCCAAGGTTTCCCAGCAGAACATTACCAAACGCATCATGCTGGCTAGCCACCTGTCAGTGGTCATAATATTATGGCTGATCGGTGCATAGTCTATTAGATTATGTATTTACAGTTTGCCAAATGACTTTACTTAAGAAGGGTTTAACATTTTCTCGTTGTAGGCCACTAGACAAAAGGTGAATTTATATTGATTTTTGTACATTTGTGGAAAAGTGGTCACTTAAAGCTGTTCCATGTTGTATGCATAAAGGGAAGCTAAAGAAACATATCTAGCATTTTAGTTTGTTTCTTTTTTTATTTAATATATGTTATATAAAGCATGTACAAGAATAAACCCTTATGTCACACCTGTGTAGTAGGCATCAATGAGATGATACACAGACATACATTTTAGTAGAAGCAACTGGAAACACACTTAAATTAAACCTATTATTGTGCATGTGTTTTTATTTTTTTAAATTTATGAATAGCCCTGTCCATTTCCGATGTTTTTTCACTACCATATTGACTCTCCTATTTAGTCCTACTCTGGGTCATTTATTGGTATTGTTCTGGAACAAACATTATAGGTTGCTGTTTTTTATATAACTTTTGAATGCGCATTGCAAGGCATCTGGGTATGAAAATTTAACTTGATTTGTTCACAGTGGTGAATCTATTGAGAACTGTACATTTGTAATTTTATTAATGTAACAATACCTCAAATGAATTACAGAATGCTTGGACCAACTTTTTGGAGTTCTCCAAATCTTTGCTCAACTTGTCCAAGGTATGCTTTGCTGCTTCACGCTGGTTAAAATACAAAGTAACAGGAAATGTTATCATGATATATGGACTGAGACAAATAAACAGTTAATGAAATACTTTGATCTGGAAAAAAAGATGGTAGCATATTCATTCTTAAAACTAAAGTGTTATTAGTAAACAAGCTGCAGCAGATTAGGTGAAGGGCTGGTAAATTTTCAAGATGTTGAACAATTTTTCTTTTTTACTATTGTTTTATGACAAAAATGTGTTTGTTTTTCATTTGGTCAGGCTCAAATGGTCATGGCAGGCTCGACAAATCCCAGACGTCTGGTCTCCCTGGCGACCAGAAAATCAGACCTGGCATTCTGGTATTCCCATCCATAATGCCACCCCTAGAGTACGTTCCCAGATTACAATGGAACCGCATGCAAGCTAACTAAAGCTGGGGAGCACAGAGCGAGGTGTTAAAGTCCGTGCCGGCTGTACAGACTGACCACATTGCGCTTTACAGTCAGCGTGTGTGTCACGTGACATCTCAGAGCTCAGACTAACCACTGCTGAAGATGGTCTGTGCTAGTATAACAGGCTGGACCAGAAGTGACCCCTCCCCTGAAATGACATAAGGCAGCATTGAGTCATTTTTCCTTTACAAAAAAACAAACAAACTGCTGGTTTGTGTGTGGACGCATGCGTACCCCGCATGTCTGTGTGTGCACATTTGTATGTGTGTGTGCACATGTCCATTTAGTATTGAGGAAAATTACTGCATCGTCCAGTGTGCTACAGGAAGCCATTTTTCTCCACATGTCTTTGTCAAGGCCTTTACCAGGTCAGGTAGGAGTTTCAGAGCAGGGATAGAGAAGGTATCGGTTGCATGTTGTTATTCATTGTGCAGAGTGAGAACAGATTTATAAGCAAAGCGGTAAGGATTGGAATAAGGACTGAAGCAGAGACAAAAGGGAACTCTAGCAAGGGTGTAAGAAAAGGGTTTATGTAGGAACTGCAGCATAAACAAAGAACTTTAGCAGGGACTGTAGACAAAGCAGAGGTAGGGGTAGAGAGAGCGTTAAACAAGGGGTGAGGCCTTAGATAAGGGTGAGGCCTGAGAAGGGTGACTTAAGCAGGAACATCCTAGAGAGGGTGACTTAAGCAGGAACACCCTAGAGAGGGTGACTGAAGAAGGAACACCCTAGAGAGGGTGACTGAAGAAGGAACACCCTAGAGAGGGTGACTGAAGTGGAGAGAGTACTTTAAGAGACTAGGAAAACACTTGAGAAGGGTGACTTAAGAAGGAACACCCTAGAGAGGGTGACTGAAGCAGGAACACCCTAGAGAGGGTGACTGAAGCAGGAACACCCTAGAGAGGGTGACTGAAGCAGGAACACTCTAGAGAGGGTGACTGAAGTGGAGAGAGCACTTTAAGAGACTAGGAAAACACTTGAGAAGGGTGACTTAAGCAGGAACACCCAAGAGAGGGTGACTGAAGCAGGAACACCCTAGAGAGGGTGACTGAAGCAGGAACACACTAGAGAGGGTGACTGAAGCAGGGACAGCCTAGAGAGGGTGACTGAAGCAGGAACACCCTAGAGAGGGTGACTGAAGCAGGAACACCCTAGAGAGGGTGACTGAAACAGGAACACCCTAGAGAGGGTGACTGTAGAAGGAACACCCTAGAGAGGGTGACTAAAGTGGAGAGAGCACTTTAAGAGACTAGGAAAACACTTGCCACAAGTTTTTCGGGGGGGGGGGGGGTGCGCACGGGAAGCACGAAAAGGCAGCACATAGACACCATGCTGCCTGCCACTAGACAACAGGGGGCATAGGATAAGTCCTGGGTTATACCTGTTTTTTTGGGATGGGGGTGGTTTCAGATGTACATACCAGGTTATCCTCACACTAGGGACAACTAACCTTTCACTTGTGTAGAACCACAAGTTAAACGTAAAGTTTAGTCTCTTTGAGTTTGAAATGCCCTCCTTTTCATGAATAAAGACATAAATATTGAATTACAAGCTGTGGTGAGCCAACACTGTGACATTATATAAAATGATTAATGCAATAGTGACAAGGATTCCATACTGACATTGGCAAAAATCTTCTGTAAAAGATAGACTTATAACAAAGTGTTAGGGATATAATATATCACACAAGTTTACGTCTACATGCAGGTTAAAAATCATTTGTTCTTTCACACAATTTCTTAAAGCAAGTTCTCTAACAAAAGGTCAGTATGAAGTTGTGTTTATGTGAATATAGTGACAGAAATAATTTGTAAGGTTGATTGTAACATCAATAAATTGGCCGCTCATATATCTAAATAAACCTATAAATTCAGAACCTCGGGCCATGGAGGAAGAAAACCCACGACAACTTTGATTACTTTTTCATGGTCTGAAAAGCTGTCAATAATGCACAGAGAAATTAACATTTGTATAGCAGCCGAAAAGAAGCAGGCCGAAGGCCCTGTGTTTAGAGACAAACACTGCCAATCTTACCTCATAATATCTTTCTTCCTTGACGCTCTGATAATCTGTTAAGATTTCTCTCAGAGTCTCAAGGACAGCAGTAGAGTCTGTAGGTTGTTGGACTTTGCAACTCCCTGAAGAGAAAAAAAAAATCACAGTGAAAAAAAGGATATAAAGACATATAATTCAAGGCAAGGAATCTTATCACAAAGAGGTAGTATCATTTCCAAACAAGTGTTCAAATAGTTACACTTAAAAACAATATAAAAAATGTAAAGGTACATTTACAAATGTATTTCATAATATATGGAATAAGGTTAACTAATAATATACATTTCTGGAGATTTTATAACACAAGGTATCTGCATCTCATGTCTACTGCTGGTTTCTGAATTGCTCATATGAATGTAAATATCATATTATAGTACATAACATTATTATATGTATTGATCTCCGTTGGATCATTAAATGAAATCCTATATTCACTCTGAAGCCATTTGTTGTGTGATGAAAAACCAATAACTCTGGGACTTTCTTATGTGGATACAGAGGTAGCTATTCTGAAGTAAAAACGACTATTTGTGAACTTGGACCCTAGCCTGTTCAATGTTATGAGAGGGCATTAAAACTAAACAACCAAACATTTGTTTTAAAGGAGGCAGATCATTTGCTTTACTGCAGAATGTTTCATAGACCTGTATAGGTCAGTTAGTAATGTGATCAGCTTACTTATCAATTTCATGCATATATACGCAGCAAAATCATGCTCCCAATGAATTCTTTAAAAAGTCACTTTTAAACACAGACAGCTTCATCTGTCGCACTACACTGGCTACAACTAACCTGATGTGCACTGGTTTGACACACTATAGGTGTCCACAAGTGTCTGAAGTTCTGTTGTGACAAATCCATAAGCCTCTTCTAGAGAGAAACAGTGTTTCTTACTCTGGGTGTTCAGATTCAGACCGCATTGTAAAAGAGAAGGGGGAAAAAGAAAAAAAGTACAATTAATATACATTCTGACAATGTGATATAATTATAATAAAATATCTTTACTTTAAACACAGAACAGATTATAACTGTTAAACTGCTAAATGTCTCAATATTTCCTGCTTCTCTGTACAAATTGCAGGAAAAATAACTTCATTGCTGTTCAAATCTTATTTATGCAAAATACATTTCCTGCTAATTTTGTGGTGTTTCTACCTGGAGATTTATGCAGTCTGTGTCTGGAATTAAAATGATAATGTCTGCAGAGGACAGCAAAAATAAAACCAAGATTAAAATTGATAGTAAAGCATGGAGGTATTCTAGCCATTATTTCAGGACTGAATATATGGATACAATTTGGTAATGAAAGCCTCAACTGCAACCAGTGCATTGCGTTTAATGTACTACACACAGTGAGCGCATACCTGGAACTTCATCTAATGGAAAAAATGGCTGCCCCCTTCCCATGCAGACACTGCTGTTGGGGAGCTTGACCATTACAAATAAACAACAAGAACAAAAAAATATATATTTGTGTTTAGTAAACTGCTTTTGGTTCATGGGAAAAAATGATTAGGTTTATTGTTGTCCCTAATTAAAGGGACTGACTCACCAAAACCTAAATCAACTCTGTGACTGCAGAGAATAAAATATAAAAAATTAGCTATACATTGTGCTAGCAGAACTGCACACAAATGTCTAAATTAAGAGAAACGTGCCTCTGTGGAGTCTCCTGTTTATGAACTGTGGCATGATATGCGAATTCAGCTAAAACAATGTATAGATATCAATCATTTCTATTCAAAGTAAAAACAATGTTTAGGGGATACAGTCCCTTTAGGAAAATGTCTCTGTTTGTGTTTATCAATACAGAGTGTAAAGAACAATCCCATATCATTACCATTGCAAGCTCCTCTTCTGCCGTCGCAAAGCTTTCTTCGCTATTCTTGAGATTTGCAGACAGATCTGTTATCCGTCTGTCTTTTTCCTCAAGTTCTGCTTGCAATTTATTTACTACAAACGAACACTCTTCTTCTGACCTAGAGGTTAAAAAAAAATTACATGCAGTCTATTTAAAAGAAGAAAAACTACCACAACAAGAGGACATGGTATTATTTTACTGAGAGGGTAGTGGATGTATGGAATAGCCTTCCAGCAGAAGTGGTAAACACAGTGAAGGAGTTTAAGCATGCGTGAGATAGACACAATGCTATCCTAGATTTAAGATAGGGAACTGGGGACTAATAGAAGTATTTAGAAAACTGGGCAGACTAGATGGGCCGAATGGTTCTTATGTTTCTATGTGTCCAGGATGTTCTTACTGATGTGACCAAACACAGGTAATGGTCAGAAAAACCATAAAAGTATTCCCTTTATTATAAATTACAAGCAAGGATTAGATTGAAGATTAACTGTGGAATAGTTTGGTAATGTCATGACTGGCTACATGTGCTCTAACTCAGGTGAGGCCTATCAGTCTGCACAGACACAATATAAATATCACTGTCATGGCATGGGAAGATTTATTTGCTTTATTTAAACATTACTAAATGGGAAATTATAATAAAAGAAAATTAGCTCATTTAAAAAAATGCAATAAAACCAGGTGGAAGCTAAAATAGATATATTTAGATCATATTTACTGAAGTGTTACTCAATATAAATCAAAATGTCCATAACTATAAAAAATATACAGGTCAGTAACTGCCCCTTTTCATGCAGGTGACTCTTTATAACCTTAAGCTTGAAAATCCAGAAAACAAAAGATTGTGAATGTGCAAATAAGAGTTTGTTTTGTCAGCTCACACAGTCTAGAAATTCTATGAAGTGCTGCATTCTAGAAAAGACTCTGCGGAATTATTACAGAGATCAAAACATAAAAAGTAAATAAGAACTACATAAAGTAAAAGTAAAAACATACTTTTGGAGTTTTTCAGCAGATTCCTCAGCCCTGATTTTCTCTCGATTATATGCATTTTCTACTTCTATGAACTTATTCCTTATCATTTCTAAGTCAGAGGAGGTTTGTGACCGAGTAGCCTTTTCTACTTCGAGTGAACCTTCAAGTTCTCGGATTCGCAACTGTAAAGTTAAGAAAAAATAGTCTGTCAAAAAAAATAAACCACAGATCATTACACTCTTAGATAAGGGTGTTAGAAGTCATACACGGCCACATTGTTAAATTTAGTCCTTTATAAAAAGATTTTTTAAAAACACGTTTTGTTTTTTTATTCATAATTGTTACGTGCTTACTAATGTGATTTTTGCAATTATACACTACATAACAGTCAACCTACTTGTTGTTCCTTGATTGGGTAAAGAACCAAAACCCAATATCCCTTTTATAGTCCGAATATAAATAGTGAATGTGCAGGTTACTCCAGGTTGTAGACCAGGCACTTGTGCACTATTAACGTTTTGGCCTGTAGTCATATTCCAGGATGTGCTGCTACTGGAGACGGTGATTACATAGGAATACGTGGTATTGTTTGGGTCGTCAGGATAAACTGATGTTATTGGTTGTAATGCTGGTTATCTTCACATTGCTTACAGCTGAGGGATATGTTGTTGCCTCTACATGTGGGTTATTAGTGCTGGAGACCTTGTTTGTAGTCACTGTTGTAATGGTGAATGTATAGTTAATACCAGGCCTCAGATCATTCACTACTTTTTCAGTAGCATTTGCAAAAACGGTGTCCTTTTCAGGAGACACTGCTATAGCATACGTATACCTTGCCTCCCCTTTATCATTTGGAGCTTTACATGATAGCGATACACTGTCGTTTGTCTGGTTACTGATATTGGGTTGTGTAGTTGCTGATAGAGCGCTGGAGACATTGCCGGAAGCCACGGTGTATATTTTGAATTCATAGGTGACACCCGCATCCAGGTTGTCGACTCTTTTGCTGCTAATGTTGTTAACCATGATGTTTGTCACATTCATGTTACCCAACATCACTGTTATATTATAGCTATAGTTTGTATCATTTGTGTCGTTCGGATTTTGCCATGTCAGTAGCACATTTGTATTTGATATTCCTACTGCAGTAAAGTGTTTTACTGTTACTGTTTTTTAATGCCATAAGGTTATAGAGAGTCACCTGCATGAAAAGGGGATTTATAAAACATGTTCTAGCACTCTTTCAAGAACCAAATGTACAGAACATTTTGTTCGGAAACATTGGTTTTGGTGCAGTTACTGACCTGTATATTTTTTATAGTTATGGACATTTTGATTTATATTGAGTAACACTTCAGTAAATATGATCTAAATATATCTATTTTAGCTTCCACCTGCCAAACAGTGAAAATGCAACAGAACATTTTTCTACTCGTCCAGAGTTCAGTGGAAGGCCCTTTGGTCCCTGACAATTTTGCTATGGCACGAAGTCTCAGTTATAAGTGCCATAGCAAAATTGTCAGGGACCAAAGGGCCTTCCACTGAACTCTGGACGAGTAGAAAAATGTTCTGTTGCATTTTCACTGTTTGGCAGTCTGATGGGCAGTTTGGCGGATGCCAGGAGTCTGCATTGTGACATCTGTAAAGTTTGGTGGAGAAGGGATAATGGTATGGAGCTGTTTTTCTTTTCTTTTCTTTTTTTTTTTCTCTTGACACTCAGATTTAGAAATTATGAACTTGTCAGATTTTATTCTTGTGTATCACCGTGTCAATTCTTCAGTGATAAAATAAGTAATTCAAATATTTATGATGCTGAAGGGATTGGTCGAAAAGCGTAGGGAAATTAAAGTTATGGTTTTATTTACTGCGATTTTTGTTCTTTTCACTCCCCTCTTCCCCTCAGTTTCCTTTCCCTTTCCATTATCCAAAACTTATTTTAAATCTAATATGGTGTTAAAGTGTAATTCTATTAAAAGGGTCTATTGCAAATACGCTGACATAGAAAATCAAACTAGATTCACACAACCATTCATCCCTGTCCCAGCGTGAGAGTGGAAGTGTTAGTTGGAAGGAATCTCAGCCAAGTCTGTAACCGGAGGCCAGAGTCTCCATATGTCATTTTATAACCCCAAGTTCTCAATACTAACATATACAGTTATCTCCATGAATCTCTGATAGCTTATCTGTGAGAAAATTTCAGTCCACTTAGGGATCGCCACAGATTTCCATTTTCTTGCCAGACTTTGGTGGCCATTAATATATGCACAATTAGCATTTATGTATCTTCTTTCAATCTGGGAAAATCCAAATGGAACAAAAAGAGTTGGGGGTGGGGGGGGGGGGTCAGTTCAATATGGGACTGTGTTAAACTTGTAAGTTTATTTTCTAACTTGACCTTCAAAGGTAATAGGTAGGTACATTCCCACTATATATGCCGTATAGTTCCAGTTTCCCTTTCGCATCTCCAACAAAGATCACTAATTTTGGGTGGAAACTTACTAACCTGTCTGGTGTCAGATACCATCTGTGTAAAATTTTGAGATAATTTTCAAACAGCGAAATGCTATGAATAGTTATTTTTGTCAGATTTAAAGCGGTAAACCATTCACTGGATACAAATTCTGTGCTCAGCTCCCTTTCCCATTTCATAATCCCACAAAGCTTTGTATCCGTTTTGCTCGTATATAATAATTCTCTAATCTTGGAATACAAATTGGAGCCATTATCTAGGTCATAGAGTTTGTCCAGCTTATTACCGCTCTTAATTTCTCTATTTTTAACTTAAAGTAAGGTATTCTTTGCTAGAAGTTCCATGACTTGCACATTATTTTCCACATTAAGTCGTTTTATAGCCAAGTTATCTGCCCAAAGCAAGAAAAAGGGTTCTTGTTGGATAAAACGTGTCTTTCATAACCTAACCATGAACAATTTTCTGGGACCTTAAATTTAAATTTGATCAAATGGGATAGCATTATGGAGTAATAAATCAAGCATACATCAAGGAGGGATGTTCCCCCATCTTTTAATTTGCAAGACAAATTTGAGGAGGAAATTCTGGGTCTACGCCTCCCCCATACAAACTTAATAAATAACTCATGGAATTTGTGTAGCGTACGTTTGGGTACTCTCATAGTAAGAGTTTTTAATAGGTCTAAATAAGATTGTACTGCGTTTATTCACCCCAGCCAAGATATATATAAATTCCCCTATTTGTTTATGGTAAATTTTAAGTGCTGATATAAGTTCTTATAATTATTGTTTACTATGGTAAACCAACTGAAACATAATGTAATCCCCAAATAAAGCATTTCATTCTTAAACCAATTAAATGGGTAAGAATCTCCCAATCTTTGTAGTTGGGACACTAGAATGGATTACTTGTGTCTTTTTTAAATTAAATTTATAGTTGGAGATTCTACCAAAATCGTGAATGCATTTCAAAACTGCCAACAGAGACGTTTCTGGATTAGAAAGTGTCAGAACTACGTCATCTGCATATAACATGATCTTTGAAATCTGGTTGCAATAGCGAATTCCCAGGATTTCCTCCTCCTGTCTTATATAGGCTGCCCTGGTTCTTTTGAAAGAGCATACAACATTGGGGCCAATGGGGACCCTTGTCTCATCCCATTAGCTACCCCAAACCATGCTGAGTTGAACCCATTTCCTGAGACCCTGGCAGATGGAGCAGTGTAAAGACTCATAATCCTATCCAGTATCGGCCCTGTGACTCCAAACACCTCCAGGACATCCGACAGATAGCGCCAGCTAACTCTGTCAAGGGCCTTTTCGGCATCCGGAGCCACAAAGGCCACTGAGGAGGAAATAGATTTGCAGATATGGATCAGGTGTAACAGTTTGACAACGTTATCGCTTCCCTCACGGTCCTTAACACAGCCTGTTTGATCAGGATGAACTAATTTGGGAATGAAATCCTTTAATCTCTCCTCGCTAGGATCTTGGAAAATATTTTTATTTTAGTATTCAACAGGGATATGAGGCAATAGTTTGTGACGAAATTATGATCTTTGTCTCGTTTAGGAATCGGGGTTATACAGGCTTGTAGCTTCCCCAACGGGAATGGACAACCCTTATCTATTTCTCCAAATACTTTTAGTAAGATTGGTGCTATGGTAGGCTCCATTATCTAATAGAAACAGGCTGTGTAACCATCCGGCCCTGTGGATTTTCCCTCCTTAAGGTCTTTAATAGATCTGATGGGAGATTATACAGAGCCGTATAAAATGAGGAAAAAGCTTTACCTATATCTGAGGGAGATATTAACTTTATCACCCTCGATTATCTTCACAATTATTTGGCTTATTTTTTTAAACTTAAGTTTGTCCGAAAAATGCTTGCTCACTATTATCCCCATGGTACCAACGTTGGTTCAATTTTATTATGGCGTTGTTTGTTTTTATTTCTAATTTATTTCTTATTTACGATTGGGTCTCCCTGATTTGAGCTGATCTCAGATCTGTAACCATTATTCTATTTGCCTGCTCCAATTTAGCTAAAATAATTTACAAATCATTTAAATCTTTCCCATTGTGCATTCTTGCATTGGGCTCCCAACTTAATTAGAATACCTTGCATGAAGCTTTTGAAGGCACACACTAGTGTACCTCCACTAACCTCATTATTGTCATATTTCAAAAATAATTATTTGGCCTGTCTTAGCAGATACTTCCGGGTTTCTTCCGAATGTATAAGTTCTTCATTCAACCTCCAGGAAGTCCTGCCCTCCCTCGGCCCATTTTCCACTATCTGTACAAATATTGCGGTATGATCAGACCAGGTAATTATATCAATTTTTGATTTCCGAAATTCGACCAGGTTACAGCTTTTAATTAAAAATTGATCAATTCTTGAACAAGATTTGTGAACTTTCGGAAAAAAAGTAAAATCACAATCGTTAGGGTGTTGTGCCCTTTAGGTGTCAAATAGGCCGAATTCATGCAGGACTTCCTGGAAGAAAATACTATTCCTTTTACTCCCCCTTTCTGACTCCATCATGCAAAATTTTGATGTTTTATCTGCTTTTATACAATATTCATGTCCCCAGCAATCAACAGGATTCCTTTTTTATCTGATCTATTTTAGAAAATATTTTTTTAAAGAACTTTTGAGAGTATATGTTTGGAGAGTAAACATTAACAAGGGTGTAACAGATGTGATTTATATTACATACCAATATCTTCCTTTGGGATCTTTAAATTCTACAATCAGCAAAAATTTTAACCATTTTGCGAGAATAATTGCGACCTCTCTTTTTTTTTTTATTTGGAAGACCCGAGGAGAAAACCCTAGAAAATCTGTTAAAACGCCATTGGTGTGGTCCACCAGTCTTCCAATGTGTCTTCTGCACAAAGCATAAATCTGATTTGTTTTTTACTATAGAGTCATATAAATAGCCTATTTTTTGAGGTGTATTGAGTCCCTATGCGTTGATTGAAAAGACTTTTAATGTCATCTATACAGAGCCTGCCGAAGTCCACTAGGACAAGACAACTGGGACAAGACATACACACAACGGACAATCTTACATTCATTCTAATGCATTCAGTGTTCCTTTCCAATCCACCGCTCCCGGAGAAAAACAGAAAGAAAAGAAAAACACAACAACAACATTTCTCCCTTTGCAAAGTTCTTAACTTTTCTTAAAATGTCTTTTTTCCCTTCATAGGTTTAAGTAAAATCCCTCATACACTCACTCTCACCAAATATTGCCTATAATAAACTTACTTTTTCTTTCTTTAGATTTTGTGTGATTAATTCTAAACCATATAAAGTGCATGCCAAACATTCATTCTAAGTACTAAATTTAAATATGTGTTAAGTGCTGATTTATTAATAAATGATCCCCCTTCCTTTTGCAATTATTTCTTCTTAAGTAGAAAATCCCTCATATTCTCTCATCAAAATGTTTTCTCTTTTTTTTTTACCTCCTTTTTTCTTTAAATTATTATGTGCGGTAAATTATTTGCCACATAAACTATCATTCTGAGTGCTAAATTTAAATGCGTGTTAAATGCTAATTTAGTCATCATGCAAAAAGAGCCATTTTCTATTCCATTTTCCTTCTTTACATTATTATTTAGGCTTACAAAAATATTTTAAAGGTAGGTTCCTTCTGAGTAATAGGTTTGTGTGCCACAAATTCACATAAGGAAAAAATAAAAAATAAAAAAAAAGTTTTTTTGTGAACAGGTTGGTTGGCTTATTAATTAGGTATGCCCAGCTTGGATAGATCCTCCAATAAATCATTTATTGACAGATTTCTACCATTATAAAAAAATCAACAACTTCGTTGGGAAGCCCCAACTGTATGGTATTTCTTTGTTTCTTAAAGTTATACTCATATCCTTAAATTTCCTTCTGTTAGTCCTTGTTCCCAGCGAAAGGTCAGGAAAGACAGAGAGGGTTAAAAATTTAGAGTTCCTTGATTTAGCGTACCGAGCCTTCCTTATGAAAGAAAGTGAAAAAATGTGTTGCGCAAAGAAACTCTACTTATCTGGAGAAAACTGATAATATCTCAGGAAAGTACATATGGAAGAAACAGAGAAAAAAATTTAGGGTACAATATAAATCTTTAATTTTCCTCTGGATAAAAAACTGGAATAAAAGGCTCATATAGAGTAAAAACAGAAACGAAAATATCACCAGTCCGTCCAGTATGTACGTAGTCCAAAACCGGCAGTAGTCACCAAAATCTCGCGAAGCGTTTCGCCCAATAGGGCTTCTTCAAGGCATTGAAGCGAAACGCTTCGCGAGATTTTGGTGACGCTGCACGAGACTTCAATTGCGGAAGTGTTTTTGTCTCCAACAACGGAGCTTGTTTTCACTTGGCGTCCTTCGTTATCCACTACTGCCGGTTTTGGACTACGTACATACTGGACGGACTGGTGATATTTTCGTTTCTGTTTTTACTCTATATGAGCCTTTTATTCCAGTTTTTTATCCAGAGGAAAATTAAAGATTTATATTGTACCCTAAATTACATCTGATTTCCCAGTATAAATCTACATCTCCTAACTGGGTCTACATCTACCTATTACCAATCACTACACTTGGCTGTGGATGATAGGACTCAAAGTCCTCTAAAGTTTTTCACACTCAGAGCCGGTTTCTAGGCTCTTGAATTTGTGAGTGTATTTTCATTGGGGGACATATCTCCATATTGTATATTACTCCTATATTACTACACATTGTTGTTTTTTTTCTCTGTTTCTTCCATATGTACTTTCCTGAGATATTATCAGTTTTCTCCAGATAAGTAGAGTTTCTTTGCGCAACACATTTTTTCACTTTTGTATCACTGTTTGCTGTGTTTGTTTTTGGAGGAACTACACTTGTGTATGCTGCATTTTTTCACATATATTTATCTCTGTTTATAAGCGCCCATCACTTTTTTATATTCTTCCTTATGAAAGAGTCTTTTAAAGCACAATTAAAAAAACGGACTATTACGTCTCTTGGTTCGGTAGATCTAATATTTGCTGGCTTCCTTAATCTGTGGCATATCTCAAAAGGCATGCGACCAATTTCTTGCTCAGTAAAGAATTGCCCCAGATATTCTTTTGAATAACCTTCCAAATTGTCTTGTGAGATGTCTCCTGGTATCCCTTTCACCCACATATTGTGTCTCTGGGATCTATCTTCTGCGACTTTTTTTTCCAAATTCTTGACTTGTGATTTAAGCAGAGCATTTTGTGCTTGCAGTAATTTTAATACTAAGCGTACATTACTAATTTGCTTCTCCTGTTCCAAAAGCCTTTCTTTTAACACCCCTATTTCTTCCTTTACTTCAGAGAAATGCGTCACAAAGTCATTCTTCATTTTGATGTACAAGTTGTCCAGAGCTGCCACTAAGCTCTCTTGTGAAACAGGTTTAACGGCTTCTGCGGTACCATTTTCAGTGTGGGTAGTTAATAATGCACCAGTTTGAGTGCCTTGGAGGTCTTGTGGCAGGAACAGAAGCTTTAGTGGAGTAAAAAGTATTTATGACCTTTATTTTTTTCTTGTTTTTCCCCCTCTGAGGATTTCTCTTTCTTAGGACCCATTTTGATTGTAGAGCCTCTTAATAAGCCTGAGCTTAATGTTATACTGATTTTAACTGACTCTTTGTTTAACAATTTTCTGTTAAAATAACTCCTTTTCTTTATATACTACGGTTCTCAGTCAAACCGTCTAAGGGTTAAATCTCCGAACACTTTAACCTGCAAATTGTACTCCGGGCAAGAATGTAAAGTGGCTGCTTAGGGCAAGATCGACTAAGCAGTACACTCTTTGCTATGAAAGAGATTGGTTGAAGCCAGGATTAAGTATCAAGGCGTTTTAACGCACCCAAACACTTCAACCTACAGCTGTACTTCATGCAGGAATGTAAAGTAACTGCTTGGGATGCTATTAACAAATCAGCATACTTTTTGCCAAAAGAAAAGATTAGCTCGAGTTAGGATTAAACCTCAAGATGCAATTAGCTCCAGAAATATTCCGAACACACCTCCAGAAATAATCCAAACACTTTTTAACCTACTGCTATGTTCAGAATCGAAGTGAAAAATAACTGCTTAGGGTAATATCAGCTGCGCAGTATACTTTTTGTTATGGCAGAGGTTAAATAACATCAAAGTTAAATCTCAGTACACTTTGACCTTTAGATATATTCCAAACACTGCAACCTGCAGCTATAATTCATGCTGAACTTCATGTAGAAATGTTATGTGACTGCTTAAAGTAAAAATTACAAATAAGTCACTCTTTGCTCAGCGCAATATTGACAAAAAATTGTGCTCCTTGTTGTGAGCTGCGCATGTGTGCACATACTCCCATAATGCATATCTGATATCCCAGAATGCAATGAGCATAGACTTGCTTTCTGGAACTTAACATTATAGGGGCACAAGCAGCTTTTTGGGACATCACTTTTCTATACTATAGTTTAAAATGCAAGTCCAAACCACTGTCAGTCTGTTTCTGCTTGCACCAGGGAGGCGTAAGGATAAAGATTCTGGGTCACATAGCACCCCAAATATAATCCCATCCCCAAAATGCCTCGCCAACAGCATCCTGGAACCCAGTGGGGGAATGTGGGTAAGAATGCAATTACTAAAGATTTTAATTAGTTCATCTACTTGAATGAGACCTTATCTTATAATTATCAGCTGCTTTAATAACTTTCCAACCTCAACCCTTCGCTTTTTACCTGAATTATTTCCGAGTTGAACTTAGATTCCAAGTGTGCTGCTCTTTCTGCCTCAATGCTTCCTTCCAACAACTTTATTCTCTGTGTTGCTTCCTATTGCAGGGGAGCAGCCGGGAAAAGAGAAGAGAAAGAGAAAAAAAAAGAGAAAAGGAAGAGACAAGGAAGAGGAAGACAGGATAATGAGCACAGAACATTAACTATTACAATTATGACATTCCAATAATACTGAATTTGGGGCGACAACCAACAACCCATGTGATTTTTATAGCACAGCTGCAAAGAAGAAAACCACATATTTTACATATGCAAAAGATAATGGATAATTATATACATACATATGCACATAAAATTATATATATATATATATATATATATATATATATATATATATATATATATATATATAAACATTGTTTTATTTTTTTTGTTCAAACATATTAAAATAATGCAAAATAAATATATAATATTACGTATTACAAAGTGCCACTTTATATTGAGTAACATTTGAGTTACGTAGCAGAGATCTTTATGCTAATGTTGGGAGACCAGATATATAGGGAACAACGCAAGTAAACATTGGAGGACATGATTGTTCCCTAGGAGGGGTCAACGTAAACATTTGGGATTAGATATCTTTTTTTAATTATTATTTTACTTAATTTGCAAATTTTAGGAAAAGAACTGATTAGATAAATACGTCTCTCATTATTTTACATGATGTGGCACTTATCTAAATCTAATTGTTCAGACACTGTAGTTAGAATAAAGGGTACTACTAGTTACATTTTATTGGCATATAGACCTATAGATTTTTATCATCGCCTATAATTTATATTTAGTTTTAAGTAGGTCTCCATTATCATGCATAAATGTTTTCAGTGTTGAACAAAGTACATTGTCACAAAATGAATTTGGAGATCCACCATGACTGGGGCCAAACAATTCCCTGTGGACTATGGACCCTTATAGGGTAAAGGACTACCCCTCCATGATGGAGCTATGTGGGACGGAAGCCTGCATGATCTAAGGCTCCCGTGGCATTGGAAGGGGTTATAGTATTCCCGAAGGACAAATTGCTGCCCACTTATTCACGGTTGTTACCAGTCCCCTGAAGTAATTTACTCTGACTAGCTCTATGAGCACCCATGATGTCCCCCCTGTTCCCAAAGCCCCAATATCCTGTCAGTACTCAGGGCATTTGCCATGTACACACGATGGCAGGGACCTGAGGCCATTCAGTGCAGCAAGGAATTCAACACAAGGTGCCCAGGCAAAGCTATTCAAAGTGTTGTGTGCAATGTTATTATATGTTAGTGTTGAAATGTGTATTTATCTAATCAATAAGTGTTTACTGTCTATTGTCTCTTGTAGTCTGGATGTCTGTATCCAAAAGGTCATGATTAATTATGCTAAGTTATACTGTATTTAATTACCTGTTTTAAGTTAGGTTTTCTATTGTTATAGACTTACGTGTTACAATTAGTTCCCATGTGCTTCCCCCCTAGTTGATGTCATATTTGTGTGTATATAAGTCTGTGCTGTTTTTCAAATAAATGTTGTTCGTTCTTGCTGTACCTAACTATTATTGGTTTTGTCTACTATTTGGGTACAAAAGACAAGGAGGGGATTTCCTACAGCAGACAGAGGTGCTACCGGCCTTGGGTAGCCATCCCGTTACAGATATACTCACAAAGACAGAGAACAAATGTCAGACTAGAAGTTTAAAAATCGACACACAGTTGGTCTTTTAAGCATTCAAAATAATTACTTACCTCATTTTCCAGCTTTAATCTTTCCTCTCTCTCATGACTATACCCCAGTTCAGTTTTTTGCTGCCTCAGATTATCCATGTGGATTTTTTGATCTACTATCAGTTTGTGCAACTTCTGTTGTAGCTCTTGTATGCTTTTATTTTGTTTCTGTCAGGAAATAAATCATTAAAGAATTATGAATCTAGACTGTACGCTTGTGAGCAGGGCTCAGTCCATGTTATGTATTGGTGTGCCATTGTTTGTCTAACCGTATTTATAAGATTCTTCTATATAGTGTGTCAAGTGCTGGGTAAATTATTTTTCGCTACATAAATGGAACCGCACAACTCTCTATGCTGGTCCTATGTCTTACAACACTACAATACTAAAACAAAACCACTAGATGGCAGTTTACTCACATGGAATTTAAAGGGACACTCCCATCAAATAATGAAAATGTTTTATTTTATTTTTTTATTTTTAACCCCTTAGTGACAAGACATTTTCACCTTGACTTTCCCTGGGTGACAATGGCTGTTTTGACATTTCTAGGGTGTTTGTGTTTAGCTGTAATTTTTTTCTTTCTCACATACAGTACCCACACAAATTATATGTTGTTTTTATCGTCATAAGAAGGGCTTTCATTAGATACCATTATGTTCATCATATCTTATAATTTACTACAAAAAAAATCATAAAATATGATGAAAAATTTAAAAAAACCCACTTTTTCTAACTTTGACCTAAAATATAATTTACACAAATAAAATCATTAATAAGACCCCGTCTAAATAGTTTCTAAATGTTCTCCCGAGTTCAAAAATATGCATGTTTCCATATTTTTCGGTATTTTTTGCGAGTTATGGGGCAAAAAACAAAAATAGTGTTTTTTGGTTTTTTCCTTTATTGACCTTTTGACCCCAACCCGAACCCAAAATTTAACCCTAACACTAAATTTAACCCCAACTCTAACCCTTATTATATCCCTTAATATTTTTTAACTTTAATTTAATTTTAACCCTATCCCTTATGCTAAAAAATATTTAATTTTAACCCTATAGGCTAATATAGCTAAATAACCTGTTTTTAATTAATTAAATATGTATTTTAAATATTTTCCATTGCAATGCTACTAAACTACCACTAGGGGCAGTCAAGTAGCATATTCAGAGTGACGGAAGTGAAGTTACTTTCACTTCCGAAGCTCAGACCGGCAGAGGGCTTAGCCATATTGACGGAGCAGCATGCTCCGTCAATATGGCTCCCCACGATCGCTCCGTGGGGCGATCGTGGGGGTCCCAAAATAGAAATTTCGGTGCTGGCTATTGCCTCGACGTCGAGGCAATAGACCAGCACTGTTAAAGCGGTTTTCGCGATCGTTGATCGCGAAAACCGCTTCATTCACTGCAGGACGTGCCAGGCACGTCCTTTGTCGTCAAGGGGTTAATTGGTGATTTCAGATATATCTTGTTTTTGTTATGTGACTGTATTTAATAACATATGTAACTAAACGAGTGTGACTGGGCGTCACCATTTTGGGAAATATATTGTTTTTGGGCGCTACCCCCTAGTGACTTTACAGCACAAATGTCTCACTTTGGGGCTGGGGACACAGAATGTAGTCTATAAGTCTGAATTCTGAACATAGACTTGAATTGAATGGGAGGGTAATGTAACTATTCATTTTTCCAACTCAGCTACTTTGGTCTGAAGTTTGAAATTCCAGTCTCAATTCCCTGCAATTCTCTCTTTAATGAGTAGACCCTTAAGCGTTTCTGAAGAATTCAATGTACTTGCTGAGGAAGGTTAAGTTATGGCTATTTTTGCACTTATCTAAACCTCCTATTGTAAGCCTGTTGTAAGACATGTTAAAAACACTTTTAAAATAAGAAAAATCGAAATATAATGATTAGGTCCAAAGGGGATGTGATGTTCAAGTTCCAAACGCAGATGCTGAAGGTGCAAAGGTGATATAAAACTTTTTTGCCTGTTACCTGTTAACACAACAAACAAGGGGGTGATGTGTGAACATGGCACACATTATTACCCCACATAGTAAAGTGTCATGATGTAGAAAGAAAAACATACCAATTATTTTAATACAGATATAGTTCACTGAGAACAGCAATTTCAAAAACAGTTGTGTGTTTAGTAAACCTGTTTTTGTTTAGTTTTTTAATCAGGTGTATCACAAGATAAGAAAAATACTACATGTGTCAGAGAGAATGGGCTGAAAAAAGGGACATTTACGAAAAGACCTACCGTATTTTCCGGCGTATAAGACGACTGGGCGTATAAGACGACCCCCCAACTTTTGAGAAGATTTTATTGGGTTAAAGTCATCTTATATGCTGGAAAATAGTATCTATATTTTAACTTTTGAGGTTAAAATATAGAGTTTGCCACCCTCCTCCCCCTTCCCCAATCCCCAGTACTTACCTACTTTCTGCTCTGTCTCCCGCTGTTAAGCCGGTCAGTGGCTGTGAGGGAAGCGTTGTGCGCTCCCCTTCAGCTGCGCGGTCAATAAAGTTTGTTTAAAAAAAAAGTTTAAACAAACTTTATTGACCGCGCGGCTGGAGGGGAGCTCACAAAGCTTCCCTCACAGCCACGGACCGGCTTAACAGCGGGAGAGGAGACAGAGCAGAAAGTAGGTAAGTTAACCCTTAGCACCCGGCATATAAGACGATCCCCCAACTTTTGAAAAGATTTTCCTGGGTTAAAAAGTCGTCTTATAGGCTGGAAAATACGGTACTCGACAAATTCTACACACTGACAAAAATGTACTTTTGGCAAATTACTCACTTATGCAATTAGTTAGTTAAGATTAAATGTGCCTGGTGCTGACTCGGCACATCATTACTTCAGAGGATTTCACAGTAAGAGCCTCAGCTGAGGCAGATCTATGCTGGCCAAACAGCTGGAGTAGGTGCCTGCTCTTTCCCATGCTAATGCTGAGTGTAAAACGTACTTATTATTGTTATTTTTTTTCAACAATTTATTTTGAAAGGGACTGCTTTTATTATTTTGCATTTGCGAGGAGACTGTTTTTATACAGAGTTTAATATATGATAATGAAACAAGTAGCAAAAAAGTAGAACATTAGTGGAGGTACATCTGGGAAGAAGGCAAAAGAAGGAAGCTAGAAATGTTTAGTACATTTTCCAAACAAAAGTTAACAAAACAAAGAAATAAGGTGAAATGGGGCAAAAATGGGGGCAGTTAAATATTTATACTTAAAACAGAAAAAGTGGAAGATGGTGGGTCCACCTGCAAAACAAAGAGTGGGATGGGACTTAACACAAAAGAAACAGAACACTCATCTTAAAGGACAACCGCCTGTAAAAGAATGAAGTTCTGTTTAATTGATAGATTACATCAAAACCAGTCATTTTAAATAGAAATGCTTTAATTAAAGAAAACAAATAAAAGTACCTCATTAAGCCCTCTACGCTTGTATAGCTCTATCAGGGAAGCTAGTGGACATGTTGTTTAGCATCTTGGGTCTGATGGGTTAAATGAAGGACGATCTGACCCAAGATGTTCCCACCCAGCTATAGAAGCAGAGAGAGCTCAATAAAAGGTACTTTATTTATATTAGCATTTCTATTTAACATGTCTATACTTTACTTGGTTTTAAAGGACTGCTGCCAATAAACTAAATGATCAGATTTCACAAAATAACACTATATCTGCTTCTGTGATTATATAAAGCTGGTACTTTAGAACTACACTACAAGTTGTGAATGTTTTAACAGCAATCCTGAAATGTAATAAATTCAATACCTTAACAAATGCTTCCAGCTCAGTCTTGTCAGACATTAGGCTCTCCTCTGCTTTCTTGCAATCAGCAATCATAGTATCTCGATTTTGCAAGTCCTCTTCAAATAGTTTCTGAGCATCTTGCCAGTTGTACTGTGCTGTCTGAAACATCTGCTCCACACTGTACATCTTTTTTTGAAGCTCTTCAACCTGTGCTGTTTGTGGAAATAGATGTGTTGATCAACACCAACTGCTCTTGTATAAATGAGACCAGCCCATTGATCACTTTACTTTTATGTGATCCAATGTAAGACTTGTCTCATGCAGGAGCTATGAGCAAATACTATGTATGTGGGAATCCATGACCAATCACAGTCTCTGTAATCAATCAAAGCCATGGAAGGTGTAGGACCCCATCACAATGTCTAATAGGTGAGCAAGTGACAGAGATTAGAAAAATTTTAGACATTTTTCAAATGTTCATCAGGGATGAGCTTCATTTATAAAGCGCCAATGAATTATCCTGACAGTTTCTCCTACAGTTAAAGATTATCAGTATACTTTACCTTTAAATTGTTCCTGCATCTGTATAGAACGTGCCCTCTCCTCTTCCAGGGCCATTCTCTCCTCACTGTATTGCTTTCTTGTCACTTCCAACTCATACATCAAGTTTTGATGAACTGCTTTTCCTTTCTCAACTTCAGAACGAAGTCTGGCACATTGGCTTTCAGAGGCAGTCAGCTGCAATAATATACATATATTATAGGATGGTATAGGATCTGGTGTGTGGGCCAATGGAATGACAATTCTATTTGTCAGGCAAACGTTATACCTGCTGGACAGTACTCACCTCTTTGTTATGCTGTGATATCAGGTCTAGATTTTCATTTTTAACCTTGATAAGTTTGGAACGAAATTCAGCAATGACAGAATAGTCATACATTTCCCCCTTGTCAATTGTACTATTTTGAGATCTGACAAATAAACAGAATAAAAAACATTTAATCACGTTAACTCCAGTTTCTCTATTCTGGGAAGGATGACAAAGCTTTTACCAAACATGTTTTGATGAGCAGCAAAATCTGGAACATACATATAAAGTAATTAAACAGTACCACAGTTTACTAATATTATTAATTATTATGAATCCAGTGTTACATGGAACTGGTCATAAACATTTCAAATATAGCAACAACTAGATCTATACATTATGATAGCAAACCGTAGCGCTTTATTTATTGAAAATAATATTTTTACAGACAGAACCTAAAATCGACGCATTTGGCATAGATAACTCCGACTCCTGTGCATCTGGCCATTTAAACATGCACACTCCAAAGTTTTATTGCTGTGGAGCTATACACCCAACAATCCGAGCAACTACAAATATTGCCCAGTAGATAAGAAAAGACTGATAGGAGGATTTGGGTCCAAAAGATGGGCTAATGCTCCAAAATAGGGACACTTTGCAGACTTGCTAACCTGTATGGTGCACATTTCCAAATGTTTCCATTTTTATTTTGTATGTATGTCCCTTTAAATGGCAAATCCCTTGTAACCATGTAGGTCCTGCATATGAAGAATGTTGTGTCAACTCCACATTTCCAGAAAGCACACATCTCCAACCGATTCACCAGACGGTGCTCTCAAAAGGGAAGTTCTACAATTAAAATGACTCTTAATCATAATATTACCTTCTAACTGCATCAACAGCATGATGGTTTGGAGATCCGATCGTCATCTTGTTCATGTTTGTATCTGTTCTGTTCAAACCAGAACACTGTTATTTGTAAATTATTGTTTCTTCCAGACTCATAGTGCTAGTTTGACATCTTATGTAGATTAACAACTATCTGCAAAAAAAAAGAGGAAAATTACATTACTATGCTAATCATTTTGAAAAGCCTTGGATGGAGACAGTGGATTTTCCATAAAAGTCATTCAAACTAATTGTCCTCTATTTCCATGATTTAGTTACACATAAGAACAAAGCAACCTAAAAAGGCTGCTGGGTGTGCATTTCTTCTTAAACTTAACCAACTGAACATTATTCCAATCGTCTGCCCAATATGGCCAGCAGGGCTTATCACG
This sequence comes from Pelodytes ibericus, assembly GCA_036172795.1. Classification (NCBI taxonomy): domain Eukaryota; kingdom Metazoa; phylum Chordata; class Amphibia; order Anura; family Pelodytidae; genus Pelodytes; species Pelodytes ibericus. The sequence continues at coordinate 50,405,303 of CM069860.1, forward strand.
TAAGATTAAAAGATCTCCTGGCAACAGGTGAAATAAAGGGAAGGGAGAGGAAACAATGATGTATACTTGTACCAACTGAACACAACACATACATTCACTCATACAAGTAATCAGCTTTTCTAAGGATGATCGGTATTTACATAGTACATTCTATAAATAGACACAAAAAAATACTACCGTATTTGCTTGATTATAAGACGACCCTGATTATAAGACGACCCCCCCAAATTTGTACATTCCTTTAGGAAAAAAACTAAAAGCCTGATTATAAAAGACTACCCTATAGGAAAAAAGTTTAACTTGTATATATGTAAATTGCTTTTTAATATTTAATAATAAAATGTATATTATACAAATGCATTTCTTGTTTTTATTTGCTTTTATGTGCCAATGCGGCCTCTCTCCCGCTCCTCCAGCTGTCTTTCCCCCCCAGCGTTGTCTCTCTCTCCCCCCAAAACTTCTCTCTCTTGTCTCTATCTATCCCCCCTCCCCTTTTCTCTCTGTCCCCCTCCCTCCCCTTGTCTGTGTCTCCCCCCCCTTGTCTGTCTGTGTCCTCCCCTCTCCCCCTCCCTTTGTCTCTCTCTATCCCCCCTCCCCTTTTATCTCTGTCCCCCTCCCTCCCCTTGTCTGTGTCTCCCCCCCCCCCTTTGTCTGTATGTGTCCTCCCCCCTCCCCCTCTCTTTGTCTCTTTCTCCCCCCCTCCCCTTGTCTGTCTGTGTCCTCTGTCCACCCCCCTCCCCCTTACCTGGTTTTGTTCCCTGGTGGCTAGTGGGGGCAGCCGGGGGATGTCTGCACGATACGTGCAGACATCCTCCATGCTGCCCGACACGGCAGTCTATTATGACGGACAGCTGGTCCGTCATAATAGACTGCCGTGTCGGGCAGCATGGAGGATGTCTGCACGTATCGTACAGACATCCCCCAGCTGCCCGATTCTCCCTGGTGGCTAGTGGGGCAGCAGAGGATGTCTGCGCGATGAGCGCAGACCTCCCCTGCTGCCGCCCGGCACGCTCGCCGGGACTTCTGTGACGAAAGCGGAAGTTCCCGGCTTCTTCACAGAAGCCCCGGCGGTCGTGCCGGGCGGAAGCAGGGGAGTCTGCACTCGTTGCGCAGACATCCCCTGCTGCTAGAGAGGGGGATCCAGGTCCCCTGCAGCTCTGCTGGGGACCTGGATCCATGTTTTATAATCTGACCTCAATTTGAGGTCAGATTATAAGAAGACCTCGAATGTAAGACGAGGAGGATTTTTCAGAGCATTTGCTCTTATATTCGAGCAAATACGGTAATAAAGTAATGTGCTGTTAAGAAACCTGGATGCAAAAAGAATAAAATAAAACGGTATTCATATCTTTAAAGTGGGTTTAAGATGTAAATATACATAAAAACAGAGTGCACAAATATATCGGATAATAAAAATGACAGAACAGCTTATCATACAGAGAATGTAACATGGCAGGGGTGTGTAAATTCAAACTACTTGTCCGGGGACAAGAGCAGTAGCCCAATCTACTTATCCTGATACAATATATAATTTTAATCAAAACCATATTTAAATAAGGTCTTTATTTAACTTAGGAGACAGACCTTAACAACAATGCTTAAAGGGACACTATCACTTATATTAAATGTAACTAGATAACCTGTGCATTTAAAACAAACACATGAACAAGACACATGCCACTGTTTGTCTTTTCTGTTTGAATTAATTGCATATAGAAGTAAAAATAAAATTAGGTGTCTATCACCTGCATCCATTTTGTGAATTTTACCCCCAATGCGTCACTCCAAACTTTTCCAGTAAGTCTCACTTTACAACTGCAGGCAGAGCCTGCATGATGATGTCATAAGATACACCTTATAATTGTGTGTGTATGCGGTGTTGGCACTTTGAGGTCTGCAAATTTGTGAGGGCACTCAGGCCCAAAAACGTTTGCCATCACTGTTATATAGGGACACGATTAAAGGAAGATTCATCTCTTGGGATTACCTAGTGAGAAAACCATCTCATTCAGTAGCACTAGCTGTTTTTTTGTTTGTTTTTCTTAAATAAAATATCCCTAGAGGACCACTGACCGTCTTAATCTGTCACTGGTTCTTTATTTAATAACTTCTTATTTTTATATAATTTAATTGTATTTTTTTATTCTATTACATTTTCTATTTTTATTTAACCCTTACCCTGGGGTTAGTACAAACCAAACCTACCGTATTTCTTTTACATAATTTGCATTTCTGTTATTTTTTTAGTTACATTTATTAATTTTTGTAAATGTTTTTATTTTTTTATCAATCACTAACTCTAGGGATAGAGAGTTATGATGAACTTAGGGTTAAAACTACAAAAATTAAAAAAAGGCTGTTTTTAATTTATTTTTTTTTACTAAAAAAAAACTCTGGAGGAAGGCTGGGGATGCTTGGGGGACCATGGAAAAATTTACTTATATCCTTATATCCAAATTGACAAATTTGATTTAAATCTAGGAGCCAGCTGAAAACTTTAGGAGCCAGTACCAAACACTGTGTCACAAAGAAAAATGCTGGGGTCCCAGTCCATAAACATATATAAATGACATACACACCATCCATACATACTAATGCACACACAAGCTAACACACATACATGCACACAACACTTGCTCACCTACAAATACACACACATACTTCAATGCTGACACACACTAACACATGATTTTACTATTACATACATGCACAAACACTTTAATATCCACTTAAATGGCAACACACACTTACATAGAAGTCCCGGGCATCGCGTAGACATACCCCCGCTGCTTGACCTGGATCCCAGTCTTGTAATCTGACCTTGAATATAAGACAAGGGGTCTTTTTCAGAGCATTTGCTCTAAAAAAAAACCTTGTCTTATATTCGAGCAAATACGGTACATACATACACACTAACATGCTGTCACACACAGATTCTGATAGACACATTCATAAAAACAGGTGCTGAACCCACACATACATGCCAACACACATTCACACATGCTAATACACACACACACTATTTACATACTAGACTTACACTGGGAAGTTGGAGACAGACCCTGCACCAATGCTGGACAGGGCAACTTGAAGTTTTCCCTCCATTTTGAGACAGCAGTAGGAGTTTCCATCACTCCTCACACACATCTCCTCACTTCTACAGCTGCTGCCCGGTGAGCAGCAACAGGAAGCCAGGGGGAGGAGCTAATCTGCTGGCAGTTCTGTGCTGCTTCTCCCACACTCTGCTAGTTATCTGATCAGTAGGTAACGAGCAGCAGAGTGTAGGACCAGGACCAGGACAGTGCACTTCAATCTCTTCAAAGAGTATTCCAGGCGCCAGGAGCCAGATTCTAGTCGCCATGGCGCCCGGTATTTGTCGAGCCCTGCCTTAGTCTTTCTAAGCCTCGTGATCCCTGTGGAGCAGAGAGAGACTATAGCTGTCAAAGAAGGCACTTGCTTTGACAGTTATAAACACACACGGTCGCTGCGATTGGCTGTCATAGTGACCGGATGTTTCCTGGTGGTTCTCAGTAGACATGGCTGAAGTGCCTCAGTACCAGTATACAATGAAATATAGGAAAAAAATCCTTGCTACTGACATGGTAGTTACTAATGTTAATAAAGTGTCCAGAGTCTGCAGGTTGTATTCATATTAACACAGCCTCATAATCAATCTCCTTGTAATAACTGCTCGATGACCAGTTCGGGGTAGCTTTTAGGGGGAGTTAAATCATTTATTTGGGGGGGTTTACTCTTGTAAGCGCTGACAATTCAGCACCGAACTGTCAGCTATTATATTGCCGCAGTGAAACGTCCGCTGCGCTGAACTGTCTGCAGTGAAACAGCCGTGAAGAACTGTCCTATACGCCTTCCTGTCAAGCTGCTATCAGGCATTTCTGAAAGAAGTACATCTGAATGATTGCAGAGAATGTTGCAGTATTGAAACGTTCTATTATTGAGAATGCATTATGAACATTGTGAAGCTGAGCCAATCAAATGTCTCTCAGAGAGGACTGTGAACATGCAATAAATGGATAGGCACACACGTCTGCTAGTAGTATTGTTACTAAATCACTATATATAAAAAGAGACACTTTTAAAACTAGATCTTATTTATTGAATATGATTCTCAGGTTACTCTGCGTCTACACAACTTTTGAGGTGAATTTATACACCTGAATTTGGTATGCCTAGACTGTGCAGTTGTAATACAGAAGTGATAGTGCTAACTTCCAACTTTTGTCAGACGCAATAGTTATACATTGGCGCAAATGGTGTTCGTGCCTGTGCAACCTTTACACATAAGTCCCTGTGCCCTGTGGGCATGCAAAGTGAGAGAAGTTCTGTGAGAAAAGTGTGCATCACAGGCAAGAGTAAAGATACTTTTAGTATATACGATCGCTCCCAGGAGTGAAAGTAGAACCCATACTGGACAAGCAGCATCGTACCAGAAGTGGCATTGCCGTGTTGTTGGCCAGAGCTTGGGAAGCGATAAATCACTGCTTCTATCGCCAGGGTTTAGTTGCTAGACTGCCCCTACTGGTAGTTTGCAATATTACAACAATAAAAAACAATTAAAACAGTAAAAGTTAGGGTTACAGTAAAATTATAGTTAGGTACTAAGTTAGACAAAGAAGAACAGACTGATACATGAGGTAGAGAGCCCTGCTCGCAAGCTTACAATATAGAGGGAGTGGAAAACATGAGACTGGAAAGGTGGTGGTAGGAACAATATTAGGGATGGCTGGAGCTAGGTAGGTTTGGCTAGAGGTTATTTAACAGGTATTCTAGTAGGATGAGTAGTAAGCTTTTTATAATAAAGAATAACATATGATGAAAATAATGAAGTCTCAAGAAATCCCTTCTTATGGTGATTAAAACTACATACTATATGTGGGGTTACATTAAGCAAGAAATATTTAAATTACAATTAAACATGACTGCAGAAGAGAAAAAACAGCATCTGTCACTATGTGGTTAAATTACAGAACCGCTACACCAGAGACACAACGTTAGGTTCAGAGTGAGAGTTATCACATATGCAGGTACCAGCATTGCTTTGAAAGGTGTTTCAATGTAATGTAATGTAGGGCTTTTCAATGCCTTATTATCATTTTATACGGGAAATGTGGTTACATCTAAAGCACAACTGGAATTACAGGGATAGGCAATGAAGACCACTCACCTACTGACTGATTGTAGCTTTGCACGTACAGGTCTGGTGCTGGCTGCTATTGCTGCAGTTCATGTCGTTGTTGCTTATGATGATGTTGACAATTTTACTGTCTCTCCGATTGTCTATCCCGCTACAGAAGGCGCCGGAAGCATCTCTTAAGGGTGATTGGTAGATGAAGTCCTATGGCATACAAAAGCGCATCACGTGACAGGGTAAGCGAGTGTTACCAGTGGCAACAAGCAGTATGCTACTACGGAAGCCTTGGAGCTCTGGAAGTGACGGGTGTCTGGGTTTTCCTTGATACAAGAGGAATGGGCTGCATGTCCACCATGTCCAGCATATCCAGACGCTGTGGCGTCAATAAATGCACGGATTATGCCAAAACATTCCATCTCAACATGAAATTATAACTTTATTAAATATGATTAATAAAGCATACTATGTGTTCTTCTAAGTTGCATTTTTACATTTGGAACCGGTAATCAGAGTTTGAGAAAAGTGAATAGTGTTAGAATTCAACGGAAAACTGGGGAAAGCTTCATGTGCAAGTATTAACACTGTCCAAAGTGATCAAACGCGGTCAAAATGCTTATTACCAAAAATAGAAACGTGACCAAATTATTGTTTAAGAATTTTGTTGCATGCATTTTTATTTTTTCACAAATCATTACTAAGGGTAGAACTGGGATACTCTTTTGAGTCATAGGGTAGAAGGTGGGGGGGGGGGGGGGGAGGTTGAAGAGGGGGCACAAGAGGTCTTACACGAAGAAGTAGCAAGCGTGCTCCCCCTGCTTATGACTGGAGTCAAGCCATCAGACAGTTTCAAAACTGTGGTTAATGCCCAGATTGCCAAGAGCAAGGTCTCTTAGGAAGTGTGAATGGTTGCATTGTATGTTTCTGTATGAGTGTTGTTTTAATTTATTCTTATTACTGGATAAAGTATATAAAGGTCATTTTTGTAGTTAATGAGAGTTCTATGCTGATTGCAATGCTAAAAATATTTGACATTAAGGATATAAGAATCAGTATTTAACTATGTATCTAGGGCTGTATATCTTGTATGTGTTTGTTTGTTTCTGTGTTTCTATTGCAAATAAAAAGAGTATGTATAAAAAAATAAAAAAAAAACTGCGTCATTGGTTACATAATGTCATTACACCACAATTATCTGCACTGCACGCTAGGACGTTCTATGCTGTCCTAATTATACAGGTCCCAAAAGACGCTAGGATAGCATAGAATGTCCAGCTATGCCCGGATTCCGCTGCAGTGGCCTCAGTATGATAGGGAAATTGTAGCAAGCTTTTTACCTAATCATGCTGTGCCCGAACTTCTGGGTTTGGGAACGCCTCTGTGACGTCCGGAGATATCGCAATCTTTTGTCAGAAACCCACAGTGTCTATTGAGACCCTGATCGGGTATCTGCCATAATGTTCCTGGCTACCGATCACCTTGTGTTATAGCTGATCACCTGGGAGCATAGCAGGGAAGCTGCTCTGTGCCACCGGGCTGCAACGGAAACCTCCCCCCCTCCCTGCATTGAGGTGTAATGACATTGATAAGTGAACTTTTTTTTTCTTAAAAAAAACCCAAAAACCTACTTTCTTGTGTATGTGTCTGTCTGGATGTGTTTGTGTGTACATGTGTGTGTAACTGGATGTGTTTGTGTGTGTCTGCCTGGATGTGTTTGTGTGTATATATGTGTCTGCCTGGATGTGTTTGTGTGTATATATGTGTCTGCCTGGGTGTGTTTGTGTGTAAATTTGTGTCTGCCTGGATGTGTTTGTGTGTACATGTGTGTGTGACTGGATTTGTTTGTGTGTGTCTGCCTGGATGTGTTTGTGTGCATAAATGTGTCTGGCTGGATGTGTTTGTGTGTATACATGTGTCTGCCTGGATATCTTTGTGTGTGTGTATAAATATGTGTGTGACTGGATTTGTTTGTGTGTATATATGTGTCTGACTGGATGTGTTTGTGTGTTGTGTGTATATATGTGTCTACCTGGATGTGTTTGTGTGTATATATGTGTCTGCCTGGATTCGTTTGTGTGTGTCTGCCTGGATGTGTTTGTGTGTATATATCTGTCTGCCTGGATGTGTTAGTGTGTATATATGTGTCTACCTGGATGTGTTTGTGTGTAAATATGTGTCTGCCTGGATGTGTTTGTGTGTGTATATATGTGTCTGCCTGGATGTGTTTGTGTGTAAATATGTGTCTGCCTGGATGTGTTTGTGTGTACATGTGTGTGTGACTGGATGTGTTTGTGTGTGTCTGCCTGGATGTGTTTGTGTGTATAAATGTGTCTGCCTGGATGTCTTTGTGTGTGTGTATATATGTGTGTGACTGGATTTGTTTGTGTGTATATATGTGTCTGGATGTGTTTGTGTGTATATATGTGTCTGGATGTGTTTGTGTGTATGTAAGTGACTGACTGGATGTGTTTGTGTGTATATATGTGTGTGACTGGATGTGTTTGTATTTATATATGTGTGTGACTGGATGTGTTTGTGTGTATATATGTGTCTGACTGGATGTGTTTGTATGTGACTGACTGGATGTGTATGTGTGTGTGTGTGTGTGTTTGTATGTATTTGTAGAAAAACAAGGTGTAACAGGTTTCGCACTCAGAAGTGGAAGGTGCAAGGAGAGGACTCTCACCGTAGTGAAATAAAGGATCCTGTAGGTATATGGGACAGACTATGTGTCTGTGTGTGACTGCGTGTGTTTGTGTTTATGTGCCGTTGTCTGGCTCCTAGATTTCTTAGCTGGCTCCTAAAACTCAGATAAATTTGTCATGCCCTGGTGTAACAACCCCTTGCCTTAAAAACAGCATCAATTCTTTTAGATACGCTTTCACAATGTCAGGGATTTTGTAGGCGTATAGTCCGGTGTAGAAAACAAACAGAGGGTGTGTCAGCAGTAATCATCCGGTAGGTAAGTAAAGTAAGTCCAAATGAAGTTGCATGAAAGAAGAATCTTCTTTTATTGTAATCCAAAATATATAAAAGGCATCAGGCAGAGGGATAGAGGACAGGCAAAAAGACAAACGCTTAACGCGTTTCGCACCAGACGGTGCTTTATCAAAAGCAGTCTTAACAATAAATGGTAAGAGCATGTTTAAATACAGAAATTACAAATGACAAACAATTAAAACGTAATTAGTATCTTACCTTCAGCCGCTGTGAGGAGGAGAGACGATCGTCACAGTAAGTGCTCCCGGGCGCGCACACAAAACACGTGGCGCGTCCAGCCTGAGAACTCAGAGGCTGAGCACGCCTCCGGGCAGAGAAGCGCCCGCCCAGGGAGCAGTGGACTACATCTCCCATCTACACTGCGGCGGAAATGGAAAATAAACAAATGAGATGCGGAGAATAAACTATTTGAAAGAGGGCAGAGTGGCAAAGTGACAAATAGTATGCTGAAGAGGAGTACAAAGAGCAGATGAATGATAACATAAATAGATAAAATATAAAATATTAATAAACCTAAGAGTGACCCAATAAATATGATAATGTGTGGGTGAATAGGTGAAATGAGGTAAAGTGAGAATTGAGTGAAATAACAAAAATAGGATTAGGTGCAAATAATGAAAAGTGTGAAAAGAGAGGGATATATGTACGTTCTACAAAAAATAAGTAAAATAAAAGAAAATAATATAAAATAAAATAAAAATAAATAAAAGTAAAAATAAACATAAAAATAAAAATAAATATAAAGATGAAATAAAAGCGAAAAAAATAATAATAATGTATAATGCGTAATAATAATATGTAATAAAAGTGGGTAAAGAGATAAAGTGAAAAAAGAGAATAAAGTGAAGGTGAAAAAAGGTGAAAAAGTAGAAAGTGAAGACAAGAAAAAAATAGTGAAGATAAATAATGAATAATAAACACCAATAATCATAATAACCATAATCAATGTTATCACAGGTAAAACAATTTAATATAGAGACAGGATATATAAAGCCGGTATTACATTAAATTATATTATGACCTAACACCCTAGTAATCAATATGTATATATACAAACATGAAACAATGAGTCGAGAAGCTAAAGGGACAATCTATTAGTATATAAGCACACACCGGACAGTATAGTGAAAATAGTATGAACTTGAGACAATACAATATCTGGAGAACACGAATGTACACAAAATAATAATTAGTTTTATAATTAATTTTAACCGGTATAACATGAAACATCATACTTGGCATTAAGGCCATATGGAATATGTGTTTTCAATTGGAATATCCAAAAGACTTCTCTTTGGCTCAAAATAGTATTTAGGTTGCCTCCTCTAGGAGGAGAGTGAATCTTCTCTATACCACAGAATCTAAAGTAATTTAGGCATCCATTATTGCAGTTCAAAAAATGTTTGCCTATTGGTGATTGCTCATCTCTCAACTCAACACTGGACAAATGTTCTCTTATACGGGCTTTCAGTTGTCGTGTGGTTTTGCCCGCGTATTGTATGCCACATTTTGTGCAAGTGATCAAATAGATGACATATTCACTGCAACAATTTATGTAGTTGTTAATCTGGAACATGTTTCCCCCCACAGTGGACACAAAGTTGCTAGTCCTATCAATATAGGTGCAACATTTACAGACTTTGTGGCCACAGGGATACATCCCCTCAGTTGAGAGCCAGGTTTTTAAATTCTTAGTGGGTTTTGAAAGAGTACTGGGAGCTAGACGATTGCCCAAGGTACAGGTTTTTCTTGGCACATATTTGAAACCTCTGTCTACTATTTTAGACAGAGGTTCATCTGTTTTAAGTATTGGTAAGTGTTTTTTTAATATAGAGCATATTTTATTAAATTCAAGGCTATATTCCGTAATAAAGTGGATTTGTTCCCTGATCTCATTTTTTGGGAGTGTGGAGTTTAGAGATGAGCATCCAGATAGGAGGTCATTACGGTCTCTTACTTTGGCTAGATTGTAGGAGCGTTCTATATTTTGTTCAGAATATCCTCTCTCTCTAAATCTGTTTTTTAGATCTCTAGCCTGTGTCTCAAAATTCTCCATTGAGGAGCAATTCCGCCTAAGTCTAGTGAATTGACCGGTGGGTACACTCCTTATAACATGAGGTGGATGGCAACTTTTTGCATGAAGTACCGTGTTACCTGCCACCTTTTTGCGAAAGACAGTAGTGCCTACTTGCTCATTAATGGTGTTACCACTTAGCTCCAGATCTAGAAAGGCAATAGTATTTTCTTTATACTCAAATGTAAAGTATAAATTTAAGGAGTTGTTGTTAACATAGCGTAAGAAGGACTCTATTTCAGTGTAACCACCTGTCCAAATCAATAGCAGGTCATCTATATAACGACCATAGAACCTAATGTTTGATCTAAAAGGATTTTCATTACAGAAGATATATTGCTCCTGCCAATAGATCATGTACAAATTTGCATACGACGGAGCAAAACGTGCCCCCATCGCTGTGCCTTGTATCTGAACATAGTATTTTGAGTCAAAGGTGAAGCAGTTGTGGGTGAGGAGGAATTCAACTGCCATAAGCAAAAATTGTATCGTTTGTGAGCTATAATTGCTAAACCTATTTAGACACCACGAAATGGCAGCTAGACCCTTGTCGTGTGGAATACAAGAATATAATGAGGACACATCCAAAGATAGCCAGGAGAAGCTCTTTTTCCAGGTAATAGAGGTCATTTGTTGTAAGACCTGCTTTGAATCCTGGATGTAACCTTTTTGGGACACTACGATAGGTTGTAGATATAGGTCAACCAACTCGGAGAGGCCTTCTCCCAGACTGCCTATACCTGATATTATAGGGCGACCAGGTGGGTCCACCAGTGTCTTATGTACTTTAGGGAGGAAATAGAAAATCGGCATTACTGGGTATTTTCTATAGATAAATTCAACTTCATCAATATTTAGAATCCCTCTATATATGCCGAGATCTAATAGTTTAGAAAGCTCTTTCTGACAGGCCTCTGTCGGGTTGGTAGACAGACATCTATAGGTTTTCAAATCAAGAAGTTGCCTGTAGGCTTCCTTCATATAGTATTCCCTTGTCATGATAACCACCGCTCCACCCTTGTCAGCATTTTTGATTACTATATCTAAATTATTAGTTAGTTGTTTTAGAGCTTCCTGTTCTTTTTTACTGAGATTATGTCGTGTTGTGTGTCCAGGTTCCTTGTTTGCTAGTTTTACTAAGTCCTCCTCTACCAATCTTTGATAAGCATCAATGACATGGTTTCTACTATTTACTGGGTAAAATGAGGATTGTGGTTTTAGACCTGTGTGTATAGTAACAGTATCTTTAGGAGTGACCTGTAGGTCCTCTAGGGTAGACAATACGCACAGGTCGTCAAAGTTTAGATTTTCTGGGATGCGAGTACTGAAATGTGTCGTGTTGCTGTTCTGTGGGTGAGGAGGACTAACCTGTTCTAGTGTAGCTTCAATGGTATCAGAGAAATGTTTCTTCAGTGTAATCTTACGTATAAAGCGGTTGACATCTACAAGGGTGGAGAAGAGGTTAAAATGATTAGTGGGAGAAAATGACAAACCCAAACTAAGTACATTTACATGATCAGTATTTAAAGGGAAATTCGATAGATTGATAATATTAGAGCCATTTGCTACTAATTCCTCTTTTTCCACGGTAGGACCGCTTTGATTGATCTTGAACGATCTTCGTTTCCTTCTCCTGTTTCTCCGCTTTTTTTTCGGTCCGGTGTAGAATGAAACAATTATACCAAACAGGTGTTAATGATCATATTAATGGCATATTAAATGGCTAAATACTGGCATATTGAGTGGCTAAATCCTGGCATATTAAATGGCTAAATCCTGGCATATTAAATGGCTAAATCCTGGCATATTGAGGGACTAAATCCTGGCATATTGAGAGGTTAAATCCTGGCATATTAAATGGCTAAATCTTGGCATATTAAATGGCGAAATACTGGCATATTAAATGGCGAAATCCTGGCATATTGAGGGGCTAAATCCTGGTATATTAAATGGGTAAATCCTGACATATTAAATGACTAAATCCTGGCATACTGAGGGGCTAAATCCTGGCATATTGAGGGTTTGATCCTGGCATATTGAGGGGTTAAATCCTGGCATATTAAATGGCTAAATCCTGCCATATTGAGGGGTTAAATCCTGGCAGATTAAATGGCTAAATCCTGGCATATTAAATGGCTAAATCCTTCCATATTGAGGGGTTAAATCCTGGCATATTAAATGGCTAAATCCTGGTATATTAAATGGCTAAATCCTGGCATATTGAGGGGTTAAATCCTGGCATATTAAATGGCTAAATCCTGGCATATTAAATGGCTAAATCCTGGCACATTAAACGGCTAAAAAAAAATTCTGCTGATGCCCATGCGCTTTCTGAAGAGTGATGTTTAACTAATCAATGTAAAAACCATGAGGTAATTCAGTCTTGACAGAGCTAGTGGGAGTTTGATAATTTCCAACAGTTTAAAATTATTTTTTCTTGAAATTGCCATTATCAGGTATAGCAGTTTTGGGTTAGCACAGGCCTATGATTAAGTCCTGTAATTTAGGAAGGACCAATGCCTTTTTGCCTGACTAAAGGGAAGTGCCAATACTGAATACCATTGAACATTTTTTACTTGTTAAATAAAAGCCTTGTGCTACACCTGTTATTAATAATCTGTGAATTTCTGTGGACTTCAATCAAAGTTGTTTGGGGGTGGAGTTTAGTTACTCTTTAAGGTTCTGGTCTGGGCCAGTGTAAGACCTTTTGCCGCCCTAGTCGAACATATATTTCTGATCCTGCCCTCAGGCATTTACACACACACACACACACACACAGTAACACTTTCAGTGTCACATACGTATGCAGGCTCATGTACACACATGCAATGTCATATGCAGCCACACAGTAACATGAGATGTCACACATATAATGTGATCCTATTGTTGGCAGCACATGCACCTATATTGCACCCACAGCACTTGGCGTGCACTCATATTGTCACTTAATACTATCACTTAAAGCCAATTAAAAGAAGCCACTGTCAGGTACCAATTAACATGCCACAATCACTCTGTTATTAACATATACAACAGCCAGTTTGCCTATTAAAATATGCCACAGTTTGCCCATAAATATGCCACAGCCAGATTTCCAATTAATATACCCCAGCCAATTTGCCCATTAAAATGCCAGTGTTATTTTTCCCAATAATATGTCACAGCCAATTTGCCCATTAATATGCCAGTATTATTTTGTCATTAATATGCCAGTATTATTTTGTCATTAATATGCCACAGCCAATGTTTCCATTAATATGCCAATACTATTTTGCTATTAATATACCATAGCCAATTTGCCCATTAATATGCCAGTATTATTCTGCCATTATTATGCCACAGCCGATGTCTCCATCAATATGCCAGCATTATTTTGCCATTAATATACCACAGCCAATTTTCCAATTAGTATGCCAGTATTATTTTGTCATTATTATGCAACAGCCAGTTTGCCCATTAAAATGCTAGTATTATTTTGCCATTAAATTTGCACATTAGTATGTCAGCATTATTTTGCCATTTATATTCCACATCCAATTTGCCTATTAATATGCCAGTATTGTTTTGCCATTAATATGCCACAGCCAATTTGCCCATTGGTATGCCAGCATTATTTTGCCATTAATATACCACAGCCAATTTTCCAATTAGTATGCCAGTATTATTTTGTCATTATTATGCAACAGCCAGTTTGCCCATTAAAATGCTAGTATTATTTCGCCATTAATATACCAGTAATATTTTGTCATTAATATGCCACAACGAATTTGCCCATAAATATGCCAGTATTATTTTGCCATTATTATACCATAGCCAATTTGTCCATTAGTATGCCAGCATTATTTTTCCAGAAATATATTAATATTATTTTGCCATTAATATGCCACAGCAAATTTTCCCATTGGTGTGACAGTATTAATATGCCAGTATTATTTTTCCATTAATATGCCACAGTCAATTTGCCCATTAATATGCCACCCCCTTCCTCAGTACTCACCTCCTGGCTGCTTCCTACCCCTGGCCGTCTACTCTATGCAGTATTTCCCCCTGCACATACTGTCATATGCGGTGGCAATGATTTATTAATTGTTTTACTTTATTTTTATTTCGGAAGCAGAATCCAGTGGATCTGCAGGAACCGAAGCATCAGAATAATTTAATTCAAATGAATGGAACTTTCTGTCTCTCTAGTTATGTCATCAAACAATGTATTGTACTGTTAAGATATCCTTCTGTGTACAAGAGCAAGGTCACTCAGTGTCCATGCAATGTATTCAATTTGAAAAGCACAGGAAGTGACTAAATGAAATACATCTTTGTATCTTCAGTGTCTATATAATCAGTGCTGCATAAAAACAGTAAACATGCACAGTTATCAATGGGGAGGGCTTGCGTCAAATATTAAAAATGTGATTTATGCAAAATTCCTGCATCAAATCACAGTGGAAAAAAGCCTGTGCACTATACAAGCAGTTATCTTCATCTTGCACCAAAGTTTGTTTGGGGACTAGACTGTCCTTTTAAGCCTCTCCAGTTTTACCTCCCAGAGTGCTCTAGGCAAGTGTGTATTCTGTTTAATAGAATCTTTGGAACTGATCACAAAGGATGTGGTCTAACATTTGATGTCTACTGGTAGCCTAAACCATTGAAGAATTTGTTTATCTTTGCAATTTTAGTTCAAAGATTTTGCTGAAGACACAGTTTTACCTAAGCTGCACATTTTGCTCAATCATACTTTAATACCTGCCTTTGGCTTTTTTCACATCTCTTTTATAAGTCTACACTTTAAAACAACAACAAAACATTGATCACAATGATTTCTACAACTCTTATTGTTTGGGTAAAACAAAAACTAGCAACAACCCTTGTATTACACAGATAAAGGGATTGCACAAACAAAATATAATTATCTTATCCCAGTCTTCCTGTGTAAATGTGCCCAACAGAACTTGAGCTATAGATATTACGGTAATGAGTCTGCTGATTTCAGTGCTAGATTAGTGGCTGTCTCTAATGGGTAGACCTCACACAGCAGAAAAATACAAAAAGTGTTGATTGTTTAAAATTGATGTTCTGTGCTTCTGTCCCCAAGGCCTCTGGCAAAGCAGTTCTTCTTGGGCATGATAAAGTATTAACCATATCTATCTGTAAGTACTGCATCAATTTGAGCTGTAGCATTTACAATTTAATGACCCATCTATATATCCCAAGATAAAAAAAAAACAACAACAAAAAAGCTTCGGCAAAATGACTGATGTGGATTACAAATTCACTGGCCATAGAAAGGAATTGTAACTTAGAGGTTTTGGCCACACATGGTGACCACACAGGTAAATTGTCTGTATGACTCATGCATGAACCCCAAAACCAATAATCAGTCATGAACGCACAATATAGAATCCGGATTGCCATATTGTCCATTTTTATCTGTACATATAAATCTGGAATGCTGCAGTATTTAGGCTTCATATGTGCTCAGAAACCAGTCAGTTAATTAATCAAGCTTGTTCCTATTGGTGCATTACTTAAAACACATGTGAAGTATCATGTTAAATTTATATGCGTCCCAAAAAAAAAGGATTTGGTTGCGATAGCTGTTATTAAATGCCACATGCCATAAAAAAGATCACGTTGCAAGGTCTGTGTTCGTGTCCCAATTTATAACTAAAAGTAGTTATAGAGTAGTAAACATTTGTGTTGAATTGTCCATGAAAAATGTGTAGTAGATAAGTAAAAAATAAACTTCCCCATACTGTCCATGTACTGTTAAGTTCAAAGATACCCTGCAATGAGCACAAGGGGAAAGTTTACATATCTGCCTGATAGGCTAAACCTTGACCAAGAGAAGGTCGGATTTGTGTGATGTAGCAGTTCAATGCCCCTATATTATGATTTGCTCGGATTTCCACCCAGCCAGTATTTTACTGTAAACCGTTGAAAAACAGGCTTAATCCCAATGTTGAGTCTATGGAGGCAATAGCATGGCCGGTATTTTTAGAAGAAAAGGTGGCAACCCTATGCTTTGCCTGCCACTACGCCAAGGTACTCCAATATTAGTGGGTCCTAACAATGCAGGGGTATCTGAGAATATGTAAAATAGGGAGGCCTTTGGTCTCTGCTAAGCAATATAATTGAAGAGATTAAGCTCATATAAGCAAAAGTATTTACTTTATGCACCCACCAATATTGGAGTAGCTTCCCATAGTAGTGGGTAAAATATGGCCATACGTGACTAAACTATCCAATTTTGTCTTCTTAGAAAGTAGCCTTAATGAAAACTATAGCTTTAAGAGTGTATAACCTGTTTAGTGTGTGCAGGAGCACCCCATTATAATACATACTAATTCAGGTGAGTATAATTTGGAAATCTCTCCATACATTAAAAGACCTTTAGATAATAAAAAAACTAACATTTTAATATACTGTTAAAATAGACACAAAAATAGAATAAAATAGAGCCACTTGTGACATACATCAGACAATGTAAAAATATATCAGGAATACCTTTGAGTAATGTACAGCAGAAGATAACGCTATTTGCAGATGGCGTTATCATGGCAGTCACCAATCCGGAAGTTTCCATTGCAGCAACCCTTAATTGTATTAGGGAGTATAATATACTTTCTTATTATAAAATCAATATCCAAAAGACACAAATATGATATAGATTTTTGACCCCTGATCAACTACAGATAATGAGAGTTAAATAAAATCTCTTTCCCATATTGGATTTAAAATAAACGTTGAAGTTGATACTTGGATTCAAATGAACTATATGGAACTATACCGACATTTTTGATTAATGCTGGGGAAATGGAGTAACTTGTACGTATTATGGTTAGGGAGAACAGTTACCTATGGGCGACAAAAAACAAGAATCGCACTAGAAACAATAACAACTAAATGGTCAAGGGGAGGACTTTTGTTTCCCAACATCTTTTTTCTACACTATAAAGTAGGGTTGCCACCTTTTCTTCAGAAAAATACCGGCCTTGGTACTGTCTCCATAGGCTTAACATTGGCCTGATGCCTATTTTTTACCGGCCTGCCGGTAAAATACCAGCCAGGTGGCAACCCTACTATACAGTAATGTGCTCGCATTTCATGCGATGGGGTAATCGAGATTCAAAAAACATTAGAAAAGAAGCTGCAACGACTACTGACTTCGGATCCAATAAAACATAATCCTTTATTGCTTATAGGTTAAAAGCAGCACATCGTGAAAAAATATACAAAAGGAAAGACACAAAGGGAGGGTTAGAAACTCTGGCTTAACGCGTTTCGTGCCCTGGAGCACATAATCATAAGCTATTGTAATCGAGATTCAAAAAAGAAAACCTGGTATAAAACAAATGTGGAATAATATTGACCCTTCAGGTCTATTCTAGGTAGACTAGATTAGCTTTAAAAAACTGAACATTGACAATATCAGAATAAAACAAGCCTTTTCCTCTATTGGCTCTTTTGAAAAAATATACTATATCAAAAATTGTATTTCTAAATTCATTCCGTTGACATCCCTAGAATTCATGACCCAAGATCTGAATTTAAAAGGATGGGCTTGATAAAAATCACAGACCTTTTTGAAGAAAATAGGTTATGTTCCTTTTACAACAATCAAAATGCAATCTCCCAAGCTGTGAAATGTAATAATAATAATCCAGGAGAATTCTTAATCTTTTAAGTGGTAGAACCATAATAGAGGAAGGGATACTTGATAGATTAATGGAAGGAACAAACACTACATTAATATCAAGGATTATAAACTGTTTCCTTAAAGGAAAAAGAGAAAATAGGAAGCATTAACAAATGGGAGGAAGATCTAGAAAGGACATTCCCAATACAAACCTGGTTGAAATCCTTGGAATTTGTGAGAAAACAAATTCACTGTATCAATATTCAAGAGATATTTGTTATAATCTTACACAGGTGGTATTTGGTTCCAGTAAAACTATGTAAATGTGATAAAGAACCTGGCTCTTTGAAACACATCTGGTGGGAATGTAAGGTCCTAAAAAATGTAAAAATAGGAATTGTAGTCAAGATATTGGATAAAAACCTCAGTTCCAAACCGAGAAGAGATTAAGCTCCAAATCAACTACCAAGCCACAATGGAAAAGGCTATATCCTATATTAATTATAAAACAGCCACCTTGGGCCACCCTGGGCTTAGACATAGACATACTTCCATTTCTCTAAGCATAACTAATAGAGTTGAGCGGACACCTGGATGTTCTGGTTCGGCAGGTTCGGCCGAACTTCGAAAAAATGTCCGGGTCCGTGCTCGAACTTGACCCCTGAACTTGACCCCGAACCCCATTGAAGTCAATGGGGACACGAACTTTTGCCCACTAAAATGCCTCTAAAAAAGTCCTGGAAAGGGCTAGAGGGCTGCAAAATGAAGTAAAATGTGGGTAAGAGTAGGACAAGTGCCCTGCAAGCAAATGTGGATAGGGAAATAACATAAAATGCATACAAATTACAAATATAGCTGAGCCATAAAATAGCACAAGATAGAATCTTTCATTTTAGCTTTGGAAGAACATAAATCTAAATCTAAAGCATGGCTGCCAGGAGGATCAACAGAATTATCCATTTGAGAGAGGGTTGGAGTACAGGGTATGCTCTTTCAGTTTATACTAAGCGACCCATAGGTTGAGGAGGCAGTGATCGTGGCGGTGTAGGTGGAAGAGGCGCTGGAGGAGGAGGAGGTATCCAGAATTTTCAAAGTGCGCTGTAAGCACAGTATTGGACTGTTCTATTTGACTCTCAGATATGAAGTGCACCGCAAGACGCAAATGTACTATTTAGCACCCAAAACAATTAGAATTTTTCAAAGTGCACTGTAAGCACAGTATTGGACTGTTCTATTTGACTCTCAGATATGAAGTGCACCGCAAGACGCAAATGTACTATTTACCACCCAAAACTATTAGAATTTTTCAAAGTGCGCTGTAAGCACAGTATTTGACGGTTCTATTTGACTCTTAGATATGAAGTGCAGGACGCAAATGTAATATTTAACACCAACAAATTGCAGTATTTAAAAATGCCTAGATGTTGCCCACTGAGCTAACAGAACAGGATTAAAGTCATGTGCCTGGCACATATGCAGTTGCAAGTGCACTGCACTCTCTGTGGCACTGGGCTCAGGGCAGGGTACAAATATGTAGTATAGCACCCACTAAAATAATCACTGTAATTTGAATAATCGCTGTAGGATTATGCCCCTCAATATGCCAGGATTATGCCCCTCAATATGCCTGGATTATGCCTCTCAATGTGCCAGGATTTAGCCACCCAATATTCCAGGATTATTATGCCACGCAATATGCCAGGATTTTCCCACACAATATGCCAGGATTATGCCCCTCAATATGCCAGGATTATGCCCCTCAATATGCCAGGATTTTGCCTCTCAATATGCCAGGATTTAGCCACCCAATATGCCAGGATTATTATGACACTCAATATGCCAGGATTATGCCCCTCAATATGCCAGGACTTAGCCACCCAATATGCCAGGATTATTATGCCCCTCAATATGCCGGGAGTTTCCCACACAATATGCCAGGATTATGCCCCTTAATATGCCAGGATTATGCCCTCAATATGCCAGGATTATGCCTCTCAATGTGCCAGGACTTAGCCACCCAATATGCCAGGATTATTATGCCACTCAATATGCCAGGATTTTCCCACACAATATGCCTGGATTATGCCCCTCAATATGACAGGATTATTATGCCTCTCAATATGCCAAGATTATTATGCCACTCAATATGCCAGGATTTTCCCACACAATATGCCAAGATTTTGCCCCTCATTATGCCAGGATTATGCCACTCAATATGCCAAGATTTTCCCACACAATATGCCAGGATTATGCCCCTCAATATGCCAGGATTATGCCCCTCAATATGCCAGGATTATGCCTCTCAATATGCCAAAACTTAGCCACCCAATATGCCAGGATTATTATACCACTCAATATGCCAGGATTTTCCCACACAATATGCCAGGATTATGCCCCTCAATATGCCAGGATTATGCCTCTCAATGTGCCAGGATTTAGAAACATAGAAACATAGAAACATAGAATGTGTCGGCAGATAAGAACCATTCGGTCCATCTAGTCTGCCCAATTTTTTTTTTTTTTGAGTACTTTTATTAGTCCCCCGTTCCCGGTCTTATAGCTAGGATAGCCTTGTGTCTATCCCACACATGCTTAAAATCCTTGACTGTGGTTACCTCTACCACTTCTGCTGGAAGGCTATTCCATACATCCACTACCCTCTCAGTAAAGTAATACTTCCTGATATTACTTTTAAATCGTTGCCCCTCTAATTTAAGACTATGTCCTCTAGTTGTGGTAGTTTTTCTTCTTTTAAATATACTCTCTTCCTTTACTGTGTTGATTCCCTTTATGTATTTAAATGTTTCTATCATATCCCCCCTGTTACGTCTTTCCTCCAAGCTATACATGTTGAGATGCTTTAACCTTTCCTGGTAAGTTTTATCCTTCAACCCATGAACCAGTTTAGTAGCCCTTCTCTGAACTCTCTCCAAAGTATCGATATCCTTCTGGAGATACGGTCTCCAGTACTGCGTACAATACTCCAAGTGAGGTCTCACCAGTGCTCTGTGGCATGAGCACTTCCCTCTTCCTACTGCTAATACCTCTCCCTATGCAACCAAGCATTCTGCTAGCATTTCCTGCTGTTCTATTGCATTGCCTACCTACCTTCAAGTCCTCTGAAATTATTACTCCTAAATCCCTTTCCTCAGATTAGGACTGTACCAAATAGTCTATATTCTGCTTTTGGGTTTTTACGCCCAAGGTGCATAATCTTGCACTTGTCCACATTAAATGTCAGTTGCCACTGCTCTGACCATTTTTCTAGTTTAGCTAAATCATTTGTCATTTGACTTATCCCTCCATGAATATCAACCCTGCTGCAAATCTTTGTATCATCAGCAAAAAGACATACTTTGCCAACAAGACCTTCTGCAATATCGCTAATAAAAATATTAATGAGAATGGGTCCAAGTACAGATCCCTGAGGTACCCCACTAGTAACAAGACCTTGCATCAAATATACCCCAATGGCTACAACTCTCTGTTGCCTGTCACTCAGCCATTGTCTAATCCAGTGGTAGTCAACCTTTTTCTACCTACCGCCCACTAATGCATCTTTCTTGATGGAAAAATTTCCTTACCGCCCACCAGTTTTCGCGCAAGCACGGAATATTTTTTAGAAAGGAGGGTGTTTTAAAAAAAATAAATATACATACATTTATCTTTTTATTTCTACTTAATGCATGTTTATAATGTTTTTAACTTCATAAAGTTTAATTAGAAAAAAAATAAAGTAAATTGAAAGCTTTACTAGTGAGATCCTTGAGGCTGATGCTGCGAGACTAAATATTTGAAATCTGGTTCGATTTTCGTAAGGAACAAACGAAGGTCTCCTCTTTCAGTGATATTCAGACGGTTTCTCTGTTTGCTCATAATATGATTAACAGCACTAAAGCCTGATTCTACAAGATATGTGGTAGGGAATAAATTGAACATCATTTTCCACATATTTGGATATAACGCAGGCATTTTTTTTATTTTGCCAGAGTTTTTGGTATCCACCACTGCCAAAATTACATTTACCCCTTTTATTATTAACACCAAAAACAATGCTGTATTAGGTGCCAATTTTTATTAATGTCACCATCAAAAGAAATTCCTTTCCTGCCTGCTTCTTTACCTTCCTTATAGTATATCACTATATTAAGGATCTCTTTTTCCTTTTTTTTTTATTTTCTCCTTCCCTTACTTATTTTTTTCTTTTATTTTATAAGATAACAAAACTTAATTTATGAGCCAGACTAAACACTGCTTACTCTCCTCCTTTATTTTATCCCCTTTTCTCTATTTTTCTTTCTTTTAGCTTCCTGAGCGACAAAAGTAAGGCTGAGCTAGTTAGCCCACTTATTATTATTAGCCAACAATTCTCTTTCTCCTGCCTATAACTTTTCTTTTGCAACTGCTCTGCTCCGTTTCTGCCTGCTTCTGCCTGTCCCTGCTATCAGTTTCCACTCCTCCCCTTCCTCTTCCCACGTGTTTGCGTGCGCTCGCTCCCGCCCGTCCCCTTCTCGCACAAAAGGAGGTTTATTGATGTGTGCGCTCGCGCCCGCCTGCGCCGCCCCGCCCACTCGCTCAAAAGGAGGTTTTAACGTCCGAAAATCCTACCGCACGCATTCTCGCGCACGTTGGTTTCTTGATGTGTGCGCTCGCGCGCGCTCGCTCAAAAGGAGGTTTTAACCTCCAAAGTGCCTACCGCCCACCTGATATCCCAAAACGCCCACTAGTGGGCGGTAGGGACCAGGTTGACGACCCATGGTCTAATCCATTCAACAATATTGAAATCCAAACTCAAAGATTTCAGTTTATTGATAAGCCTTCTATGTGCGACAGTGTCAAAAGCCTTACTGAAATCTAGGTAAGCAATGTCTACTGCACCAACCTGATCTATTATTTTAGTCACCCAATCAAAAAAATCAATAAGATTAGTTTGGCATGATCTCCCTGAAGTAAACCCATGCTGTCTCTGATCTTGAAATCCAAGCGACTTTAGATGTTCAACAATCCTATTCTTTAACAAGGTTTCCATTATTTTCCCTACTAGCCACCCTCTTCCTCCCCCCTTTCCCCTTACTTACCTCCTCGCTGCTGCTTTGTCTCCTGGTGCTGCAGGTCCGTGGCTGTGAGGGAAGCGTTCCCGTCCAGCCAATGCACATTCAATAAAGTTTGTTTAAAAAAAAAGTTTAAACAAACTTTATTGAATCCGCATCGGCTGGAGGGGAGCGCACTGTTCCGGCGCCCCCTGCTAAATTGCGCCCTAGGCGGCTGCCGAACCCCGAACTCCAACACGAACATACAGTGGAATGTCCGTGTTCGGGTCCGGGCTCCAAAAACCGTAATGTTTGGTACGAACCCGAACAGTGCGGTTCGAGTTCGCTCAACACTAATAACTAATTTATCCCAACCCATCCCCACACTAAATTACTATCCCTAGGGGGTTAACGTGAACCCTTCAGGGGTCTCTTGGCATTCTCTTCTCTTTTTTTAATGTTTAAATTGTTAATCTGTCTTGATTGTGGTGTGTTTTATAAGCACAATGGTTAAAAAACTATGAAATTATAATAGGAGAATAATTATATTTATTGTAAATCGAGAACGGGAAACACACTATGTATATTTGTATGATTGTGGTTTGTTTTTTGGACACAATGATTACAAAACTACGAAAGTAGAACAAAGAGAAAAATGATATTTATTGTAAATCTTGAATAAGAAACACACTATGTATTTTTTTATGTTTATAATAAAATAAAATAATAGAATAGAAAGCTTAGTGCTAGGATACCTAGTATTTAAACAACTCAAAAAAATCATCCTGATTCATTTCACCAGTTAAAGGAAAACTGTAGCAAAAATCTACCTTATGTTTAATTAAAAGATTGTGTAGATGATTTATAATGAAATTCTTTAATGAAAGAACACAAATTAAGTGCCTTTTTAAGCCCTCTTTTATTCCATATAGTTCTCTCAGGGGGCAGACATGTTGTTTAGAATCTTGGGTCAGGTTTTCACTCACCTTGGTTCAAATGAACAAAGATCTCACTTGTCTCACCAAAGATTCTAAACAAAATGCCTGCCTTCTGGTAGACCTATATGGAGTAAAGATGGCTCAATAAGGTACTTTATTTGTATTCTTTCATTAACCCCTTAGTGACATGACCTTTTGACCTTGTCTTTCCCTTGGTGACAAGGGCTGTTTTGACATTTTTGGGGTGTCTTCTTTCTCACATACTGTACCCACACATATTATATGTTGTTTTCATCGTCATAAGAAGAGCTTTCATTAGATACCATTATGTTCATCATATATTCTAGCTTACTACAAAAAAATCATAAAATATGATGGAAAAAAAAAAAAACTTTTTCTAACTTTGACCTAAAAAATTACTAACACAAAAACAATCATTAAAAAATATCCCATCTAAATAGTTTCTAAATGTTGTCCCGAGTTCAGAAATATGCTTGTTTCCATGTTTTTCTGAGAGTTATAGAGCATAAACCAAAAACAGCGTTTTCTGTTTATTTTCTACAGTTACCTTTTGACTCCAACCCGACATTTAACCCTAACCCTAAATTTAACCCTAATGCTAACCCTGATGATAACGGTTAACTTATTCAAATTTTAATTAAATTGTAACCCTAACAATTAGCTAATTAAATCTTTTTTTTTTTTTTATTGCAATGTTGCTGACTCAATTTTTTTTCACTTCCGACGCTCTACCCAAAAGAGAGCAGTAACCATATTGGAGGAGCGTGCTGCTCCTTCAATATGGCGCATTCGATCGCTCTGTGGATTAAAATTTTGGTTGAGTGAAAACCACTCGTTCCACCTCAGGATGTGGCAGGCGCGTCCATTGTCACAAAGGTAAGCATTTCTATATAAATACCTACACTTTATGCAATCTTTCAATTAAACACAATTTCATGTTTTGATACAGTTGTCCTTTAAGGCTTCCTCAGAGGAGTGATTTCCTGTCCTAGATATAAATAGTATATATGTTAAAATACATTTTTAAAAAATGATATTGTACATAATCTATAGAATAATAAAAAGTTAGCAATAACTATACAAATGTTTCAGTGCTTATATAAATTATCAACAATTATATAGATGTTCATTATATAGAATAGAGCCATAAATAATTATCAGCTATTGTTCAGAATTTAAGCATGATATTTTATTGCTATTTATAAATGATCTACCCTCAGTGTGCAACCTGTCAAATGTGCATATGTATGCTGATGTTACCATCATTTACACGAGTGGGGAAAAACTTTTTCAAGTGGAAACTGCTATAGGGTCAGTTTTCAAAGCATGGAAGACGGATAGCTAGCGACAAACCACTCCTCAACACTGAAAAAACTGTGTCCATGTTGTTTGGGACAAAAGATAAACTACTGAAATTAAACAATCGTCATATATACATCTAGACTAAATAGTGTTATAACCTGACCCAGGTAAGTTCCTATAAGTATCTTGGTATGTGACTAGATCCCAACTTGTCTTTTGGTCTCCGCATTGACAAGCTGTGGTCAAAGCTATATCCTAGTATTGGCTCTCTAAACAGGAACAAATCTAACATAGATTCCACAGGGAGGAAACATACTGTGCAAATGTTTATTCCGATCTTAGACTATGGGGATGTAGTGTATGATTCTGCACAGCAGACTCACCTCAGTAAACATTACACTCTGTACAACAGATCTGTTCACCAGTCAATTTATAACACACATCACAGCAAATTGTTAACCCCTTAAGGACAGAGCCTTTGAAACATTTTTGTCCTTTCTGGACAATGCCTATTTTAACATTTCTGTGCTGTTTGTGTTTAGCAGTAATTTTCTTCTTTGTCATTTGCTGTACCCACACATATTATATATTGTTTTTATCGGGACAAGAAGGGCTTTCTATGGATGCCATCTTTTTGATCATATCTTATCATATTATTAAAAAAAATAATAAAATATGGTAAAAAAAAAAAAATACACAAATTTCTTTGTTTTTATTTGAAACAACTTCTCCTCATCGACAATAGCGAACGAAAAAACATGCTAAATAGATTCTACTATTTCTCCTGAGTACAGGGATACCACCCATGCATAGGTTTGTTGGGTTGTTTGGGGGCTAAAATGCCAAATTTTTGAGGTGCAGTTTTTTGTTTTCCAACTTGAAATTTTTACATGCAGACAGCCTGCACCCATGTCCCATTTGGGACATATTTGAAGCCAGCTAGTGTATTTTACCCCATCAACCCATATATTTTTTAAAAGAAGACACCTTAGGCTATCTCAAATGGTGGTATTTTTACACTTTCCATGCACTAATTCTACCACCAGCCTTTGTCAAACTTTGTGGTAGTAATTTTTTTGTGTTTTTTTTTCACAACCCTTGTACTTCAGACATGAATTCACAGATTATGGTATGTGTCACTGCCAAATAACACCCTAATAAGTGTTCAGCAACATCTCTTGAGTACAGGGATACCACCCATGCATAGGTTTGTTGGGTTGTTTGGGGGGTAAAAGGCCAAATTTGGTAGGTGCAGTTTTTTGTTTTCCAAATTAAAATTTTGACATGCAGACCGCCTGCACCCATGTCCCATTTGGGACATATTTGAAACCAGCCAGTGTATTTTACCCCATCAACCCATATATTTTTTAAAAGAAGACACCTTAGGCTATCTCAAATGGTGGTATTTTTACACTTTCCATGCACTAATTCTACCACCAGCCTTTGTCAAACTTTGTGGTAGTAATTTTTTTGTGTTTTTTTTTCACAAACCTTGTACTTCAGACATGAATTCACAGATTTTGGTATGTGTCACTGCCAAATAACACCCCAATAAGTGTTCAGCAACATCTCTTGAGTACAGGGATACCACCCATGCATAGGTTTGTTGGGTTGTTTGGGGAGTAAAAGGCCAAATTTGGTAGGTGCAGTTTTTGGTTTTCCAAATTAAAATTTTGACATGCAGACAGCCTGCACCCATGTCCCATTTGGGACATATTTGAAACCAGCCAGTGTATTTTACCCCATCAACCCATATATTTTTTAAAAGTAGACACCCTACGCTATTTCAAATGGTGGTATTTTAACACTTTCCATGCACTAATTCTACCACCAGCCTTTGTCAAAGTTTGTGGTAGTAATTTTTGTGTGTTTTTTTTTCACAAATATTGTATTTTAGACATAAATTTACAGATTTTGGTATGTGTCACTGCCAAACAATAACCCAATATGTGTTCAACAACATATCCTGAGTACAGGGATACCACCCATGCATAGGTTTGTTGGGTTGTTTGGGGGCTAAAGGGCCACATTGTGAAGGTGCGCATTTTCAACTTGGAATATTGACGTGTAGTCAGCCTGAGCCCATCTTTCATTTGGGACTTTTTTTTAAGTAGGACAGTGTATTTTACCCCAAAAAGTATATATTTTGTAAAAGTAGACACCCTAAGCTATTTTAAATGGTGTTATTTTAACACTTTCCATGCACCAATTCTACCACCAGCCTTTGTCAAAGTTTGTGGTAGTCATTTTATTGTGTATTTTTTCCCACATACATTGCACTTTACACACAAATTCACATATTTCGGTATGTGTCACTGACAAACAATACCACAATATATGTTCAGCAACATCTCCCGAGCACAGGGATACCACCCATGCATAGCTTTGTCAGCTTTGTTAGGGGTTGAAAGGCTACATTTGAGAGGTGCGCTTTTTGATTTTCAAACTTGGAATTTGAACATGTAGAGCAAGGAAGGGGTTAATAGCTCTTATAAGAGCCTTTGTAGTACTGTACAAAAAAATTAACCCCTAAAAATGCACAGACAAGAAAAAATGTTCTGCTGTGCAGTGATCAGTGGCAGGGAAGGGGTTAATACACTACACTATACAAAAGGTATGGCTTTTATAAAAGCCCTTGGGACTCACAATTTATTAACATTTTATTTAATTTATTACAATTTAAAAATTATGTTATACAGATCTGTCTCTTTCCCTCACTAAAACTCAAGTGAGGAGAGGGAGGCAGATCCATATGGGTCAGAACAATATTTACGGACCAGACGAATGGTGATGCTCATCTGAGAAATCACCAAACCACCTTTGCCACTGATCGGCTGTTACTGATCGCTATACACGCGTTCAGACAGCTTCAAAAGGAATACACGTAACCCCCTAGTGGGTATAATTAACCCCTAGTGAGTCTGACAAAAAAAATGCTGATAGCAAAAAAAAATCCTTCGGCGACTAGATTGCTCCATATGCGCTGCTTAGGCAGTGACCATATGCACTGCTTAGGCAGTGACCATATGTGCTGCTTAGGAAGTGATATACGGCAAGGAAGGGGTTAATAGCTCTTAAAAGAGCCTTTGATATACTGTAATAAATCAAAGTAAAATAAAATAACCCCTAAAAAAATGCACAGACAGCAAAAAATGTGCTGCTGTGTAAGATCACTGCGTACACAGCGATCAATTGCAGGGAAGGGGTTAAATACTGGAAACGGCTTTTATAAAAGCCTTTGGGTCTCAATTCTATTAAATATATTATAATTAAAAACTTACATTATACAGCTCTGTCTCCCTCCCTCACTAAAACTCAAGTGAGAGGGAGGCAGATCTACACGGGTCAGATCAAATATTTACACATATTGATCTAACCAGACGAATGGTGATGCTCATCTGAGCAAACGCCAACCCGCCATTGTCACTTATCAGCTGTTACTGATCGCTATACATGCGCTCAGACAGCTAAAAAATGTTTTTTACGTTAAACGTAGTCCCCTAGCGGGTATAATTAACACGTGGCGGGTGTAATAAAAAAGTTTTAAAAAAATTAAAAATGCTTCTGCAGCAAGATTGCTGCATTTGCGTCAGATCGCTGATTAGGCAGTGATCTACGGCAAGAAAGGGATTAATCTCTCTTAAAAGAGGTTTTTTTATACTGTAATGAATTACAGTAAAAAAAAATAACCCCTAAAAAATGCACAGACAGCAAAAAATGTGCTGCTGTGTATGATCACTGCGTACACAGCGATCAATGGCAGGGAAGGGGTTAAATGGCTTTTATAAAAGCCCTTGGTGTTTAAAATTTTATTAAATATTTTTTTATTATTTTATTTTATTTTTTTACTTGATCTGATCTGTCTCTCTCCCTTACTATAACTAGTAAGGTGAGGGAGGCAGATCAATACTTGTCAAAGGCAATATTTACTAATATTGCCTTTGACAGTATGGTAAGTGCTCATCAGAGCACTTACCATACATGCCTGCACACAGATCACATAGATCTGCTGTGCCGGCATCGATTGGCTCCCCCTAGAGCATCGGAAGTGAAATACTTTCACTTCCGATGCTCTTGCCATTAGAAGGGAAACGCTGCCTGTACAGGCAGCGTTCCCTTCTACTGAGCCGATGGGATCGCTCAGGAGAGCGACCACCATCGGCTCTGGGCAGCCTGGAGGTGTTGTTAAGTGCCTCGCTGGCGAGGAACTTTAACAACACCGCAGATGCTTAGAAAGCGAACGATCGTTCGCTTTCTAAGCACATGTGTGCAGCGGGCGCAGCCATTTTTAAATGGCTGCTACGATCACTCCGTGGAGTGATCGTAGCGCGCCCCTGCACATTTGGGGGGTGTTGCACAATGCCTCTACCTAGAGGCATTGTAGCAACACCGTTAGAGTAAAGAAAGCGACCACTGGTCGCTTTCTTTACTCCATTTAGTGCATGACGTGCCAGGCACCTCAGCTGTCGGCAAGTCCACGATTTGCCGTGACGTGCCTGGCACGTCATCTGTCGTTAAGGGGTTAAAACAGCTATAGTGGCTGATGCATGCCTCCAGGCGCACTCACCACTTGCTTAATGTATAATCACTTTTTTACCTGAGCAGCATGCTCACACTCCCCGCACCTCCTACAATCTCATATCCAGCACCTGCCCCTTATTAGTTGTCCCTCACTTCAAAAAGGAAGCAGGTCGAGGTGCCTTCTCTTTCAGATCTCCTAATATATGGAATAGTTCCCCAGATTCTGCCGAATCAACCTCTAAAATCCCTGAAAATTATTGTCTTCCAACTTCTAAAAACAGATTGTACCTGCTTTGGTGAGTATAAATCTGTGCTCCAAGAGACAGAGAAAAAGACAGACAAAACTGTGAGATGGACAAACACAATGGACACAAACAGCAGCTGCCAACTCCAATAGGTTGTTCCCAAACAAAACGGTAAAGAGAGAGTAGAGAGAGACTTGGAGGAAAATTGGAGAGCGTGCTCAGAACTAGACAGACAGCAGATATAGAGTAAACATTATATTTAATAATATAAAAATAGTATGAAAATGACAATCAAATGCAAACAGATCCCAAAAATATAGAACTATATTCCAAACAAAAATACAATAGTAAAATGAAATATGGTATTGTTGTACAGATGTTATAATGGCATAAAAAAGAGAGGAGAAATAATCACAAGCCCAACACTTTTCTTCCATATGAAGGCTTCATCAAGGGTAATAAAGTTTGATTATTAGTTGTAATTGTTCTGTAGTCAGTGGCGTACCTACCACTAGTGCAGGGGTCGCAGCTGCGACCGGGCCCGTCACTCCAGGGGCCCGGCCGCCCTGCGACCCCGCACAAAAAAAAAAAAATGTGCGGGCAAAAGGGGCAGCTGCCCAGGGCCCATTCATTCTTGGGGCCCAAGGCAGCTGCCCTTTGGGCCCCCGCTACCCATGTGACTCCCCCCTTCCCCAGCCAGTACTTACCTCCTTGCTGCTGTCTCCCAGTGCAGGTCTTTGGCTGTGAGGGAAGCGTTGTGCGCTCCCCTCCAGCCAATGCGCATTCAATAAAGTTTGTTGAAAAAAAAAAGTTTAAACAAACTTTATTGAATGCGCATTGGCTGGAGGGGAGTGCACAACGCTTCCCTCACAGCCACGGAGCTGCACCGGGAGACAGCAGGAAGGATTTAAGTACTGGCTGGGGAAGGGGGAGGAGGGTGGCATAACGAGCATACTGAGTGGCATTATCCTGGCATATTAAGTGACAATATCCTGGCATATTAAGTGGCTATATCCTGGCATATTAAGTGGCAATATCCTGGCATATTAAGTGGCTATATTCTGGCATATTAATTGGCAATATCCTGGCATATTAAGTGGCAATATCCTGGCATATTAATTGGCTATATCCTGACATATTACATGGCAATATCCTGGCATATTAAGTGGCTATACCCTGGCATATTAATTGGCATTGTCCTGGCATATTAAATGGCAAATTCCTGGCATATTAATTGGCATTATCCTGGCAGATTAAGTGGCAATATCCTGGCATATTAATTGGCTATATCCTGGCATATTAATTGGCATTATCCTGATACATTGGCAATATCCTGGCATATTAAGTGGCAATATCCTGGCATATTAAATGGCAATATCCTGGCATATTAATTGGCATTATCCTTGTATATTAAGTGGCAATATCCTGGCATATTAAATAGCAATATCCTTGCATATTAAGTGGCTATATCCTGGCATATTAATTGGCTATATCCTGGCATATTAAGTGGCTATATCCTGGCATATTAATTGGCAATATCCTGGCATATTAAATGGCAATATCCTGGCATATAGAGTGGCAAAATCCTGGCATATTAAAATGGGAAAAGAATGGCATACTGAGGGGCAAGATACTGTAATATTAAATGGCAAAGGAATGGCTTATTAAATGGCAAAATAATGGCATATTGAATGGCTAAATTCTGGCATATTGAGGGCACATAACACTGGCAAATGGGCACATAACACTGGCAAATGGGCACAACTGGCAAATGGGCACAACTGGCAAATGGGCATATAACACTGGCAAATGGGCACATAACACTGGCAAATGGGCAAATAACGCTGGCAAATGGGCACATAGCAGGCAAATAACTGTCAAATGGGCACATAACTGGTAAATGGGCAAAGTAACACTGGCAGATGGGCAAAATTGGCTGTGGCATATTGGCAATCTGGCTGTGGCCAAATTTATACTGTGGCATGTTCTGTGTGGCAAAATAACATGTACTATGGGGTAAAAGGAACACTGTGGCATGTTCTGTGGGGCAAAATATTGTGTACTATGGGGGAAAGTGACACTGTGGCATGTTCTGCAGGGGCAGTTCAGTGGGACAAAGTGACACTGTGGTATGTTCTGGAGGGAAAATTTATACTGCAGCAAGCCAAATCGTGTGGGTACGATTGTATAGGGATTGTGAGTACAAGCCAAGTGCTGTGGGTACTGTATAGTGCTGTGTTAAGACCTTTAGGTGCAATGTGGGTGCAGGGAAACGTAATAAAAATAAGAAATTAACAATTTTTCAATAACATTTTCATTACTATAAAAATAGTTGAATATAATATTTAAAAGTTCATATAAGTATACATGCAGCTAGTTACCGTATTTGCTCGATTATAAGACGACCCTGATTATAAGACGACCCCCCCCAAATTTGTACATTCCTTTAGGAAAAAAACTAAAAGCCTGATTATAAGACTACCCTATAGGAAAAAAGTTTAACTTGTATATATGTAAATTGCTTTTTAATATTTAATAAAAAATGTATATTATACAAATGCATTTCTTGTTTTTATTTGCTTTTATGTGCCAATGCGGCCTCTCTCCCGCTCCTCCAGCTGTCTTTCCCCCCCAGCGTTGTCTCTCTCTCCCCCCCAAAACTTCTCTCTCTTGTCTCTATCTATCCCCCCTCCCCTTTTCTCTCTGTCCCCCTCCCTCCCCTTGTCTGTGTCTCCCCCCCCTTGTCTGTCTGTGTCCTCCCCTCTCCCCCTCCCTTTGTCTCTCTCTATCCCCCCTCCCCTTTTCTCTCTGTCGCCCTCCCTCCCCTTGTCTGTGTCTCCCCCCCCTTTGTCTGTATGTGTCCTCCCCCCTCCCCCTCTCTTTGTCTCTTTCTCCCCCCCTCCCCTTGTCTGTCTGTGTCCTCTGTCCACCCCCCTCCCCCTTACCTGGTTTTGACAGCTGGTCCGTCATAATAGACTGCCGTGTCGGGCAGCATGGAGGATGTCTGCACGTATCGTACAGACATCCCCCAGCTGCCCGATTCTCCCTGGAGGCTAGTGGGGCAGCAGAGGATGTCTGCGCGATGAGCGCAGACCTCCCCTGCTGCCACCCGGCACGATCGCCGGGACTTCTGTGACGAAAGTGGAAGTACCCGGCTTCTTCATAGAAGCCCCGACGGTCGTGCCGGGCGGAAGCAGGGGAGTCTGCGCTCATCGCGCAGACATCCCCTGCTGTTAGAGAGTGGGATCCAGGTCCCCTGCAGCTCTGCTGGGGACCTGGATCCATGTTTTATAATCTGACCTCAATTTGAGGTCAGATTATAAGAAGACCTCGAATGTAAGACGAGGAGGATTTTTCAGAGCATTTGCTCTGAAAAAAACCTCGTCTTATATTCGAGCAAATACGGTATATACATATATTTGGGGTCCACCGTAAGCATTTAATAAGGCTGGAAATATTTTAACGTTTTTTTTTTGTGTCCAGAAAGGTAATATTACTTTACTGAGAGGGTGGTGGATGAGAGGTTAATATATGAAGGAGTTTAAGCATGCATGTGATAAGCACAAGGCTTTCCTTGATATAAGAGAAGGCCAGGGACTAATGAAAATATTACTTTACTGAGAGGGTAGTGGATGCATGGGATAGTCTTCCAGCAGAAGTGGTAGAGGTTAATACAGTGAAGGTGTTTAAGCATGCATGGGATAGGTATAAGGCTATCCTAGATATAAGATAAAGCCAGAGACTAATGAAAGTATTACTTTACTGAGAGGGTAGTGGATGCATGGAATAGTCTTCCAATAGATGTGGTAGAGGTTAATACAGTGAAGGTGTTTAAGAATGCATGGGATAGGTATAAGGCTATCCTAGATATAAGATAAGGCCAGAGACTAATGAAAGTATTACATTACTAAGAGGGTAGTGGATGTATGGAATAGCCTTTCAGCAGAAGTGGTAGAGGTTAATACAGTGAAGCAGTGTAAGCATAAGGCTATTCTAGATATAAGATGAGGCCAGGGATTAATGGAAGTATTACTTTCTGAGAGGGTAGTGGATGCATGGAATAGTGTTCCAGCAGAAATGGTAGAGGTTAATACAGTGGAGGTCAGAAACTTTGTATTATTTTACTGAGAGGGTAGTGGATATATGGAATAGTTTGCCAGCAGAAGTGGTAGAAGTTAATACAGTGAAGGAGTTTAAGCATGCATGGGATAGGTATAAGGCTATCCTAGATTTAAGACAAGCCCAGGCACAAAGCGGAACAGTTGGGAGGCATGTAAGTGGCATTTCTGGGGTGGAGTTGCATGGTTGGGTCGGGGGGCCCCGAGGCAATTTTTGCACCGGGGCCTGGTGGTTTCTAGTTACGCCTCTGTCTGTAGTAGTAGTGGGTAGTTAAATATGCAGAATCTGGGTTTACTTTGCTTAAAGTTCTAATTTTGTACAAAGGGAAGAGCTGGTATTATCAATGAAGTGTGTTAGTTATCTTAAAATATCCTGATAAGAACAGAATATGTCACTTTTATTCTTTAAATGGACGGGACATCAGTAGAAAAAAAGTCCTTGGTTGAAAAGGGACTATTAAAAGCAGGAAATAAAATCAAACTGACTGGTGTGAGTAACAGAGTGTTGTCTCTGTTGAAGATTGTGTCTCCATTGAAGACAACATTACTCACAGCTGTGGCTTTCTCGTTTACTTTGGGGATAACATTCCAACATTTGCCTGAGATGAGAAGTTTTTGGCTTGACAAGGCAGATACACGGCAGTGAGTCTATCTATGTCAGAGGCGTCTAGGACAGTTCAGCGCGGCCAATTCACCGCTGACAGTTCAGCGCAGCAGTTTGAACGATGAACTGTCAGCGGTGAAGATGAACGCAGCCGCTTCATCGCGGAAATGTAAGTGCTGACAGTTCAGCGCTTACAAACATACACTCCCAGATAAATTAACCCCCCTAATAAATGAAACCCCCCCCAACCCTAATACTAAAATTAACCCCCGAACCCTAATACTAAAATTAACCCCCGAAATGTAATACAAAATTAACCCTAATACTAATGCTACCCCCCAAACCCTAATACTATAATTAACCCCCAAACTCTAATACTAAAATGAACCCTAATACTAATGCTACCCCCAAACCCTAATACTAAAATTAACCCCCAAACTCTAATACTAAAATTAACCCTAATACTAATGCTACCCCCAATACTCACCTTTAGCAATGAAATGTCCCGCGAAGACCTCTTGCGTGATGAACTGGCCATTGCACGAGAGGGGGGCGGTGAAGCGGCTGCGTTATTGCAGCCGCGATTAACTGTCCCATCCCCTGTCAGCGTGGCTTCTACACTCTGCTCCGACTGAAGTCAAAATATAGGAACAGAATGGGCATTGAACATGTCCTCAGAGATGCTTTGTTAATCATTGCACAGACTTTGAGACACTTAGCAGGAACAAAAAGCATCCCCAACTTTCCAATTAGTTCAAATTAGTGTCATATGTTTCAATTACTTTTTATGTTAGTGGGTTTTAGCTAAATAACACTTTCATTTTCTCTTGCACTTGATTACTGCACATGGAATATGTTTTGACATTGCTATGCTGAGGAAGTACACCATGCATGCCGTCTCATTCCCACTTACACCATTTGTTATCAGAACTGCAGCCCCAGGTATTTAAACCATGAAGGGGTAACAGGGGAGAGAGACAGACAGAATGAGCAATGGGAAAGAGACAGATGTAAGGAAAGGGGGGAGAGACAGACAAAAGTGGAGATGGGAAAGAGACAGCCAAAAAGGGAGATACAGCCAAAAGGCAGATGAGGCAGAAAAACAAACATAAGGGGAGATGAGGAGAGAGACAGACAAAAAGGGAGATGGGGAGAGAGACAGACAAAAAGAGAGATGGGGAGAGAAACAGACAAAAAGAGAGATGGGGAGAGACAGACAAAAGGGGAGATGGGAGGGAGACAGACAAAAAGGGAGGTGGGGGAGTGAGATACTAGAGGAGGCGATATCAGGGGTTTCCTGATATGAGGGGATATTTGCTACAGTTCTTTACCATAATTGAGCTCATGTACCTGTACCAAAGACCCTGAAACTTATTTTGGTAAGGACATTGAGTGACACCACCCTTTATGGCTTTGCCCTGCTGGTTGGTATGTTTTTAAGGAAAATGTGTCAACCCTAGTAGGTGGATGTTATTCTAACTAAACAGTGAATTGTAGTGAATTGAAAACTGGAATGCAAAACCTATTCTAACTTTTTGCAAATCAGTTTTCAATTAGCTGATTAGTGTTTAAGCCCCAAGGAGTCATGGTTTCCAGATACCTCTTGTCAAGTCCCGTGATAAGACATAACAATAGTCTGTTATAGACTACAATTTTGGTAGTTTTGTGCCAGAATGGAAGTACAATCAATAATTTACTTCAGACTTGCAAGTCTATATAATTATAAGATTTAATGGATTATACTAAAAGATTTACTATGGGAAGATATGTCATGACCTGGCACTAAAACTACAGTCAGGCAATATTCCAATGGATTTTTTTACACCTAACAAATATTTTTCTGTAACAGTTGTAATATTGTAATGTAGCAAATCGTGAGAGCCATTTGGTGTACACAAAGTAAATAGAAAACTGCTTGTGAATACCAGAAGATAGCCAGAAGCTACCATTATCTTTGCTTAGGTACAGGTGAGTTAATGAACATACAAGTCTTGCTAGGTTGCTTACGGCACAGTTTACTTCCTGCCATACTATTGTATTTTGGTTATCAAAACTCTATGCCTGCGTATTCGTCCACACAGTGGTGTATTTTGGTTTTGTGCTGCCCTAGACACGACTAAATCCGGGCAAACCTTCTCCTCCACATTGCACACCCAGAAAATGCCCCAGCACCTACATTGCAGAAGCAGGACATACTCCATGTCACATCACGAGTGGTGTATAAATTCGGACCCCCCACATTGCAGATCCAGGACATTCCCCATCACCCACATTGCAGACCCAAGACTTATCCCAGTACCCCAGGACAAGCCCTAACACCCACAATGCAGACCCAGGCTCAGCCCATCCAGGACCCATTGCTCCCTGGTGTCTAGTGTTGAGTGCCGGTAGGTCACATGACCACAGCGCTCCAACCTCGGAATGCTGAGTTGGGAGTGCGAGAGGCAGCATTGAAGGATGGCCAACGCACAGACACCATGCTGCTTGCTCACCAGCAGAGGGCTGGTGAGGGATGATATGCTGATCTCCCCAGATTATGATGACACTCAGACTCCCTTTTCTCCCCTTGTGGTGTTCTGACAAAAAGTCTGGGAACTCAGATCATACCAGCGAGTGAACCTTGCATGCATGCGATCACTAAAAATATGATTGCAGTTTACACGCTGGTAAGATCTGAGGTCCCAGATTTATTTCCAGAACACCGCAACGGGAGGAAAGGGGAGTCTGAGTGTCATCATAGTCTGGAGACTATGATGACCATTATGTTCATCATATCATAAAATATGATGAAAAAATAAACCAACTTTTTCTACATTTGACCTAAAAAATATAGCCAGCAGAGGGCTGGTGAGGGACGATATGCTGATCTCCCCAGACTATGATGACACTCAGACTCACTTTTCTCCCATTGTGGTGTTCTGGAAATAAATCTGGGACCTCAGATCTTACCAGCGTGTAAACTGTAATCATATTTTTAGTGATCGCATGCATGCAAGGTTCACTCTCTGGTATGATCCCAGAGTTCCCAGACTTTTTGTCAGAACACCACAAGGGGAGAAAAGGGAGTCTGAGTGTCATCATAGTCTGGGGAGATCAGCATATTGTCCCTCACCAGCCCTCTGCCGTCGAGCAGGAAGCATGGTGTCTGTACGCTGCCCATCCTTCCATGATTGTATTTATATTTTTTAGGTCAAATTTAGAAAAAGTGGGTTTATTTT
Source organism: Pelodytes ibericus (assembly GCA_036172795.1). Lineage (NCBI taxonomy): Eukaryota > Metazoa > Chordata > Amphibia > Anura > Pelodytidae > Pelodytes > Pelodytes ibericus. Next base: position 50,443,159 of record CM069860.1, read on the forward strand.
TTCATCATATTTTATGATTTTTTTTGTAGTAAATTATAAGATATGATAAACATAATGGTATCTAATGACAGGGCACGATATGTCCTTGGTTTAAACGCACTTTATTGTGAGTTTTATTGCTGTAGAGCTCTGTTATACACTTCTACAAACCATTATGAGCGACAATCGAGGAAAGAGGGACAGCATGATTTAAGTGCAAATATGGACATTTAGAGGCATAACAGAATATATAATCTGTGCAAAATATGGTCACAAAATGGATTTATGTGCCTTTAAAAGAAAATGTAACCAAGTGTAAATGTTTAAATCCTGTCACCTTGAGCTAACATAGCTTAGACTTGTCAGTGTCTATTTCAAATCAATAAAATCCATATATATATATATGTCCAGGTACGTAGATAAAAAGTGTTGAAAGAATTGCACAGCAAGATAATGATACTTCTATGCTCATGGTCACATTTTATGATTCTGCTTTAGGAGATTTTTTTCCTCGTCTCCTAGTTGTTCCGTCTTATTGCAGCAAGGCTTTTAAGTTTGTGCCTCGGCCTGGGGTGAGGGGATCAACTACCAAGAATGATCAGCTGACTCCCTCCCCCTCCCTCTTTACCACCCTGCCCTGTGTAACTGAGCCAGCCCTGTTACAGTGCCCCGCATTTAGCCTGGGGTAGGCGTGTTCAATGCAAGGGGTGGATCCGTCTCCATACAGTGACTTGTCAAATGACTGATACAACCCTGCTAATCTTTAACAGAAGACTGGTTTCACTGATCCAGACCCGTTTGGTATTGGTGCTTTTTCTATTCCGATGAGACTTGCGTGACAAGCTTAGCTGTTTCCTGTGAGTATCTGTAATGTATCCTATCTGTGTTAACAGAATGCTCTCTTATTCATTGCACAGGTTTATAGCGTTATTGTCTGTTTTCATGCATTTGTCTGAGGCCTTGTGCTCATATCTTAACGAGAAAGACCTTTGCGCTCTATATTATGTACAGATCTGTAAACTGCATTACAACAGGACTGGTTAACACGAGCAAGCAACTGATTGAGACATTTGGTGTTATGTATGAAGTCAGGGAGAAGAGTGGTGGTATTGAGTGCTTCACTTTTAGAGAGTTGCCCCAAATTTATGCAGGACCCTCATTCTGTATGAGCAGTTCTCACATAGAAAACAAGCCCAGCTGTAATTAAAGGTACCGTCAAAAACATTGATTATACTGTGAATATAGACAATTAAAAAATGATCTATACATTGTATTAGCAAAAGTGCATGCAAATGCATAAAACGAGAGAAATGTTTTTTAAATGTGTCTGTGGTGTCCTTCTTGTGACATCGATATGTAAATTAAACATTTCCCATTGAAAATTAGGTAGTTTGCATATCAATCCACAAGGTGATGTCATAAACAGTTCCCCAGTGTTTAGGTTGACAGCGTCCCTTTAAATGTGTGAGGCATTTGTGGTTCCAGTCAATACAAATCTTTTATTAACCTTTTTATTTGCATAGTACTACAAAAACATCATGGATGACAGTTTGTGTGTGGCTTTTCAAAGTGCATGCTTATTGGCCTTTAGATTAATGTACTATGCCAGGGGCATCCAACATGTGGCCCACGGGCCAAATGCAGCCCACATGTGTAGCTTGAAGCAGCATTGTGGAACTATGTTCCAACACAGAGCACCACCAAATCCTTCCTCTACCCTGCTTGTGACGTCATTGCACAAGGTTCAGAGGGAAGAAAGTCGAAAGCGCTCTAGCACAGCGTGAACATACCGTAACTCTGAGTGAAGGAGCAGTGCCATTGGGAGCCCACAGCACTGTGACTAAAAAAAAAAAGAAATCTGAGGTGGCCCTCTGCAGAAACAACTTGGACACCCCTGTACTTTACCATTTTGACTAACTTGTGCTTTAGATTCCACAGCAACATCATATGTTAAAGTTTATATGTTCTGTTGGTAAAAAAGTGATGGCGGACCTATGGTACAGGTGCTAAAAATGGCACTCGGAAACCTGAGAGCCCTTGGCATGTGTCTACACTATCCCCATCAATTATGTATGACCCTGTAAATGTTATTATCCAAGACTGACATTAGGGAATACTGGGCACTTTAGTGCACCGTTTTTACTTGAATTCATTGGAGCAAGATAAATTATAGGAATAAAAGGAGAGAAAGAATGAGCAGGGTGGCTGATATTGGGGGCCGAAAATTCCCTGAAATAAAAATGCACTTTAAAAGCTTCACCGTGGCTTGCTTTAGAGGATTGGGCAGTCCGTTAAAAAAATGTTCGCTTTCAGTGATCTAGATGGTATTGTACCTTTTGAGTGCTCAGACTATTTTGTTAAAACAACACTGTAATTAAGATGGCTATACTAATACATTTTCGGCCCCTCTGCTGCATTATGGTGTGCTAAAAGAAAAAACAGAGTTTAAATGAATAGTGTGGGAACCAGGAAATCAAAACGAGTAGATATAATAGGCCAACCTGTTGGCAGGATTTATATTACCAAGGATGGGATGTGGTTTACAGTTATACCAAGCTACTTTCTTGCAAAGGGGAAATTACAATATTAGAGTTGGGGGTCCCCAGTCCTCAGCTATTATTTTAACTCTATTGATAGGAATTGCTGTCCGTTTTTTAATTAATCAGGAGACTAAAGGGCTTTCATTAGTACTGACTAATTTTTCCAACTCTGTTACTTTGGCCTAAAGTTTTAAATTCCCTTGTCAGTTCACAGCAATTCTTTTTTTCATGAATAAAGCCCAAAGTCTTGGAGACTACGCTTTTCTCTAGTACTCTAGTCCCACGCAGTAAGTTCTTTATTTGCGTGTGTTAATGCATGATTAGAGTTAAGGTTGAGTAAAACTGTCGAGTATAACCAGGTACAGACAGGATCAGATTAAGTTGCTATTGCACTTTGACTGATAATTCAATATTTTCTTCTGAATTATCCCCACAATCTCAATTGTACTTTGACCATTAATTAACTTTTTTTTGGTAGTAAAAGCATGAACTGGAAAAATCCATAAACCAGTCAGCCATAACATTATGACCACTGACCGATGGCAAGCCGGCAGAGGCAGTGTGATGCTTTGGGCAATGTTTTGCTGGGAAACCTTGGGTCCTGTCATTGTGCGGATGTGTAGAATCAAGACTCAGAGCTTCATTTGACCCAAGATTCTAAACAACATGTCTGCCCCCCGTGGAGATACATGGAGCAAAGATGGTTCAATACTTATTTGTATTCTCAAACTAAACCATTTCAAATGTCTACACGTATTATTTTTCCTGACAGGTTGAATGGATGATTTGTAAACTTTCGAAGTTGTGTTTTACACGTTTTGATTTGTGTGGTTTAAATGTGGAAGAAAACCCTCCTCCTCTCCAGCCTTCTTGAACCTGTTTGTTTTGCCCATATAATGCAGAATTATCAAGGTCCTCGTTAAATTCATTGTGTTAAGGAGTATTGGTTATGTATAAAGACTTAGCTTCTATTGGCCCCCATGGTGATTACCGCACCCAACACTGTCGATAACATCCAATCTTTTTTGGGGTACAGAAGGGCAATAGGCATTTAATAATTGGTGCCATGGCATATGTTTTTAAAACTTTAAAGTTACATACAGTAGTGCTGTAACCTGACTGGCACTGAGCTCCTGTACTGCCATTCCCCTCTTTAATTTTATATGTGTTAGCTACCGGACACATTTTTGTATGATCTGATGTGAATGGTATTAATATTCTAACAGGTTGTGAGAGAGAACTAACCAACCCATCCATCCCCCCTCCATCTATTTTGTTTATTTAGTGTGATTTTATATAATAGAGTAGTTAATTTTTAAATATAGTATTATTATTTACTATCGTTTTTGCCATATATATGAATGTTTGTTTCCCCATCCACATTTCTGTTATTTTCAATAAAATAAAAATAAAAACAGTTCTCAATGTCCTGTTATATATATACTTTGAAATATCAGAGCAAGTGTACTCTCTGGCAGTGAATGGTTAATATGGGGAAACATATACCGTTTATAGCTCGGTAAAGCCCTGCAAAATGTTACTGCTAACACAGACAAAAGTAAAAAGGGGTAACATCCAGGTCCCATGAAGCAGTGGGGCTGAGCCGACAGGAGTTACTTGACGTGACAAATGACCCCTCATATTGAGTATGGAATGTCTGGAGTCCACTTCTTGCATGTCTCATGGAGCTATACAGTTTTAATACAATGCCACTTAGCACTGTCTGTAAAATGGCACCTGTAGGAAATGCATTTATTCATTTGAGTCCTGGTCTAAGGATTAAATCTGTGTGGTGGTGCTATCTTATCTTATTATTTTCATTCTCTTACAATCCTTTTTATAAAATATAAGCTGTGGTGTTAATGCTTAGCTACGAACATAACCTATACTCTCATTGGTTTAGGGCATACATGCAAGGTTGATTTAAAACGCAACATGTTCACCTTTGCTAACACTGGGAATTAAGGCAGAGCTATGAATATTTTCAGGATTTTGTTACTCTGTCCTCTGCACTGTTTAAGGGAAAGGGTGGGATTTGGCTCTTTTTGCTGAGTCACGAGTAATATGGTGTTTTGTATTATTTAACCGTGAGAAGCATTTGTGTTTCTCCCAGTAATCTTTTGAATTATTTTCTTTTGCGTTGAATGTTTGATTTTCATTTTCTTCCCCATTTTTAATCTGTTTCAGTGATTAACTGACTTTAATTGAATTAAGATCCTTATTGCCTGAAGGCATCTGTATTTCATTTAATTTCGTACCAGTTTCTTGCATACCCATTACTTATTTTCATTTTTTCATTTTCTAATGCAGCAAAAAAAAAAAAAAATTCAGAAAAGAGAACAACAGCCATGAACTTTGCCCTAATTTTTACTCCTGTGATCTGCAAACATGTCTCTTGCTGAACAAGCAATTCCTCCTATACCAGGGCTTGAAAAAGTTAACTGACTTTAAGGAGCCAGCAAAAAAATCTAGGAGGTAGACAACAGCACATACACACAATCACACACAGTCACATATATAGTCAGTCAGTCACACATACATACACATATACAGTCAGTCACACATACATACACATATACAGTCAGTCACACACACAAACACATATATAGTCAGTCAGTCAGTCACATGCACACAGTCAGTCACATATACAGTCACACACCGTCACTTATACACACACACACAATGTCAGGCATACAAGTGAGCGTTTTTTAATTTTTTTTTTTATCTTGAGCATTTTTTAAAAAAATCTTTCAATGTGTCCCCCCTCCCTGCTGCTATACCTCACCGCAGGGAAGGGGTGGCATTTTCAGTCCACGTTGCTTCCAGCCCTGCACTCAGGCACTACAGCGAGGTGTGCGATGGGGCAGAGAAGGAAGTGTGTGCATCACAATCTGCTCCCTCGTGCGCAGTTAATTACAGTTTAAAAAGAAAAAGATCCCAGCGACGAGTCCACCATGTGGGGTTCACAATATACAAATGAAACCTTTCCAATTGAAAAGCAATTCATTTGCATATCAAAGCACACAAGACACCTGGAGCTGTGGGTGCTGGCTAGGATAAGTCCTGAGTTTCCAATGATGGTGATGGGGCATGTCCTGGGCGTGCCATGTAGCACACAAGATGTCATAAACATTAGACACCAAAAACACACTTAAAATAAATTTTTCTCCTTATTTTAATGATTTGAGTGTAATTCTGTCAATGGCTATGGAGGAAGTCAGGGGCTGTGGCAAGACTTGTGGGGGGAGTCTGGTGCTGTACAAATTGTGTGGGTATAATTGTGTGCTGTGGGGCAATCTAGTGCTGTGCAAATTATGTGGGTGTAAAAAAAAGAAAAAAAAAAGAAGCTTGCGGCAGATGCGAACAGACATCCCGCTGCCCTCCACTAGACACCAGGGAACTCCTGTGGATGCAATCTGGCCAGTGGCTGGGTCATGTCCTAGGTGTGTAATATGGGTGCTGGTGTGTGGTCTGGGTGCTGGCCAGTGCTAGTGATTTCATTAAACATCTGTGATTATCAGGAAATTGCTTGGCTCCTTCTAGAGATGAATAAATATCTTTATTAATATGTTTTATATGGCCTTTTTTGCCTGAGGAGATGCTAAAATCTGTAGTACATGCTCTCCAATTTACCCTGCCACCTAAATATAATCTACACTGTTAATGTAGATAATTGTAAAAATATGAATACTATTCATTAGCAGAATTACAAGGAAATACATTAACCCCTTAATGACAAAAGTTTTTTTTCAACTTGACTTTTTTTTTTTTTCCAAGCACGCGTGAAAAATTTAGTGACCCTAGTATGGTGATGAACTGTCATGTACTTTTTAAGGTACATGCCAGTTTATCCTATGACCGGCAGCCATGATGCTTCTCTAGGACTTACCCAAGCCATCACCCACTTTGCATCCACAGGGCATGCCCAGTAATCCGCATTGCACACTTAGAACTTACTCCAGCAACTCACGACATGACACAGCACCCTCATTGCACACCTCAGGACTTACACCTGCTGCCTAGGACATGCCCCAGCACCTACATTGCCCACCCAGGACATGCCACTTCACTCCAGGGCATGCCCTATCACTCACATTGCACACCCAGGACATGCCCCATCACCTACATGGCACACTCAGGACATGCCCCATCACCTACATGGCACACCCAGGACATGCCCCATCACCATCATTGGAAACTCAGGACTTATCCTAGCCAGCACCCACAGCTCCAGGTGTCTAGTGGCAGGAACCCTGGTGCCTGTGCGCTGCCCTACCATGCTGGCTCTCGCACTCCCCACATGTGCTGCCTGCAAATAGGCTGGTGAGGTGAATTATTTTGATCTCCCCAGCAGCACCCCTGCCAGCAAGCTTTTTTTAAATTCATTTTTTTTTAATGGGACCCACCCAGGACTCCCGGGCCCGTGATATGTCATCCCCTTATGGCGGTGCTGGCTACAGTTGAGTGCATTAACCAACTACACCAGATTTTTGAAGTCATATGTTATTTTTTTTTCTTTTCTTTTCAAAGATATCCGTTAGAACTACATTGCTTATTTGGTGGCAAGGATACCTATATTTATGCTTTTTTTGGGTTAATTCTAAGAATTGTGGATGAAGTTGCATTTTTCTTCACTGTGAGCTGCTAGATTATTTGTGTTTCATAATTTTTGTAGCGCCACGATAGTTTCATATTTTGTATACCTATATCTATGCTGCCTGAAATGTCTTCCAATAAACACAAATCATTCAGGATATATTGCATATATTGTTTTATTTATTTTTAAACATCCTATGTTGTTGAATTTTGTTACTCTCCCTGCATCTGTAGAATAGATTTAATGTTTAATAAATGTGAATAATAATCTTGTGTCCCAATTAATAATGTGTTTACTTATCTATTTTAGGTGCGCCTGTGAACATTAATCATGAGTAACCCATTTCAACACCTCGTGGAAGCGCTTGACTCCACACAGCCAGAAAAGAAGTTTTACAATCTCCAAAAGTTAAGCGACTCAAGATATGGTATGTAGTAGACAATAAAGACCTTATTTTTCTTCATCCAATTACAGTTCATAATTTAATGCAAAAGAGAAACCTAAACATTGCTTAAAATATTACCCATGTTAAGTATTAAGGTTTAAGGGGGACATTTGTGGAAATATTGCAATCTTTCCAATCCGATCGTGAAAGTGTGGGAGACCTGGCCATTTTTATTAATTGTGAGCAGATGTATGACCACATCATCATGCCACTTGCCTTGTCTGAAGAACGTGGAAGGAGTATTCTGAAATATGTTAACAAACCATAGAAAAACAATGCTTCCAGCAAAAAGGGTAGTTTGTAATCATTCATTTGCGTATATACGATATTGCAGTCTTTGCACCTGGGAGGTTTTCGGCATTGGTTCCCTTGAATACTTTGGTATGTATAATGGTGATTGAGGGAGAGAAGAACCTCTGTTCAGAACCTGATTTTCTTTTTTTTTTTTTATACATAGGCTGCGCCGACACATTGAGCGCCAAACACAACCTAAATGTACTGCTGAAATCGCCGGTATTTTGCAGTCTGTGTGTGCGCCATGTTTATACATAACGCCCCCCCCTACGTATCAACTTTCCCCACACACACAAATGTATTGAGAAGTTAAGGAGCAATTGCCGTTATTATGTTCTGTATGTTTATGTTATACATTCCAACACTTTTTTGTGTGTGGGAATGAAGCTGGCAGAGGATCTTCGACACTTTGCAGATGCTCAAAAAAGCCTGAATATTTATGTATATATGGGTTGCCCCAGAGAAACTCGGAAGTTTGGGACCAGCGGAAAGTCCTGACATTTATAAATACTGGCATACACGGCTATAGTGCCACTATTAAAGGGACACTACCACTTACATAAGATGTAACTAGATAACCTGGTCATTTAAATCAAACACGGATATAACTATATTGCATATAAAAGAAAATTAGGTGTTTATCTCTTGGCTCCATTTTGTGAATATTTACCATGATGCAACATCATTCAAAATCTTCCAGCCAGTCTTACTTTACAACTGTGGCCAAAGCCTGCATGATGATGTCATAAGATACTCCCTTGCTCTCTTACTGGCTCCTGTGTATCATAGTGGTCAGGACTAGGTGGCTGTGTACAACTTTTTTTTTCTTCTGCCCTCTAACACAGAAAGGAGATTAACCTGATCAAACAGGATCATAACTCCGCCCCTTGTGATGTAATAGTTACATTACCCTCCTATTCAAATCAAGTCTCTGGTCAAAATTCAGTCTTACTGACTGCATTCTATGTCCCCAGCCACAAAGTGAGATACTAGTGCTGTAAAGTCACTGGGGGGTGGCACCCAAAAACACTATATTTCACAAAATGGCAGCGCCCAGTCACACTTGTTTAGTTATATATTTTATTAAATACAGTCACATAACGAAAGCAAAAGACATATCTCAAATTAACAATACAAAATGAAAAAAAAACACCTTTTCATTTCTTTGGTGGTAGTGTCCCTTTAAATGCTGTTATCACTATGTGTACCATGTTTATACATAACCTCCATTGACCATTTTAATAACTTTTTTGCAGAACGTTTACCATTTTCTATTCGAGTCCTTCTCGAGGCAGCTGTCAGGAACTGTGATGAATTTCTAGTTAAGAAGAAGGATGTTGAGAACATCTTGAACTGGAAAGTTACTCAACAGGACAACGTGGAGGTCCCATTTCGACCAGCACGAGTTATCTTGCAAGACTTCACGTAATTAACTTTTTTTTATACTTAAAAGCAAGGTATATACATTTCCAGAGAAGGGCTTATTTTAAGTCATGTTTATGCATTACATTCTCTAATACATAAAATGAACTCTACTATCCCATAAAACAGTGCTATGTTTATCTAGTACCCCTTAACAGTGGCCACAGTGACTGGTTTTCAGTGAGTGTGTCTGATATATTCTGGGATTTAACCTATATCCTGCAGCCATTCTCTTGTGTAATCAATGGCACAAGGGTTTTGTTTCAATCTTGAGCAATTTATGAATTGTTTTCTTATGAGTCTATTAGTTCCCAGGTCGTTGTCTGTGTAGAATCACCAGATGTGTTAATTTTTTTATAAATCCAGTTATTATTGGAAAGAAAGCTGCATTACATTTTTTTGTTTTGGTTCATGAAAAGCTGTTCTTTTGTAAAAGTAACTGCTGCTTCATGTACGAAGATTAACCAAACCGCAAGGAATGTTAGAATAAAAAGCCACAAACCTCCCACTGATATGGAGCAACTAATGCGCATTCTATATGTCCTGAGATACTTACATCGCTACTGATTTGGAATTTAAAAAGATGGTGCTTGTGATTAGGGAATTTTTTTGTCCATTCCCTTTATAGTTAACTGTTCAAGGGACTGTATCACTTCAACCATTGTTTGTACTGTAAAAGTAGAGAATAAAAATGATTGAAAAATGACAATAAAATACCTAAATAAGGAGAAACATGTCTTTTAAATGTGTCTGTGGCGTCTCCTGTTTATGACATCACCTGTGACCTGATATGCAAATGAACTGCTTTTCAATAGGAAAAGTGTAATTTCCTAACACAATGTGTATATATAATTTTCAATCATTTTTTATCCTCTATATTCACAGTAAAAACAATGTTTTGGCGATACAGTCCCTTTAAGTGTTTTAGTCATTTTACTAGAAAGTCCTATTTGTTGTAAAAAAGGGGGAAACAAACATTTCTAATTCTTCTTCCAGTGGGGTGCCTGCTGTGGTAGATTTTGCTGCTATGCGAGATGCAGTGAAACAGTTGGGAGGTGACCCAGAAACAATAAACCCTGTTTGCCCAGCTGACCTGGTCATTGACCACTCGATCCAAGTTGACTTCAACAGGAGGTGAGACTGTTCCATAAACCATTCTAGATTTTGTTTAGTACACTTTATTTGAAAACAACTGGCAAGGCAATGCACTGTTCATGTTAAACCGTTTGAAACCTCTTTTTGAATAAAAAAAAAAATCTGGGGGAAAAAAATGATATCGCAGAGAATAATTATTCCTTATTTTCCAGGGCTGACAGCTTGCAGAAGAATCAAGAATTGGAGTTTGAAAGGAATAAAGAACGATTTGAGTTTTTAAAGGTTAGTCTATTTCAGCAGATATCAAAACATGTAAAAATATTTGCAGAAACTACTTTGTTGAAATAACTCCCACTGTTAAAAGGCTTTCAGAAGGGGGGAATTATTATTATATATATTTTTTTCAAAAGTCTTTTTAAAATGAATATTTCCTGGAATTATTGTTTATTAAAAATGAAAGTGCTGGTAGTTTAACCCCTTAGTGACAAGACATTTTCACCTTGACTTTCCCTTGGTGACAATGGCTGTTTTTACATTTCTGGGGTGTTTGTGTTAATCTGCAATTTTCTTCTTTCTCACATACTGTGCCCACACAAATTATATGTTGTTTTTATCGTCATAAGAAGGGCTTTTATTAGATACCATTATGTTCATCATATCTTATAATTTACTACAAAAAAAATCATAAAATGATGACAAATTAAAAAACAAACACTTTTTCTAACTTTGACCTAAAATATAATTTAGACAAATACAATCATTAAAAAAGAACCCGTCTAAATAGTTTCTAAATGTTGTCCTGAGTTCAGAAATATGCATGTTTTCATATTTTTCGGTATTTTTTTGCGAGTTATGGGGCAAAAAACAAAAATAGTGTTTTTTGTTTTTTTCCTATATTGACCTTTTGACCCCAACCCGAACCCAAAATTTAACCTTAACACTAAATTTAACCCCAACTCTAACCCTTATGCTATCCCTTAATATATTTTAATTTAATTTTAACCCTATCCCTTATGCTGAAAATTATTTAATTTTAACCCTATAGGCTAATTTAACTATATAACCAGTTTTTATTTAATTAAATATTTAATTTTATTTTTTTACATTGCTATGCTACTTAACTACCACTAGGGGCAGTCAAGTAGCATATTCAGAGCGACGGAAGTGAAGATCGTTGATCGCGAAAACCGCTTGATTCACCGCAGGACGTGCCTGACACGTCCATTGTCGCAAAGTGGTTAAGTTATTCTTCCAAGATTGTGTTTTTTTGTTGTTTATTTTTAAACTTATTGTACCAGCCAATCAGAATTAGAGGAAGTTATATCACAATTGCCGGAACTTTAACCCTTACAGTGCCTGGCAATGGATAAAGTTCTCTACAGGGAGTGCAGAATTATTAGGCAAATGAGTATTTTGACCACATCATCCTCTTTATGCATGTTGTCTTACTCCAAGCTGTATAGGCTCGAAAGCCTACTACCAATTAAGCATATTAGGTGATGTGCATCTCTGTAATGAGAAGGGGTGTGGTCTAATGACATCAACACCCTATATCAGGTGTGCATAATTATTAGGCAACTTCCTTTGGCAAAATGGGTCAAAGAAGGACTTGACAGGCTCAGAAAACTCAAAAATATTGAGATATCTTGCAGAGGGATGCAGCACTCTTAAAATTGCAAAGCTTCTGAAGCGTGATCATCGAACAATCAAGCGTTTCATTCAAAATAGTCAACAGGGTCGCAAGAAGCGTGTGGAAAAACCAAGGCGCAAAATAACTGCCCATGAACTGAGAAAAGTCAAGCGTGCAGCGGCCACGATGCCACTTGCCACCAGTTTGGCCATATTTCAGATCTGCAACATCACTGGAGTGCCCAAAAGCACAAGGTGTTCAATACTCAGAGACATGGCCAAGGTAAGAAAGGCTGAAAGACGACCACCACTGAACAAGACACACAAGCTGAAACGTCAAGACTGGGCCAAGAAATATCTCAAGACTGATTTTTCTAAGGTTTTATGGACTGATGAAATGAGAGTGAGTCTTGATGGGCCAGATGGATGGGCCCGTGGCTGGATTGGTAAAGGGCAGAGAGCTCCAGTCCGACTCAGACGCCAGCAAGGTGGAGGTGGAGTACTGGTTTGGGCTGGTATCATCAAAGATGAGCTTGTGGGGCCTTTTCGGGTTGAGGATGGAGTCCAGCTCAACTCCCAGTCCTACTGCCAGTTCCTGGAAGACACCTTCTTCAAGCAGTGGTACAGGAAGAAGTCTGCATCCTTCAAGAAAAACATGATTTTCATGAAGGACAATGCTCCATCACACGCGTCCAAGTACTCCACAGCGTGGCTGGCAAGAAAGGGTATAAAAGAAGAAAATCTAATGACATGGCCTCCTTGTTCACCTGATCTGAACCCCATTGAGAACCTGTGGTCCATCATCAAATGTGAGATTTACAAGGAGGGAAAACAGTACACCTCTCTGAACAGTGTCTGGGAGGCTGTGGTTGCTGCTGCACGCAATGTTGATGGTGAACAGATCAAAACACTGACAGAATCCATGGATGGCAGGCTTTTGAGTGTCCTTGCAAAGAAAGGTGGCTATATTGGTCACTGATTTGTTTTTGTTTTGTTTTTGAATGTCAGAAATGTATATTTGTGAATGTTGAGATGTTATATTGGTTTCACTGGTAAAAATAAATAATTTAAATGGGTATATATTTGTTTTTTGTTAAGTTGCCTAATAATTATGCACAGTAATAGTCACCTGCTCACACAGATATCCCCCTAAAATAGCTAAAACTAAAAACAAACTAAAAACTACTTCCAAAAATATTCAGCTTTGATATTAATGAGTTTTTTGGTTTCATTGAGAACATGGTTGTTGTTCAATAATAAAATTAATCCTCAAAAATACAACTTGCCTAATAATTCTGCACTCCCTGTACACTCCTCGAACATTAAAAAGAAAAAATGTGGACATTGCAGAATCTCCTCCCTAATTAAACCATACTACATACAAATAAAAAAACATAACTCCCTATCCTCACAGCAAAAAGATGTAAAAAGAAGAAAGCTTTGTGATGGCTCTCATTTTACCAGCAAAAAAAGCCATTCTGGATTCTCACAAGGTTAACTTTCAATATCCCAGCTGGTAGATAAGTACCAAACTATAATTTTAAATCTGAACACAGATTGGAAGGAATACACTCTATAACCAACTGATAGTATTTCTAGGTGAAATCACATGCATTTCCATAGAAACAAACTAAATGAGTTATAAATTAATGATGCTATTGAATTTAAAAATAAAAAAATAATGTACTTTTGGCTGGAGGGTCCCTCCTGGAGGATCATTGTAAAGTGTTCCAGGAGGATCTGTTGTTCTTAAGATAGCGGTGTGGGGAAACAACAGAATAAATAAGTAATGTTTCATCTGTTGCATTCAATTTCAGTGGGGTTCTCAAGCTTTTAAGAACTTGAAAATAATCCCCCCAGGTTCTGGCATTATACATCAAGTCAATCTGGAATATCTGGCGAGAGTAGTATTTTATCAAGATGGCTACTACTATCCAGACAGCCTTGTTGGAACAGACTCTCACACCACAATGATTGACGGCCTAGGGGTGCTTGGCTGGGGTAAGTAGAATGTCTGTCACGAATCCAGTTGTTTGTTTGTTTTTTTTGTTTGTTTGTGCAAAACAGTCCCCCAAAAAAGTTTACAATTTCGGACAATTATTAAAAAACAAAATAGCAAATAAATTAATTCTTTGCTTATATATAAACATTTCCATACACTAAAGTATCAGGTGTTTTTAAAAAAAAAAAATGTATGCAGTCTCTGGAGGATGTGCTACAACACTCTTATTATTAAACAAAACACTGCAAATTAAATATAGTATTTTTACATAATTTATTATAGACAGTCTGTGAATGGAGCAGTGTTTCACTATATATAGTCGTAATAATTGTATTGGGTTGCAAGCTAATGTAATGTGCCATATCTCCATTGTCATTGTGTATAGTAACATTGTGTACTTTGTCTATCAGGTGTCGGTGGCATAGAAGCTGAGGCAGTTATGCTTGGCCAGCCAATCAGCATGGTACTTCCTGAAGTTATTGGTTACAAATTGACCGGAACCCCTCATGCACTGGTAACCTCCACGGACATTGTGTTAACAGTGACTAAGGTAAGAGCTATGCCAGTTTGGTAGTATATTCAGGCTGTAGAATGATTCAATTCACATACTATTTAAATAACAACATGTAGCAAATGCCTTGTGCTTCCTAAGCTCCATCAGCAGGGAAAAATAGTGATCCACAGAACTAAATGGAAACTAAAATATTAGTAATTCCCAACTGTGCCAAGTTCTCCTCATCAAGATATCCCATATAAATAATATAATAATAGTAGACTTGAAGAGTCAGACCAATTAAAGAGCCAATGTGAATGCGTTTTATAAGCTAGGGTAGTGGTAGTTATAGAACATGCTACCAAAAGTCCAGTCCTCTTCTCTTTTATAACATTCCTCATTGGGCATGTCTACATAAAAGGGGGTTGAGGATAGAAACATAGAATGTGTCGGCAGATAAGAACCATTCGGTCCATCTAGTCTGCCCAATTTTTCTGAATACTTGTAGAATAGTATTCTTATAGAATACTTATAGAATAGTATATATAGGATAAAGGTCAGTTATTGGTCAAAGTAAAAAAATAAAAATGGTACAGTCTCCATCCAATTGCCAATTGAATGTTCCTGCTTATCATTTTTAGAACTGTGCCCTAGAAATTCCCTTTGTGCATAACCCCCAAAATGTAATTATGTATTATGTTGCACATATACTACTGTAATTGGATTTGTAGCTGCCTCTTTTTTTTACATTTTTTTTTATGAACCTGGGGGGGGGGGGGGGGGGGGGCTTATGTTCATATTCTTACTTTCTGATGAAGTTATGCTTTCATTTTTAAAATCTTTTGTAGCATCTGCGACAAGTCGGTGTAGTGGGTAAATTTGTGGAGTTTTTTGGGCCCGGTGTTGCTCATTTGTCTATTGCCGATCGGGCCACTATTGCCAACATGTGTCCGGAATATGGAGCCACAGCAGCATTTTTTCCTGTCGATCTTGTCAGTGTGCAATATCTGCGCCAAACGGGTAAGAGAGGCTCATTTAAAGTTTAACTTGGATGTGAAAATACGCAAAGCTGCTTAGAAATAATTTAGCCTCTTGATTCATTGATGTCCATCTCTATAGTCTTCTAGTGCATAGAACATATCCATGGACTTCTTTACACAAAGCACACAAGCTTTAAGCATTAGTAGTGCTTCACAAAAATAACTTCAAATGATTTTAATAAAAAATGCATTCTATATTAGAGCACTGTCTAACTCTACAATATATATATATCCCCTTTTTCCTGACCATCCCATTAGAATGTTGGGGGTTGTGACACACCCCTTTAAACATGCTACTTTACAGGATGTGGTTGGTAACCTCACACTACCACAGCATTCTAAAAGGAGTGGTCAATCAAAGGGAAGGAGTTTGGATTTGTTTGTATATTAGAATGGTGGAGAAGGGACTCACTGTGTATTTGGACAGATATCTGGTACTTTCTTAACAACATTTGTTGTTTGTATGTTTACTTTCTGAAACCTTACTGCCACAATAGATGGCACTTTCACTAGTCACATTCACACCAACAGCAGTACTAGTGCTTCTGAGGTGCCCAGCTCTCCATCCTGGTTCATTGAATTTAATGTACACTTTATTTCCTTTTTTTTTTTCTCTGGTCATACTGCAATTTTTGAGATATTAAACAGCCAAAGATAAAATAGCAAGCAATGTCTTTTGCAGGAAGAGAAGAAGAAAAAGTTAAATTCATTCAGAAATACCTGGAAGCAGCTGGGCTGTTCAGAGACTTCAATAACACCGAACAGGACCCAGATTTTACACAGGTATTATGCAGGCCCGAAAACCCAAAAAGGCTGAACATAAACATGGAAAAGTTGACCTAAAATAATATCCTGCTAAGAATGTGTGGCTGAATGTAGCCTAAATTTTATAGTGGGGCTTAAACCCTAAAAACAAAAATTGGCATACTAAAGGCTTCACCTAATATTAACTTGTTTGTCCTGATCTAAAGTGCTGCAACAAAAAACATGCCCATCATAGCCCATCTGTTCTTCTTCTTCTTCTACTATAGTGCTGACATCTTGTGTAAGACTCTGGCTCCCTATGTGTTCTCATTGTATGCCTGCTCCCTTCAACTTCATGCAGACTGTTCACAATATCATTCATATACACCATCATATTCCTAGACACTTTCCTCCCTCTCTGCTTACAACTTGAGAATGTGAAATGTTTACACCTAAGGTTTGCAAGTTCAGTTCCTGGCAGGGTTAATTAACAATAATAAAAAAGCCTATGGGACGTGTTTGTCTGCTTCCAGGATCATGAACGATTGTTAACTTATAAATGTTAAGAAAAACACATGACCTTGCTGCATAAAACCCATTGATGTGTTTTATGGATTTGAACCCGTGCAGGTTGTGGAGTTGGATCTTGGAAGTGTAGTGCCATGCTGCAGTGGACCGAAGAGGCCTCAAGACAAAGTCATTGTTTCTGAAATGAAATCAGACTTTGAGAGCTGCTTGGGAGCCAAGGTAGGTAAAATCAGTATTCTCTATCAAGCTCTCCTAGATTTGAGAGAAGAGACAGTTCTGCAGGGCATTTGAATCTGCCAATGTTTGCCAATAGGTAAAAGTCATCAATTTGGTAGCATCTGAATGATATAAGATTTTCTCTTTTTGATATCAAACAAAACATAATTAGGAATATCTGAATCATCAGTGAAATCCAGTGATTTTTTTTTTTATTTTTCCCCATAACAGCAAGGATTTAAGGGATTCCAGATCCCGCAAGAACATCACAATGATAAAGTCAATTTCACCTACAACGATAGTGAATACGCACTGTCTCATGGTTCGGTGGTTATAGCAGCAATCACTAGTTGCACAAACACCAGCAACCCCTCTGTTATGCTGGGAGCAGGTGAGTGAATCAGAGTTTACTGTGTGCTAAAACATGTAAAGTTTATAACCATGCAAGTTTAACTTTTAAAGAGAAGCATTGTGTATTCACCATGAAGATTGCGCCTCAGAGGCTGCCTTTAAAAAATAAAAATCCATGAGTCATTGGGAGTCTACATTTAGCATCAAATGGAAGGTTGCTGATGGTCATTGGGAGTCTACATTTAGCGTCATACGGAAGCTTGTTGATGGTCATTGGGAGTCTACATTTAGCTTCATATGAAAGCTTGTTGATGGTCATTGGAAGTCTACATTTAGATTCATGTGGAAGCTTGTTGATGATCATTGGGAGTCTACATTTAGTTTCATATGGAAGCCTGTTGATGGTCATTGGGAGTCTACATTTAGCTTCATATGGAAGGTTGCTGATAGTCATTGGGAGTCTACATTTAGCGTCATACGGAAGCTTGTTGATGGTCATTGGGAGTCTACATTTAGCTTCATATGAAAGCTTGTTGATGGTCATTGGAAGTCTACATTTAGATTCATGTGGAAGCTTGTTGATGATCATTGGGAGTCTACATTTAGTTTGATATGGAAGCCTGTTGATGGTCATTGGGAGTCTACATTTAGCTTCATATGGAAGGTTGCTGATAGTCATTGGGAGTCTACATTTAGCATCATACGGAAGCTTGTTGATGGTCATTGGGAGTCTACATTTAGCTTCATATGGAAGCTTGTTGATGGTCATTGGAAGTCTACATTTAGCTTCATGTGGAAGCTTGTTGATGGTCATTTGGAGTCTACATTTAGTTTCATATGGAAGCCTGTTGATGGTCATTGGGAGTCTACATTTAGCTTCATATGGAACCGTGTTGATTTTAATAAAAACATTTTTGGAGCATGGAATGTTTCTATATCATATCAGTTATTGCGGTGCAAATGTTAAGAAAGGGAAGGGGAACAAATGTACAGTAATATTGAAGAATACCGTATTAGTCATAGAAAAATGTTTCCTTGTTCAATAATCATAAAAAAAGTTGCACACAAAATAAGAAGTGATTTGTCTATCAATGTTATCTATAAATCATGAATTTGAACAGCATTTGTTGATGTTTCCTTGCTTGTGCATGCAGTCACCAGTAAATCCAAGGAAATATGTAAATTTCAAGGCAAAATGTATCATTATTTACTTACATAATATCAGTATTTTAGTATCCTTTATCTACTTTTTTTTCCCTATTTTACACCAATAGGATTACTGGCAAAGAATGCTGTTGAAGCTGGCCTGTCGGTAAAGTCCTACATTAAAACAAGCCTGTCTCCTGGGAGTGGTGTGGTGACATATTACTTGAGAGACAGTGGAGTCCTGCCTTACCTTTCCAAACTTGGGTAAGGGTATGCAGTAACCGCCAGCCACCCTAACAATAAAAGAAATGTAGTGTAACATTACTAGCTTAAATTTGTCTCATGTTCATGATATCAAGGCTTGCTCAACCTCTTTGTGCTTTGTCGTCTGAGGACACCGATGCACCAATCTGATTATTTATTTCCTAGGTTCGATGTTGTAGGATATGGGTGCATGACTTGTATTGGCAATAGTGGACCCTTGCCAGACCCTGTTGTGGAAGCCATAACTCAGGTACAACATGTTTGTGTTAAATTAAAACCGCCATTCACTGATTACACAATACATATATAACTTGTAGTAACTGTGAGTCTCAGAGTCTTATTTACCCCTCTAATGGACAAAACATATATTTTCTCTATATCACTGGCTATTACACAATATATATGTTTAATTCGGGGTAAAAGAAGTATATCATTGTTCCTTGCGGCTAATTATTTCACACAACAGTGCCACTGCAGCATTGGGTGATGTTTGTGCACAGCCCACAGAAATCCTCTGTTGCGATTGAGAGAGGATGCTGCTTTGGCACCCCCTCATTGCATGGCACCGGGGACCTACTTAGTATGTCGCTGCACTTCCTTTCTCTGCGTTCCATCTGCTCTTCATAGCAGGTGAATGGACTGTGGGTGGCAAGTGCCCACTTTGACCACTGTTTAATGCAGCCCTGCTTTGCTACTCATGGTTTTTATTCACATCTATGTAATTAAGGATATCACCCAGTTCAATGTTTCCATCTCTTGAGTGTGTGTTTCCTCACAAATTTGAATGAAAAGCATCTTAACAGGTGACAATGGGCTCACCGAGCAAGAGAATAATTACTACAACTGCCAAATATGACAAGATAGTTAAATATGAAGTGTGAGGTTCAGAGAGGATAATTTGTGTATGTTTTTTGGGGGGAACTGTTGAGAAATGCTGTTTTAGTCCACCAAAAGTGAGTTTCATAAATTTCATAATCTGAAGGCTAAAGTGACTTAACTCCTTCCACCCTCCCACTCCCCTTTTTCATTTTTGGGGGAGGTGGATCACATAAAAATTGTTTAAACTGTAAATGTAGTAAATCATTATCAAAACTGATACATTGTGTTAGCAGAATTGCATTAAATTCATATTTTTTTTAAATGTCTGTCTTCTGTTTATGACATCACCTTGTGGCCTGATTTGCACAGTTTCAATGGAAAATGTCATTTGCATATCAAGCCACAAGGTGATGTCATAAAGAGGAGACACCACACAGACATTTTGTTCGCTGAATTCATGCATTTGCTTGAAATTATGCCAGCACAATGTATAGAAATAAAAATGACCAAAAACGTCTCAGTTTTCAGTGAGAAAGTGGAATTTATTGTCCCAAAGCCAACGTTTCAGCCCCAACTGGAGTTTTTATTTCCTACATTCACAGTATAATCAGTGTTAAGGTGAGTCCCTTCAGCTTTCTCTTGGATGAGTTTGCCTCTTTTGCTGTAATGTGATTTGCCTCTTTTGCTAGGGAGATCTGGTGGCTGTGGGCATCTTGTCCGGTAACAGAAATTTTGAAGGCCGCGTTCATCCAAATACACGTGCAAACTATCTGGCATCTCCACCTCTGGTAATTGCCTATGCCATCGCAGGAACCATCAGGATTGACTTTGAGAAAGAGCCTTTAGGTATGGAATCACTTTTTATACTTTTATATATTTTATATATTTTCTTTTACTATTTTCAGAAATTTTATAGTATGTTTGTTTGTGTAGCCGTACAGCTTTCTCACATTACCTGGAGTATAATTAAACTGGGTTTTTAACATGTCCTAGATCCGTAATGGCGAACATATAGCATGTGTCTACAATATCCCCACCAATTATGGAACATATAGTAAATGTTATTATTTAAGACTGACGTTTGAGTATAATAGTCACTTTAGTATACAGTTTTTACATGAACTCACTGATGTAAGAAAAACATGTAATAAAGGGAAGGAGAGCAAGAATGAGCAGGGTGGATTATAGTGATGGGCAGAAAAATACCTGAAATGAGTGGGCACTGTGAGAGCTTCATCTTGGATTGGGCACTCTTGCAGAAGATTGGGCACTCCAGTTCAAAAGTGTTTGCCATCACTGATCTAGATGTTGGCTAAAAGTAAGATCCCCAGGTCTATATACAAACCATCAAATATCTTAACGGACCACTCCTAGTTAAACACTTTGAGGATCATGTATAAGCGTGGACACACACTTCCCCAAATAATGGTGAAATCGACTTGCGTGCCCATGTATGAATACTCCCGACAAATTCCGGGAGTTTTTCTCCAACACTGAAAAGTGTCAGGATTTATAAAAAGGTAAAATTGCCTTTATACATAACAAACAGTGACTGCGGCTTTTTCTCCCGAGATTTTACAATGCAGGAGTTTTTATATATGACCCCTTTTGGTATTATTAATAGAAAAGCTATTGTTTGGAACGTAACCTTAGACATGTTCTGAGTAATAATACATTTGCTTGCCACTATAATTTTTTTAATAATTGTTGAGTAATTGTTACATGTGTTCTTTCTGTGATGCTTAATAGGTGTAAATTCGGATGGTAAACCAGTGTTTTTGAGAGATATCTGGCCCACGAGAGAAGAAATACAGGCCGTGGAACGTAAATATGTCATTCCTGGAATGTTTAAAGAAGTATATGAAAAAATTGAGGTACTTCTTATTAGTCAATCAATAGTGGTGTTTGACTGGCAGCTTGTTGTTTTTAGACATGTCAAAACTAACATTTTCGTTTCGTTTTCGTCCATTTGGTTTATAGAATAGCAATAGGATTACATGTATTCCATAAGCCGAAAGTCTATAAACCGAACGTTCGGTTTATAGACCTTCGGCTTATGGAGTACATGTAATACTATGGGCTTTCTATAAACCGAACTAGAGTTCCCATTCATAAAAATGTATGAATGGGGACTCTGTTTCGGTTTATAGAAAGCTAAGAAGTTGAACGAATGGTTTAATATAAACGAAAATCATTCGTCCATTCGTGCTATAGTATTGGCATTACTATAAACCGAAATAGAGTCGGTTTATAGAATGCCAATAGACTTACATGCATTCCATAAACCGAAAGTCGTTCATTATGTCGGTTTATGGAATGTAGTGTACTATGCTATTGTATTCTATAAACCGACTCTATTTCGGCTTATAGAATGTCAATAGTACTACGTATGGACGAATGAACGAATGATTTTCGTTTATTAACCATTCGTTCATTCGGCTTTCGTTAGCTTAGCATTTTCGTTATTCGTTTTTCAAACGAATGAATGAACGAAAATGCTATTTTTGGACGAGAATGCCTTTGTCCGAAAACAAATGCACATGTCTAGTTGTTTTACTGGTTTTGGTAACAGAGCAAAACTAGCACATTAACTTGTCTTGTCTTGGGTGAAGGCATAGTGGGCTGGAGCCATAGCAATACATTCTGATGTGAGATGTCTGCTAACCACTAGCTGGTTGCACACTGCCAGTGTAGGTAAATGTACAGCACCTGTGACATTGTGTACCATGGTTGTACCAGAAGACATATTGGTTTATTGTAGTTCGTGAAGCTGGTTCTGTATGGTAAACCAGAGATGGTTGTCATAGTTGGCTTTATGTAATTGGTCTTCATGTGTTCATGCCTTCTTCAAAGTTCTACACCTACAGCCTATAAAAGTTTCCAGAAAATTAATTTGATGTGTGTTAGCAGCGGCCTTTTCTGACCTCACCACTCTCATTTTTAGTGATGGAAAAAGCTATCTGAAGGGATTACAAAATTGAAGACTGGACCAAAGTGTATGTCAGCTAAGACTTCCGGAAAAAAGGCAAAAGTATCTTCTTTGTAGAAAAGTATCAAAATTTGATTTGGTTTAATAAACAATTGATAAAAACAAAGGAAAGGGACAGCAGGAGAGGACTAAACGCTTGACGCGTTTCGCACCAATCAGTGCTTTCTCACTGCTTTAGAGAAAGCATCGCTTGACACGTTTCGCACCAATCAGTGCTTTCTCTAAAGCAGTGAGAAAGCACTGATTGGTGCGAAACGCGTCAAGCATTTAGTCCTCTCCTGCTGTCCCCTTCTTTGTTTTTATCGATTGTTTGATGCTTTCCTACAAAGAAGATCTTTTTCCGGAAGTCTTAGCTGACACACACTTTGTTTCTGTCTTCCGTTTGTTTGAGCCCCGAGTAGGCTCCCAGTGTTCCAGCACCCAGATTAGGCTCTCTGCTCACTGATTTATGGAGGCTGGAGCCGGGCATATATGTTGGTTTGTTCATTACAAAATTGAAACCCATTTTATTTCCATGTTATTGAATTTCTGACAAAATGCAAGAAAATATACTGGTAGTTTTTGTTATGCGTATCCCTTAAAGGGCTTCTTAGTAATATGTACAGTTATACACTTATGCTAGTTTTTTAAACTCCGTTTTGGATTTGGGTTGAGATGATTTAATTATATTTTAATTTCTTAAAGTGTTAGTTTTAAATTGTTGGATTTGTGACAACGTCACTGTACTTATAGTGAACAAGTGCGGTGGGCTGATGGCTGAAAAACAATAACGGCAAAATCAAAAAGAGCTGCAGCTTTGACCAATATCTGATAAAAGTGGCGCCCATTTTGATATTGTCCTGACTTTCTTTCAGCCATCAGCCCAGCTAAGCAGACCACCTCTCTTCTTCGATAAAAACTAACCACCTTTCTGCACAATGGTAGCCCTGGGCCTCCTAATAATAATAATACATGGGGGGGGGGCCAGGCCACATAGCCCTGACCTCCCCCTCACCCCCATAAAATACAGAGCTTGGGAGCCAGACAAATTTCTCCACTCTCCCCAGCATGACATCAGATAAGAGCAGGTAAACAAATATTTAAGCAGCAAGAAATGGTGGAACAGCACCTTTTTAAAAACCATATTTAAATTTTGCACATTCATCATATAATATCCTTATACAAATAAACGAGCTCATTTATGAGTGTAATTAAAGTGAATGGTGAATGGTTGAAGGTTAGTGAGCGTTTTTCCTGCTTATTTGGGCCATGACCTGTTTTGTATTTGCTTTTCAAAATGTATATTTGTGCCAAACAAAAGTAGTGTATTTCACTACTTAATCTTAGTGGGAAAGTTATTTGCATTTAAAATTCCTGTAACAAAATGGAAAGAAGCTTGACAGGGTATGTAAAATGTATGTAAATCTATTAACACTAACAGTTTTGTATATTGTCAAAATACGCGCGTATGAGGAAGCGGATAACCTGACTAAAATACTTCAAACACTTTAAAAGTGCATCTTGAAAATGCAGTCACATAGTAACACTTTCACAGTATCAAAAATATGTCCACAATTACACAAAAAACAAGTCAATACAAGCTCTGTAAAGGGAAACGAAAAATGTTTTTATTTTTTATTTTTTCCTCCATGTTTTTCAACACTGAGTCAGTAACTAATACAACTGCGCCAAGGGGTCTTGAATGAAAGTAGGAGGGGCTTGGTATTCTATCCAAAAAATTAAGTATAAAGTAGCCCCCCCCCCAAAAAAAAATAAATAAAAAGAAAACATGCTTATGTTATGGTCAAAAAATATTTTTTCACACAAGAGTTGTAACCAATGAAATACTGATGAACAAACAAGACATTTTGCACTGGTTCTTTCTTTGTGTTAACAAGTATTATTTAATGCTATTTGATATTATTTTTGTGTGTTTCTCAGTTTTGTCTTTTGTATTCTTATTGTATTTTTTTTATTTTTTTATATTTATAATCTTTATTGTCTTATCATATCACCTATAAGGTTTATACAAACATAATCCACAGTGAAAATATACAAATACAAAAGAATACAGTATTACTGTCGGGACATATTCATCAGCAATTGCATTAATCAACATGGGGAATACTTACATTCCCTTATTTCCCTTGACAGTCAGCATTAAATTTCACTTTTGTCTTAATATAACATTTTTTGTAACCTTGTGTTCCATACATACCACGGAGGAAAACTCTTTTGCCTCATACATACCACATTCATACCTGTCACATCCATACCACTCACCACTTCCGTTTCATGTCTGCTCCCAGATTTTAACTATTAGACTGTATTGCCCAGGGGGTGGGGGGGGGACGGGGACGGGACGGGGGAGATAGCTCTGAACTCTCTAGGGGAAATCCTCTCAATGCTTCACTGTATAATTAAAGTTAGCTCAATGATATTCTTATTGTATTTATATGTAATGATACTGACTTTTTATTTCCTTGTTCTTTGCTTTTTTTCTCATAGAAAGTCAATGAAAGTTGGAATAATTTAAAGGCACCCACGGATCAGTTGTACCCATGGGATCCCAAATCAACATACATCAAATCCCCTCCATTCTTCGACAGTTTGGTATGTTTTCTTCTAAATGTTAATGGTAACCGTCTTTCATACTCCCGAGCCCTTATCTAAGCAGTGGTTCAGTTAGAGAGTGAGAATTAAGCTTCCTGAAGGAGATGGAGAGCAGGGCACTGAGGATACGCGCTCCATTGCAGGGCACCGAGGATGTGCGCTCCATTGCAGGGCACCGAGGATGCGCGCTCCATTGCAGGCACATGCGTGCGGATGGTGCATGAATGTGCTCTCAGTATCGTTTCTGCAGCAGATACGGTTGTGCTGGAGTATCAAAGTGAAGGGACGATAACCTAAAAAAATGTTTGTTTCACAATACCTTAACACTAGAAGCCATGGCTATTAAAAGAAACAAACAAACTGTATGGGTTGAAATTGAAATTTCACTTTTTCACCTTAAAGGGAACCCATGTTTTTTTAAATGTTTGCTTCCTTACAGTCCGTTATCCAGGGTGACATTATCATACAAGCACATTGGGGGTTATGAATAAAGGTACAACATTTTATAAGTGATCTGATGAGCAGGAACATTCCATTGGTTTGCAGGGTGACTAGACCAATTTTAGTCAGTTTATACATATCCCCCAATGTGCTTGTATGATAATGTCAGCCAACCACTGCTAACATGTGACTAACTGTCTGTCTGGCCCAGTTGAGAATCAGAGAAAAACACAGTTTTTCATACCCTCAATAGAGGGGCCTTTTCAAGGTTGTTAAGGTCCTCTATTAATGTTATGTAAAAACAAGGATTTTTCACTGTGGGAGCTGTGACACTCGGCGACTGGACCAGCATGCCTGCTTCTTGGGGAAGGCAACAAGTGCTGGCCAGAAGATAAATTGGCATGTACCATTAAAAGTACATTACAGTTTATCCCAAAACTATGGCCACTAAACAAATTTTACTGTCCCTTTAAACTATTCTGTATTGCACCAAAATAGTTACAAATGTCTCCAATGAATGTACCCTCTGAAATATTTGAGGCAGTTCCATTGTGTTTCCTGGTAGCTTATTACCTACACATTTATTTTTCATATAGATAATAAATATATTTCAGAGTGCTCTACACTGAGAGATCTTGCGGAGCAGCCATGCCTAGTTACAGTAGATCGGAAGTTCTCCCAGTACTGTCCTGTAAGATAATAATATTAATGATTTTACCAATTAGTTTTCTTTTTTCTCTCGTTTCAGACAATGGATCTGCAGCCTCCCAAATCCATCAGAGATGCCTTTGTCCTCTTAAATCTGGGAGACTCCGTCACAACTGATCACATTTCTCCTGCTGGGAATATTGCAAGAAATAGCCCCGCGGCACGATTTTTAACTAACAGAGGGTGAGCTTTAATGCATTCTCAAGCCTAGGCATGTTTCCCAGCATGGGTTGCAGAACCCTTCATGCTGTTACTAGTTGTCTATGCTTGCCATCATATATTCTTTCCAGCTGGCAGAAACGCTGAACGAGCAGGGATCTATGTTTATTTTGGCAAATATGATAAAGCCGTTATATGTGCATTTGGAGGATACAGTGAGCTGGCATATAACTTCATGTCATGCAAGTGATCTGTGCCAATATAAGCACAACCCCTGTACCCTAATGCAGGAGAACTGTGATCTTCCTCCAAGCATTTGACTGACTGTTAATGAAGTTGTTGAAAGTAGAGGTTGCCATACAGGGTCGCCATCAGGGGTTGACAGGCGAGTTTGGGCCCCGGCCCTTTTAAGATAAAAAAATTGAAAAAAAAAAATGTTCATTCCTGGGGGCCCAAAGCAGCTGCACGGTGGGTGGCCCCCCGCTGCCCGGATCAGTACTGATCGGGCTCCAGCCACTGGATGCTACCCGGCTTTCTGTAACAGCCGCCAGAAATGATGGCAAGTCATATCCAGGGGCTGTAAAACACGGCAGAGGAGACTGCATCCAGGTAAGTATTGAGGGGGGGGGGGGGGGTTATTTAACAAATTATCAGTGGCATATTTATGAGCAAATTGTCAGTGGTGCAAATTATAAGTGACGCATATTAATGAGCAAATTATCAATGGCGCATATCAATGACCAAATTGTCAGTGGCGCATATTAATGAGCAAATTGTCAGTGGCATATTAATGGTTAAACTAACACTGGCTGTGGCATGTTAAGTCTTGGATGTGCAAAGTGGGAAATGGGGCAGCAGCAAATCCAATGCAAATGGATGTGCAATAGAGATGATGGGCATGTCCTGGGGTATATTTAAATCATTGGCATAATATACAAAGACTTGGATAAAATGACTTTGGGAGGGTAGGTGGTTAGAGGGAGATATGGGGTGGTGGTCGATTTATTTTCAATAAGGGGCCCTAAATTCCTGATCTCTACTCTGGTGCCATGAAGAGGGAAATGGAAGGGAATACATAGGGGTTATGGAGAAAATGAAAGGTAGAATTGGGGAACTGCACCACATTAGCATATCATGCCATACTTTCTTATTTGTGGCCACAGTTATGCAAATTTATGACATCATCTCATTAATAATTTTGCCTGAAAATTTCTTACTTTAGAATATTTTTCATTGATGGCACATCTGTTTAAGGCTTCTCATACAATACTATAAACTGAATATCTGCTCTAGCAATGCCTATTTTCAAACATACCCTTTAATTACTGCGTGTGGTTCTGACAAAAAGCAAAAAAAAAAAAAACATGTGGTTCACATATCTGAAGACAATATTCAATAAATGCACACAGTTGGTATTCTTGGAATATTCTAGATCTACACTGTTAGAAGTGCTCTTTGTGTGGCCTGTATGTGTTTTGGATAATGCAGCTAGACAGAAAAAAGTAATTGAAAGGGTATAAGACAAACCGAAAGTAGATTACATACTTCACATACCCACAGACTATCTCAAAGCAGTAAAGGAACCTGGGAGTGTAAAGCGAGTAGGGGTAAGAGGCAAAAAATGAACTGCAGGAAAAAGACATCCGGTAGGGTATAGAAGATTGTGCTGCAAGCCAAACACACATGATATTTTAGCTGGATACTTTACAACAACAAAAGAATAACTAATCGAGTTAAGTTTATTCTTGTCTATTCTTCACAGTTTAACTCCAAGAGAGTTTAATTCTTACGGCTCACGCAGAGGTAACGATGCTGTCATGGCAAGAGGAACATTTGCGAACATCCGTTTGTTTAACAAATTCATTAACAGACAGGCCCCACTCACTATACACTTTCCTTCCAATGAAACGGTGAGTTTGCGCACAAGCCCTGAAATACTGTGTACTGGGCCATCTTTAATACGTAAGAATCAGCCTATGTGTCCCTTATGCTCCCAGCCTATGTGCCCCTTATCCTCCCAGCCTATGTGCCCCTTATCCTCCCAGCCTATATGCCCCTCATTCTCCCAGCGGATGTGCCCCTCTTTCTCCCAGCGGATGTGCCCCTCATTCTCCCAGCCTTTGTGCCCCTTAGTCACCCAGCGTATGTGCCCCTGATTCACCCAGCCTATGTGCATCTTATTCTCCCAGCCTATGTGCCTCTGATTGAGGCAGATTAGCAGAAAAACATTATTTTTTTTTTAATAAGTAGACCAGTTTAGTATACCTTGTCCCAAATACAAATGGCACGAAACATTGCCTTGCCATTTTCGTCTTATAAAATGGATTATTTACAGTCATTATTATATATTTAAGTATCATGACTAAAATGAGCCACACAAAAAAATCTACTAAATTTTGAGCCACACAGTCTGCCCACTCCAATATGGCCTACAAGCTCAATCCTACCCTGGTACTCTAAAGTCCTGTCATGTCCTATTTTCGACTACACTGAACCACCCCTGCAGCCCCCAACCCATGATTATGCCAAGTCAAACTCTCCATAGCCCTGTCGGTTACACCCTACTGTGCAGGGGAGGAGAGAGGCAATAGAACATCTACAGCTATCTCAAAATTCACCTGACCAGGTCAACCTAGACACTGGTTATATAGCCTGTAAATAACAAATCCCATCAATTGCACTGTCTGCAATACTAGGGGGAAATATTGCCATGGAGTTTTACATTATTTTCTCCAGATGTGTGGTTTTAGATTCTCTTCTCTTATTTCAGCTTGATATTTTTGATGCAGCTGAGAGATACCAGCAGGCAGGAGATAATTTAATTATCCTGACAGGAAAGGAGTATGGTTCAGGGAGCTCCCGGGACTGGGCTGCAAAAGGACCTTTCTTACAGGTGTGTTTACTCAGCATGTCAAGTGTTACTCTGCATGTCAAGTGTTACTTACAGTTACACTCTTCCTTTCTGTGTTCCCTTTGATGGCAATGCAAATCCAAACACATTTTGGTACCAATCAAACTTTATAAAAAGCCGTTCTGGGTTCTGTGAGTTTCATACAATCACCATGGAAATAATAGGGGTTATGTATACAGCAGTTTCTGTCAGAAATGTAGCACATTTATGCTGTTTTGTCATCTATATGTATGTATAAAATGATTTCCGACAGGAAAGAGACACTGCGCCAAAATAAAGCGAGCTAATTATTGTTTCAGAATTTGGTCAAAGATTATGTAGAATTTTTTTTCTCTCCAAATTGTGCCTTTTTTAGACCGCTTTATTGGATTACAATTCCCCGCCCTCCTAATCTGGTGTTACCGGCACTGAACAAATAGTTGCATATTGAGTCTAAAAAGTTGCCATTTTGCCACTTTTTTCTTATGTAGGAAACCCATTCTGTTTTATACAGATCACAAAAGCACAAGAGCAAAAACCTGACTAATCAGGATTAAACATAAAACAGTGATACTATGTATATATAATCCCAATGGCATGATCCTGCTGACAGCTTCATGTTTAGAATACAGAAGTTAAAGTCCACAACTGCTTTTTATACAGTGTCTAAATGTTCTTGTTTTGTGTTACCTGATAAACGGGGCACGCTGCTTTTCTTAAAATGTCATTTGAATTTCAAATGAAGAAGGCAGAAGTCCAGCATCTGAATTGTATATGTGTGTAAGGGATGGGAAGGAAAAAAAAACAAAAAACTTGGGGGTTTTGAAAGTAGTGATAAAACTTTACAAAATTTTTCCAAATTACAGCGGCGTGCTCAGTCTTACAGGAATTCTGTTTTTTGTGCACTATGCAAGTTAACATTGTGTTTCACAGGGAATCAAAGCCGTCCTTGCTGAAAGCTACGAGCGGATTCACCGTAGTAACCTTGTGGGAATGGGGATAATACCGCTGCAGTATTTGCCAGGAGAAACCGCTGAGGCATTAGGACTGACTGGAAAAGAACGGTACACCATCAACATTCCCGATGATAAAGATCTCCGACCTGGCATGAACGTGGAGATCAAGGTAAAAATGCAGCCTGTCATGTGCGAAAATATCCTGGGGGTGGGGCTTTGCTGGTTGGCTTTTATGTATTAAAGGGAGAGCGTCTGCTCTAAATTATAGCTGGCCTGTGTGTTTAGTAAGTTTTAATGGGATCCTGGGGTGTGGGTAGCTTTTATTTTATTAATTATTTAATACTAAATTCCACCACAATCCCAGAAGAAGACACTTACAGCTACAGTTTACAGGGCTCCTGTATGTTTTAATAATAAATTACACCGTGGATGGGAATATAACATATAGGAGTAGACTGGTTTAATTTGAATCAAGCAGAAGTGTATTTACAACTATTTTAATATATTTGGGTTTGTATATTATTCTATTATATTTGGGTTTGTATATTATTCTATTATATTTGTCATATTTGGGTTTGTATATTATTCTATTATATTTGTCATATTTAGGTTTGTATATTATTCTATTATATTTGTTTTCACTTATAGGCGCTCTGTACCTATACTTCCCTTGGGTTGTATATATTTTCTTCAATGGTTTAGTCCTTGTTTAACAAAAAGTACTGCTGCGTAATATTTTGTTTTGTTAAACATATAATGTGCATATAATATAAATACATATTTATGCAAATTGGTACCATCAAGAGAGGAGGGTAAAAAAGGGGCATAATTGTTGGCTGCTTCTGACCTTACACTTACCTCTATGCCACACAAACTTCACCGCTCTGTGTCACGAGTCTGCCCACTCCAATATGGCCCACAATCTCAATCCTACACCTTTTCAGCACCCAATCCAACTGATTATGCCAAGTAAGGGATATAAACATTTCTTTATCTGTATTATTGTTTATTACTTGTAGCAACCCATTCGCTATTCCATGAGCTTCCAAGTACATGGTTCAGATTATCTTAGGTGAAAGTACTTCATTTTGTTATTATTAAGAATACTTTTTTTGCTTTCCTTCCTTTGTACAGCTGGATACCGGAAAGACCTTTGAAGCCATCATGAGATTTGATACAGATGTGGAACTCACCTACTACCGCAATGGTGGCATCTTGAACTATATGATCCGCAAAATGGCCAACTCTAGTTAAAGCAAAAGAACTGCTGAAAAAAAATATCCTGTTACAGGGATTAGTGTGGATTTGAAATCTCTCCACCATAACACACACACACGGCATCCTATTTTCCATTCGTAATTGGTCTTGTTCCTCTCCTTTTCTCTGTTTACACTGCAATGTAACTATGGGTGAGTTAAAAAAGGATGCATAGACTGTTGTGTTTTTTTTGTATGTTACACGTGTAACAAGTCTGTGTTGGCTGTATGTGATTTGAAAATAAAAAAAAATATTCATCCTGCCGTATTACAATTAGACATTTCTATGTTTAGCTGTTAAGTTTTCAGAGGCACATTCTATCCGACATAATGGCAAAAGCATTCAAAATAGTAGTTTTTGGATATCCTATAATGCTTATGGATTATACTAAAGTTAATTTCAAATAATGCTTATTCTGTGTCCAGAAATTTTGGTTCTGATTTGGAGTCTTTGAGATTTTGTAATTCTCTGTTCAAAAATCACGCTAATAAGTCAAATCTATATAGTAAAACCGTATGTCCGAATCAGATGTATTAACTTGGCCAGATATCTCGGCAGAGTCTTCCTGGGGATTCCAGCTAAGAATTAATTTAGCAGTTAAGTGACTAATCACGATAGGAACTTGGGAATTGCGAGTCACCATTAAGGCCAATGAAAGTCTGCAGCTTCACACTGAACCCTGGAAGATCTTGTCCAAAATGATATGGAATATGAGTGGATAAGTGGCAATAATTATCACCTTGGTGCAAACCTCCCAACATGCCCCATTGGTGAAGGAGGATTGTGGCTTCAGAGTAGTTCTGTACACGGTAAATGAGGGTAGCTCCAACACTCCTTATGTGGTATCCCAAAGAATCGGTAAAGTGGTAAATTTGGGGATTATGTTGGTGGTGAATTCTAGGCTCATTTGTATTGAAAACCTCTGTATTCTCAGGAAGATATGTTTGCCAACATCTACAATAAATCTTGCTTTTAAAAATCAAATGGCCTCCTACATATTTATCTACCACAATTTTATTTCTAAACAAAAAAATTAACACCTGAAGGACGGTATAGTTAATTAATTAAGTTCATAGTCTCAGGTTTTATGTTTACATTCATAGCTCCTGTAACAGAATGTGAACATGTAAACTTGATCAGTGATTTTCAACGTAATTTGGTTTCCACATGACATAGGGCCTATCATGTTGCAGTAGATTACTTTTACATACCAATAAATGCAGTGGGCAATATTTAAAGGGACAGGATCACTTTTAAAATGTTTAATGTCTTTATACATTTAAATTTAATATACTGCTCAAGAGGGGTTGAATGTCATTGCGCCAAACGTGATGCTGGATATGTACTACATTCTAAGTTAATACATGTGAATTCTCCGTCTCCCTCCAATAACATCTTTTGTTTTGAGTTTGTCAGCTGCAAATTTCTTCATAATAATTACTTTGTAAAATCAATCCAAATAAATCTATTTTCAAAAGAGCTGTGAATTCCTCGTTTCTTTTACAGTATGAATCAAAATGTAATGGATGTTAAAGCTATTGACTGCAACATCCATTATCCTCTAAGTCAGTGATAACTAACGTTGGCACTGCAGATGTTTGGGAACTATGCATCCTATGATCCTTACGCAGGAGCATCATGGGATATATAGTTCTCAAACATCCATCTGTGCAAAGGTTAGCCATCACAAGTCCAATCTGGATTTAGCGGAATGCTAAATTCAGCAACCAATGAGGTCCTGTTCATTGCCAGTAAATGTCCACCATGAACAATGTTGGCGGCTACCCACTGACTATAAACCAGTGTTCCTTTGACTCCTGGGAATAATCCCAATTGTTCTCCATGGGG
Organism: Pelodytes ibericus; assembly: GCA_036172795.1. Lineage (NCBI taxonomy): Eukaryota > Metazoa > Chordata > Amphibia > Anura > Pelodytidae > Pelodytes > Pelodytes ibericus. The sequence goes on from CM069860.1 coordinate 50,476,603, forward strand.
AAAAAAAGAAGTGAAGATTGTAGGGGGTTTGCAGAAGTAGTGAATATTCCCTGGGCATGTAGAGGTAATATTGTTGTAATCTCTCAATTAGGGTGCAAGTGTTTCCCCCAATTTGTAACCTAGAATGTGTCATACAACGGCAAATGCAAACCAAGTACATGATCTTTTTTTATTCATTAAATATAAGATTAAATGTAACGACACAGGCCATAGGAATGTAGAGGCTTCTGTCTAGTGGTTATACAAAGATAGATTTCTGTAATGCTTGAATACATGGGGAGTTGTGCACAAAATGATTTCTGCCAGAAATAAAGTCGCAGTGCACAAAAAAAAGTGATCTAATTATTTTTCAAGATTTTTGTTATATATATATATAGAAAGAAAAGTTGCAAAATTTCACCTATGGTAGATCACTCTATTGGAGAGGCTATATGCTCAGCTCCTGCTCATCTTGGGTGCTCTTGGTCTGTTCGTGCCAGCAAACCCCATGTATAAAAACCATACAAACTAAAAAGTGTCAGAAAACCTCCGGGAAATCCATTTTGGTGGAGGCACTACTTCCCGACACGTGACCATGTAGGGATGTATATTAAAAAAAAAAAGGTGCAATCGGCATTATATCGATTAAAAATATTTTCAGCGCTACTGTGCATGCGCAATATATGCGTTCTCCGGTCTCCAAGAGATGGATCAGGCCTCAAAACAAACCAGACTTTGTGTGTCTCAGAAACTGCTGTTGAGGAAATTGACAGACTGTATAAAGCAATAAAGCATGAAATGAGGTACACCAAAGTGCAAACTAAAACTATGTTTTTAAAACACTAGCCTGTCCTGCCCACTGATATTATGGAAACAACAAAAAAGAGTTTGTACTTTGCATGAAGGACCAGATAATTTGAATTGGAATATTTTGGAACATTGATTTTAATAAACATGGCAAGCTATAGCTAGGGATCAAGTGCGCAACTGAATGCCTCACCATTTAACTCTTTTTGCCTGTAATCATGCAATCAAGCCAAGCTGGATGCTCCAGATAAGGCAAGCACATAGAGAGGTGTAAGAGGTGGAGGATGAACTTTTTTTCTGTTGCTTTATATGTTGATAAAATATTATAGAATTGTCTATAAAAGTGATTCAGATTATTCGGGGCTGGCAGAGAATGATTCAGATATTTCCTCGGCTATGAACTCCTTCATTTTAAAATTAACTTTCACCCACTTTGGGAAATATTCCTGTTTTCCAGTCTTGCTTTCTACCACAAACTTCTCGATCTTGATCAGTGGTATGTTCTGGAAGCTCTGGTAGCTGCCCGAGATCCCCCAATCCTGTTTGCATCCCTTGTTATTGCAATATATTTTAAACTTCTTTGTGTAGCCTGTAAACGACATTGGTTTCGAATGGAGCGTCATACCATATCGATCTTTAAAGGTGTTGTCAATCACAGTGTGGTGAGATACCTGCAGTCAAGAGAAAGCAATGAATTCTCAAAAATGGGCTTTACCAAATATGCTCAATAAACAAGATATGACCCATCTGAACCAAGATTCTAAACATGTCTGCCCTTTGAGCTATACAAAGCAAAGAGGGCTTTTATTTATTAAAACATTTAATTTAAATGTCTACACTTTTTTTTAATTAAAACATAAGCTGTTAATGGGGGGTGGTGTGCAGAAGATAATTGCAATTTAAGAATTTTTGTGACAAGTTCCTACCTATCAATTGAAGGGTAATGTTCCTACCTATCAAACAAAGGGTTAAATCACAATGTTTGATAAATCGGAGATCCCCAACCACCGGGCCGTGGACCAGCACTGGTCCGCGGCCTCTGTTCAGCCAGACCGTGTGCTGTGAGGGAACGTTCTGCGCTCCCCTCGAGCTGGTTACTTTATGAAGCGTGGCCGAGCGCAAGCACCTCCCCCTCAGCGCAGCCCAGCCACATACTGCCCGCCCAGCTTACAGCCGCCAGAGGACCCTCCTACCCTGGTGTCTGCCGCAGGCTGTGTGGAGGGGGCGGGGTACGAATGACATCATATCCCTGCTCCCTGTGAACCACACAGCATGGCTGGCGCCCTGTGATGAAGCTGTGCTGCAAGACAGGACTCCACAGAGCTGGACAGCATGCAACCCAGGTACCTGTATGTACAATAGGTATGTAATTGTGTCTGTGCATGTATGTATGTCTCTTGTGTGCCTGTATGTATGTCTCTGTGTGCCTTCTATGTATGTATGCATGTCTCTGTATGTATGTATGTCTCTGTGTGCCTGTAAGTATGTATGCCTGTCTCTGTATGGGCCATGAACATTTTTCTTTCAATGGAAACAGTCCCCAGTGCCAAGAAGGTTGGGGACCACTGTGTTAAATGATTCAGGTTAGTCAACAGGTTTAGTCATTGTTTGTCCATTTTGCAGTTCATGTGTCAGTTTAGTTTTTAGTGTACAGCCCTCTCAGAGTGCTTCACAGTCCCAGGTAATATCACAATATAAAAGTATAACAGCACTTGTGTAAGAACTAATGATTAGAGAGGAATATTTTTTTTAATTTTCTGACCACTAGCAATAATGTGGTTCTTTTTTACAGATTATACAATCAATTGATGTCTAAATCAATACTTAAGCATTCTGCTGCCGACATTTTAGGAAATGGATAAATGAATGATCACATTTGTAAATAGAGAGCTATTTTTAAAATACTTTTGAAAATTATTTTAAGCGGACCTTTTAGAATTTATACACAAATAAAATTGCTTAATGAAAATAATATTATATGAAGTGAACAAAGTTTTTTTTTTCTTTTGGAAGAGAAGAGTTACAATTCTTCGCTCTGACAATTTTATTATACACAAAGTGTTAGGCCCTTTCCATTGTTTATTGCGTATGTTGCTTCAGTGTTTGATGAAACATGCACGTATATTGCCGTGACAAATTATCTCAGACTGTCAGAGAAATCTAAAAATTATATCCACCTGTCCAGGTAATAAATCAGCATTTTATGTGCCACTGAAAATTAAATGAATACTGCAAATGTTATTTCAGCATACTGATGGTTTTATTCACTATTTTATTTTTTTTATCGGCACCTAAGTTTGACTTAGTCTCAAAAATAGATTTAATCATTTTGCCTCCCATTACTTTCAATGGGGTACATTTTCCTAAGTAAAACTCGGGGGCTGCGTTTCAAAATAAAAGTCATCCTCCAAAGTCTATATTTAGAGATTAGACCCTTTATTGTAATATATGTGAAGGCAACATCTAACTATGTGTAATTATCAGTACCTTGTTGTTAAGAGAGGATCTTAGCTTCAAACACTGGTAGACTCCATGCCCCAGGGCACACAGGCTGTGCTAAACTCACATAGTGGTCCAGATTCCATACATTTCATCCATTGCCTGTATTTGGTCCTGTTAAAGCATCCTGTGCGTTAGTGTTCCACCTACCTGTATGACTCGAATATCATCTGTATTGCATGCAAATGTCTTGCATTTTCCACAGAGGAGGGTTTTGTTCTCTTCTGATAGTTTTGGTCCCTTGAAACTCTTTTTAAAATCACGCTGGGTTTTCTCATCCTTTTGCATTTGATGAGCCTTGATAGGGCAAAATAAAAACAAATGATGTCATAAAATTACATACATACATGACTGTGTCCTCATCTACCAATGATAGCTTATGCTATACGCAATACAATCTAGATGGCAGGAATCACCCTCAACATAAATATTCATATTCTTGGAGTCTTTGAGATAATTCAAGGGGATTAAAAGATACTTTCGAAATAAAAAGCAACAACCACAGTCCTGAATGACTCGCCTCAAAATCTTTATGGTCAGATCTTAAACATATAAATATGCCATAATAAAGAGTTCACCTCTCTCATACTTACTCCAATGTACTGGAACCATTTATTTATGATTCTTAAGCATGTTTTGTGCTCCCTCTTCTACTCCAGTGCTTACATCTCTTGCACCCCCCTTTCTCACCGTCACACAGATACACTACTATCAGAGGTCACTGGTCTGGAGCTGCACTAAAAGATCTCTCCCAAGTCTTTGTTATTTAGAAAGAAAAAAAAAAGAGTATCTTGTGAATGGGACTTTGCAGAAGTATGTTTCGCAAATTATATAAAAGAGGGAAAAAAGGCCTTTTTACAGATGATGTTTGAGAACAATATATCCCATGATCCCTGCGTAAGGATCATAGGATGCGTAGTTCCCAAACATCTGCAGTGCCAACATTAGTTATCACTGACTTAGAGGATAATGGATGTTGCAGTCAATAGCTGTAACATCCATTACATTTTGATTCATACTGTAAAAGAAACAAGGAATTCACAGCTCTTTTGTAAATAGATTTATATGGATTGATTTTACAAAGTAGTTGTGAATTGTTGTTATATATAAAAAAAATGTTTGACTTTAGTCTCTCTTTAAAATGTCATTTGTGGTCATAATGACTGCATACTGACAATGCGATGTGTGGTATTTATCTTTTAATAATTAAAACAGTTATCCTACACTTTTTAAAAATGATTAGGGCTGTGTTAAATAATGATAATAACAGGAAGTTATATCTTTTTCTCAAAGTCATTCAGAGAAGTTAAAGAAAAACACTGAGAAAATGGAATGTATGAAGTACTTTATCAATACAACTGGTTTATATCTTACTGCCTCAGAAATGTTGCTCATCATTACAAAACCAAACTGGAAATTCAATTTGTGATGTCATTTTCAGCCTGACAGTGCCAAGGAGGCAGTACTAAAAGTACATTTAAACCATTCTGCAGTGCAAAACCTTATATAAAATGAATAACAATACTAGAAAATAAACAGTAAGTTCCTATGATGATACATGAGACTGCTGAAGCATGAAGCTCTCCAACATCTCACAATCCCCGACACCAAACCTTACCTTGGTCAAGAATTCCTCCTTATTTTTTTTTTGCAAACTTTCAACTGCCCTAGTCATCAAAGTCTCATGTAACAGGTTGTTATTCTCCTTCACCGCTTCGTCATGTTTGCTTGTTACAAGAATACATTTGCTATTCTTTGCACGTCCTCGACCTGTGTGACGCATTAGTATATTTTAGAATTGCTCATGTCAAGTTAGCATTCTTTCCACAAGAGGGGTGACTGTGACTCTGCCCCAGCGGTCAAAGCACAAAATGAATCAAGCGAGCCATTTAACTGAAATAATAATAATACCTGTGTGAATCACAGGGATAGAACATAAAATGATCTATGCTGGACTGGGTTTGCTTGGTGATACAAACAGGAATAGCTCTGACTAAGAATGGTGGGAAAGTGTGTACCCAATGGGCTTGGTAGGGAAACTGATCAGAGAAAAGCTTCATGGACCACTAGGTTCATTGGCTTCCAAGGTCTGATGAACTTGAGAAAACCAGAATCAATCATTTCTACTAGGCAAACATTTTAAACCTTTAAATGGAAAATGTAGAGTTCACCATGGTATGTGAATGGTAACTCTCCACTTCTTTTCATGGACATACATAGGGAACATGTATACAGAGGAGCAACCTGGAACTTCGGGACCAGTGCACACTCCTAAGATTTGTTGGGACTCCATTGTATACACAGGCACACTTCAGGATAGTGTTTGGCACAAGTATTTGGCCCTACCCCCTGTGAGTCTTCTTTATATATTTCCCCAGTGCTCGGATAAAAACTGCTACTTTTCTAGATTCATCCATTAATCATACCGTTAATCCAACTTCATTTAATAATGAATCATAATATTAAAATTACTTTAAGCAGTTCTGGAGAGATCCACTAAACAATCAAAATGGATAGCACACACAGAAATAATACAGAAACACAGGGCATGCTCGCTACGACCTCATCTAGTGTCTTAAACCTAATGAAATGTAAAGTTTATAGAATGGAGTTGCTGTTACTGTGACTAGTGTTAAAACACTATGTATTCACTGCATATACCTCTGACTTGGATCATCTTGGTGACATTGCCCACATATTCATACAGAATGACGAGATTACAAGCTGGAATATCAATTCCTTCATCAGCCACAGATGTAGCTATCAACAATTTGCTGTCTCCATTGGATTTGAAGGTTTCCAATGCACTTTTTTGGCTTGGTAAGGTCATAGCTATAGCAAAAGAGTAGAAAGAAAAATTATATATATTTGTTATTACTTTTTAGCTATCATTTAGTTACTCAGTGTGAAGAACCAGTGGACCCTCTTTTGCCCAGCCTCCCAGGAGTTAGAAGCCGCAGGCCAAGGCTACTGAGACCGTAGTGTTTGGCTAATTATGGGAACTAACCAGGGGGCGGGGCTAAGTGTAAGTGCTCTTCTCACTGGTGCGTTAAGAGGCTTAAAGGGCTAGACAAAGGATGTAACCCCACCTCTCTCCACTAATTGGTCACTCTCTTCCTCTTTCCACCCTGACTGGTCGCCAACTAGTTTGGCACCCAATTCAATTATCGTCTTGCATTCTATGTTGAGTTAATCCATTTAAGGTTTATTGTTTAAATCAGTATTCATATGCATCCAGAAGGAATTAATTCATTAATTAAAGTACAAGATCTGATATAAATAACCAAATAGCCTCCTGTGTAGCAAACAAAGCAAGTTCTGTCTGTTATGGAGATGTCACATACTTAGATCATGAAGTATAGAACTTATTTGTATGACTCACTTTATAAGTCTCTAAAACCTTTGCATATATTTCAGTTTATATATACTATTATGTAGGTTCCAGACATAAAACTCCATAATTCTTCAATACCCAACTAAAATTACCTCACAAACATACCTATGTTATCATGCCTTCTGCCTCGTCCAATCAGGATCTCTGGCTTTAAGAAGCTGAGTGATTGAGTCTCTTCAATCCAATTCTTTAGAGCCTGTACATTTAAACATTTGAAGTTACATAACTGCAACATATAGAAATGAAGATCACTGCTGCTTACTTAAGACACAATAGAAGCTCAATTCTCCAACTTGCTTATGTTTCCAATTCCCTAGTACAATGTATTAGCCAAATTGTTAACAGATGTATACGTGAATTGTTATTATATACTAAAGATTGTCACTTATCTATAAGCTAAACATGAAGGAGTTACAACTGCAGCCGTGCATTGTGGATGACGATGAACAGCATGCACACCTATTATGCTTACAATGTGGCTGCTAGCTGTACATTGGATTCAAGTCCAGCGAGGTCATTAAAGGACAACTCCCAGCAAAGAAACAATTTATGAGTAATTGAAATATTGAATCAAGTCTAGTTTTTTAAATAATGCTTTAATGTAATAATACTAATAGAACCAAGAGTCCCCCTTGCTTGTATAGCTCTATCAGGGGGCAGACATGCTGCTTAGAATCTTGGGTCAGATCTTTCCACATCTGCATTAGGATTTGACCGATCAGACCCAAGATTCTAAATATCCACCCACTGATAGATCTATACGGAGTAAAGAGGGCTCAAAAAGATACTTTATTTGTATTTCTACATTAAAACATTTCTATGCTAAATGCCTATACTTGATGCAATCAAAAACATGCTATTCATGACAATCAACGAACCTGGCATGTCATGTGGTCCTATGAGCAGAGGAAACGATCAACAGGCGCTTTCTATGCTCAGTGGGGGTTGATGAAATGCCTCAATATTGAGGAAATCAGCAACACCTAAATTTGGACCCAGGCCACAATTTGATCTCTCCCTGAAGCGATTGCATGTATCATCAATGATCACTTCCATCGCTCAAGGAGTATTGCTAGACTACCCTAGAGGCAGTAAGCAACATTACAGTTGAAAATAAAACAAGCTTATTTTATCCTGAGATTTAGGGTTAAGGTTAGGTTTATCATTAGGGTTAGTGCTAGGGTTTAGGATTGGTGTAAAATGTAACTTTAGGTTAGGAAAAAGCAATACTCTGCTCAGAAAAACATGTAGCTAACATGAGCTATTTCTAAACTCAACACAAAAATTTAAATTATTTATTTGTTATTAGTGTTGATGTTGTAGATTTGTAAAAGTTAGAAAAAGTGTTTTTGTTTTTCAATAACAAATTAATATGATATATTTAAAATGATGGGATCTAAAGAAAGCCTTTCTTATGCCAATAAAAACAATAGTTTGGGTGGAATCCTTAAATGAGAAAGAGGAAAATTACAGCTATACACAAACACCTTGGAAGTGTAACAGTCACTGTCCTGAATAACCAAAAATGCTCTAGAAGTCAGGTCACTAAGGGGTTAAACAGATGTAATTTTTTTGACTATAGTATTCCTTTAAGTGACCCAAAAAATACCTATTTTCTTTTTACAAATGTTTATTGTCCAATCATATAAAGGAATATAGGGAAAGGATACTTCCTTAATGCATGTTGTTACATCATCACATTCACTTTTAAACTCCCATTTATGTATCTCTTCCTTTTGTCCAATACTAGCCTTTATTACTTTTAATACACAATAAAAAAAAAGCAAGAATTAAACTTGTTTTGACGTTTTTGAAGATTTGTCTCCATGGAAGTCAATGGACTGCATTACATCGGTGTTCCAGGAGCTTCAGTCCAATACACTACCAAGGAGGTGACTTCCCAATGACAACCTTGTTGAGCACCTCTTTTGATTTTTTATCTGTACTTGTTTATCTACAAACAGGTTCAGTTAACATATGGATCATTCAGCATTTGGTTGGATTTTTCCCCACTCACTAAAGAGAGAACTGCAGGGAACCGAGATGTGAACCTCAAAATCTAGCCCAATGCAGCCAAATTGGATTTTTTTTTTTTCTACAAAACTGTAAAAACAACTGAATGGGAGAACATTTCCAGTTCAGCTACTTTGGCCGTAAGTATGAAATTCCCCTCTCAATTCCCTACCATTTTCTCCCCACTGAGTAGACTCTTTTTTTGAATTGTGCTCAAAATTAAGTAATGAGAGGTTTAAAAAAAATACCTATTTTCATTTTAGTTTTCTTTCGATTAAAATGTTAAGAGAAAATTTCTTACCGACACCAAGGCCCTGGTCTTGACAAATAAAAGCGTGCGTGTCTGTGGATTTTCATGATAGGCCTCATTCAAGATAAACTCCACCTGATCCAGCTTGGGATTTAAATTGTCCATGGAAATCTTTTCCAAAATAGGCAATTTAGCTGCAGATGAGGAGATAAAAACCTCAGCTTTAATCAACGCATGTGTACTTGTCTACACTTAGCTTAACTTCAGCAAAGCCTTTTTTATATATATATATATATATATGGACTTCCGTATAAGTATCAATCATGGAAAAAAGTCCTAAAGGTGGTCTAATCACCATGGAAACCAATGGTTAGATTATTTTTTGCCAAAAATGACCTTTATACCCCTGGTGTCATTTGTCACACTGTGCTTTAGCCTTCTATAAAATCATGTGACTGGCAATAAATAAGAGATTTTTTTCATGGATTTTTTAATATAAATTTACAAAGCATCTAGCATGATCTTGGTGGCACAGCCCCCCTCCCCCCAAAGGTATAATGTTTTAAACAGGATATATTTCCAATCTGCGTTCATAGATATAACTTCACAAATGTTGTATTCACATTAGTTTATGCACATTAATGTACTGGCTTAATTACTTTTTTAAGGTCCATACCTTCAAAGACCTTTGTCAGATGCTCTTCTGTTTCGTTATAGCTTCCATTTTTGACATTGTCAAGAAAGTGTTTTAAAAAGTCCAAGGCATCCTTTGTACGGGCATCTTCATTAATCATGATGGAATCATTGTATTTCTGGTGTAAAGAAAAAAAATGGTACTGTTGAGAACCATTCTCTGGCATGAATAACAAGGTATTAATATGTACAGCTAGTAGACCATGCGGAATTTATAGCCAATTTTCATTTATTTATGCAGTCTGATAAATCATGAAAAAACCCATATTACCTGCAGTTTAAAATCACTTTATTGTGAGTTTTATTGCTCTGGAGCTTTGTGGTACAGTTATACAAACCAACAAGAAAGAGGGACAGGGGGACTTGGGTGCATAATGGGGACACTTGGGAGGTATGGATTAGGAAATGTTTGATTCTATGATTCATGCATCATTTCTACTTGAACTTTGGTGGTGTGACCTTAAAAATATGAAAGCAGGTTGCTTTGTATACCCGTAAATGTTCAGTATATGTGAACAAGGCTTTGCAGATTCGTTCCTCTTCAAGTTTGTTGTCCATTTGTAATATTTTGCATTTCTTTTGAGTGTCAATGATCCACTGCTCATACTTCTGAGTTCCAAAACTCCGGTTCTGAATATTTGACATAGAATCTAATAAAGAAAATATGGAAAATGTATTAATACATATATATGTATGTATATATAGTGTGAGAGGAAGTGTGGTACAATTGTTGATGGAAGATACATCAGGCCTGCTAGCTAAAATAATGTCCCAGGTGATGTTGGCTTTGCAAACATAGTGCATTGTTGGTAATTTGCAAACCATATTAAGGGTCCCTGGGGTGGAGTATCTGGAGAGCAGGGTGTGCCAGTGCTCCAACAGCACCAGAGCCTGTATTCTAGCTAGGAAGCTCCACAGGTGTTGATTGATTAAAGCTCACCTGTGGCTGATCAATTAGCAGGCCGGTTGTGTAAAGAAGAGTGCTGCATTTCGTGGGATGCAATGGAGAGATTAGGTGCCATCCGGGCATGAAATGCGTTAGGTGCTACTTTGACTGCTCTCATCTGCACTTGTTACTGCTGTGGAGTTACTTCTTTTTATTATGGAGGTTCAATAAAAACTTAATACTTTCCTCCCGACTTTCCGTGTTTGGAGAGACACTAAAGACTTTCTAAAGTCAGCTAGGATTTTCTCTACAACATATACTTTGCTGTGAAGAGTGCATTATTGACAAGTGGGTCAGCCACCCAATGATAGATAGTTGCTGCTGTGTTTAGGAAGTGATCAAGCAAGGTGTTTGTTGTGTTTATCAATTGTTGTTTCAGCAAAAGAAATACTGGAAACTGAGCTGGACGTCAACAGGGAAGGTTTGTCACTATATATATATATATATATATATATATATATATATATATATATATATATATAGACTGTACTAGACAAGCTCAATATTAACGTCATATTTGTTACAGCCCAACACAATATTTCAGTACGAGGTGTAAAATGACTCAAGTTTTATCTGAATGTCAGTAAATGAAATTAGATCAAGAAACTCTTACCAAGCTGGGGGAAAACTGCTCTTGCCATCCTTTCTGTCTCTGCCATAATTTCTGACATTACATCAAAATAGGGATCATGTTCCCGGCGTCCAATTTCATAAATCACTGCAAACATCAAATAATAATGCGTCCAATATATAGAGCCATAAGTGTAACATGGTGTACATTAATAGAAACAGGAACAGACAATACTGGTAGGTACTCTGTGTAACAGATCTCCATTCCCCTATATAAGAGAACCCTGCCCTTCTCTGAAAGGAAGCCTGCAGGACAGAGTAGGATACAACCCCAGGGAAAAAACAGCAAAAGCCAAGTTCTAAAAGATAAGTATTGAAAAAAATGCATTTTCCTCAATACTTCCTAGCTCCTACAGTGGTATTGCTGTCACCATAGCAACAACTCTGCCTCATCCAAACTGCAGCAGAGGAAGGCAGCTGCCACCTATTTGCTGCCTCTCACTGATGTCACCGAGGCCCCAGTAAAATATTTTTCAATTACAACAAGTTTAAATTAAAATGGAAAATTAGTACACAGCTGGACGTTTATACGAGGCTGAGGAAGAAATTGAAACGCGTCCCTCTTTTTGAAGCTACCTGGCAAGGTTGAAGCCTTCCTTTTTTGTCAGCACATCTCTGCAGCGGGAATTTAAGTAAGTTGTTAATGTTTTTTATGCCTGTTTTAATTTTATTTGCTTACTTGTATATTAGATTCCAGTATGCATTTCCCTGAGGGAATTCAATTTTTTATCTAAGCGGTTCACTGCATTTCCGCATTTATACATGTATACTTTTTTTATCTGTGTATTCATTTTCGTTTATGTATTTTGTTTTTCGATATATATTTTGTCCATATTATATATATTGTTTATTAAACATTTATATTTTTATTAGATTTGTGTGTGTGTGTGTGTGTATCTTTTATACACAGTTTAATATCATGGTAATTTTGTCACTATAACCTACTTTACGCTTTTATTTAGCGCTGTCTATTTAGTTACTCAAGTTTAAAGTAAAAATAAGGGCATTTGACATATAGTAAAAAATGTATACAACATATGTTTAATAAGCTAGGTGAAATTGCCCCTTTGAGCAGAGAGAAAGGGTGTCAACCAGTAGAAGTCGTCCAACATTCTTCATGGTGGACATTTACTGCATCTTGTGACAGATAAATGAGTTATGTATGGACTTATGGTGACCTTGTATGGGCACTTTGCCTGGTATCACATTGGACATATTGATTTTAGTGCTTACAAAACCCACAATGAAGAAGATACCATGATGTACATTCAGTCAGTGTAGGTAGATAGTTTTTTTACGTTTTTAAGCTTAGTCAGTGCAGGTCACTGACAAGATATGCAACTTAAATGGCTGATTGGTTCATTGAGAGATATAGAATCTAAGCCATTTCCTCAGTAAATAAAAATAACAAACAAGGTGAAAGGTTCATAAACCTATAATGCTTACATTTCTCTGGCTTGTGTACAATGTTTGCCAACTCTTCCAGATTTTCATTTACTGTAGATATAACTTCAATGTCAAGGCTGGCGCACAGTTTATGGATATACTGCTCAGCCTCTGCCAAACATCTGGATTTTCCAGTTCCCACAGAAGCTGTTAATCCAATTATCTGTGTATAAGAATAAAGAAATGTAGAAACAATTCACTGATAATTCACTAGCCATAACCATGATGTGTTTTAGACATTTCTTTGTCATGAAAAATCTTCACCAGACGTACACGCCAAAGCAGGAGTGGGGACAGGCCCCTCTAAAAAAAAATAAAAAAAATAATCTCTCATGAGATCTAGTCTCACCAGCATCTCTGCGGGGAGCAGGCAGCTGGATGTCTGTGCAGCAGCAGCACAGACATTCCCATGCTGCCTCTCACTCTGCTCTGAGGTCAAAGCGTTGCGGGTCAGGGCTCACGTTGCAGCACTCAGACTTCAGAACAGCATGGGCTGTGTCAAGCACCATAGGAATGTCCTTGCTGCTGTACTAGACACCAGGAAGCAGCAGGGGTGCAAGAGTAAGTCCTGGATGTGCAATGTGGGTGATGGGGCATGTATTTGGGTGCAAGGTTAAGTCCTGGATGTGCAGTGTATGTGAAGATGCATGTCCTGGTGTTCAGGGGTAAGTCCAGGAAGTGCAATGTGGGCATTGAGGCATGTTCTGGGGTGCAGGGGTAAGCCAGGGATGTGCAATGCTGGTGATGGTGCATGAGTTAAATAAATGTTTGATCAAATATAACAGGCTAATTTTTTAGATGATCATTTTTTATGGCCCTCGACGGATGTTATAATTATCCAAGGCCAGGGATAGATAAGTGTCCATACAAGGACATCAGGGTTCATGCCAAGGATCCACAGCACATCATTAAATTGACACTAAGTGTAGTCAATTTTCATGAACAATGTCAATGCCTATCCCTGCACACGACCAACTTGCACATTTTCTTCTTACTTGTGCCATGACATAGGATGATTTAAGGCACTGGTGCGGCCTGGGCGGATCTTTCCTTTCGAACTCACCGTTTACAAAAATATTAAAGCATTATAAAAAAAAAGTTACTATTGATGGAAAAAACACAACCTACAATTGCCAACAGTTTCCTCTAATTTGACCCCTGCTCAGTTGCTTCTCATACTACCTATTACACCAGTATTATACCTGATGTTGGTGGAAACAGGCTGTTCTAGTTAAAAAATATTGGTGTTCCTTCTGCTCCTTAAAGAGACACTATTTTTTTCCCCAATTCTGCTTCTAATATAGTGAAAAAAAACACAACTATCACAATCACAATGCATAGACACTGAATTGAATTTACCTGCGGACGTCTTTCTCTGGGTGCGCCAAGTTTCATATCCAAGTAGTTAAACATTAGTACGTTGTAAGGGTGAAATCCTGTTGTGTTGTGACATTCATCAAAAATCATCATCGTAAACATGGAAAGTGATGAAACAGACCCGTCATTAAGGCAGTTGACGAGAATCTGAGGAGTCAGGACAATGATGTCGTAGTTCTCTATGGCTAATTCAGTAGGAAGATTATCCGCTTGTTCACCACAAAATCCCACTACTGTGTACCTAAAAAGAGAATAAAAGGCTTACGGTACAATACAGCTATTAAATTAAATAGAGGTTGAGTATCTGTTATCCGAAATGCTCGGGACTGGCAGTATTTCGGATAACGGGTACTTACGGATAATGGATAATTTCGGCAGCACCAGCCCTAAAAATTATCTACATTACCTAAATTCAACGTAAGCAACCTGCGCCGCATGTAGTCCCTCCCTCCCGTCGCAGCGCTCTGGGAACTACTATGGGAGGGTGAAGCAAAGGCGCTTCACCGACAGATGCCAGAAAGGTGAGTGTCTTTTATCCGCCTATCTTTTATTTTTGGATCTTCGGATAAGGGCTACTCAACCTGTACATGCAATATTTTTAAAATGGCACTGAAGTTAAAGATAATTTTGGCGTCACTCCGAGGGAGAATCGGTGGGCACCCTAGGAATTATATGATGGTCCTTTACCAATGCAAACCTCTCAGGTAATAATCTTACCTGAAACTACGTCATCTGTTTTTATTTAGAAAGTGTTTTACCAGGAAGAATACATTGAGATTTCTCTCGATTTCAAGTATGTCCTGGGGATCCAGTCCAGAATGGAATTACACAGTTACACATTTAACAGAAGATTAAAAATAGATACATACATACATATATTAAACAAGCTGAAAGGAAAACAAACATACGGGGTAAATCATGTTTCAATACTACTTTTGTTTTATTAAGGTTTATTGATTACAGGGTTGACCTTTGGGGTGTGCGACCTGTGCGACCGCACAGAGCGAAACACCCCAGGGCGAGCCTCTTTAAAAAAAGAGTTTGCCGGTAGAGGCACTGGCTGGGGAGACCAGAAGATCTCCCCTCACCAGCCCTCTGCACGGCCGTAGTGACGATTCGGGGGAGGGGGCAGAGAACAGAGATGGGGAGGAGGGGGGAGAGAACAGAGATGGGAAGGAGGGGGGGGGGGACAAAGATGGGGAGGAGGGGGGAAAGAACAGAGATGGGGGAAGAGAACAGAGATTGGGGAGGAGGGGGGAGCACAGAGATGGAGGAAGGGGGGAGAGAACAAAGATGGGGAGGAGAGAACAGAGATGGGGGAGAGAAAAGAGAGGGAGAGAACAGAGATGGGACAGAGAATATAGATGGGGAGGGAGAGAACAGAGATGGGGAGAGGGAAAGATATATGGGGAGAGGGAAAGCGATATGAGGAGGGGGAAGGAGAGGGATATGGAGAGGAGAAGGGGAGATATGAGATATGGGGAGAGGGAAAGAGATATTCGAAGAACAAGGATAGAAAAAAGATATGCGAAAATAAATATGGAGAGAGGAAAATAGGTACAGGGAGGGGAAGGAGTGATAATCGATATGAGGGGGAGGAGAGATAACAGATATGGGGGAGAGAGAAATTGATAACACATTTGGGGATGAGAGAGACATGACACGGGGTGGGGAGAGGAGAGACATAAATGCGAAGGGAGAGAGACATACATGGAGGGACAGGAAAGAGACAGACATGAGGATAGAGAGGGTAGGGCACCACGGGGGTGTCCCGCACAGGGCGCCTAAATACTTAAGGCCGGTCTTGGTTGATTAAATACCTTCTGATAGTTTTTGCATTTTGCCTTTACTTGCCAAGTCAATGTAAACTAATAACCAAGTTCTACACAATGGTGTACATTGGTGCAAAGTGTGTTAATAAAAACTATTTGTGTTTCCTCTCAAGCTATCAGGCTTTATATGTCCAATAAATGTTGAACTGTGGTGAATTGACAACTAAGCTGCAAAACATTGGCCAAAATAGACAAGTTAGAAAAACTGTATACATTTTTCAAACTAAGTCCTAGGTTTTGTAATGAGTAAACCTCATAGAGCTTATGAGTTATACAACTTACATAGCTTATACGTTATACATTTGTATGTATCACACATACACATATACAGCACACACAAACAGAATGTAATACATACTCGCTGTCCATAAAATGATGGCAGAAAATATTCTTTTGCTGCTCGTAAACTGGTACTTTTGTCGCAAGAAACACAACTTTTCCTTTTTGACATTGTGGCATGGATTTTAAATGACGTTCACATATTGAAAGTGCCACCAATGTTTTTCCCGAACCTGTAAAATGATGTATTAGTAACAGAAAATCTGTGGATAATTTTTTTTAATGCATAACAATAATATATTAAATAATTTTGCAATGGCCAGTGTTGTGCTCAAAAGATTTATATTTGTACAAGAATAAAGTTCTTAATCAAAAGAGTCCCTCTTACGATTCTGTCTGGATAAATAGCAGGTTAGCATTCTGGATTGTGGGATTAATTGGAATTATATTTACTGTGTGTGGAAATATAAAACATTTAAAAGTAATATTGGACCATTAAACTTAATTTTACATTCTAATATAGGAGTAAAAAATGAGTTGTCTGAGGACAGTTTATCCTCTGACCGGCAGCTGCCATGCTTCCCTGGGAAGTCTTCTGGTTGCCTCTGTGGTCACAGCTTCGAAAGTGAAAAAAATTCACTTCCGTCGCTCTGAATATATTGCGTAACTGCCCCTAGAGGCAGTCAGCAACATTGCAATGAAAAAAACCCCACTTAATTATCTTAAATCTAGGATTAGGGTTAGATTAGCTGATAGGGTTAAAATTAAAATAAATTAAGGGATAGCATAAGGTTAGAGTTGGGGTTAAATTTAGTGTTAGGGTTAAATTTAGTGTTCGGTTTGGGTCAAAATTTCAATATAGGAAAAAAACAAAAAAACACTATTTTTAGAAAAAGTCGTTTTTAATTTTTTTTTTAGCATATTGTATGATTTCTTTTGTAGTAAATTATAACATATGATGAACATAATGGTATCTAATGAAAGCACTTCTTATGACGATAAAACGACATATCATTTGTGTGGGTACAGTATGTGAGAGAGAGAAAAATTACAGCTAAACACAAACACCCCAGAAATGTAAAACCAGCCCTTGTCACCAAGGGAAAGTCAAGGTCAAAATGTCTTGTCACTAACGGGTTTTTTGCATTGGTCTAACCTGTTGGGGCACATATAAGTGTATTCTTCCCGCTATGTGCAGGTTGCGCCAGCTCTTCTTGATACTTCCTCAACGTCAATACAGGAGCAGATTCAAAGAGAGAACCTATTACATAAAAGTAAAATGTCTGTCGGAGCCATGCAGTGTAACGTAATTAAATTACTAACTGCTATACAGAAACATTAGTCTTCCAGCATTAAACTACCTAGAATTCATGTGGACAACAAATTCCAGTTGTTTGAATAATACTCACTGCTTATTGTAGGGACCTTGGGTGTGTTCATATCATGATCAAAACCAGGAGAGGCTAAAATAAAAAAATAAATAAAACAAATCATATTTTGTAGATGTTCCAGTATGAAATATTTAAAAATTGAATCTACTGTATGTAGCTTGGATGCACACAGTTGTTATAATATAATAATAATAATATATAATAATAATAATGATAGTAATAAAATAATAATCATAAACTTTATTGATAGCAGAAAAGGGCAGTAAGGTTAGACATATGCACAAGAGGACACAATCTTGCATTGAAAGTAAACGGATTACAAAACAGATTTTTAGAACTGATGAAATCTTTCATGTCCACTATTCTAGTATTACAATTAATGGAAAACACTGACATTTTGGAGGGAAAGCAGAAAAAAATACAAAAATCTACATTCCAAAAGATACAACATTACTTTACTAATTTCTGTACTGTTGAGAAAATCCACCACTGTGATATTCACATTTACTTTGTAAAAAATGTTAAATCCATTTTCTTTCAAGTGTCCAAGTCTTATGAGGGACATATTCTACCTTCATAATTAATGTGTGTGGAGAGTTGAGGCATGATAATTTTAACACTTGTAAGCAAAGAAAATAAAATCATTGTTTTCAGTCACCTGACAGACCGCAATTTAATGGGTCAACCTCTTCGGAATAACTAACTATATTAAAGACACTGTGCTCTTCCTGTTCTTCACCAGCCGCCACCGTCTCCATTTTAGAGTCTAAATAAAAACACAATAACTAATGTTATATTTCAAGTCATAAACAATTTCACTATTCTGTATTGTCTAGATTGCGGTAATAAAAGTTAACATTCTGTCTTAATTTGTACATAGACAACATATTTAAATACGTTTTTTTTTTTGGGATATATATTATGTTCAGGTGGTCAGTTCATCTGTGTCTCGTGGGAAGGAGCTTACTTACAGGCTATAATTAAATGCTTTCCTACGTGAAATGCATGAGCATACTTGCAATTTTCTTTCATTTTAGACAAGGGAGGTTGAAGCAAAGCTATTACATATTAATATTTTAAGTTTCAATATTAGAAGATGGGTGCTCCTATGTCATGTTAGATGCTATAAGTATTTAGAATGGAGACAGGCTTTGCATATTTCTAAACTTCTTTGCAGAGTATAAATGGGTCGACGAGCCTTTTGGTTTGGTGTATGATTTCAAAATGGCTTTCAAAACATGTAAATGGGCTTTTTACATGCACAGTCACCAGTGCTGGCACATATTTTACATTTTACATCTCAGTATTGGAGACACGGGAATCCAGAGAAAGGTTGAGTGGGTATTTGTTGCATAAGCACTCTGCCCACTCATATCGATCTGACTCAAACATCACACAATACGTGGATGCAGAGCACACAACCATCAGGGAACTCCCTTACCAAGCCAACTAATGTAAGGCAATCAGGACAAACATGACATCATTTTTTGTTATGATGGGGTGGCGAACAAGTTGGTATCTTTCGACACTAGGAAATAGTTCTGCAGAAGCCCATGATTGGCACAACTGGTATACTGGTGGGGAGCCCACTGACTGGATCCCAGTTCATGCCATTTTCTGAGCAAGAGAAAGCCTTCAAAAACTACATTTTAATTTATGTATTACAAAAAATTTAATATAAGAAACAACTAAGTGCATATATTATACACTGTACCTTTTTTCGTACTGAAGTGATCCTTTGATGTGAAGTGATAAAATATACAGTAGGAGAGTAGGACTTTGTATGTGTGTGATGTTAAAGAACCAAACCCAAAATGTTTAATGAGGCAGAAGGCCACCATTGACAAGTTATTCACTCCATGGGAATAGACAGATACGATCTAGCAACCATGTAGAGTTTAATGCCTCCTTAAATGTCTGTGAAGGCACTGCATTAAAAGTACATTTGAATAGTTATAAGAGGAGTGTCTGATGTCAGCAGTGTCATATAAATAAACACTGCATTCCATAAAGTGACTAAATTAAAAAAAATAAGTGGAAGCGTCACCCAGAAGGAAACCCTTAATCTGAATGGTGGATAGATACAAGATAACAATAAATACAAATCTTTAAAAAAGCAACACTGAAATTCCCATACTGATTGTGTATATTTGGGATTTGACCCTGAAACGATTACAAATACATCACCTTTATTTGAAGACCAGACCTCTAGGACTCGTGTATATTCTTCTTCTTCCAAAGCCAAACTGAAAACCTTAGGCCATTCTTTTTTATCTGATCGAAGAAGGCAGTCAATGAGCTTCTCAGCGCCTGCTGAAGCCCCTTTGAGCTTTGTTTCCTAAAAAACAAACAAGCATTATAACTTTTTGGATGTAGACCATATAGGATGTACCAATAACTAAAAGAAAATAAAGTATTAACTGTTTCAATGAACTGTTAAATCTTAACTTTCATTCACAGAATTTTTTTCAAATGGGTCTCCATATGGTCCTTAAAAGGGGCACTTCTATGTGCCAAGGACATCCAAACAGGAGAGCTTGTATTGGAGAGACAGGCAAGACGGCTGCTACAGCAACAGGATAACTGATAAATTGTACTTTGCACAATGCAGTACTTATTAGGATGACAGAAGTTATTTCAGACAACCGGGTACTTAAAGGAATTATCAACATTTTTTAAATTTATTTATAATTAAAAATTTTACTAAGATGAATATTAGTCATTTTGACCATCAGTAATGGACAGGACAAATAAATGACAGACAAACATTTATTAATTATTACAAAGAATAAAAGGTTTTGAGTTAAATTTCCAGCTAAACAAGTATAATAATACAGTATGATATGGTAATTTTCCAAAGTGCAACTAAGGGGTGATCAACAATTAACCTAAAATCAGATTAAAAAAGCAAGGAAGGTACTTCCAGCAGCCTAGTACTACAAGATGTTATATAGAGGCGCCCTCTGGTGGACAAACTAGACAACACTCAAAGCATTTGATCATACCAAAAGCATTACAGGCATATAAACAGAGGTATATAAGTGGAAGGGGATATAAAAAAGGGTTATACAGACGAGGAATGGTATTCAGGATATCTATATTTAGCCATAAAAACAATTCATAATGTAGCATTGTAAGAAGTCAATATTTAAGTTATGTTTAGATGGTATATGACCCCAGTCCAATTAAATATATTTCAGGCAACTACATCAGAGACCTGCTGGAGATGTGACCTCCTTCCAGGTACCCTCCTCCACATATGATGAGATTGTCCCACCCTAGAGTCAACAACAAAAATAAACTACAAGATCTCTTAGAAAAGCTGGTGGAGTACAGGGTCCAGATGTCACCACAAGCATTTCTCTTTTATACTGAGTTATCTCTGATGAGAAAAATCCCAAAACCCTAGTGGTTAACATTATAACAGCAGTACAAATAAACCTAGCAATATACTGAAGGTACGTAGAAATACCATCATGGAAAGAGATTATAGAACAAATAGAATACCAATGGAAATGGGATTTAGTGGAACATATGCATCCTTAAGTAATTAGAGAAAACCTGGAATAGTTGAATCGAGTATCATAAATCTATCTAGACTACAGCAGGATATACCCTGAGGAAACTTATAATAATTTATCAAATTTCTTATCCAGATACCTAGGAAATCTTATTAATGATAAGTACACAGATTTTGAAAGATATCTAAAACACTTGAACTACGGACTCAGAAATGTGTCATACTTATATAAAATGTTCAATCTAAAAAAATAAGGGAATTTTGTGCAGGACTATAGGGCCTCAGAAAGGGAGCAAACCCTCAAGAAGGTCTATTTCATATGGCACTCATGAAACATAAAAAACGAGAAATGCACATAATTTGCAAGAATAGAAAATAGAGTTTAATTGGATATGCTTCAAGTGGAGACCATGTGTGTGCCACACTCATCAAAAAATGAAAAATATCAAAAGACATCAATATACAGTATACAATATAATAATAAAATACAAATATAGCGGCACCAGATCCTGCAGGAAAAAGTGGCCAGATAAGCTGGGTTGGAGCAAAAAAAATAAACTGCACCAGGCCAGTATATCCTAGAACCTGTGCTGTGCGTCCACAGCTATGGACAAATTGAAACACATATGATAGGAATACTTCCATCCCAGTGACATTAACACCTTGGAATGCGCTACTCAATCTAAAAATTAACAACCTAACAAAATATGAAACTATATTAATTAGATCATTATGTATGGGTGTAAGAATATATACAGCTTGTAGATGGAATACATTAGACCTATCTCGGTATGATGTGATTACAATAATAAATAAAATCTGTGTGAATGAAAAGCTATTGAGCATTGTGAACGAGAAATACATGATATTTCTGAAAATATGGACACTGTGGCTTTCTTGCCCTTATGATAGATAATCAGTAATTAGATGATATTAGTATTGACATATTTAGTATAAAAAACAAAAAGTCTGAAATCCCTTCTCCATTCACTGCACTTCACTCTTCCGTGAATAAAGCTCTATACATATGTTTGGAAAATAAGTAAATCTTGATTTCATGATATATCTAATTTTTACATAAAATACATTAGGAAATGCAGTTGTTTTAAGAGCCCCACCCCCCAGCTTTACCTGTATAATTTCCTCAATCTCCCGTACTAAAAGACAATCATTAAAATGTCGCAAAAGTCCTTCAGGGTTCACATTGTTTTTAACTGTGCTATATATGATGTTTAGATGTTTCTTTGCCTCTTCAAGGGATTCAATGCTGCTAAAATCTGCATTTTCTAGTGCTTCACATAGGCCAGTATACCCTGAGGAAATAAACAAAATGTACAGTCAAAAACAAGATTTTGTACATCATGTGTACAAAAAAAATCCCAATTACTGACTGCATACAAATGCAACTCCATTAGTTAGCTTTCTGGGCATACATTCATCCACACTAGCCACTAGACATGTGCAAAACTAAAATTTTCGTTTCGTTTTCGTCCATTCGGACGAAAATGTTATTTATTTAGTCTAAAACTAATTTCGTTCATTACTGCATTCGTTTCAGACGAAATTCGTTCATTATTTTCGTTTCGTTTCATTCGTTCGTTTTATAGAATACGTGTAATACTATTGGCTTTCTATAAACCGAACGAGAGCCCCATTCATAAGAAATTCTTATGAATGGGGCTCTCGTTCGGTTCATAGAAAGGCAATAGTACTACATGTTTTTTTATAAGCCGAAAGTCTATAAACCGAAGGTCGTTCGGTTTATAGAATACATAGAATTACATGTAATTCTATGTATTCTATAAACCGAAAGTCTTTTATGAATGGGTTCATAGAAAGGCACTACTACTGTACGTTTTCTACAAGCCGAAAGTTCTATAAACCGAACGACCTTCGGTTTATAGACTTTCAGCTTATAGTAAACGTACAGTATTAGTGCCTTTCTATGAACCCATTCATAAGAATTATGAATGGGTTCATAGAAAGGCACTACTACTGTTCGTTTTCTATAAGCCGAAAGTCTGTAAACCTAACGTTTGGTTTATAGACTTTCGGCTTATGGAATACATGTAATCCTATTGCTATTCTATAAACCGAACCGGCTTATGGATTACATGTAATACTATGGGCTTTCTATAAACCGAACTAGAGTTCCTATTCATAAAAATTTATGATTGGGGACTCTATTTCGGCTTATAGAATGCCAATAGTACTACGAATGGACGAATGAACAAATGATTTTCGTTTATTAACCATTCGTTCATTCGGCTTTCGTTAGCTTAGCATTTTCGTTATTCGTACGAATGGACGAAAATGCTATTTTCGGACAAAAATGTATTTTCACCTTCCCTTTCAAGTTCATCTTTTAAGTGCTATTTGGAATTATGTAGAAATATTATGATGAAAAATAGGTTAGGGCTCTACCAGTCTGCTCGAGACATGTAAAAACAGTGGGAGGTGAGTTGAGGTCAAATAAATATTTTATCAATTATGAAAAAAATGTAACTATGCATTATGTAGGACTAATTCAACTTTTCTAGCAGGAGAAACTCAACCGATTTATCCCTGCACAACGTATACTTGTCAGAACAAATGTTCATCTCACTTTTAGTCACTAGCTACCTCGGTTTAATCATTATACTTTTAGTTTTGCTACATCACGGGTGTCCACTTAAGTCGGCCACATGAGTAGTATGTACCTATATGCACTGGGCTCCATTCCATTTATTTCCAGTAGAGATGAACAACACAGATTAGTAGCCACAGAATATTGTTTGTTTACTTTGCAGTCTAAAAACGGTTTAAAATATACCTCTATTCAAACAAAACTTCATATTTTTGTGGCTAAAGAGAAGTTAGGTTAATTCACCTGTGCTGAATTTGTTTCATCTGCTGCTTGGACGCCCCTGTACTATAGGTTTATGTAAAGAGGCGATTGCATTCACACTATCTAACTAACTAATGAAGAGATATAGAGAACTATGCTGCATATGACTTTCTACACTTCATGCATCATAGAATGCACCACCTGGTAAAATGATCGATAAGAAACCAACCTGAGGCCCGTAGCCCATCCAAAAACGCCCGGTACCATCCTTGGTCTTCCAGGTCCATTAATTTATCAACGAACAGGGCAGCAGCAGAGGTTGGTCCTTTCAGCTCCATGGACTTTATTTCTTCTATGACTTCTTTAGACGGTACAAAATCCATGGACAATAATAATATTCAAAAGGTCATGAAATGTTACCAAGCTATCAATATAATGAGATACACTGAAAATTACAAACAAACTTGCTGATCTGTCATACAACCTTGACAGACCAGAAAATAAAACAAATATGGTTTAAATATACAGAGGAGCTCATTGTTCCAAACTAGATTTGAGACTGAGCGTTTTTCTTGTAATATTGTATGGGATTCTGTCAGAAGTTACTGACAGTCGGTAATATAAAAATAAGCAAGATATTACTTAAATACTCTTAGTTGTGAGTTTTGGATATCTGCATTAGCATGAAAAATATTGTTCTCACTAAAACATTTGTGGACACTACCATGAAAATGTGTTATGCTCCATTTTAACCGATACCTCTCTGCACGACCGTTGCGCTCCTCAATGGGACTAAAACTCTTCACCAACCTCATCATCACTTCTCACTCGCATCTCCAAGACCAAGTTTTTGCCCGAGCTGCCCCCTCTCTCTGGTACTCCCTTCCACAAAGCATCCAACTCTCTCCCTCCTTTTAACTTGAAAAAAGTCCCTCAAAACTCAACTCTTTAAAGAAGCTTACTACCCAACACACTAGAATACCGGTCACTTTACCTCTAGCTGATCACACCTAGCTGAAAAGCACACCATTCATCTTTGGCCTATCCCACCTAGTGCCACCCATCCACACTACTGTTACTACAACCCTCAATCCCTTATGTGTTTCGTGTACCCCATTCCCTCTAGATTGTAAGCTTGTGAGCAGGGCTCTCTACCTCACGTACCAGTCTGTTCTACTTTGTCTAACTTAGTATGTAGTTCCCTTCTATGCTCTGTATCATGCACTAAGTAAATTGTTGGCGCTTTATAAATAAATGTTAATGTAATTTTAATTTTTGAAGACTATAAAGAAAATATTACTTGTGGACTTTAGCACAAATGGCTTGTGTTCAGATTTAGGCTTTCCATATCTTACTCTTGTAAAAAGATTATCTGGAACATATTTGAATGGGACATAATAAGAACCCTGCAGAATGGATAGTTACAGAAATAGTACACCCAAACTGGAGTGGAGGTGATTTCTGTGCCCAACTTGACTGGAGGCTTTTTGAAATAGCTCCTTTGCTATAGCATTTAGACACTGTCAATCTCACATTGGCTCCTGTATCCTTTGTCCTCCTCTAGATGCCTAATACTAGGCGGGTACATTTTCTTATAGCTGTTTATTTATTAATTTCTGTGGAATATTTTAGGCTTAGTTATTTTGCATTTTTTCTTATGAATTTGTTGCTACTTTAATTATATTACATGTGTATTTTAATGTTCTTACACTGGCATATGCATGCATGTACTGAGAACACCAAATGTGTTAATAAGCAGAAGCGAAGTACACTGAAAATCATTTAATTCTAGTCCCTTTTAGGTACTGGCCAAGCAAACAAACATGAATATTGGTAGATAAATACAATGTAAATGTATCTATTGACTGTTTACCATTTTAACCACAATGGTTTGGTAAATAAAAGAAATCACCTTCTTGCATCCATGGCATCATGTATTCCAGCACATAAGTGGGTCGCAGGATTTTCTCAATGTAAGGTTTATTGAGGCTCAAATATAACTTGTCCGTCTCGCTCATCTCTGTTCTTTTGCTTCCAGTTAGGAGATATCCCCCGCAAAAAAAAAAAGAAGAATCTCCCTTTCTCAAAACTTCTGGAAATGTGATTGCTGGCAAGAGAGAAAAATAATTAGACCATATATAAATATATAGTAATTAGGGGGGCGGACTTCCCTAGGATATGGGGGGCGAACTTCCCTAGGTGCCATCCGGTATACCCAGGGTACTAACACTCTGACAGATGCAGGATGAGTACAATGATAACACTTCCCCCGTATCTGTTGATGGGATGTGGGGATGTCGTGGGTGCAGATTATGGCACCCCGGACTGAAGCGTGTTCAGCAAAAGAGCGACCTGGGAAGACTATGCATTGGTGGCATTACTATGGTCAAGTGAAATGCTTGACTTTAGTAATGAATCTTTATTACAACACAAACTTTGGAATGGATTAATGGTAAAATAACTGGTTGAAAATACTTAACGTGAAATTATTGACAAGACATCCAGGTAGAGTTGGTCAACAGACAGTGCCCAACAAGCAACATGACAGTTAGTGATGTCATTAAAGGTATGTTTGTATCTAGTGAAAAACCCTTTGAGATGCTCACATATTTTCTTCTAAAGATTGATACATTTAGAGATCAACATTGTTGAAACAACATTGTTTCAACAGATTTTGCAAGCAAAAGTCTAAAATAAGAGAAATAGATGTTTTCTGTGTGTCTGGTGTCTCTTGTTTATGACATCACTTGTGGCTTGATGTGCAGATTATACATTTCCCACTGAAAATGAGTTCATTTTGCATATCAAGCAACAAGTGATGTCATAAGTAGGAGACACCACAGACACAATTAGAAAATATATTGCTCTTATTTTATGTTTGCTTGCAATTCAGCTAACACAGAATGTTTTATTTCCTACATTCACAGTATAAACAATGTTTCATTTGACAGAGTCCTTTTAAATGGAGAGTACGGTTTCCTTTCTAGGGGGTGTGGCTTGTCTGACACATAGGCAGATACATCCAGGTCTGTCAGCAGACTGACAGACCATTGACAGGGGCTTTCAGTCACACCTAGCAACACACAAAAAAAAAAAAAGTGCATGGAAATTCCCTACTCTCTGTGTAACATTGACCTTGTGGGGCTGTATGGAGGCAGAAGAAGGAGGGGTTCTGTACGGCCTAGACATCACACAGACCTTGGACTGCCTCACTTACTGCATGCATGGTGGGGCTTGCTAGGGGAAGTGTCCCCTAAGTGGCTTCCTCTCCATTCAGGGGCTCTGTTGCCCCCTCCACCTGCCACTTTAGTCAGCCTAGGCATAAATACATGACTGCACAGGCTTCCAATATCAACTACTCTAAAAAGCAGTATCAAGTCAAATCATGGCCTCTTATTACTAACTTTTTAATGAGTTACTTTCTGCTTTAGAAAAAAAAACTGCTTTAGAAGAAGCAAAAGTTAAAAAAAAATAGTTGCCATTTATTTGGAGTAAACCAGACCAGGATTTACATTCAGCTCTGTCTCTCTCTCCCTCTCTCTGTGCAGGCCTGGTGAGGGTCCTCCTATTGACACTTGCTGTCTGCGCTAGAAAAAAAGACAATCAACGACCAGATCACCTTGCATGCACACAATTACATTAAAGGTTACATGCCATTTTATTCTCATATGAAACGACACTGCACATAGAAGCACAAGTGACAAGGCATAGTATTGTACATGTTTCTAGTATTGGTGAAATACACTTATGTGTACTTTAAAACAAAAATTTAATAGGAGTCTCTAAATTCAATAAGGAAGGCTTAAAAGGAAAGATAGGACTGTTTTCTGTTTTTAGGAGATAGGAACAGTTAAGGAAAAAACTGATAAGTAAGATAATTCATTTTTGTTTTGTTACACTTTATATGCAGTAGTTCTTATCTACACATATTTTTGGGGCACTGCATGTAGACCTGCCCCTTTAATGGTTTGTATCTTGCCCATGAGCCTGATTGCCTGACCGTATATATCCTGTTGCTATTACATAATTTACTGAGTAGCTTCCAATCACTCCTAGATCCTTTTAAAAGGGTGTTTCAGGCTCAAGACATTTTGTTTATTTTATAAAGTGTAGTTGCAGACATTTTGAAATCAAATGGAATTTTTTTGCCTGCAACTGGTATATTTACAACTGAATGAGAAGATCAATTATCTTCTATACCACAGATCCCTCACACAGATCTTGGGCTAAGGGCTAGGTTCGATTTTGCACTATACATTTGCAATTATGCTATATATCAATTCTGTCAGGTATTGACTTTTGATTACCAGATAAACAGTGAACTCTGCCATTGCTGTTAATTATGATTAAAACTATGTGGCAATAGATTTGGAAATCAATATAAGTGAATTCTAATAAATACGGAATATAAAAGAAAAGGACATTTTCATGATCTGAAAACACAACGAAGGCAAACAATCAAATCTATACATGTATTTTGGAGTCTGAATGCCAAAAAAAAAAAAAAAAAATATGGAAATCAATAATAGTAATAAGTAATATACAAGATGCATTTTACTTGATAGTGGGCCTCTTTACCTACTTTAACAGTTTGTGCAAGCCACCACACAAAAATAATAAATTATTCTAGCTCAGATTTCCTTAGTGGCTGGTTCAGCATCATAGGTAGATACTGGGCATTATGGGTACTGTAGTTCACAAAAATTGGAGTGCTATAGGTTAGCATCCCTCATGTACTGTTTTTCCTGCTCAGTTTAATAAAATACAATAGATAATCAGCAATTACTGATCTAGGAACTTTTAAATAAACTGTAGATTAACCAATACCTGGCAATGGTTAGAATTAGATACTTTCAGTTTCCATTCCTATTACAATTACAACTGCTCCTTCTGCACTGTATGGGGGTCCTATTTATATTAATTATTATGTATTATGTTCTAAGCATGGAAAGCATAAAAGATGCCTCAGTAATGCAATTTACACATTCCCTCCAGGATGTTAACAACTAATCTCCACGAAGGTATTCTTCCTGATAAATCTATTTATAAACAAATACCTTTAACCTTTTTACTTATCTCCTTAGTGTACTCACCTTCTACTGAAGATCTCTGACTAAAGAAAACCAGGTTAGCTGCACGTTCTGTCTGAATGAAGTGTGGAAAAGCAGGAAGACATTGGCTATTTCCATTACACACAGAGCCTGAACTGTTATGGGAGAAACGAAACCTGTGTGTTACTAAAACAGGACTTTCTGGTTATGCGCAGACTCAGATAGACCTCCCATCCCATCCAATGATCTATACACCGTATACTCTCTACGTACACTGCACTTCCGTACTCTTTACATTTACAAATACACAGCAGTATACCAAACACTTTAAATTGCAAAGCTGTTAATAGCAAACACATATTATTAGCCCACTGATATTGGAAGGCTGTGCATGATAGGAGTTGTAATACACAGCAGTCATTAAATACAAGGGAAACTTATTTGGCACGGGGGGGGGGGGGGGGGGGGGGTTCCTGGGGTGGATTCCATTTTTGGGGGAAAAAAATCTAAATATAAAAGACAACCCTACAGGAAAAAAGTTTTGCTAGTAAATATTAATTCACATTTAATTTTTTTGTTAATATTTAATAAAAACTATGTATAAAAAGGATTCCATTTTTGGGGAAAAAAATCTAAATATAAAAGACAACCCTACAGGAAAAAAGTTTTGCTAGTAAATATTAATTCACATTTCATTTTTTTGTTAATATTTAATAAAAACTATGTATAAAAAGGGCATTCATTCTTTTTATATCCTTTTCTTTGCCAATCTGCGTCCTCATACATGTCAATGCACCCCCAGTCTTGCCAATCTGTGCCACAGACTTGCCATTCTGCCCACAGATTTGCCAATCTGCCCAACCTGCCACTTAGACTTGCCAATGCACACCTGGACCTGGCATTCTGCCCGCAGATTTTCCAATGCATTCCCATGTTGCACACCCAGGACTTACCCCAGTACATGCCCCATAACCCACACTGCACATCTAGGACTTACCCCAGGACATGCCCCATCACCCACATTGCAAACCAGGACTTACCCCAGTCAGCAGCTAACTTATTTCTTTTAACAACACTGTACTGAGCAGCCAGTCACTGGACTAAACGCTTAACACTTTACCATTTTTATTCAATCATTTTCCCCCCTAATGTGGAGCTCATGCAATATAAGACTGCAAAAGAGACTGGGAGACCAGCTGAGTCAGGCTGCCTGCTGTCAGTGCGCCCCCCCCCCCCCCATGATGAGTATAGCTAGAGGTGGTCTGTGCCAAGGATGGAGGCAAGACCTTGCTAGCCAGCAAGAGCTCCCTCCCTACCATGAAAGATTTAAATATATAAAAATTTTGTTTTCTGAAAAATCAACAAAAACTTCTAGCTTTGGTCTGTGAATGTGTGACTTGTGAGTGACTGTGTATGTGCGTGCATATATAAGAAATATCTGAGCCATCTGATCAAAGATGTCTGCCTTCTTATAGAGCTATACAAGGAGAGAGCTCGACTTTATTTGTATTCTTTCTTGAAAGCATTTCCATTTAAAATGTCTACAATACTTCTAAGATTTTTTTACATTTTTTTTTATTGTGAAGCAAACAACAAATAGAAAAAGTCAATGTGCATAACTATTCAGCCCCCTCAAGTCAATACTTTTGTGACAATCACAGCTCCAAGTCGCTTTGGATAAGTCTCTATGAGCTTGCCACATCTTACCACTGGGATTTTTGCCCATTCCTCCTTGCAAAACTTAATTAGGTCCCCCTGCTGATTCCATGCAAAAAGTAGGGTCTCTCTCTGTGCTAGCAGCGAGAGACCCACACATTCAGAAGTCAGAGCAGGGCGAGACCCCGCTCTGATTGGCTGTGCACATGCTGACAACGACCAGGAACTGCTGGGTCTCCCATGTGAGACACAGCAGATAGTAAACCCGCGTGTATCTATTAAGATGCACGTCGGGTTTACTTACAAGTCCCGGGACATGTTTTGTTTAACCCTTGCTTCCTTCATGTTTCATGTTGTTTCTATTTCCCTCCTCCATGCAGTAGGTAGAATGCACGGAGGAGACAGCCAGGAGGTGAGTACATGGGAAGGGATGGAGGGCGGGTGGCATATTAATGGGCAAATTGTCTGGGGCATAATAATGGCAAAATAACACTGGCATATTACTGGGCAAATTGTCTGGGGCATAATAATGGCAAAATAACACTGGCATATTACTGGGCAAATTGGCTGGAACATATTAAATAGTAAAATATTACTGGCATATTACTGGGCAAATTGGCTAGGGCATTTTAACTGGTAAAATAACACTGGCATATTACTGGGCATATTGGCTGTGGCATTAAAATGGCAAAATAATACTGGCATGTTACTGGGCAAATTGTCTGGGGAATATTAATGGCAAAAGAATACAATCATATTAAATGGTAAAATAAAACTGGCACATGTTTTGTTTAACCCTTGCTTCCTTCATGTTTCATGTTGTTTCTATTTCCCTCCTCCATGCAGTAGGTAGAATGCACGGAGGAGACAGCCAGGAGGTGAGTACATGGGAAGGGATGGAGGGCGGGTGGCATATTAATGGGCAAATTGTCTGGGGCATAATAATGGCAAAATAACACTGGCATATTACTGGGCAAATTGTCTGGGGCATAATAATGGCAAAATAACACTGGCATATTACTGGGCAAATTGTCTGGGGCATAATAATGGCAAAATAACACTGGCATATTACTGGGCAAATTGGCTGGAACATATTAAATAGTAAAATATTACTGGGCAAATTGGCTAGGGCGTTTTAACTGGTAAAATAACACTGGCATATTACTGGGCATATTGGCTGTGGCATAACAATGGCAAAATAATACTGGCATATTACTGGGCAAATTGTCTGGGGAATAATAATGGCAAAAGAATACAATCATATTAAATGGTAAAATAAAACTGGCACATGTTTTGTTTAACCCTTGCTTCCTTCATGTTTCATGTTGTTTCTATTTCCCTCCTCCATGCAGTAGGTAGAATGCACGGAGGAGACAGTCAGGAGGTGAGTACATGGGATGGGATGGAGGGCGGGTGGCATATTAATGGGCAAATTGTCTGGGGCATAATAATGGCAAAATAACACTGGCATATTACTGGGCATATTGGCTGTGGGATTACAATGGCAAAATAATACTGGCATATTACTGGGCAAATTGTCTGGGGAATAATAATGGCAAAATAATATTGGCATATTACTGGGCAAATTGTCTGGGGCATTTTAAATGGTAAAATAATACTGGCATATTACTGGGCAACATGTCTGGGGAACAATAATGGCAAAAGAATACAATCATATTAAATGGTAAAATAAAACTGGCATATTACTGACCAATTTGACTGTGGCATAAAAATGGCAAAATAATACTGGCATATTATTGGGCAAATTGGCAAGCTGGCTGTGGCATATTAAATGGACAAACAGTGGCATATTTTAAATGACAAACTGTCTGTTGCATTTGGTAATGACAACGTGACTGTTTTATGTTAATTGGTACCCGACAGTGGCTTATTTTAATTGGCAAAATGATGCTATGGCATGTTCTGTGGGGCAAATTAACACCGTGGCATGCCAAATTGTGTGGGTGCAATATGAGTGTAAGCCAAGTGCTGTAGGTGCAATATAGGTGAATGGCAAGTGCTGTGGGTACTGGATGGGGCTGTGTTAATTCCTTTGGCATAACTATGGGGCTCCTGTGTGAAGCACAATTAATGGGGCTCCTGTGTGAGGCATAATTTATGGGGCACCTGTGTGAAGCATCATTTATGGGGCTCCTGTGCGAGGCATGTTTTGTGGGGCTTCTGTATGGCATATTTAATGGGCCATCTAACTGGCATTACTAAGGGATCTGTTTGGCATGGTATTGGAGGAAATCCAGGGGGGGCAACACCTTTAGTTACCGCACCGGGTGACACCAACCCTAGTGACGCCTCTGTTGACAACTATTATACGAGCATAGTATAATTTGAAAATGTATACTGCTTTGAGACGGTTGCTTGTGGGACCATTAGACAATATCGGAAGGATTTTCCCAAGCAGTTTGCGCAGCCAAAACATAGCCGTGGAACAACCACGGTTTTACGTCACAAGGAGCTACTTGCTGTCAGATATGTGGACAAAAAGACGGGTTTATGTTAACTACAATAAACGATGAATGCACAGTGTCAGTGATTGTGAGAGGGACAACTGAGCACACTAGAAAACCACACTGCATAGTGCAATACAATAGGCACATGGGGGGAGTGGACTTAGCGGACCAATGCCTTGTTCCATACCTTGTACAGAGAAAGACCAAGATATGGTAAAAACAGGAAGCATATACCTTTTACAAATGGCAATGTACAATGCCTGTGTGTTGTACACAAAAAGCTGCACAGAGAAGAAATACACTTTCCTGGAGTTCCAGATACAAATAATTTCAAATTTTGGTTTTCAGCAGTCTGTAATGCCAGAAACCTTACAATCTGAAAATGTCATGAGACTCACTCAGAGGCATTTCCCTTGCAGGATCCCCCCTACTGCCTGCAAAAATGCACCACTGAAACACTGCCGTGTGTGCAAGACAGAGGGCATAAGAAACAATTCAAGCTACCACTGCCCATCTTGCCCTTCACTGCCAGGCCTTTGCATAAACTGCTTCGGTGACTACCACAATCTAATGAGATATTGGTAGATAACATTGCCGTGTGCCACAAACTGCCCCAGTTGTCTGAAAATTCAAATCACCTTGACAGTTAGTTATAAGTTCTAAAAAGTTTTAAATAGCTTAAAGTTTTTCATTTAGGTTGCACACTTTTCAAAAATATATACTATTATAGGGAATGGGGGACTGCAATAGTACCCCAAATGAGACATGGTCCTGCCAAATCAATCTGTGAAATTCCAAATTTGGAAACCGCAATATGCAGGTTATGGTTTTTGCCCTCTAACTTCCAAAAAGCATGGGGCACCAATGAATGTGGGGTATTTCTGTAATCAGGAGAAGTTGTTGAAAATGTTTTAGTTTTTTTTTCTGTAGCTGCACCTGACTGAGGAAGAAATCCTAAGAAAAACAGTAGCTAGCAGCGTTAGCCAAAAAAATGTTAAAAAAATGAACTACCCCTATATTTAGTAAACAAATTGTGGCACAATGCCTGAATCAAACATCTATAACGACCCCTAATAGAAACCCCAGGTTGTCTGCTTTCCAAAAATATATGGCTTTCTGGTAGGTTATAGATTATTTGACCATCTTTGACACCAAAGACACAGCATATAATTTAAAAAAAAAATGCATTTTGGAAACAGAAATGTACACCTTTAAATATTTACCCTATAAGTGCTAAAAAATATTAAAATTCTTATCATCTAAAATATTTTCTAAACCAGTAGACATAGCTAGATTTATGTTGGTGATTATATTTCTTTAACTTTACTAAATATGTGCAAATTATTAGAAGGAAAACTTTTTTCAATATTTTCTTTATTATTTCATATGTACTGTACAGTAAGTATGGATTCTACATGTGCAAAGGGTTTCATAAGAAAGCCCTATTTGTCCTTTAAAAAACAATATATAATTTGTGTGGGTACGATAAATATTAAAGAGGGGAACCATGGTTGAATGAACATATGGTTAAAATGACAAAAAGGCTCACGTCTTCAGTCATGAAGGGGTTAAAATCCTTGATTGTGTTTACCTCTACCACTTCCGCTGTAAGGCTATTCCATACATCCCAATATTACTTTTAAATCGTTGCCCCTCTAATTTTAGACTCTGTCCTCTAGTTGTGGTAGTTTTTCTTCTTTTAAATATACTCTCTTCCTTTACTGTGTAGATTGCCTTTATGTTTAAATGTTTCTATCATATCCCCCCTGTATCGTCTTTCCTCCAAGCTATACATATTAATTTATTATCCCACTAACGAAAAACATTTTTCTACTTAAAGTGCTCCCAACATTTTTAGCATACCGTTTTCTTCCCCCTGGCGGGGAAACAGAGTTTTGTGGATAGCAGTTGAAACATTATTGGTTGTATTTAGAGGCCCTGGGTGTCCGGTTGTGTTTTGTATTCACCTTAAATTAAGACTATAACTGCAATGCATTTCTTTTACAAAACATTCCTTGGTTCTCTACAACAATTACCAGTACTTGTGCACCCCTATACTGCAGTGCATCTATAGAAGCGTAATCTATATATATGAAGGCTTCATGAGATAGGAAAACCCATACTGAATTTCTTCAATTTTTTTGTTCCTTGTCACTTTCCAATAGTGTCTAGGTCTGACATAAAATTCTTACATGAATCTTAAACACAAAAAAAAAGTGCAGATTTCCCACCCCCATTATTGCTTGAGAGTAAAATATGTGAGCAGAACTCTGCTCAAGGATATGTGAGTGTATTCACATTTACTTTCAACACTTGCACTTTTGTGTTAAGATTTCTACACTATATTATTATTTATTTGTTTTTTATCCCTTCTGGCAAACACCAAGCGGATTACCTCGCATTTAAGGGTAATCCTTATTTATATTTTCTGTATTCAAGTGTTGGGTTACAGCGCACATTTTCACTTGTTTGTTCTGTGAGTGTGGGGTGTCTCAACAAAGCAAAATAACCATGTACTGAAAAGGCCTATTATTTTTTCCTTATTAGTAGGATACGTCATCAAAGCTCCCTCAATACAGCATTAGTGCTCAATACAGGATAAAGAAGGGTTCACTTTTGGGATCGGTAGTTTAAGAATTTACGGATTATTTCCTGTGCTATTTAGCTCTTTTCTGTCCATATATTCCTGTATATCTGTTAATTCCTAATCTGTCATAGCATAATATATATTTTTTTTAAAACACAGCTGCCAGACTCATCTTTATTGGTTGTCTGTCTGATTCGGCTTCTCCCCTCCCCTCCCCTCCGCTATGCCCTCCACTGCCTCCCCATCTGTTCTAGGATTAAATTTAAAATTCTTAAAATCTTTAACCTACAAAACCTTCCATTCCTTGTCCCCTCCGTATATTGCCTCCCTCGTAAACCGATACCTCCCTCCACGTCCTCTGTGCTCCTTAATGGGTCTACAGCTTTCCTCCTACCTCATCCCACTCGCGCATCCAAGATTTTGCCCGAGCTGCCCCCTTTCTTTGGAACTCCCTTCCGCAGAGCATCCAGCTCTCTCCTTCCTTTTCAAACTTTAAAAAGTCCCTCAAAACTCATCTCTTTAATGAAGCTTACTACTCATCCAACTAGCATACCGATTGGTTTACCTCTAGCTATTGCCACCTAGCTCTCACTGTCCTCAAATCACTGTTAAGATCAGGTAGCTTACAACTGATCCAGCTAGAACACACACAATTACTCTTTGGCCAAAACCACCTAGTGCCAGTCATCCACATTACTGTTACTACAACTACATTGTCCTCTTCAATCCCTTATGTGTTTCGTATACCCCATTCCCTCTAGATTGTAAGCTTGCGGGCAAGGCTCTCTACCTCACATACCAGTCTGTTCTAGTTTGTCTAACTCAGTATGTAGTTCCCTTCTATGCTCTGTATCTAGTGCTACGTAAATTGTTGGCGCTATATAAATAAATGGTAATGTAATGTGTGTGTGTGTATATATATATATATATACCCACACACACACACGTACGTACATTAACCCCTTCCTCTGCTTGTGTTACACTCTTGCTCAGTAATCATAAATGAATTCAGATACTGAATTTTGAGCTTATTAGATATATAAAAACATGTCAAGACCTAGTGCAGTTTTGCTGATGTTATCAGACATGGTTAAAATGTACCACTTGTTTCCTTTAAAGTTAGACACATTTCTTTATACCAGCAATTTCATTATTATTATGCTTTTCCTCAGTGGCACAAGTTACCACTAACTTTATAAAAATCCTCCAGTTTCGGGTATGATTGGACCTCAGTTAGAACCACAAACTATTTGGAAGGTTAAATATATGAGTGCTTACATGGCCCCAACATATGCCTCTTTATTTCTTTAGGAAGCTGTATTGTTGATCTACTTTAAAGGGACACACACCTTCATATTACTTTTTACATTCACAGAACAAATAATCAAACATGATTTATACATGTTGTTAGCAGCATTGCAAGCAAAGAGAAAACATTGTTCAAAAGGAATTTGGTGACATCACAGTGTTTTGAAATGCAAATTACACATTCCCAAGTGATGTCATAAAAAGACATTTAATACATATTTTTCTTTTGATTTATGCATTTTCAGGTCATTCTGCAAACTAATGTATAGACCATTTTTAAAAAGTTTTTTACATACGATCAGTGTTTGAGTGCCTTTATTACACACATACACAATGGGGTTTATTAACTGCAACGTTAGCCTAACTTGTAATGTGCAAATTGCAATGTGTAAAATGAATAAACATACCTGTTACAATTTCTCAAGGCGTGATCTCACACTGAGATAAGAAAACATAAACACAATCTAATGTATCCAAAAGAGTTAAATATATTTAATATTTTTCATATCTTACAATCCCAACATGAGAAAAAGTATAGGAAAAGAAAAATACGTCTCATGAAAAGGCATTTTTAAAGTTTATGGCAGTCACATAACCTCCTCCCCACCCCTCCCCCGAGAAGAATAGCACCAGATACCTCATTACATTTGGATGTTGGGTGGATATATACATATGTTCAGCAAATATTGTGGTAACTGATGCAAAAAAAGTTTTTTTTTTTTTTTTTACAAGTCTTGAATGGAAGCAAATCTACCCCTAGTACAAAAATCCAAATTTACAGCATAGCATGGCACCCGCACAAGTCCCAGGTTCTCCTGCTATATGTATAATTGTATCTACATTGAGGCAGTATCCACAATATGGAGCACACAGTAGCTGCTGCAGACAAACTAAAAATAGTCAATTTTTAGACACATATTTATAGACATCATGAGCCAAACAAATTCAGGGGCCAGTCTCATCATTTTTATTAGCCAGGGAAATGGTAATTTCATTAAGCTCTATGCTAAACAATTTTAGGAGCCTTAGCTCACTGGTTCTTGGGATTTATAAAGCCAAGCAATAGCCCAATGTTAGAAGATGATGATGATAAGCAGTATAATACACTCACAGCGTTATTTCATGGGTTAGCTAAATTTGAGGCAGAGTAACAGTTGACACTATACATATTTTTCCAATGTAAATAAACGATGGGACGGAACCGAATCCTTAACAAAAAATAAATAAAAATACAATTAGGAAATGTATGAAAAGCCACGGGGGAGAAAAACCTAACATGTTAGAGTCAGGGGCACTATTAATCTTCTCATTTCCGATAAGCATTGAGGGTATGAGATTTATGGATGAAAAATTATTGTTTTCAAATCTAAACATAGATAACCGATGGATAAAAGAGAGGCTGCTAAAACACTACAGCCAAAAAAAACAACATTTCTTAAATACCATACAGTTTTAAGCATACATTACACAAGTTTATAGAGAACTGCTTTACATTTGGTATATCTATTAAAGAGTGCCCTTTCATTTACAAGCACAAAACCTTTTTTTACCATTTATTTTTGATTTCTAAAATGCTTTAACACCGATAATAGATTGAAATGTCTCACATTTTCCAGTATTGCTGCTTCAAACTAAACTAACTCATGGTGATATGCCTGTATGCCACAAAAGTAAGGATTTTCAGATTGTAAGCCCTGAGCAAATCAAGCATTTAAGGACTATTACAAATGTACCATTTAAATCATTTCCTCTACAAACTGGATTGTTAAAGACATGACTGTATTAGCAGTACAGGGTTATAAGGTTGAATGCTGTGCTCAAGTGTCTCTTGTTTCTTAAAGTTTCTTTTCAAATGATGGTAGCCATGAATGGCATTAAAGGGACTGTCTGGTGTCAAAAATGCCTCTTCCAAATGTTAATAGATATTAATGTGCTTTCAAAGTACTTTAAAATGCATGTTTTACATTTTGCATTGCTTAAAATACAAAATACTTACACAGTTAGATGAAATTGTGAAATTGCCCACAATAGAGTAAAAGTAAATTTCCCTTTTTTTTTTGCTGTAGGAACCAATGTCATTTCAAATGAATGGAATATCCTGTTTCTCTAGTGATGTCATCAGACAATGTGTTGCACTGTTAACAGATCCTATGTGTACAATAGTAAGGGCTACTTAGATCCCACACAGTGCATTGTGTGGGATCTAAGTAGCCTTAGTCAATGTTATGCAAAATTCCAGCCTCAAATCCCATTGGAAAAAAATTCCTGTGCACTATACAAGCAGTAGTCTAACTTGCACCAATGTGAATTTGGGGACTAGATTGTCCCTTTTAGCTTTTATGTATAAGAGTATAAACAATCGCCACCTGCTCAAGAAGGTTTGCGAGTCCTTGTGTCCTGTTGACCACCGTATTGGAGTAAAATGCTAAATTACATGTGATGTAATTTTATGAACTGCGGTGAGGTTGAATGAAATTTAAAAGAATTTTCATTATTAGGACAACAGCAGGACTGTTCATATAGAAGCAGCAATAAGTCTTTATATGCAGTTTTTAGAATATTTGACTTGTTGAGAAACTGATGATACAGATTCTCTTTACTTTACATGATTTAATACTTTTTCTCTAAATACATTGTTTTTTCACACACACTCTAGGTGGCTCACTAACCCTTTATCCCCTTTGCGACAATGGACGTATCAGGCACGTCCAGCCAGCGACTGTGTTGCTGACAACTATGATGGTGCTGCTCTATTGCCTCGAAGTCGAGTCATTAGGCAGCAGAGATTTTCAATCTGGGGCACCTCCAATATAGCTGCTGCCCTCTTGTAGGCAGAGCGTCGTTAGTGAAAATAAATTAACTTTTGTTGCTCTGATGCTGTTGCTTGACTGCCCCTAGAGACAGCAACATTGCACACAAAAAAAAGACTTAGAGGGGGCATGTATTAAAAAAAATGCAAATATATTTTATGTGCAAAACTATTCTTGCACTTTGCTCCTTTTGCAATGTACCAAACATTTAGCACTCAATAGTACATATGAGCAAATTGTGAATAAAAACAGGCAATTTTGCGAATATTTTTTCCCTCTTGATAGCACTCAGCTGGTGTAATTTTCACACGCAAATAAGAATAATTTTTCACAAAATATTCGCAAAACTCTTTAGTATGCGCAAATATAATCACAATTTATTTGCGCAACTGGAAAAATGCACGCTAAATAAAAATAGACAGAAGAGGCGCAAATCAGTAAAAACAGGCACAAAATGTTACAATACCGCAAATTGCTCCTTACTCATGTTTTACCTACTTTTCTTTCCCACTGCACTTGTTTAGTACATGCCCCCCTTAATTAGCTAAAATCTAGGGTTAGAATAACTGTTAGGGTTACAATTAAATTAGGGTTAGCATAAGGGATACAGTTACAATTAGAATAAATTAAGGGTTAGGGTTAAATTTAGGGTTCGGTTCAAAAGGTCACTGTAGTCACTTTTTGGGTTATTGTCCTATAACTCGCAAAAAAATGCAGAAAAAAATGGAAACAAGCATATTTCTGAACTCTGAACAAAATGTAGAAACTATTTAGACGGGGTCCTTTTTAATGATTGCATTTGTGTAAATTATTTTTTAGGTCAAGTTTAGAAAAAGTGTTTTATTTTTTCATTATATTTTATGATTTTTTGTAGTAAATGGTATCGAATGAAAGCCCTTCTTATGAAGATAACATAGAATTTGTGTGTGCACAGTATGTGAGAAAGAAGAAATTTACAGCTAAATACAAACACCCCAGAAATGTCAAAACGGCCCTTGTCACCAAGGGAAAGACAAGGTCAAAAGGTCATGTCACTAAGGGGTGAACCCCTTCAGGACAATGGTTTTGTTTGTTTTGATGTCCATTCTGGACAATAGCTTTTTTGAAACTTTAGCTAAGTGTGTGTTAAATTAAAGTGCAAGCTTGCTTTTTAAATGAATCCATATAATAAATCGTTGTTGTTTTTTAAGGGCAGATAGGGCATTATTTTGCGAGCATTTTTTTTAAAGACTTAACCCTTTGTGTAATGTAGAAAATGTAATAAAAAGTGTAACAATGGCAAAAAAAAGTGTTATTTTATTACATTTTTTTCTCTCTGACATGATAAAATGTGTCGGTGATAGAGAGGGAAGATTTTGACAGTGTTCATACAGCACAGATTGTCATTTAATGTATTTTTTGCATGTGATCAATGTGATTGATTTTCACAGTGATCACATTAATAAATGCAAAAAAATAATGGTTGATCCTGGTCTGCCTAACTGTTAAGGCAACCAGGATCAACTTTCCCCACCTATCCTCCCAAATTTGGGGGAGGATGACAATGGATTTCTGGGTGTTTCAGACTTGCCTCAATCAGAGGCAACCTGAAACAACCCTCACCCTATTTTCATAGGGTGAGGGGGCATGATTAACTGGTCACTGACACTTGTCACTGGCCTGTCACTTTAAGACATGCATTTGGAGTTTGTACATGTATTGTCGTGAAGTGGTTAAAAGGGCCAAAAGGATGATATCGCTTTCATGCAAAGTCTAAATCAAATTATTACTCAACTATATATAGAAGACATTTAAAATTGCTAGTGGTAAGAGCTCGTATCTTTTCCATTTTTGGTAACAAACAGGAGCAAGATCTTATTTTAGAACTACAGAAATTCTATGAGCCAGGGGCTGGGAAGGTAGACTTATTGACTCAATGAATCAAAGAGATATTGAATGGAATTACCTGGCAGCAGGCAAGAGGAATGTAGATCTGAGGACAAGTCATTTTAAACGAGGAACTTGAGTTTTATGAAATTATACATATATTTTCTTCCCAAAGATATTTCATAATAATCTAGACCCAGGGTAGGCATGCTTTTGAGACAGAATAGCCAAAAGTATCCCTCACGATGATTGACACATTTCAAGAGCCATAACTAGCTACCATCTTTCTTGAATGTAAGACTACCTTGATTATAAGATGACCCACCCAAACTTTGGATATTAAATTTAGGAAAATTATGAAAAAGCCTAAATATAGGACGACACTATAGGACAAATATTTTACTAGTAAATCTTTCACATGTAAATCATTTTTTCACATTTAATAAAAAATTGATTGAAAATGTAAATACATTACGCGTTTTAATTTCCTGTTATTTGCCAATGTGCCCCCAGACTTGTCAATGTCTCTCAAAACACTAGGCCCTGTGTCTAATGGGGCAGCTGGAGGATGTCTGTGTGCTGCTCAATGTGCACAGAAATCCTTGGATGCTGCCAGAAGATGTCAAGGGAACTGGATCTTCGTTTTATAATTAGACCTCTATTTAAAGGCGAACGCAAATATAAGACAAAGAGACTCTGCAACAACTTTGTCTTATATTCATGTAAGTATTGGTATATTGAGAGGAGGGGACTTTCCCACGACTAACTTGACAACAGTGGCTTGGCCTGCAGTTATGCTGCCAAAGAGCAGCAGTTTGCCAGCCTCTGATCTAGACTGCACTTACCAGGGAAATAAAGGTATATTGGCAGCACTTCTTTAAAAATGATTTTTTTAAAAATTATTTACATAGTTTGCTAAAAACCCCCCAAAAATATTGCTTATAGCTACTCAATTTCTTAATCTAACACATTAGATGAATGCTGCTCAGATAGTTCCTCTTTAAGAACTACACAAACTTTTCATCAATCACATTACCTATAATATCCATTTTCATGGCATTACAGGAAGA
Source organism: Pelodytes ibericus (assembly GCA_036172795.1). Taxonomy (NCBI): domain Eukaryota; kingdom Metazoa; phylum Chordata; class Amphibia; order Anura; family Pelodytidae; genus Pelodytes; species Pelodytes ibericus. The sequence continues at coordinate 50,519,302 of CM069860.1, forward strand.
AAGCAGACATATTTTTAGTGGTGCAAACTAAGTTGAATATACCATATTTGCTCTAATATAAGGCAACACATCATCCTCCAACTGCCTGTGAGGATGATCCAGGTCCCCTGCAGCTCTGATGTCTTGCTAGAATTGCAATAGACATGTAGCTTTATTAACCCATGCTTGCTGTGGTAAAATACATTTAAAAAAAATTATATATATTAATCAAATGACACGAGACAGGAAAGACAGATGGCAAAAATTATCTTCATTAAGCCACGTTTTAGTACAATAGAACTAAATTAACTTTAAATGTTCTAGGTGCTAGGTGATGTTTTGCAAAGATTCCATTTCAGTTACTTTGGAAAAGATTTTCTTGAGGTTCAAGTATATCAAAAAGTGTTGCTGGAGAAACACAGCCCTGTGGAGCCTCCTCGTTGGTTAAACTGATTTCATCTGGTGCAGAGTCTTCCTTACCAGGAGTATGTGTGTTATTTAATAGCTGCTCATCCGAGCTATCGTCAAAGTGTAAACCATCCGGCATCCCTGTGGCATCATAAGCATGCCCATTGTTTGAACATATATCATCGCCTTTGGAATAAGACTCGACCCCTTCTCCACTTAGAATGTCTGTGATGCTGGCTGTAGGGGACTGACTGGGTATAGCAATGGAGTTAAAACTAGTGTTTTTTACCGGTAGGATAGAATGATTATTGCATGAAGGATCCTCTGCCATTGGGGTTTCACTGTCACTGTCAATGGTAATAATAATGGGAGAAGCAGCTGGGGAATGCAGTGTACGTTCCCTTCTGCGTTTCTTCTTGTGCTTCTTTTTCTTCTTCTTTTTATGATGTCTTGTGCTTTCTGCTGCTTTTCCTTCATACACGATTTCCACACTCGGGCTTCTTGCCTTCTTCCTCCATTTCTGCTTTGACTCGTGAGAGGACGTGCCAGTTAACTCATTCTCACAATCCTCTCTCTGCCTGGGTAGAGAGGTCTTGACGGTCTGCTTTGGTTCTTCTAAGGCCTTGCCAGACTGATTTTGCTGACTGCAGTCTTCTTTTTCCTGGTTCTCAAGATGGCGTGTTTTGTACTTCCGCTTACCGCTAGGCTTGTCAGAGCGAGTTCGTTCAGTGCCAGATGTATTCATCTGACTGCTGGAACGACTCCTTGGTCTGTACTTTTCATGGTGATGTGATTTGCCAGTGCTGTATCCACTTTCACGTCTTGAGCCTTTCCTTTCACAATAAGACTGCATGCTGTATCCTAAGCCAGCAGGTCTAGAATCATGTCCTCTACTGTCAGTTCGTCGCTTCAAGGACTGTTCATAGCCATCTCTGTGCCGGTTTCTGCTGTAATACGTATACTCCAATTGATATGTACTGCGGTAGTTGTTTGGAGTAAAATCTTTATCACCGTCACGGCTCCTTGATCTTCCTCTGCTGTGGTTCCTGCTTCTAGAGCTGGACCGACCTTTTTCTCTGGAGCTTTCACTGGTCAGTGACACAGTTCTGCTCCGCCAAGATAAACTCCTGTCACTGCTTCTGGATTTTCCCCTCCCTTTGCATTTCTTGTACCCGCTTTTCTCAGGAGTCTTAATCCTCATGTGGTTTTTGCTGTGATGCCTCCTTCGATTTTCATGTCCCTTATTCCGTGACGAACGAGAATAACAATCCGAGCTCCTTGACCTTGCCCTCAATCTTGAAATTGCATAGCTGTTGTATAAATCATCTTTATCCCTTCTTGACTCCCCTGCATTTCTAGAAGACACATCCAGTGGCATTCTGCCCTTGTCTTTCTTTTTGGCATGAGAATATTTAACAGTTTTGTCACTGTACAGAGAAGATGAAGGGGAAGAGGACCTGCTTGACATGTTACTATCACTAAATGGCTTTAGAAAAGATTTTTTTGTATCTTCACACTTTACTTCACAAATGGGGCCTTCTGAATCAGAAGATAGTTCAACTAATTCTGGCGTTCTTTCAGCAAGTGGCTTAACAAAGCCAACTATGACACAATCTATTGCTGCATCTTGTATTTTTTCAGTTGTATCATTTTTAGAGTCTTGGGCAGTCACTCTGCTACTTGAGGGCTCCTCGTCAGAACTTTCTGAGATATCTACCGTTGTTGACACAGGGGCAGTAGGTTGCTCTAAAGTAGAGTATGAAGGCCCAGGAGTCTCATCATCCCATGGCGCTTGACCAACAGCAAGGGATGACTCCGGCACATCTGGGTCCCTTATATTCACCTCATCTGGTGATATTGTAATGATGGATGATTCAGACCTACTACCTTCATCATATGATGGGGCAGGGCAATCATAGTTTGCATGCTGGTCATAAGCTTCGATGTTATAAGGGCACCGAGCAAAGTTAATAAATTCATGAAGAAAGTGGTCTGTACGATGAAGCAGAAAGGGCCACAGATCCTCCACAAATGCTTGGCTTTCCATGTCATAGCGTGTGACATTGCTCATGATGATGTGCTGTACAATGTTAACAAGAGAACCATTGCTTCCAAATAGAACTGTTAACTCTCTCTTCAGCCAGGGAATAAGTCTATGTAGACAAGCAGGATTTCGCCTGAAGAACTCTGCAGAAATAGCACGGTAGCGACCACCATCCTGTACATTCCTCACACGCACTCCAGACCGGTAGAGTGTCCTTCTAAAATTAATAAGATCATGCTCTTGTATCTGCCTCATGGAACGGCCCTCTGCACTGGCCTGTCTCCTGGAGGCGAGCCTTCGCATCATTTGCTGTATTTCACTACCCATTTGCTGAGAAGTTGGATTAGAAAGACCTTCAAAAAGAACACCATTATCAGGAGGGAAAACCGTCCTTTGGGTGGATGAGGGCCTCGTGGAGTGAGTGGGTAAACGGTAGTCCCTGGTTAGTGTAGTACGGTAACGAAATCTGTGTCCATCTTGACTGCCAAAAGAGCCATTCATTGTAGGCCTCAAGACAAACTCCTTAAAATCATCTTCAGCACGTACACTATGGAAAATGGAATCGAAAGGCTGCTTACACAGCGGACACTCTGCTTTGTTTTTTGACCATTCCTGGATGCAGCGAAAGCAAAATTTGTGCAGACATCGATCTAGGTGAGACACGTTATCAAATCTGTCCAGGCATATAGGACATTTGGAGTCTGGAGAGGCATCAGGTCCAGCACCATGGCCTTGTAATTTACTGGTACCAGCCTTTGGTGAAAAGTTGCTATCAATTGGGAAGTTCTCATTAGGGGATGCCATCACCTGCAATACAAATAACACAATAAAAGTCAAAATACACTTTATTATAAAACCGTACATGCATTTTTATGGTATGCATAAATGTATTCACAAAAATATATATACTCGCTACTAGCATTTTATCCACATAGAAAAGACTTTTATGCAGTCAACACAAATGTGTGCTTGAAATAGTTCAATGTTTAACAATTTGCCATAAAGAATGCAACGGAAGCCTGTACACTTTTCCCCCCCTTTTGCAAAAAACTGCAGAAAAACATGGAAACAAGCATTGTGAACTCGGGACAACATTTGGAAAGTATTTAGACAGGGTCTTTTTTAATGATTGTATTTGTGTAAATTAAAAATTTTAGGTCAAAGTTAGAAAAAAAAGTGTTCTAATTATTTAAATCGACATGATAAATTCTAATTTTAATATGCTCCTAACTTTATCTATGCGAGTCGATGCCAGCAAATGAAAAGTTTAAGAGTAAACTGTGCAAAAGTTTGAACAATTGTTATTTAATTCCCCACATTTTTCTTTTTTTTTTTACTAAAGTTTTTACACGAAATAACAAATATAGATAACATGCAGTTGACAATCATTGTCACTAGGTGGCATGCAAACATTTTTCTTCCAAAGTTCTCAAACAGGCAGAGGTATCCCTATGTGCCCTATGGTACAATTCAAGAGTGGAACATATGAATTAGCATCAAACTCATGGTGACAATGCATTATTTGTCTGTTGTTTAGTAACTACCATTGCCCTCTCTGACTGAAACCATATCAAAAATGTAAAAACTACAAAAAGGGCTGGTAATGGTGGCAGAATAGCAAATGCCCCGTACCTGACGAAATGAGGTGAGGCTGTGCCACTTTTCACTTCTAAATGCCGTAGTGCACAGCACTTCCTATAACCATTTCTAACCAATTCTCTTGACTGTCAGTATATCAGAATTCCCAGTCTATATTTGATGATAATGGGTGGGCTGCTGAAGTTGCACCCTCGGCCAATACATTTTTTCCTTCCGGGCTAAATGTTGCCAGCCCTTTATTGACTACATAAAAAGTAACATTCAGCTATAGTATTACGAAATACATGTGTTACTTAGGACACATTTATTTTGTACCTTGTTTAATGTTTGCTAAATTAGATTTTAACCCCTTCGTGACAGTCATGCAGGTCCGATCGCTGTATGTGTGATGGCATATTGTGATCACGCTTAAAATGACATGTCTTAGTGAAGGCACTTTTGAGCCACCCCCACCTCCGAATATCCCAGCAGTAGAAAGGGGGCCGCAGCTGCTGGATATATCATCCATGCAGCCACAGGGTAGAAACAATCTGTGCTTCCTACTAAAGACTACATTTCCCTTAAGGACGAAGTGGAACCTCACTTGGTCGATAAGGGGTTAAATTACAAAATGTTTAACTTATATGGGTTAATGTCAGTGAAAGAGAAATTGGTTAAAGGACACCTATCAAAACATGAACTTATGTTTAACTGAAAGATTGCATCAAGTGTAGGCATTTTAAATAGAAATGGTTTAATTAAAGAATATAAATAAATTGGCCAATAGAGCCCTCCTCTTTGCTCTGACTATTTGTATTCTTTAATTAAAGTATTTTTTATGTAAAATACCTAGACTTTATGCAATCTTTCAATTAAACAGAACTTAATTTTTGCCAACAGTCGCCCATTAAAGAGACACAATGTTCCTTAAATGTAAACACATTTTAAAAAAACAATTATACTGTGCTGTATTAAGCAAAACAATATGGAATATAACAAATTAGACAAACCTGAACAAAAAGTGAGTAAGGCCTTCATGGTGAAAAAAAGAGTTAGAAACATTAAGCTTGGCACCAACACGATTTGTTAAGGTTGCAGTAAATACATTATATTTCAACATGAAAAAAAGCATATATTTTAATTCTACTTTACCTTACAGCTGAATAATGTATGACAAGAACACAATCCAAAATCCTAAACGATTTTCAATGCAAATACATTGCCAAATTAAAACACTAATCATTTCTGAAAAGTGTCAAACCTCTAGTGATTGAAGAAATTAAAACCATTAGTGTAGAACATGGAACACTAATTGTGACGTCATAATCATAGACAAATGTGACCAGTGCGCTTCAACCAACACTACACACACTGTATATTTACCCTTAAAGCAAGTATGTATCTTGCAGTGTTGTGCAAAGGGAATATGAAAAATAAAAGAATAAAACACATTTATTATTTTTCATATTCCCTTTGCACAACACTGCAAGATACATACTTGCTTTAAGGGTAAATATACAGTGTGTGTAGTGTTGGTTGAAGCGCACTGGTCACGTTTTTCTTTGCTAGAAGTGAGACACTAGCGGTGCCTGAGTGCTGCATACCCGTTCACGTACAGGCGCAGCAGTCTACACTTTGTGTTTTATATTGTCATAATCATAGACGTTTGAAAACAATAATTCAAATACTAATTCATTTTTGCTGCAGAAAAAGGGTCGATCAATAGCTTACTAGTAAATAATTTCCTAGTATAACTTGGCTATAATACAAGGCCATGTCACCAGTGCTATGTATTTATCTGCCCTGGAGAAGAACAGAAACAGAACTACTGTGGACAGAAGATGAAATCTAATGGTATTCAGTCAGTGATGTTAATCTTTACCACTTCAGCTTAGTGACTACCATGGTATTTGATGTCAGCTGAAGTCAGAGCCATCACAGAACAAGATGCCAGAATGGGCACCAGCGGACACCTCTGATCTCCCCCTGGCCACTCCGTCCACTTTTGACAACTCATTGGGTAGCGTGTGGTGTTGAAGGGGGATCTAGCATAATGTCTTACCGTGTCTGCGGACTCCTCTCTACCGCCTCCCGCTTTCCTTCGCTTGGATCTCTTCTCCCTCATTGTAAGGGTTGAAAGCACAGAGCTGGCGGATAACTGGGCAGATGTAGCTGCTCTTATGCTATATTCTCATCGTCCTTCCCTACTCACTCATCCACCCACGACAATGTCTGTCACACAACAACCCTCAGCACCCCCACCTTCACCAGGAAACGATCAGCGAACCCTGGGCATGCACTACCACAGAGAGCACAAGGCAGCGCGGTGTAGTTCGCCCGCCTGGTGTTTGGTTCCATCGCCACCTGGTGGTGTGGAGACTAATCGTGCAGACATTTAATTGTTCAGTAATATGAACTATATACAAGTGATATATATATCTTACTACTATAACATATATATATATACACACACGAATATATATATATATACACATATATATATAGTGCACTTTTATTTATTTTTTAGCTCTAACTGCTCCCAATTAAATACTGATCTGTCTTTTAATAAGGTGTCATTACAACACACTACTATTAGTTTAATGAGCTGATATTACATAATTTACTTTAATACGGACGCTATTATTCCAGAAAACTGTATTACTCAAGCTCTTATGTACTTTCTGTAAAGGAATAGATGGATGCCTTATTACTAAGTATGGCAACTTGCGGCTTCCGTCCTACAGTGACACTTAATAAGCGTAGTGAGATTTTTGCCCTGTGAGGTGAGTTCCTGGGTTGCCATAGCACACAGCAGGACGCCATTAAACGCTCTGCTCTGATAAACTGACGGTACAGATAGAAAAGAGAGGAAACCTTCATAGTTACATAGATGAATGTTGACCAACCTCATGATCTTAATCAGCAAACGAGCAGTGGAGTGGGTTTACTCACTGGTAAGAAACAATGGATAACTGTATATTAATTAACAAACCCTAAACCAGTCAAAGCTGACTATTGACGCTCTAGCTGTTGTGGATTACATTTACACCGGTACTTTGGCTTGCTGAACCACCTGAAGTAATACAAATTGGGCAATGTATTTTTTTTTAATGGCATTATCAGTGATCTCTTATAAAATTGAAAAACACCCTTTTTTTTTTTTTGTAAATCAACCCCAGCAGACGGTAACAAATTAGACAACTACATACATTTCCAGAAATTGTGAGCACATTGTGAGAAAAATACATTCCACATTGCCATTAGTTAGAAAACATAACTGAAACAACAACTGACCAGTATTTGATTTATTCAAAATCCGTACTTGGGGGGACTAGAAAAAGGTAAACATTGTACCAAGTGTTTTAAGTTTACCATCCAACAGGAGGTCACTAATTGTTATCGGATCCGTCATAGTGGTCTGAAGGAACTGCCCCGATTGCAGTCCCGGGGGGAGTTCTGGGTTGTGTCGAAGTGGATTTTTCGGAGAAGGGTGGGAGGATATTTTGCGCTAATTGTGCGAAATGCGTTTAGTTGTTAGAAGTTGAGTTCTGCCTCCTCACGATATTACTTTATCGATTCCATGGATTTGTCTCACCAATTTCTTTCAATAAATTGCTGATTTCCACATGCTGTGAGTCCATTCCTGCTTTGATACTTCGCACCCCCCAGAAAAAATGTGGACTCCTAATCCCAATGTGATATTAAAACCATGGAGGTTTGAATTCTGACAGCACGGTAGGGTGTTCAAGCAGCACAGGGAACTCAAACAGGACTGGTTATGGCAGTTCACAACTTGTTGCTTGAAGTCTTAAATGAGCCATCTGTGCCTGTCAGATGATAACCTTCAGAGTGCTGGTCACTAATTACATCAATTTTTTATCATGTTGTAAACGAGGAGGAAAAAAATACATTCCCGCCAAAACAGCCTGGATTAAAATGTACAATTTATGAGATTGTGTCCTTTTATATTTAGCTCACTAGCAAAATAGAACACCATAGGATAAATAATACATTGTCAGTTCAATATTTGTTTGTCTTTTTATTTATATAATCTTAATGCTATATATCTATATAGTGTTAATAATCTGCAGGAGTGTGTTTATAGCTGACATTTATTTTTAATCAGAGATTAATAAAATATTTTTTCTTTTGTTTTATAAAACATTTCATACTCTTCCCTGATAAATCCCTTGTTCTGAGTTTGCTGTTTGCATCTGTGTCACAGCACCTCCATGGTGTGTCTTTTAAGTATTATTTTAGGGATGGTTTACATGTATGGTGGCCATTTTCTGCTTTTTTTTTATGAATAACAGGTGTTCTTTAACTTGCAGTACTTCAAAATATAGTTTTTGATTTTGTTGAATTATTATAACCTGTTGTATTTTACTTTTAGATACTTCTCTGTGTTGTACTTCTTTCCTGGGGATATGTCCTCTATGCAACAAGACTTGCAGCTTTATGGCAGTTGCAACAAAAATTCCCAAACCAAATGATCGTGTGAAGTCACTGACAAGCCAGACATCTACAACTCAATATATCGACTTATACTTTGCAGCTGAACTTGAGGATGACAATCTAGTACGTTGTGCAGGAGATAATGGGACAGCAGCACACAGTTCTGAAATGGTTAAACCAAGTGTAAAATCTTGAATATGTATTTGTTTGATAAAGCACATTTTATTATTTTTATATGTTTACAGAATTATCATGTTTAACACTGTGATGTTATTTTTATGAGAATACCTGAAGAATTAGGTTACATTTTTTAAATAATGCTTTTCTAAAAATAAAGCAGTTTGGAGCATACAGCAGTATAAATATGTTTATTATTTATCTTCACCATGACTACTAACCAGTTCTAGAATGTAAATAGCCATGTCAAAGCATGTGTTCCTGTTATAGATCATTACTTCCCTAATATATAACATGTGGGACCCTATCCTTTGGGTAATAGTTTTTATGAGACTCAGCCAGTCAAATGATTGAATATAACAGGAGCTGCAGTTTACAGCCACTGTAATGTAACACCCATCACTAGATTGGGAGATGAAATGTGTATGATTGGGTTATTGTGCGTTCAGGGCTGGCTTTAAAGTTTGCGGAGCTGTTTTTCTATTTTACTTCAAAGAAAAGGGAATGTATTACTGCTGCAGAGCTCTGTTATACACTCAAACTGTGAATATTACTGTTAGATGCTCTTGTGGACCCATTCCCACATCCCTTGGGGCAGGACGGAGGTACAGACCGTTCTTCCATGCATCTCCTCTAATCGGCCTCTTCCCTGTCCACAAGCAAGGAGCCAGTGCTGGGATAACAGTGTTACATCTTTCAGTGACCTTTGTGGGTACCACAAAAGGTCACTGAAAGCAGATATATGATTAGTGATGGACCAGATAAAGTAAAGTATGGAGAGTGGCATTTACAGTCAGGGCCTACAATCAGACAAAAAGCTGTAGTCAAATAATATGCCCTGCAGTTGCAAGCATTTTGCACATAGCTTGGAGTTGGATCTCAGTGGTACTCTGCAAGTTAACACTTAGGCTGATTCTGAGGAGCATATAGCCAATAACATAATAAGTAGTGTGCCAGTGAGGAAAGATTTGAGCCAGTACAGAACTGCACAGCCTATTCTGCAAAAATGGTGTAAATACGCTATCAATAACCCATAGCCTACAGCGTTCAAAGTAGTGGAGGGATTCAAGAGAGTAAGGATGGTGTCTCTCACTATCCGAAAATCATTTAAAACCTGGACTAGAGATGTTGCAGTGATTCCCGAACCTGACTAAAAAGCGACACAAGATGTTTTTATTGATTTTCGTCATAAAAGTGATGCTGCACACTGGTTTTTAAGTTTCACTGCTACTTCAAGTAGGCATAGTAAAATTCCAGTTAGCAAATAACAGCACTACGGTCTTCAATCATGAAAGAGAGAAGAGAATTTCAAACGTAAGACCAAAGTAGCAGAATTGGAAAATGTCTCCCATGAAGCTGCAGTGAAGAATGTTTCAAACTCTGCTACTTTAGCCTTAAGTTTTAAAATCCCTTCATGAATAAAGCCCTATGTGTATGATAACTGGATCTAGCGTTCAAATATCCACCAGTAGAATAAAAAAAAAAAAAAAAACTATTTTTTTTGGTTATAACTACTGGAATGCTTTCCAGGGTATAACACTGTGCATATGAGAAAAAGGGAAAAGCAGATAGTGGCTCTAGTGTTTTCTAGGAGATCAGTAACCTATAGCTTGCTTTTCCATGTTGCCAGTTTAACCTCATACTAGGGATACTCATTTTTCCCCCACTTGTGCTTCTAGACTAGAAAAAAGGGTTTAGTGGCACTTTAAAGGAGCATAAATACATTTTTTTTGAACTAATCAAGTAAATCATGCTTGAATGTTTAATAATTGCCTATAAATACAAGTGGTGGGCACATTAATAGATAATAAATACTTTATTATTACCAGGGAATGGATACTAATAGTGCACCCGTTCAATGTCCTCTCATTCCTGTATATTGCCATGCAGAGCAATCATACACATGAAATGAGTTGGCAGCGAAAGTTGTGAGACATGCCAGTTAAATAACTCATTTATTACGTGTCCAGACCTCAAGGAATTTGCCTTTATTCTTCTGAAATCGATAAATGAGTACTATTACGCAGGGTAATATTCATCTATTCCTTTGGTTAATTCTGAGATTGTTAGAATGGCATGGCACAATAATAGTTATTTGGGCTATATATTATATTATCTTCTCTTAACATAAACTTGTCCAGATATAAATAAATAGGGTAAAGGGTGACCCTCAGCCCATATTTTCCATTCCATTGGCCCTGATATTATTATAAACTGGCATGTCCTTTTAAGGTACACGCACATTCATCCTCTAACAAGCCTCATAAAGCAGACAGGTAGTCTATGGCATCAACAGAGACCATCAGACCCTACAAAGGCCAATGGGACACTGGTTCACTCAGTGTAGTTAACCGCATGTACCAGCATCTATAAAGATACTTCAGGTGGCATAGGATTTCTCATGTTTGCTTCCTTTAAACTCTATTGGTGAGATAGAAACATAGAATATGTGGTTAAATAAGAACCATTTGGCTCATCTAATCTTCCTTGGTTTTCTAAATACTTTTATTAGTCCCTGACCTTATATCTAGGATAGCTTTATGCCTATCCTATACATGCTTAAACTCCTTCCCGTTAACCTCTACTAGTAATACTTTCCCATATTAAACCTGTGCCCCTCTAATTTAAGACTATGTCCTCTTGTTGTGGCAGTCTTCTTTTAAATATTCTCTCCTCCTTTGCCGTGTTTATTCCTTTTATGCATTCAAATATTTCCCCATCTTATCTTTCTTTGAATCTATCCATGTTAAGACTCTTTAACCTATTCTAGTAAGTTTTATGAACCAGTTTAGTAGTTAGTCTCTGAATGCTTTCCCAAGTATCAATATCCTTCTGGAGATACGGTCTCCAGTACTGCATACAATACTCCAAGTGAGGTCTCACCAGTGCTCCATACAAGGAGCACTTCCCTCTTTCTACTGCCAATACCTCTCCCTATACAACCAAGCATTCTGCTACCATTTCCCGCTCTACTACATTGTCTGCCTACCTTTAAGTTCTGTGGAAAAAAAAAAAAAATTCAGATTTAAAAAGAGACCACAGTTTCTCTTTACCAGTGAGGTTTGTCAGATGCAGTATTTTTTTTGGACAGTGTTCTCCTAGACACTGTATATCATTTTAGGATGTTTGTAACTGATGGATATACAGTTTGCGCACAGACTGTTTGCCTTCTTTGGTACTCAGTTCATTGGCTCATTTTACATTGAAAACATATCAAAGCCATAACCATCTTATAGCTGACTCATCCGTAGCGCTTATTGCCACTCACCCTAATATAGTTCCCTATGCAGCGGTGTTTGTAACGGAGTTACTTGTTTAGAAAAGTATATTTCCATTTGATAATTAAACATTCACACACTTATTGATAGTTTATTATTAAATTAAACTTTCCGCAACACATGCAGACATGAAAAAGTAAGCAACGGTTTTGCAAGTCATGTTTAATGATGTCCACCGTGTTTGTCTTCCAATGGTGGAATAACTTCTCCAGTCTCTAGAATGAGATCGCCCTAAAGAAAACAAAATCAAATCAATGAGATGTCCCTTACCCCTACAGACAGTGTACATGTTTTACAGCTTGTATGGAGAGTAAATCATGTCTGGGACTACTAATGTGTAATGAAACACTGCTTGCTTTGTGTGCCAATATTTGATATTTAGCGTATATTTGAATACAAAGGTTGGTAAGCCCCTTTACTTCCTCTAGGCTAAATGCCAGGCACAATAGCTGAAGTACTTAATGATCAATAGGGACTTGTCACAAATAAAATGAAGTAAAAACTGCACATCTTCTACAACTATAAGAACTGAAAATAAACACTTACTGGGAATAACCGGGGTTTCAGGTTCACAATGCCGTAGGGCTTTGTCTGGAATAAAATAACAGTTAGTCAGTGTTGTCTGCCACAAATGATCACTTCAAAAGGTTAGAACAGGGCTCACACATCCCATTTGCCAGGCAGTGACCAGGGAATAAGACCTGGCTGGTTATTGCTCCTCTGGCACTCCACTGGTGGTAACTACAAGGGAGGGTGGATCTGGGAAATGAGCTCAAATCCAGCGCTCCACATCTTTACAGTGTGTGCCAATGGAGTTTCACAGCAGATCTGTGCCTGTGAGAGTACATACTCAGAACTCCAGGAAGAGTCATGGGGAAGCACAGAACATGTGAATTTGCAGACCATGCAGTGATGCATCATTGATGTCACACAAATCAAATGTAAATTCTATATGCCAAAGCACTTCTAGGAATGCACTCTGATATGAGATGCTGCTTTTGTAATTTGAAACCAGTGCATGGTGGTGTATTGATCCCTAGGAGAAATCCAGAAAAGAGACACATTTTCAAGGAATGAAGAAAAAAAAAAACTGAACAAAAAAATGTCAGGTTTAATATGTATTTATTTGTTCAATTTTGTTTACCAGGCTGGAGCTGCCCTTAAAAACATTGTCTATAACTACATGCGCTCTGCATAGTTTCAGAATGTGACCGTGCAAGGAGAAGCACTATATAGTGCTGTAGCATGGTCTCAGTAGAGGTGTTGTCACATCATTAAAATATAAAGTCCATAAATGGGAATGGTTGCACTGTTACTACGTCTTTAAGGTAAAAGACCTTAAAGCAAGGCACACCTGTACAATGATTGTATATAATAAAAACTGATGAAATACCAAAATTGCATGAAATGCATAAAATAAGAAAAACACGTTTTAAAATGAGTCGCTGGTGTCTCCTGCTTATGACATTGGCTGTGGCTTGATATGCAAATTAACTAATTTTCAATGCTAAATGTGTAATCTGCCCATTACAAGGGAAATTCTAGTGCACACCCTGGAGTATAAAAAGATATACTTTATCAGAATACATAGAATTACAGTGTACATAGAAAAGATCTAAAACACATACATAGTTTTTAAAAGCATGAGGAAGCAATATAGAAAAAAGGTGAGTATATAAACAAGCAAATTACAATACTTTATGAGACAGGCAATTCAAAAGGTACCAGTTCTCCAAGGTTTCAGTTGGTTCAATCTTTTTCAAGGGGCATGTTCCAGTCAGCTTGTCTGATGAGGTTTTGCAATTTTCTGGTTTATAACTGGCTTTTGTCTACATTATGCTTTCCCTATTTTTTTTTTTTTTTTTTAAATCTTTTCTATGTACACGGAATTATTTGTATATTTAGAATTTTTGTAATTAAGTGGATATTTTAATACTACAGTGTATGCACTAATCTCTTTCCTTTTGTGTCTTGGATTGCACAATATAGGACTGTGTCAAAACTATTTGCACCTCATTGTGCTATATGATCTGGTATTAACCCCCCATTTTTTGTGTGTTCTCCATAATTTGCAAATCAACCCACAAGGTGATGTCATAAGCAGGAGACATCACAGACACATTTAAAACATTTTGTTCTTTTAGAAATCTGCATGCATAAAATTCTTTTAACACAATGTATAGCTCATTTTTCATCCTCTACATTTACAGAATAAGCAATGATTAGGTAGTCCGTTTAAGGTGTCTAAGAATAACAAAACAAAAAAATCGTAAACACAAAGATCTTTGGAAACCTTGTTATAATGCTAAACAGTAGCAATTACATGTTACAGATGATGGCATGAACCACAGACATGCTTATGTCTGCAAATGCAATTATTGCTACCATATCATAAAGAGAGAACCCGATCTTGTTTGGACGGACATTTACCTTTCACACACTGGTAGACTCTATACCATGGCCGCCCTTCTGAACACATGTGATAATCCACTATTAAAGTAATCTAATTCTGTTTTTGTATCCATTATGTATAGTTCCCTATAATACATGTCATGGGTCTGTACCACAAATATAAATAGTGCCTCCTGAAGTCTTCCCGTGCATCTATAAGATCATTTGTGATGAACTTGCTCCTCCATCAGCACAGTATTAAAAAAAGAAAGAAAAAGTCTAAAAAACGTTTGAATGCTGTTTTATATGATTCCAGGTTTGATTCAGTATAAAAACAGAGATTAACAAGTTTCATAGAAATGCAAATTACTCCCATTAGCTTTTTATTACCTCAATATGGTATTTCACATAGTAATGTATAAGCCAGGCTGGAATAAGCAATCTGGTTAGGGTAAAAATACCAGCATTATATGTTTTGAATGTCTGTAAATAGAAAAACAAAAGTACAGTTAGTTTAAGGGAAGCATTGATGCTTCGGAGGTATGATAAACATATCAAGCACAGCTCATAGGGGAAGATTTCTAAAGGCAATGTACACTAAACTGCACCAAAGTGTGTGCCAATGTATAAAACTAAGTGGCATTATTAATGAAAGAGTGAATTGAGAAGGACATTTCAAACTGGAGGGGGATAATAATGGAGCTGCAACGTTGAACTTCTAGGAGCTAAACTTTGTTTTTAACTTTTGTGTCATTAATAGAATCAAAGATTACAAACTTAGTTTCACTGCTCCACATTAAACATGGCTGGCTTAGTTTAAGCTCTGACTCCCAGCTGAGGCAGAGCTCGTCTGATAGTATAACACACTGACACTGTCAGCGTGTGCTCAGTCAATCAGATTGGGTCTCATCCCACGCTTATCATTGGCATCTGTCAGGACTGCCAGTTTCTGCTAGTGCAGAGAGAGACCTTGTTTTAAAATGCCACCAACAGAGGGGAACTATAAGGGAAAAAAAAGTTTAATTGGCAGTCTAAGTTTGAAATTCCCTGCAATACACTCTTTCATGAACAAAGCCTTGAGTCAACAAAAGTCAGAAGTTTGCACTACCTGCGGCAATTCCATCTGAGTTGAACAGACGCTATTTGCACCAGTGCAACCCATTTATCAAAAAAAGGGTGCAAAAGCTAAATTTCAGGCACATCAATTGTTGGAACTGCACTTTGTCATTCTCCCAATACGCCCAACAGTTTAAAATCAGCCCCCATAACATCATAAATTAATTCAAGTAATTTCACCACATCTAGTGCTCTGTTGAACCTGTTCTAACCCCTAGAGTGTAGAATATGTCTGCATAGTGCACACTACCAAGTAATAGCACATTTCTCATGAAAGCACTTTATAAATAAATGTAAAATAAGATAATCTGTGACACATCAGCTGCTGTAGACATGGTTTGCAGTCAAAGATAGGCTGCACAACATGGGAATCGTATTCAACAACAGCTGTGCCAAAAGGTTAATCACCCCAATAATAACCGGGCAACAATAGATCTTACTACTACTCCTTTAACTTTTATTGTGAAACTGGAAATTATATGTATAGTTATAACCTTGTTTTACTTCCCATACTTACGTGTATACTTAATTCGCACATAACAAAAGTGTACTCACGTAGATCCTCCAGAGGCTCCTCTGTTGCAAGAAATTCCCCCAAAACCTCTCCACAGGTCCCTTCTTAGTGGGAGGCAGTACAGGCTCCCGTGGACTTAGCTCCTGGTCTTTCAGCCAGCGCCTCCTGAGAGCCCGCAGCTGCTCCAGGCGCAGCTTTTCATCCGGAGTGTAGCTCGACATTTCAATGTCCTACTACTATTTTACCCCACTTGACGTGACAGCCCCCCTCTATACCTGTCCAACCTTGCAGAGGGCACTCCACTGCTTCAGCGCACCGTGATGACGTTCATTCTGTAGTCAGTGTAATTATCGTGGCGCCGCGTCGCATGTCGGTGACGTAAGCGGAAGAGACTAAAACAGGCGTCCAGCGTCCGCCCAGTTCCCAGTGCTTTTATAAAATATGCAATAACGCGAAAAATGTTTGCTTAGTACGCTGTAGCGTTGGCGAATGTTGTGTGCACGGTGTAGGCGAGTTTTCAGAGTGAAGGCACTTAAATAAATCACACAAATGAATACATCGGCAGTGTGATCAGTTGTATTAGAGTTACACAGCAGTTCTAGTAATTGTATTCGACTATTAGCGATTGGGTGTACACTGTGCAGCAGCATTAGCACGGGGTTTGTAGAGATAAGTGGTAATCAACCTGTAATGATACAAAAATAATGTCACTTTTGAAACATAATTATAAAATAACAGGGATCTTCGGTAAAAGAATAGTGCAGTAATCACAGTGCAAGTGAAAATAAAAGTGCTATTGAGCTAAGAACCCAATAAAATAAAAAGCCATGGAAACATGAGACTGAAATAATGGGAAAGCTGGGGTTGCTTTTTGCTCCTGGTAAGTGTATTAAAGTCTGTAGTGATAGTAGTCAAAGGAACTCTGAAGTTGTGTTAAATGTCCTATTCCTATACTTTTGTCTGTGGCTGGACTAGATCTGAGAAGCCACTTCCACAACGATAGGTACATTAAGCACTCACTGCCATTAATATTCCACATCAAGGCCAAACCACTTGACAACCTCAGGCTATTGTTTCCTGAATCTAGAGGGGTTACTGGAAGAGATATCAGCAGTACTCGCAAAACAACGCTTCCCTAGCTATAAGACCGGGAATGGGGGTCTAATAAAAGTACTCAAAAAAAAATTGGGCAGACTAGATGGACCGAATGGTTCTTATCTGCCGACACATTCTATGTTTCTAATAAAAAAAGTACCCTTGGTCATCTTTCCTCCATCTAATGAAAAGTTAGACTTTTTGATTAAATGGATGCACACAACCCACTTCACACCAGATCACGACCCAATTTTGAGTCAAGACTAGTGTTGAGCCAACCCGAACCGCACTGTTCTGGTTCGTACCGAACATTACGGTGTCCGGACCCGAACACGCACATTCCACTGTATGTCTGTGTTGAAGTTCGTTTTGACGATTTAACGGCGCATTTTGAAAGGCTGGAGGGCAGTCAATCAACAAGCGTTTGACTAATTTGCCCTTAGAAGCCATCACAGCCATGCCTACTAATGGCATGGCTGTGATTGGCCAGTGCAGCATGTGACCCAGCCTCTATATATAAGCTGGAGTCACATACAACCACATCACATGAGCTCTTCTTAGTGTAGGGAGAGGATGCTGCAGCTGTGAGGGACAGATTAAAAATAATCCTGGTGTTGAATCTGCAAACTACAGCAATTATTCAAATTACAGTGATTATTTTAGTGGGTGCTATACTACATATTTGTACCCTGCCCTGAGCCCAGTACTACAGAGAGTGCAGTGCACTTGCAACTGCATGTGTGCCAGGCACATGACTTTAATCCTGTTCTGTTAGCTCAGTGGGCAACATCTAGGCATTTTTAAATACTGCAATTTGTTGGTGTTAAATATTACATTTGCGTCCTGCACTTCATACCTGAGAGTCAAATAGAACCGTCAAATACTGTGCTTACAGCGCACTTTGAAAAATTCTAATTGTTTTGGGTGGTAAATAGTACATTTGCGTCTTGCAGTGCACTTCATATCTGAGAGTCAAATAGAACAGTCCAAAACTGTGCTTACAGCGCACTTTGAAAAAATTCAAATTGTTCTGGGTTGTAAATAGTACATTTGCGTCTTGCGGTGCACTTCATATCTGAGAGTCAAACAGAACAGTGAAATACTGTTTATATAGCGCACTTTGAACAATTCTAATTGTTTTGGGTGGTAAATAGTACATTTGCGTCTTGCGGTGCACTTCATATCTGAGAGTCAAACAGAACAGTAAAATACTGTGCTTACAGCGCACTTTGAAAAATGATAATTGTTTTGGGTGGTAAATAGTACATTTGCGTCTTGCGGTGCACTTCACATCTGAGAGTCAAACAGAACAGTGAAATACTGTGCTTACAGCGCACTTTGAAAAATGATAATTGTTTTGGGTGGTAAATAGTACATTTGCGTCTTGCGGTGCACTTCAAATTTGAGAGTCAAACAGAACAGTGAAATACTGTGCTTACAGCGCACTTTGAAAAATTCTAATTGTTTTGGGTGGTAAATAGTACATTTGCTTCTTGCAGTGCACTAAATATCTGAGAGTCAAATATAACAGTCCAAAACTGTGCTTACAGCGCACTTTGAAAAATTCTAATTGTTTTGGGTGGTAAATAGTACATTTGCGTCTTACGGTGCACTTCACATCTGAGAGTCGAACAGAACAGTGAAATACTGTGCTTACAGCGCACTTTGAAAAATTCTTATTGTTTTGGGTAGTAAATAGCACATTTGCGTCTTGCGGTGCACTTCAAATTTGAGAGTCAAACAGAACAGTGAAATACTGTGCTTACAGCGCACTTTGAAAAATTCTAATTGTTTTGGGTGGTAAATAGTACATTTGCTTCTTGCGGTGCACTAAATATCTGAGAGTCAAATATAACAGTCCAAAACTGTGCTTACAGCGCACTTTGAAAAATTCTAATTGTTCTGGGTGGTAAATAGTACATTTGCGTCTTGCGGTGCACTTCATATCTGAGGGTCAAACAGAACAGTGAAATACTGTGCTTACAGCGCACTTTGAAAAATGATAATTGTTTTGGGTGCTAAATAGTACATTTGCGTCTTGCGGTGCACTTCAAATTTGAGAGTCAAACAGAACAGTGAAATACTGTGCTTACAGCGCACTTTGAAAAATTCTAATTGCTTTGGGTGCTAAATAGTACATTTGCTTCTTGCAGTGCACTAAATATCTGAGAGTCAAATATAACAGTCCAAAACTGTGCTTCCAGCGCACTTTGAAAAATTCTAATTGTTTTGGGTGGTAAATAGTACATTTGCGTCTTGCGGTGCACTTCACATCTGAGAGTCGAACAGAACAGTGAAATACTGTGCTTACAGCGCACTTTGAAAAATTCTAATTGTTTTGGGTGGTAAATAGCACATTTGCGTCTTGCGGTGCACTAAATATCTGAGAATCAAATATAACAGTCCAAAACTGTGCTTACAGCGCACTTTGAAAAATTCTAATTGTTCTGGGTGGTAAATAGTACATTTGCGTCTTGCGGTGCACTTCATATCTGAGAGTCAAACAGAACAGTGAAATACTGTGCTTACAGCGCACTTTGAAAAATTCTAATTGTTCTGGGTGGTAAATAGTACATTTGCGTCTTGCGGTGCACTTCATATCTGAGAGTCAAACAGAACAGTGAAATACTGTGCTTACAGCGCACTTTGAAAAATTCTAATTGTTCTGGGTGGTAAATAGTACATTTGCGTCTTGCGGTGCACTTCATATCTGAGAGTCAAACAGAACAGTGAAATACTGTGCTTACAGCGCACTTTGAAAAATTCTAATTGTTTTGGGTGGTAAATAGTACATTTGCGTCTTGCGGTGCACTTCTAATCTGAGAGTCAAACAGAACAGTGAAATACTGTGCTTACAGCGCACTTTGAAAAATTCTAATTGTTTTGGGTGGTAAATAGTACATTTGCGTCTTGCGGTGCACTTCATATCTGAGAGTCAAACAGAACAGTGAAATACTGTGCTTACAGCGCACTTTGAAAAATTCTAATTGTTTTGGGTGGTAAATAGTACATTTGCGTCTTGCAGTGCACTTCATATCTGAGAGTCAAATAGAACAGTCCAAAACTGTGCTTACAACGCACTTTGAAAAATTCAAATTGTTCTGGGTGGTAAATAGTACATTTGCGTCTTGCGGTGCACTTCATATATGAGAGTCAAACAGAACAGTGAAATACTGTTTATATAGCGCACTTTGAACTATTCTAATTGTTTTGGGTGGTAAATAGTACATTTGCGTCTTGCGGTGCACTTCATATCTGAGAGTCAAACAGAACAGTAAAATACTGTGCTTACAACGCACTTTGAAAAATGATAATTGTTTTGGGTGGTAAATAGTACATTTGCGTCTTGCGGTGCACTTCACATCTGAGAGTCAAACAGAACAGTGAAATACTGTGCTTACAGCGCACTTTGAAAAATGATAATTGTTTTTGGTGGTAAATAGTACATTTGCGTCTTGCGGTGCACTTCAAATTTGAGAGGCAAACAGAACAGTGAAATACTGTGCTTACAGCGCACTTTGAAAAATTCTAATTGTTTTGGGTGGTAAATAGTACATTTGCTTCTTGCAGTGCACTAAATATCTGAGAGTCAAATATAACAGTCCAAAACTGTGCTTACAGCGCACTTTGAAAAATTCTAATTGTTTTGGGTGGTAAATAGTACATTTGCGTCTTACGGTGCACTTCACATCTGAGAGTCGAACAGAACAGTGAAATACTGTGCTTACAGCGCACTTTGAAAAATTCTTATCGTTTTGGGTAGTAAATAGCACATTTGCGTCTTGCGGTGCACTTCAAATTTGAGAGTCAAACAGAACAGTGAAATACTGTGCTTACAGCGCACTTTGAAAAATTCTAATTGTTTTGGGTGGTAAATAGTACATTTGCTTCTTGCGGTGGACTAAATATCTGAGAGTCAAATATAACAGTCCAAAACTGTGCTTACAGCGCACTTTGAAAAATTCTAATTGTTCTGGGTGTAAATAGTACATTTGCGTCTTGCGGTGCACTTCATATCTGAGAGTCAAACAGAACAGTGAAATACTGTGCTTACAGCGCACTTTGAAAAATTCTAATTGTTTTGGGTGGTAAATAGTACATTTGCGTCTTGCGGTGCACTTCATATCTGAGAGTCAAACAGAACAGTGAAATACTGTGCTTACAGCGCACTTTGAAAAATTCTAATTGTTCTGGGTGGTAAATAGTACATTTGCGTCTTGCGGTGCACTTCATATCTGAGAGTCAAACAGAACAGTGAAATACTGTGCTTACAGCGCACTTTGAAAAATTCTAATTGTTTTGGGTGGTAAATAGTACATTTGCGTCTTGCGGTGCACTTCACATCTGAGAGTCAAACAGAACAGTGAAATACTGTGCTTACAGCGGACTTTGAAAAATTCGAATTGTTTTGGGTGGTAAATAGCACATTTGCGTCTTGCGGTGCACTTCAAATTTGAGAGTCAAACAGAACAGTGAAATACTGTGCTTACAGCGCACTTTGAAAAATTCTAATTGTTTTGGGTGGTAAATAGTACATTTGCTTCTTGCGGTGCACTAAATATCTGAGAGTCAAATCTAACAGTCCAAAACTGTGCTTACAGCGCACTTTGAAAAATTCTAATTGTTCAGGGTGTTAAATAGTACACTAGTACAGCTAGGGGGAAACGACAACAGGCTGTTTTAAAACTCATTTGTTTGGGGGAAAACATATATTATTGGGCAAATTGTCTGTGGTTTATTAATGGCAAAATAACACTGGCATATTATTGGGCAAATTGTGGCTTATTAATGACAAAATAATACTGGCATATTATTGGGCAAATTGTGGCTTATTAATGACAAAATAATACTGGCATATTATTGGGCAAATCGGCTGTTGCATATTTATGGGTAAACTAACACTGGAATATTATTGGGAAAACTGGTTTATTTTAATTGGCATGGTTGGCTTGGTCTGTGGGGGAAAAAAACATTTACTTTGGGGAAAGTGACACTGGCTAGTTCTGTGGGGCAAAGTGACACTGTGGTATGTTCTGTGGGATATTGACACTATGGCATGCCAAATCGTGTAGGTGCAATATGAGTGCATGGCAACTACTGTGGGTACTGTATGGTACTGTGTTTAGTCCATTAGGTGCAATGTGGGTGCAGAGAAAGTTACAACGCACTTTGAAAAATGATAATTGTTTTGGGTGGTAAATAGTACATTTGCGTCTTGCGGTGCACTTCACATCTGAGAGTCAAACAGAACAGTGAAATACTGTGCTTACAGCGCACTTTGAAAAATGATAATTGTTTTTGGTGGTAAATAGTACATTTGCGTCTTGCGGTGCACTTCAAATTTGAGAGGCAAACAGAACAGTGAAATACTGTGCTTACAGCGCACTTTGAAAAATTCTAATTGTTTTGGGTGGTAAATAGTACATTTGCTTCTTGCAGTGCACTAAATATCTGAGAGTCAAATATAACAGTCCAAAACTGTGCTTACAGCGCACTTTGAAAAATTCTAATTGTTTTGGGTGGTAAATAGTACATTTGCGTCTTACGGTGCACTTCACATCTGAGAGTCGAACAGAACAGTGAAATACTGTGCTTACAGCGCACTTTGAAAAATTCTTATCGTTTTGGGTAGTAAATAGCACATTTGCGTCTTGCGGTGCACTTCAAATTTGAGAGTCAAACAGAACAGTGAAATACTGTGCTTACAGCGCACTTTGAAAAATTCTAATTGTTTTGGGTGGTAAATAGTACATTTGCTTCTTGCGGTGGACTAAATATCTGAGAGTCAAATATAACAGTCCAAAACTGTGCTTACAGCGCACTTTGAAAAATTCTAATTGTTCTGGGTGGTAAATAGTACATTTGCGTCTTGCGGTGCACTTCATATCTGAGAGTCAAACAGAACAGTGAAATACTGTGCTTACAGCGCACTTTGAAAAATTCTAATTGTTTTGGGTGGTAAATAGTACATTTGCGTCTTGCGGTGCACTTCATATCTGAGAGTCAAACAGAACAGTGAAATACTGTGCTTACAGCGCACTTTGAAAAATTCTAATTGTTCTGGGTGGTAAATAGTACATTTGCGTCTTGCGGTGCACTTCATATCTGAGAGTCAAACAGAACAGTGAAATACTGTGCTTACAGCGCACTTTGAAAAATTCTAATTGTTTTGGGTGGTAAATAGTACATTTGCGTCTTGCGGTGCACTTCACATCTGAGAGTCAAACAGAACAGTGAAATACTGTGCTTACAGCGGACTTTGAAAAATTCTAATTGTTTTGGGTGGTAAATAGCACATTTGCGTCTTGCGGTGCACTTCAAATTTGAGAGTCAAACAGAACAGTGAAATACTGTGCTTACAGCGCACTTTGAAAAATTCTAATTGTTTTGGGTGGTAAATAGTACATTTGCTTCTTGCGGTGCACTAAATATCTGAGAGTCAAATCTAACAGTCCAAAACTGTGCTTACAGCGCACTTTGAAAAATTCTAATTGTTCAGGGTGTTAAATAGTACACTAGTACAGCTAGGGGGAAACGACAACAGGCTGTTTTAAAACTCATTTGTTTGGGGGAAAACATATATTATTGGGCAAATTGTCTGTGGTTTATTAATGGCAAAATAACACTGGCATATTATTGGGCAAATTGTGGCTTATTAATGACAAAATAATACTGGCATATTATTGGGCAAATTGTGGCTTATTAATGACAAAATAATACTGGCATATTATTGGGCAAATCGGCTGTTGCATATTTATGGGTAAACTAACACTGGAATATTATTGGGAAAACTGGTTTATTTTAATTGGCATGGTTGGCTTGGTCTGTGGGGGAAAAAAACATTTACTTTGGGGAAAGTGACACTGGCTAGTTCTGTGGGGCAAAGTGACACTGTGGTATGTTCTGTGGGATATTGACACTATGGCATGCCAAATCGTGTAGGTGCAATATGAGTGCATGGCAACTACTGTGGGTACTGTATGGTACTGTGTTTAGTCCATTAGGTGCAATGTGGGTGCAGAGGAAGGGAATAAAAACAATCAATGCAATTTTTCAATAACATTTATTACATATGAAAATAGTTGAATATATTATTAACACATTCAAATAAGTATAAGTGCAGAGAGGGATAGAGAGAGATGTCTGTGTGTATAGATATGTATTGTTTTAGAATTGTACAACTGTCACCTCGTGGGGCTCCTGTGTGTCGCATAATTAATAGCGGTCCCATGTGCGGCATATTTATTGGGCCCCATGTGTGGCATAATTAGGGGGCTCTTTTTTGTGGCATAACTATGAGGTGAGGCATAATTAATGGGGCTCTGGTGTGGCATCATTTATGGGGCTCTGGTGTGGTATGATTTATGTGGCTCCTGTGTGTGGTATAGTTAATGGGCTCATGTATGTGGCACATTTAATGGTCCATCTGACTGTCATTACTAAGGAATCTGTTTGGCATGGTATTGGAGGAAATCTAGGGGTGTGACAACAATAGTTACTGCACCGGGTCACACCAACCCGAGTGACGCCCCTGGCATAACCACCCATCATTGAAGAAGAGGGTCACCAAGTTTGTGCTCATGCCGCTACCAGGATATCTCCGTGCCTGTCCCCAACTTCTAATAAGGACCGAAGGCTCATAGTGTGACCACAATGACTGAGAGAGATATAGAGATCCAAGCACAAGTTACAAAAGGATAACATTTATTATTTTTTAAAATCTATATAAAATGCATTGGCATCTTCAAGAGTGAATCTGAAACATAAAATAGAAATGATTAAATATACTTTACAGGACTCACATAAAACTGAAGAAAATGATGCAGTTCAAAGTCTGAATTCAAACCATTAGGAATAAAAGTGTCAAGGTTAAATATCCATATCATTCCTGTCTTCCCCAGGGTTTGCATTTTGTCCCCATCCATTCAATAGTTGGGGATCTTTTTGATGCCCATATTTTTAAGCAATGGTGGATTTTTATTATGGTGGGAGGCAAAATGATTGGATACTCATAGTGCTGCTATCTTTGCACACCTGCCAAGTATTACATCCATAGGATCTTCTGGTGTTTTTTGCATCGACAAAGATCTTGCTCAAAAGTTGCTTTAAGTTATATAGAAACATAGAAACATAGAATGTGTCGGCAGATAAACCATTCGGTCCATCTAATCTGCCCAATTTTTCTGAATACTTTTATTAGTCCCCCGTTTCCGGCCTTATAGCTAGGAGAGCCTTGTGTCTATCCCACGCATGCTTAAAATCCTTGACTGTGTTTACCTCTACCACTTCTGCTGGCAGGCTATTCCATACATCCACTACCCTCTCAGTAAAGTAATACTTCCTGATATTACTTTTAAATCGTTGCCCCTCTAATTTAAGACTATGTCCTCTAGTTTTTCTTCTTTTAAATAAACTCTCTTCCTTTACTGTGTTGATTCCCTTTATGTATTTAAATGTTTCTATCATATCCCCCCTGTTACGTCTTTCCTCCAAGCTATACATGTTAAGATGCTTTAACCTTTCCTGGTAAGTTTTATCTTTCAACCCATGAACCAGTTTAGTAGCCCTTTTCTGAACTCTCTCCAAAGTATCAATATCCTTCTGGAGATACGGTCTCCAGTACTGCGTACAATACTCCAAGTGAGGTCTCACCAGTGCTCTGTACAATGGCATGAGCACTTCCCTCTTCCTACTGCTAATACCTCTCCCTATGCAACCAAGCATTCTGCTAGCATTTCCTGCTGCTCTATTGCATTGCCTACCTACCTTCAAGTCCTCTGAAATTATTACTCCTAAATCCCTTTCCTCAGATGTTGAGGTTAGGACTGTACCAAATAGTCTATATTCTGCTTTTGGGTTTTTACGCCCAAGGTGCATAATCTTGCACTTGTCCACATTAAATGTCAGTTGACACTGCTCTTTAGGAGCCCCCCTGAAGACCACCCTCGGGTCTTTCCCAATTATTGTTTGCAGGGACTCATCCTTCAAAAGTACCAGACAGAACTTTCTGATGATAGAGCAAAGAGGGCTCAATAAGGTACTTTATTTCAAATCTTTTCATTCTATAAAAATGTCTGCATTTGATATCATCTTCCAATTAAACAGAAGTTCATTATTTGCCGGCAGTTATCCTTTAAGCATATTAACGTAAGCCCATAACCTGCTGAATTATTAAAAAAATAATTCATATCCAGAAAATTCCAAATTCCAACCATATTGAACGTACCTTATTTTGCGCAGCAGATCCAGAAACAACTGAAAGAGAAAGAGGGTATTTTAGTCTCCTGATCTCTAACTGACCTATTCACACAATGGGATGTTACACTATATGAAGACCTGATTCCTCAGGAAATTAATGGTACATTTCTCCCCCTTTCCTGAGCTGTCTACTTGGTCTGCTCCACAACTCTTTTCTCTCTGCCACTGCCGGTACAGTCCTAACTGGTTGTAACTAGTTATATATTTATGTAACATATACATGTATATATGGTGGGTAAAGTGCAGAAATCCTCCCAAATGACCACCTGGAGACTGAAACGCATACGGCAGTCTACTGGCTGGGGTGGGATACAAAACCCCCCTGCCTGTGAGATGTCTCCCCAGAGGGGTGAGAGGTACCAGCACAGCCTGATTATCAAGTCTTGATGGGTTTGCCTCCAACCAATATGCTGCTGCTTAAAGCGCAGTGAATAAATGGCTGGATAATGATATGGATCATTCTTTGCCTATGTTACTATCCCCACCATAGGCAGGGCCGGCGCCACCAGTAAGGCGAGTTAGGCAGCTGCCTAGGTCGCATTTTAGCTGGAGGAGCCGGAACCCTCTCCCGGTGCTCTCATCTGCCCGTCCGTGGCTGTGAGGGAAGCGTTGTGCGCTCCCTCCAGCCAATGCGCATTCAATAAAGTTTGGCTGGCTGACATACTGGTGGGGGGAAATCCTGGCATATTGGGTGGTAATTCCTGGCTGGCATATTGTGGGTAAAATCCTGGCATATTGTGGGGCATAATCCTGGCATATTGAGAGACATAATCCTGGCATATTGAGGGACATATTCCTGGGATATTGAGAGGCATAATCCTGGGATATTGAGAGGCATAATCCTGGGTTATTGAGGGGCAAAATCCTGGGATATTGAGGGGCATAATCCTGGGATATTGAGAGACATAATCCTGGCATATTGGGTGGCTAAATCCTGGCTGGCATATTGTGGGGTAAAATCCTGGCATATTGGGTGGCTAAATCCTGGCTGGCATATTGTGGGGGAAAATCCTGGCATATTGTGGGGCATAATCCTGGCATATTGAGAGGCATAATCCTGGCATATTGTGGGGCATAATCCTGGCATATTGAGGGACATAATCCTGGGATATTGAGAGGCATAATCCTGGGTTATTGAGGGGCATAATCCTGGGATATTGAGAGGCATAATCCTGGCATATTGTGGGGCATAATCCTGGCATATTGAGGGGCATAATCCTGGGATATTGAGGGGCATAATCCTGGCATATTGTGGGGCATAATCCTGGCATATTGAGGGGCATAATCCTGGGATATTGAGGGGCATAATCCTGGCATATTGAGAGGCTAAGTCGTGGCATATTGGGGGGCAAAATCCATTGGTGTTTGTCTCCAGTCCCCAGAGCCAGACCAAGAGCCAGACTGCAGCCAGAGACCAGATCATCTTAATGTCCTGGTGGTAAGTAGACAATTCAATATGTTTATTATTTAGTTGTTTAGTTATTAATACTACATTGGAAACTAATTTACCTCACATTTAAAGGACACTATAGTCCCAGAACGACTACAGTTTAATGTAGTGGTACTGGTGTCTATAGCCTGTCGCTGCAGAGAAAAGACACTGTGCAGTACTGGTGTTAAAGGAGCACTATATTGCCAGGAAAACAAATTAATTTTCCTGGCACTATATAGTCCTTAGGAGTGGGGCACCCTTGTGTCCCCCTCCCACTGGGCTGAAGGGGTTAAAACCTCTATTTTTGGATGTTCCGCATCCTCCCACTGTAATGTTCATAGTGAGAATCACGGTAGCACCTCTTGCGGCTGATAATGTGTGTGGGGGGAGGGGGGGGGCGGCAATTTTTATTTTACCTAGGGCGGCAAAAATCCTTGCACCAGCCCTGACCATAGGTCCATTCTTTGCCTCTGTTACTATCCCCACCATAGTGACCTGTCACCTGTGAGACCCTGCGCTATATACCAACGTATCACCCTGAGCGACTGTGTGAACCAAGGAGAGCAAAACCTTCTGCAGCCAGATCCCTCAGGTGGGGGAGCGAGGGGGTGTCAGACCCCCTACGTGTGTCACTGTGATATTCCTTGTGCTATCACAGATGTAACCTGACTGTATAATAATACAGAGCAGGGCGCCCAGTGTCAGAGTGTAATACAGAGAGTTTAATGGCATAATAATATTTACCGACGGCAGCAGCGCTTCTTCTTTTCTGGCCTGGAAAGAGAAGAATGATGTAATCACTGATCTCACATAGCTTGATATATCTCACGTCACAGCCTAAATGCACACACATTCTATGTTTGTATGTGAATTCCCATTCATTATTAATGTTTCTATAAGCAGATCTCAGCATCTGAGGCCTCCAGATCCCATTACAATCCTCTCACCCTGTGTGTGAACATTCCATCCCACAGTCTTTAGATAACATGCTGGGGTGTAACATAACTGGCCCTGGGACCCCAATTACTGCCTACCAGCTGGGAGCTCTCCTTACCACACAAGTCATCATCCATAGAGTAACAGAAGACCTCCCATCCTCCCCCAGGAGTACGAGATGACCACATCGCTTGGGTGGGAGGGACAACTAATACAATTTACAGTTTAAATGACTTACTGTTCAGCTGCTGAATTATTATTATTTTGCCGCTGTCGTCGCCGCTTCTCTCTCCAGTTCTGGAACCGGTTCATCAGTTGTCTTACACCGTTCCTGGTTACGGATGTCATGGTCTCCTCTTCATCACTAAAAGCAAGGTTAGTTTACTCTTGGGGTGTCTGAAACTACAGATGATCAAGGACAGGCATTGGGGTGTGGCCTAAGACTAATAAATACATCATTAATATAAAGACTTTTATGAAACAATGTGTCCAAATTCACTCTGGGGGCTGTTGGTGGAAGGATCCGTTCAGCGGGAACCATGTGGCCCATCACTGAATTTACACATCAGTTGATTCATTAATTGGATATTTTACACTATGTTTCTTTTTATATCACCAACTGGCTCAAACAAAGATCTCCATCAGCCTTGGTTGTAAACATGTCTCTCTTCTCCCTGTATAATGTCTTCTCCTGTCAGGAACCTCTTCCTTCTGCCCAAGGCAGTGAGTGAGCTTCTCTTGAGATTTCCTGACATTGACCTCCTCCTGCGTCATCCTGTCTGTAACTTTGTCCTAGGACCTCCTGACAGTGACCATGTCCTGAAATCCTCTGAATGTGACCTCCTGCAGCTTGGTGACGGCTTTAGAGTGTCTTTGTGCTGTGATCTCTTTTCAGTAACCTTGTCCGGGGATCTCTCTAGAGTGACCTTATAGTAAGGACCTCCTGACAGTGACCTTTTCCCCCAACCTCCAGAAAGAGATCTCTCCTGGGAAATCCTAACATTGACATTGTCCTGTGATTTATTGACATTGACCTTCTCTTGTGGCCTCCCGAGAGAGACCTTGTCCGGTGACCTACTAAAAGTGACCTTGTCCTGCAATCTCTTTTCAGTAACTTTGTCCTGGGACCTCCTGAGAGAGACCTCACTGGGTCTGGACACCCAACCACTCACCCTGAATTCTAGATTTGACAATAATACAAAGAGCAGAGAGAAGCATGTTTACCCAAACCCACAGAACTGTATAACAAGCTCATGTTCCTGATCAGGAATAGATACACCCTATTTTAAGGTAGTCCCCCAAACATGTGACGGTGGAGAAACTGGGGGACACAGATACCCTATTGTTAAAACTCAATCCCTTTGAAACACGAGGTACACAGTGTAACTACTCACCCACTGCTTGGGATGGGAGACAAGGCTGGGGGACTGGAAATTAAAGGAACGGTCCTCCTGTAAAGAAGAAAGGTCCATGGTGAGACATCATTAGTCTTTTAATTATCACTGTGTGAGAGGTGATGGGTTATATAATGCCAGCCTGATCAGATCTATTATTATAATTGCTTTCTGCAGAAAGGAGCAGTATAAACATAAGGGTTTCCCAGTATAGACCCATCTCACCCTAAATGGGGCTAGATCAGTATTATTATTGACATTTCAAAAATTCAGCTGCTCAATATAGTTGATTTCAACCCAAAATCATACATTTATGTCAATTTTAGTTACAATTTTTGGCAATGAATTATTATAATTATTATTTTTATTAGTAATATTAATTATGGATTATTATATTCATATTTCAGTTGCAGTTATTACACAGCTAGTATTCAGTAGATGGTAAAGATCCACTGAATGGATGGGCTGATTTCTTGTGTGATGGACGATGTAATATTAACCATCTATTAAGAAATATGTTTCCTAAGCTCAGTAATGTAAGTTTAATGTAAGTAATTAACCATCACACTATCCGTGCACACAGTGACATCCCATGCCTCTCTATACACATTCAGCATCACCATGCTTGTATTACTTTCTAAGTCACATGGTCCTTATTGGGTGATATGTATAAAGAACATTTCTAGTGCAAAGTTCTAACAGTGGAGCAGTTACCATGGAAATCAGTGGAATGTTCCTTCTGATTGCTCCATTTTTAGAACTTTGCCCCAGAATTGCTCTTTAACCAGTGACCTTCCCAAAAGCCCTGTTCATTATAAACCTGAGGAAAGCAATAATAAAATATAACACACGTTCACACTGATAGGGGAAAAGGACAGTGACAGGATAGTTCTCCCCAGGGCTCCCTGCGCTGGGGGAGAGGTGATTAAAGAGAGATACTGACCTGTAACAATTCCTGCGATCTCCCATCTCTTCCTCAGACTCTTCGTCATCAGAGCTGGCAGACAAATACACAGGACTGAGTCATAAATAGGAAAGGCTGCATCATGTAACACTGTATCTTTAATATATGGTCCTTGAATATTAGCGTCTGATGTTGTCTGTGTGTTCAGTATAACTATAGGGAAGTAGCTCTATAAGTAGCAGTATCATCTCCACATTACACTCTCTTAATCTCTAGCAAATGCATGGATCAAAACATCTCCAGACAGAAAGTGTGAGGCGGGCATGTTTTAACTACTGTATCTCACATGACTATGTGCATGGGTCATCACTGGGTCTGGACACCAACCCACTCACCCTGAATTCCGAACACGTATTACCCCTCAGGTATCACACTAATACAATGAGCAGAGAGAAACATTTTCACCCAAACCCACAGACCTGTATAACGAGCTCATGTTCTGGATCAGGAATAGACAGTGAGATACCCTGCAGGTTGAAGGAAGTCCCCAAAAAATGGGATGGGAGAAAAACTGGGGGACACAGATACCCTATTGTGAGGTACACAGTGTAACTACTCACCCACCGCTTGGGATGGTAGGAAGAGATGGGGGACGGGAGACCTTTCCAAATCTTTTCCTGTAAGTAAGAAAGGTCCATGGTGAGACATCATTAGTCCTTTAATTGTCTAACTCCTATCACCGTGTGAAAGGTGATGGGTTATATAATGGCAGTCTGATCAGATCTATTATTATAACTGCTTTGTGGAGAAAGGTGCTGTATAAACATAAGGGTCTACTCAATGTAGACCCATCTCGCCCGAAATTGACAAACCATCACACAAAAACAGCCGAATTTTGGCCATTTACAATCACCTGTTAACAACTGGTGATTTTAAATGAATAATTATTTTTTCACTAGCCCATATAATACTCATGGTGGGGCCATGGAAAGTAGCCCTACACTCCCATGATAATTGAGGCTAGGAGCTAGGCAATGGCTCCCAGCCCCTATAATACTCATTGGGGGCCAGAGCAAGTAGTTCTGATATCAGATTCTTGCTGTCATGGATATTATCATATATTGTAGTTATTGTTATAGATACCATAACTAAACAGTATAATAATTATTATTATTAGACATGTGCATTCGTTTTCGGACGAAAGCACTTTCGTCCGAAAATAGCATTTTCGTCCATTCGTCCGAAAAACAAATAACCAAAATGCTAAACTAACGAAAGCCGAATGAACGAATTGTTAATAAACAAAAATAATTTGTCCATTCATCCATTCATGCTATTGGCATTCTATAAACCGAAATAGAGTCGGTTTATAGAATACCAATAGCATTACATACATTCCATAAACCGACATAATGAACAACTTTCGGTTTATGGAATGCATGTAATACTATTGGTATTCTATAAACCGACTCTATTTCGGTTTATAGAAAGCCAATAGCATGAATGGACGAATGATTTTCATTTATTAACCATTCGTTCATTCGTTCATAGCATTACATGCATTCCATAAACCAAAAGTCGTTCATTAAATTGGT
Source organism: Pelodytes ibericus (assembly GCA_036172795.1). Lineage (NCBI taxonomy): Eukaryota > Metazoa > Chordata > Amphibia > Anura > Pelodytidae > Pelodytes > Pelodytes ibericus. The sequence goes on from CM069860.1 coordinate 50,551,856, forward strand.
TTATGGAATGTATGTAATGCTATTGGTATTCTATAAACCAACTCTCTTTCAGTTTCTAGAAAGCCAATAGCATTACATATATTCCATAAACCGACATAATGGACGACTTTCGGTTTATGGAATGTATGTAATGGTATTGGTATTCTATAAACTGAAATAGAGTTTTCTCTTTCGGTTTATAGACTTTCGGTTTATAGACTTTCGGTTTATGGAATGTATGTAATGCTATTGGATTTCTATAAACCTAAATAGAATTCCCATTCATACGAATAGGTCAGTTAGTATGAATAGGGATTCTATTTCGGTTTATAGAATAGCAATAGCATTACAGGCATTCCATAAACCGAAAGTCTATAAACCGAAAGAGAGTCGGTTTATAGACTTTGGGCTTACGGAATGTATGTCATACTATTGGCTTTCTATAAACCGAAATAGAGTCCCCATTCATACGAATTGACCTATTTCAACTCTATTTCAGTTTATAGAATACCAATAGCATTACATACATTCCATGAACCGAAAGTCGTTCGTTATGTCGGTTTATGGAATGTATGTAATGTTATTGGTATTTTATAAACCAACTCTATTTATAATCTATACTTCTCCCTGTATAATGTCTTCTCCTGTCAGGAACCTCTTCCTACTGCCCAAGGCAGTGAGTGAGCTTCTCTTGAGATTTGCTGACATTGACCTCCGCCTGCGTCATCCTGTCTGTAACTTTGTCCTAGGACCTCCTGACAGTGACCATGTCCTGAAATCCTCTGAATGTGACCTCCTCCAGCTTGGTGACGGCTTTAGAGTGTCTTTTTGCTGTGATCTCTTTTCAGTAACCTTGTCCTGGTATCTCTCTAGAGTGACCTTATAGTAAGGACCTCCTGACAGTGACCTTGTCCCCCAACCTCCAGAAAGAGATCTCTCCTGGGAAATCCTAACATTGACCTTGTCCTTTGATTTATTGACATTGACCTTCTCTTGTGGCCTCCTGAGAGAGACCTTGTCCGGTGACCTACTAAAAGTGACCTTGTCCTGCAATCTAGTTTCAGTAACTTTGTCCTGGGACCTCCTGCCACTTCATGCAAGTTACCTTCTCACGCAACCTCACTGGGTCTGGACACCCAACCATTCACCCTGAATTCTAGATATCACAATAATACAATGAGCAGAGCGAAGCATGTTTAACCAAACCCACAGAACTGTGTAACAAGCTCATGTTCTGGACCAGGAATAGACAGTGAGATACCCTGCTGGTTGAAGGAAGTCCCCAAAACATGGGTTGGGAGAAAAACTGGGGATACCCAGTTACCCTATTGTGAGGTACACAGTGTAACTACTCACCCAGTGCCTGGGATGGTAGGAAGAGATGGGGGACGGGAGACTATTCGAAATCTTCTCCTGTAAGTAAGAAAAGTCCATGGTGAGACATCATTAGTCCTTTAATTATCTAACTCATATCACTGTGTGAGAGGTTATGGGTTATATAATGCCAGTCTGATCAGATCTATTATTATAACTGATTTGTGGAGAAAGGTGCTGTATAAACATAAGGGTCTACTCAATATAAACCCATCTCGCCCAAAATTGACAAACAATCACATAAAACAGCTGAATTTTGGGCATTTACAATGGCCTGTTAACAACTTGTGATTTGAAATGAATAATTATTTTTTCCCTGGCCATATAATACTCATGGTGGGGCCATGGCAAGTAGCCGTACACTCTCATGATAATTGAGGCTAGAAGCTAGGCAATGGCTCCCAGCCCATATAATACTCATTGGGGGCCCGAGCAAGTAGTTCTTACTGTCATGGATATTATCATATATTGTAGTTATTGTTATAGATACCATAACTAAACACTATAATAATAATAATGATTATATTGTTATTATTTATTATGGATCATTATACTGATATTTCTGTTGCAGTTTTTACACAGCTAGTATTCAGTATATCTTATAGATCCACTGGATGGATGGGTACCTTTCTTGCTATGCAGGAGGATGAAGCACTAACCATCTATTAACATCTATTTCATTGAGGCACTCTATTTGTGCACTTTTTTGTCCTTGTCTTACCCCTGGAGACATGGGCTATTTTAACATTCATGTGGTGTTTGTAATTAGCTGTAATTTTCTTCTTTCTCACTAACTTTACCCACACACATTGCACATTGTTTGCCATCAGCATAAGAAGGTTTTTTTTAGATACCATTATTTTCATCAAATCACGACACAAAAATAAGTAGGGTAGTACAGTCTGAACTAGATGTAGCTTCACAGCAAGAGGATTTGGACAAATTGGGTAATTGGACAGATAAATGGCAAATGAGATCCTATTTGTAAAATGATGCATTTTGGCCTCTAGGGGCAGTCTAACAACAGCAATGGGGAGACGGAAGGGATTCTAAAAGCTTTTGCCCACACAGGGCAGCGCAATATAGGAGTGGCATGGTGCCCTCCAATATGGGACCAGTGAATTGGGCATTGCATTTAGATGTTATTTAATGTCTAGACATCAAGGCATTATAATAACTGTCCCTGAGTGGGGTTATTGAAGTTCTATATTGGCAACAGAGTCTCTGCCTGCACATGCCTGGCACATCCAATGTCGCCAAGGTGATTTGTGTGAAGATCATGTCTAGTGCAAAGTTCTCACAGTGGAGCAGTTACCATGGAAACCAGTGGAATGTTCCTTCTGATTGCTTTATGTTTAGAACTTTGCCCCAGAATTGCACTTTAACCAGCGACCTTTCCAAATTGTGCCCCAGTGCTCCTTGCACAGGGGGAGGGGGGATGAGAGAGATACTGACCGGAAATGTCCCCTTGGATTATGTAGTTCCAGTCTCAGGCGAAGGTTTGCCAAGTCATTTTCAAGCTCCTCGTCATCAGAGCTGGCAGACAAATACACAGGACTATGTCATATATAGGAAAGGCTGCATCATATAAAACTGTCTCTTTAATACATGCTTCTTGTATGTTAGAGTGTGATGTTGTCTGTATGTTCAGTATAGCTATAGGGGAGTGGCTCTTTAAGTAGCAGTATCATCTTCATAGGATGCTCTCTGAATCTCTAGCCAATGCATGGATCGAAACATCTCCAGACAGAAAGTGTGAGGCTGACATGTTTTTGGAGTTTAGGTATTAACTCTTTCCATGCTGCAGGGCTGTGTTCACATGTCTAGGTGTGTGGAATGCACTCTTCATGGTGCATAGGTCAGCACTGGGTCTGGACACCCACCCACTCACCCTGAATTCCAAACACTTATTACCCTTCAGATATCACACTCATACAATGAGCAGAGAGAAGCATGTTTACCTAAACCCACAGACCTGTGTAATGAGCTCACTCCATGTTCAGGATCAGGAATAGACAGTGGGATACCCCGCTGTTTAAAGGAATCCCCTAAAACATGGGATGGGGGAGAAACTGGGGGACACAGATACCCTGCTGTTAAGTCATATCCCCTTGGAAGACACTGGTAGACAGTGTAACTACTCACCCACTGCTTGAGACAGGAGGCAGGCATGGTGTTATGGGGGATACTGCTGGTGACTTCCTCCTGTAAGATAAAGAGGTCCATGGTGAGATCCCATCGCTCCTGCTCGTTTAATTACCGTATTGGCTTGAATATAAGATGACCATGATTATAAGATGACCCCCAGATCTCTGTATCTTAATTGTGAAAACAAAAATAGGAAAAGTCTAAATATAAGGTGACCCTAAAGGTAAATGTTACATCTTGAGCATCCCTTCTCCAAAACAATTGAGTCCAGGGCTGACGCCAGCATAAGGCTTCCTAGGCAGCTACCATAGGAATCCGCAGCGAGGGGGCTGTCAGTTTAAAAAAAATAAAAAACAGTTTGCCGGCAGAGGCACTGGCTGGGGATATCAGAAGATCTCCAGCCATCTACACGGCCAGAGTGGAGGATCCTGGGAGGGGGCAGACCTCACTGAGTGAGAGGTGAAGGTCCAACCCCCCCCCCACCCCATGAAGCAGAGCGGCATCTGCTTCATGGTGGTGCCAACTCCATTGCCGACAATGGTTGTGCCTGACATGGGGCTGCTCTATTGCCTCAATGTGGAAGCATTAGACGGCACTGAAATTATGGTTCTGGAGCGCCACGGAGCCATCGTGGGCACCATATTGCAGGAGCAGAATGCTTCTGTAATATGGCTGCTGCCCTCTTCTGGGTAGAGCCCCTAGAGGCAGTCAGCAACATTGCAACAAAAAAAAGACAATTAGCTAAAATCTTGGGCTAGGGTTAGAATAGTTGTTAGGGTTACAATTAAATTAGGGTTAGCAAAAGGGATAGACTAACAATTAAATTAAAATTAAAATATATTAAGGGGTTCTTGATGAAACCTGGCTTCACCTGCAGACCTTCTTTAATCAGAGCTTGTGTTTATTGAATTATAAGGATTAGGGTTCAAATTAGTGTTAGGTTAAATTTAAGGTTCATGATGGGGTCAAAAGTTCACTATAAGAAAATAAAACACTATTTTTGTTTTTTGGTCTATAACTTGCAAAAAAATGCAGAAAAACATGTGAACAAGTATATTTTTGATGTCGGCACAAAATTTAGAAACTATTTAGTCAGGGTCTTTTTTAATGATTGCATTTGTGTAAATAATTTTTTAGGTCAAATTTAGAAAAGGGTTTTTTATTTTTTTCATCATATTTTATGATTATTTTTTTTGTAGTAAATTATAAGATATGATGAACATAATAGTATCTAATAAAAAGCTGTCTTATGATGATAAAACCACATATAATTTGTGTGGGTACAGTATGTGAGAAAGAAGAAAAATTACAGCTAATAAACACAGACACCCCAGAAATATCAAAACAGAAATGTCATCAAGGGAAAGACAAGGTCAAAAGGTCTTGCCACTAAGGGGTTAAGATAATTATTTATTATTATTATTATTATTGATCATTATTTGTAGGATTATATATTATTATAGAATATTATTACTATATATTATTTTTATTATTATATATTATTATTATGATCATTATTTATTATTGTTATGGATTGTTATTTGTAGAATTATATATTATGGATTATTATTACTATATGTTATTATTATTATATATTATTATCATTATTATTTACTATTGTTATAAATCGTTATTTGTAGGATTTTATATCATTATAGAATATTAATAATATATATTATTATTATATATTATTATGATCATTATTACTATTATAGATAATTATTGGTAGAATTATATATTATTATAGATTATTATTACTATATTAGTCTTATTTTTATTATTATATATTAATATGATCATTATTTATTATTGTTATAAATCGTTATTTGTAGGATTATATTTATTATAGCATATGATTACTATATATTATTATTATTATTATTATATATTATTATGACCATTATTTATTATTGTTATAGACCATTATTTGTAGGATTATATATTATTATAGAATATTATTAAAAATCAAAAACTGTCTGCGCTTCTCATCCTACTGAAGTTGGCAACAAATATATAAACATAATATAGATGAGAGGTTTTGTTTAAATGAAATAATATATTTTGTCTTTTTGTGTACATTGTACAGTCAATCACACTGTGTTTGCAGCATGCTCCACAGCTATTTGGAAAGCATAATTTTATACATTTATAATTTTTGAGCCTGTGACTAGCTTAGCCCACTGACATTTTTTTTTTAATATAATAATTTTATTGTTTTTTACAGAGAAAGAGATACATCAATAAATATCCCAATTTACTTCCATTTGTGATTTGCATATATAATTTCCAGAAAAGAGAGAAAACCATGCAAATTGTATTACAGATTGTGATTATTACCATACAACATAAACACACTGTTGCCATCACATAGATTAATAAAATAAAAAAAATAATAACCCTATAATTATTCTCCGAAATGACAGTCAAGGTAAGCGATCCTCAGCCCCCTCCCTCCTTGTACGCCCAATCCGGGTCCCTAAGAGCGGGGTTACAATGTTATCCCTGGTAGCTATATCTAATGCAAGTTAGGTTTTTAACATATTATAACGCCCAGATACACTTTGTTATATTTGAGGTAGTTATTTTTCTTTTCCCTGGTAGAATATAATTACTATAGATTATTATTGGTCATTTACAGAGCGCTGTGTAATCGGGGTATTGGTTGCGGGACAGTTGTAGAATGGGGCTGTGCTCATGTAAACCCCACCCACTGACAGAAATTTGATTGGCTGGCATTTACGCCTGTTATGAACACTCACCAGTCTGCTGCTCTTCCAAGCCAAAAGATTAGCATTAGGAGAAACTAAAAATATAAAAACCAGTGTAAATAAACAATACAGATACAAATCACTGAATATGGGGTAATTATATAAAATAAATAATTCCCCCAAATTAAATCATATCAGTCTTTATGACATTTACCTGAAAGAGCACTAAAAAAACATTAATTATAAAATCCCATAGGTACATTATCAGGAATGATCCAATTATCCAAATAGTCTTAAACTCTCCAAGCACTCCTGTAATGGAAAAAACATTGTATTAATCACAAAAAGGAAGGGCCCTGGTGGATTTAATATGCCCCCCCCCCCCCCCGCCCACTTCCTACTGTACCATTTACTGCGCATTCAGAGAGGACTGTGTGTGATCACTAGGGGTAATATTGGGAGGGTTGTTAAATGGGTCACAAGGCTCTGCCAAACCATCTACAGGTTACATTTATTAAAGGACTGTCAGACGCATTGAGAAGAGAGAGAGTCACAAACTGATTGCCTTTAAATAGGGAACGAATATTATTATTAATATATATTATGCCATCATATACCGCAGCGCTGTACAATGGGCTAACTAAATGTACAAACTGCCGGAATAGGAGGAAGAAGATCCAACTTCAAATCCCTATACTTACACTCTCACTCAGAGATCAGCAAGTGGGCTGTGTTCTAAACACACTGCCTTATATAGCCAGCCGTGGTGATGTCACAGCCAAGTGTGATGTCATGTGTTCTAGAACACAGGCTGCATGGGACTTCTGACTGCACCGTGCTAAATAAGACATTTAAACAGTCACACTCACAAACGTGTCGGGAGAGTAACAAAAAGGTGCAGGCGCCAGTTCTATCATATACCTGTAATTGTGGCTTTTTTATACATCCTGACAGTTTGTTAGCCGACACCATAAAAATGAAATTTTTCATGGCAATTGTTCTTGCTACTTTTTTTTTACATGGGGTGAGCTGGTGACAAAAATGCCAGAGCATCCCCCAAAAAATCATATATAATGCAATCTCCATCCAGTATCTTGTTATCCATTGGTACACGTGGCACAAGTGACACTATCTAGCGCTAATTCCACAGGCCCTAGATATATAAAGAATCCAAATTGTGACTCTCTGAAGATGGGATGCACACAGTGTGTGAATAATGATCTGAATTAACCCACACGTGTGTATCTGTAGCTGTCCAAGCACTAGAAGCACACATATGACTCTAATCACATGTCCCATTCACATATTAGGATGCACAGTACATATTAGGATGCACAGTACATACCCACATTGCACACCTAGTGCATGCCCCATCACCCACATTGCACACCCAGGACATGCCCCATCACACACATTGCACACCCAGAACATGCCCCATCACACACATTGCACACCCAGGACAAACCCCATCACCCACATTGCACACCCAGGATATGCCCCATTACTCACATTGCACACCCAGTGCATGCCCCATCGCCCACATTGCACACCCAGTGCATGCCCCATCAACCACATTGCACACCCAGGACATGGCCCATCACCCACATTGCACACCCAGGACATACCCCACCACTCACATTACACACCCAGTGCATGCCCCATCACCCACGTTACACACCCAGGCCATGCCCCATCACCCACATTGCACACCCAGGACATGCCCCATCACCCACATTGCACACCCAGGACTTAACTCAGAACATTCACAATCACCACGCTGCACACCCATAACTTAACCAGGACATGCCCCATCACCAATGCTGCACCTAGGACTTACCACAGCACCCAGGACATGCTCCATCACTAAATTGCACTTCCAAGACTTACCCCCGCCAGCACCTACACCTCCCTAGTGTCTAGTGGCAGACAGCATGGTGTCTGTGCTGCTGGGCCCGTGACAGGTGTATCATCGCCTTTAACTTCATGTCTGATGGCAGCCCTGTTTACAGATATTATAATTAAAAGGACACGTAACTCATTCAAATAACTTTGATGCATCTAGTAGCATTTATAGGGCAACATTAGTAAAAGAAAAGTTAAGGTTAATAGAAAGATTGAATCAAGTGTAGGCATTTTAAAGAGAAGCGCTTTCATGAATTTTTTTGGGGGGAGAAATAGTAAAGTTTTACTTAAGCACTTATCTTGTAGTTGGAGTCCTTCATGTGTCAACTAGGCCAGCTGGGGAGATTCTGTTGATCAAGTGACAGGATACATTGATTGCCCTGCTGCTCAGAGGTCCTCAAACTCCATACATTTGCACACACCGTAATAATACCCCTGCTAGGCCCTGTTAGGAACATATGGTGAAGGCTTCGATGGAGGAAAAATACGATTCCAGACACAGAACGGCTATAAAATACATTTATTCCTGAATAGGAAAACAGCCCAGATGCCACACAGTGCTCTCCTACCCAGTGTATCTCAACGCCTACGCGTTTCGCTCCAAAGCTTAGTGCTTTGTCAAGGCTAATCTCCTAGGGGTGTGCCTTTCTATTTAAAAGTTTCTTAAAGTGCAAGTTATGTAAATGACGTCACATGAATACACGGACGTGCCGGCATCCAGTGTAGTTATAAACAGATTGTGATGCTGCGCCACCACATCGGTGTAAACCCACGCCACAGAAGGCTCTGTCCATTTTGTACTTTTGGATGATGCACCAGCAGTCACTTTATTATATCTTCACCTTTTTTAGTGTTTCGATTATATTACTAAAACATTGTTACCTTTTAACACATTGAGTGTTTTCTACCTCTTTCCATGTAAGTGGATCTTCATTGATACAGGAATCCATCAACCACATTATATATATATGTGTGTTAAGTGCTCCAATGTTTACTGGAGTCGTGTTTGTGAGTACCCATCCACTATCATATTTTTACCACCAATTTACTTTTTTTGTTTTATTTAGATACATTTCATCACTGCAAGTTTTCATTTAGTTCACATTTTTTCACTGAGCACCTATTGTGTGCTTCTCTAATGTAGGCTTCATCATTTGCACAGAGTTACCTCTTTTTATTATTCACTATTGTTTAGTTATTGTGCACTATTCTCACCCTTGTAGCATGTTTTGGTTCCTTTTTCCATTGCTCCCTCCTTACCTCTTCTTTCCTTGTATTACCAAATTCAAGCCTGTCAGTTTGTGTGATGTTATTATATTCCCTAGTTTTTAGTTTAGCCCCCAGTGACACTCGGTAACTCATACAAATTAAATACATTGTGTCTCAGACAGAAAAAGGGATCTTATTGAAGTTTGAGATACACTATCTATCAGGGTCAGCTCAAATATTCCAGATCTGGAGGAGTATTATCCCGAAATGTATTAATATGTTTCCCTGTATAATCACTTCTGATGATGGAATGGAGGAAATCTCCTCTGTATAATCACTTCCAATGGTGGAAAGGAGGATAATCTCCCCTGTATAATCATTTCCAATGGTGGAATGGAGGAAATCTCCCTTGTATAATCACTTGCAAAGGTGGAATGGAGGAAATCTCCCCTGTATAATCATTTCCAATGGTGGAATAGAAGAAATCTCCCCTGTATAATTGCTTCCAATGGGGAATGGAAGAAATCTCCTCTGTATAATCACTTCCAATGGTGGAATGGAGGAAATCGTCCCTGTATAATCATTTCCAATGGTGGAATGGATGAAATCTCCCCTGTATAATCACTTCTAATGGTGGAATGGAGGAAATCCCCCTGTTTAATTACTTCCAATGGTGGAATGGAGGAATTTTCCCCTGTATAATCATTTCCAATGGTGGAATGGAGGAAATCTCCCCTGTATAATTGCTTCCAATGGTGGAATGGAGGAAATCTCCCCTGTATAATCACTTCCAATGGTGGAATGTAGGAATATTGCATTTGGTGCCAGAACAGCTGACAACCAATAGAATGGGAGTGAGTTTGTCACTTTAATCTCTTTAAATCCCTATCCAATAGCAAAGCGAGCGTCGCCGCTTTCCATACAGTAGGGGGAGCTTCTACCCAATTCATCTGTAATAAATGGGCACACCAGAGGGAGAACCTTGCTATCCATGCTGCAGCCTCTTCACCCTCCTTCTGTGCCATTTTGCAAGACCTCTTTATTCACAACTCTATAGTAAAATGAGTATCACACTAGATATATAATTTGACATCTGAATTTGAGTTGTTTTTCTGAAATTAAAGCTTCAGCTTTATGAATGATATATACTGATATTGTGATATAACCTTACGGATGTTTAATTTAGTGTTTTTGTATTCTTGCTGTGATGGTTCTCAGATATTGTGTAACTTTGTTTCATGTATCTGTGATATTGCCTTCTACAGGTTCCCATGTACATTATTGTATATGGTGTAGTACTTCTTACTATGAGGCAGCCATAATTGTTTTTAACATACCTGGATCCACACACTCACCTGCTAATACAAATGACTTACAGTCAATCAGAAGATCAGGCCAGTCATTGGTTTACACGTATGTTGGGTGAGTTTTTATTAAGCTCCTCCAAGTGTGAAACATGTGAGGCAGTTGGCAGCCAGCGCCATCCTCGCCAGGATTATATTCATTATACTTTTTACTATTTTTGCACTAAAAGATGTTTTTATTTCATGGAATTGAGATTTTGACCTGTTTTTTTTTGTACTCAACCATAACATTGCTAATACTGTTACCAGTGGCGTACTAAAGGGGGGGGGGGGGGGGCGGCCCGCCCCGGCTGCCACTGACTAGGGGGGTGCCACCGGTGCTGCCGGCACCCCCCCGCGCTGCTTATCCCCTGGATGCGGCCGCCGGGTAAAAAAATAAATCACAGCAACCGGATGTGACGATGCTTCACTTCTGGCGACTGTGTTTCCCTCCTCCGTGCAGGAGGGAAGACTGCACGGAGGAGGCGTCCATCCGGGAGCACAGAGCAGCTTCGGTAAGTGATGGGAAGGGGGGGGGGGGGGGGGAGGAGGGTGGTTTGAAACGAGCACAATTTTCCTTGGCTCTGAGTGGCACAATGTTACTGGGCACTGACTGGCACACTTTTACTGGGCACCTACTTGCACACTATTACTGGGCACTGACTGGCACAATATTACTAAGCACTGACTGACACACTATTACTGGGCATCTGACTGGCACACTATTACTGGGCTCTGAGTGGCACAATATTCCTGGGCTCTGACTGGCACACTATTACTGGGCACTGACTGGCACACTATTACTGGGCACTGACTGGCACAATATTACTGGGCACTGACTGGCACACTATTACTGGGCACTGACTGGCACAATATTCCTGGGCTCTGAATGACACAATATTACTGGGCAGAGACTGGCACACTATTCCTGGGCTCTGACTGGCACAATATTACTGGGCATTGACTGGTACACTATTACTGGGCTCTGACTGTTACAATATTCCTGGGCACAGACTGGCACACTATTACTGGGCACTGACTGGCACATTACTGGATTCTGAGTGGCACTATATTCCTGGGCTCTGAGTGGCACAATATTACTGGTATCTGACTGGCACAATATTACTAAGCACTGACTGACACACTATTACTGGGCACTGACTGGCACACTATTACTGGGCATCTGACTGGCACAATATTACTGGGCACTGACTGGCACACTATTACTGGGCACTGACAGGCACACTATTACTGGGCACTGACTGGCACAATATTACTGGGCTCTGAGTGGCACAATATTCCTGGGCTCTGACTGGCACACTATTACTGGGCACTGACTGGCACAATATTACTGGGCACTGACTGGCACACTATTACTGGGCACTGACTGGCACAATATTCCTGGGCTCTGAATGACACAATATTACTGGGCAGAGACTGGCACACTATTCCTGGGCTCTGACTGGCACAATATTCCTGGGCACAGACTGGCACACTATTACTGGGCACTGACTGGCACATTACTGGATTCTAAGTGGCACTATATTCCTGGGCTCTGAGTGGCACAATATTACTGGTATCTGACTGGCACAATATTACTGGTATCTGACTGGCACAATATTACTGGGCTCTGAATGGCACACTATTCCTGGTATCTATAATTGTACAATTTTCAAACATTGAAAAAATTGTGGGTGTTTTCTTACATTTTTATTATGGGAGGGGGGTGCCACACTCAGGGTCCACCCCGGGTACCAAATGCTCTAGGTACGCCCCTGACGGTTACTATAGAGAATGAAAAATGATCTGTACATTGTATTGGCAGAATTACAGGAAATGCGTAAGAGAAACATATGTTTTATATGTGTATGTCTCCTGCTTATGACATCACCTGTGACATCATATCATACCTCCCAACTTCTGACAGTCAGGAGCTGGTTCAAAAGAGCTGGAGAGTAAAAGCTTAGTCATCAGTGAATTAGGGGCAGGAATTAGTATTATGTGTCTTAACCCCTTAGTGACCGAGTGCTCTGCTGCATTTGATGTGCATTGAAGACCAGAATTCCATTATTTTTGTCATACGTTTACTGAACTGTGTATTTCTTTCTTTGTGTTCAGTCCACCCACACAAATTATATATCATTTTCTAAAGGACGGATAGGGCTTTCATTTGATACTATTATTTTCATCATATGATATCATTTACTATTAAAAAATATATAAAATATGATGAAAATATGCCATAAAAAACACGTTTTCCAACTTTGACCTGATTTTTTTTTTTACACAATTACAAATGGTAAAAAATACCCCGTCTATATATTTCTACTATTTGTCCTGAGTTTAGTAATATCAATGTTTCCTTGTTTGTCTATGTTTTATTTCACGTAATAAGGCAACAAACAATATTAGTGTTTTTTTGTTTTCTAACCATTTTCTTGTACAGTGATTTTTTTAACCCGAACCCTAAATTTACCCCAACTCTAAATTTAATCTAACCCTAAATTGACCCCCACCCCTTAATCTAACCCTTGTAATCATCCGAACCCCCGTTTAACCCTAATTATGACCCTATTTGTGACCCTAACCCTAGATCTAGGTTCAGTAGATCAAGGGTTAGCTTTTTCCATTTATTTATTTATTTAATTTATTTATTTAATTAATTTTCTATTTTTTAACTGTAATACCGTCTAACTGCCTGTAGGGGCAGTCAAGTAGCGGTTTCAGAGAGACGGAAGAGATTTTTTTTTTCTCTCTTCCGTCGCTCTCCTCTGGGCACGCTGTATCGGAGGAGCATGCTCCTCCGAAACAGCACACACCCTAGATGGGCACAGAATGTGTTGCATGATGCCTCGATAGAGGCATCATTGCAACACTTTAACACACATAGGCAGTGATCAGCTTTCACTGCCTATGTGTGTTAACGCGCATACGATCACATTCGCGGTGATCGTATGCGGGCAGGGGGGGTCGAGGGGGGGCTGAAAGCCCTCTCAGAGGCTGCTTCGGATCCGAAGCAGCCTCTGAGAGTAGCTACAGACATGATTTTTTTTTTCTCTCTTCCGTCGCTCTCCTCTGGGCACGCTGTATCGGAGGAGCATGCTCCTCCGAAACAGCACACACCCTAGATGGGCACAGAATGTGTTGCATGATGCCTCGATAGAGGCATCATTGCAACACTTTAACACACATAGGCAGTGATCAGCTTTCACTGCCTATGTGTGTTAACGCGCATACGATCACATTCGCGGTGATCGTATGCGGGCAGGGGGGGTCGAGGGGGGGCTGAAAGCCCTCTCAGAGGCTGCTTCGGATCCGAAGCAGCCTCTGAGAGTAGCTACAGACATGTAGTGTTGCGCTAAGGAGCGCAACACTACATGAAAACGGAGGACGTATATATACGTCCTCTATACGTCCATATGCGTTAAGGTGTTAAACATGGAACAAAACCTTATTTATTTCCATTAATGGATAAGAAGGACTACAGCAAATGCTAATGGGGGCTGCCATCTTGCAGAGTATCTCACCATGGCAGGAGAGAGACAGACTGTCCTATAATCATCTAACCGTTAATCTTGCCAATAAGACCAGGAGATGTGATCTTCCCCTGTGTGTTATGGTGAATCCCCTATGTATCCCCTCATTCAGGGGTCATGACATCACCTATACGGGATGTGACAAACCACCTCTTTTACATATAGGATTATGCCACCGATCTTACAATAAACCACAGCCTTCTAGGGTATACAAAGTCCAGGACACATTCAGTTCGGTTTTCCTTTTCTTTATTCGGTAGGAAAACAGCTGCTTCTTACTTGAGCTCTTACTAGACAGAAATCACTATCTGTAATTGGGTGGCTTTCCCACTTACTAATTTCTTTAAAAAAAAAAAAAAAAAAAAACAGCTTTGCAATAAACACAAGTATTGTTCTCTCTGTCTCAGCTCTCCTAGCTGACCTTTTCTTTTTTTTTTTTTTCTCTCCCTTTTGCAGCAGGCTGATCTCTTCTTTTAAAGGCCTGCCTGCTAATTGACCAGCTACAGGTGAGTGCCAATTAGGAAACTCTTTAGTTAAATCCAAATCCTGGTCTGTTACACAGCAACTAGTGCCGTTGGAGCATTGGCCCACCCTGCTCTCCAAATACTCTGCCCCAGGGACCCATACTGTGGTTTGCAGAGCATCAGCAATGTATATTGCAAACTTTAACATCCCTCCCTGGGGCATTTAACTGAAAATTCTCAGGTTGCTGTTTAGCAAATCAGGCCTGATGTATCTTCCATCAACCAATATTCCACTTTTCCGCTCACAGGGACATTGGAGGCCAGACACAGTATGTGTTACATTGTGTCAGATTTAGCTGCAGCATTGAGGAGAGCCCATAGTTTGAGACGCCTATAACACAATCCAAGAGGTACAGCCATAGTCATAAAAACATTGTTAAAAAGCCATGTTTATTCCCTGTTTAGAAACCAAAGACAGCAGTGTCCACAGAAGATTTCAGCAATTCATTCCCAGCTTTGAGCAGTTCACTGAAGGAAGAACCTGGAAGAAGGCAGGGTAGAAACCAATATTACTCAAACTGGATATTTAATGGGGTAAAGACTCGGGGAGCTGTTTACTAAGGACTCTGTTCATGAAAGAGGGAATTGACAAGGGAATTGCAATATTAAGTCTAAAATAGAGTTGAAAGTATAACCGGAATATGCCACTTTAGGTATTTTGGTGGCCGCCGCTGCTTTAAGAAGAGAGAGATACACTAAAGGGGGAGAGAGAGACATACGCACTAAATGGGGAGAGAGAGACACACACACACTAAAGGGGGAGAGAGATAGAGATGCATGCTAAAGGGAGAGGGAGACACACACTAAATGGGGAGAGATAGAGAGGCACTAGAGAGAGATACACACTACAAGGAGAAGAGGGAGACACAATAAAGGGGGAGATAGAGAGAGACAGACACTGTAGGGGGAGAGAGAAACAGACTACAGAAGGAAAGAGACAGGGAGCGAGAAATAGAGAGAGAGACAATACAGAAATTAGATTGGAGAGAGACACTACATAAATGAGCGAGGAGAGAGAGAGACTACACACATGAGGGGAGCGAGGAGAGAGAGACTACACACATGAGGGGGGAGAGGAGAGAGAGACTACACACATGAGGGGGGAGAGGAGAGAGAGACTCTACACATGAGGGGGGAGAGGATACTACACTCATGGAAAGCAAAATAAACCCAAACAATAGGAGTGATTGGTACGCTGAGTAAACCCCACACAATAGAAAATATATAGGGAAATGTGATAATTGCCTGGAAATTGCTGGTATAGCAGTACAGTATGGAAGAAGTCTTCAGTGTTTCATAATATACATGAGAAAACATAAAAACAAACAAAAGACCATAGTGTAATCCAGTATTATAATAAATATTGGTGCAATGTAAACAATTGCACTCACAAACACTGCAGATATAGGCAGCACTTCAATATCTGGTTGGAATCTTCTCTCTTCCTCATAAGTTCCCCATTTGTGGCAGAATAAAATGAGGAGATAAATTATGAACAGGTACAATAGATATTTAATAAAAAACAAATAGCATCTTACATAAAATGTTCTCAGCAACAAGCTTCTCCACGATATTTAAAAGTCCAATGTAGGGCTGTCAATCTTCAAAAGATAACAACAGAGTCCTGAAAAGTCCGTAGTATTTAGCAATATTGGTAGGCACACTACGTGTTTCGCCTCTAATTGGGCTTCCTCTCGGTGTCGATTTGACTGTTCCTATCCTGGTTAAATCTTATATCATTATCGATCAACTTAATTTACCCCTAATATAATTGCATACTTTTATCTTCTGTCTTGTTCCCTCCTATACCATGTGAATGTTAAGGTGAGCCTATCCTCTTAGGTTATTGGTCTTGTATAATTAAAGATTCATTTTGGAGGTAATACTGCCTATTAAAGGACAATAAATTGAACTTGCATCATAATGCAGATACTGTAACTAGAAATGCTTTAATGAAATAATACAAATAAAATACCTTACTGAGCCGCCATATGAAACTATCAGGGCGCAGATATGTTGTTCAGAATCTTGGCTCAGATCTTCCTTTAATGAATGTCAGATTTAGGAAAATCTGACCCAAATATTGAACAACATATCCGCCCCCGTTCAATTAAACATAAGTTCTTTTTGTTCCCCCTACCACTGTCCTTTAAGCCCCAATCCAACAGATATGGTTCACTTGACGAAACAGAGTAACCAGCCAGTGTATAAAGCGATTTAATTCTATGAGAGCCTGCAACAGCTTTATTTTCCTAGAATCAGTGATGCTTACCAATTCAGGACGGTTTTCCTTGAATTCCTCTGAAATGCCCAAGATTGAAGCCAATTCAGAGCTTGGGTCCCAGGAACCATCTGCATTCTGCACAGTAACCAGCCAGAGGAGAATGGGTACGTCTAGGATTACAGAAACATCAGTCAAATAAATAATTGGTCCTCAGAAAGACTTCATTCTAAAGTAGAACATTGGAGATGGTTTATTGAAGTGGGACATAGAACTATCCTTCATACCTAGAACATGTAACGCAGAACATACGGCATGCTACGCCATGCACTCGCAGCCTTAAAGTTGGTGTGTCGGGTGTCAGGTGGCATCTCAGTACTCATTCAGATTGGGGAAAAATGACATTGCCAGTCTGATTGGGGGCAAATAGGGCATTGTCATAAATGGAAAATATTTGTTTGCAAAACTTTATTGTTTATTTATTAGACAAATTGGGTATGAGAAGGGGTCCGCTCCTAAAGAATTTGCCCAGAGCTCACTATAACCTTAAAACAAGTGTGGTGTGTAGAAACTAGTAACCAGACATTGCGTTGTAAGTTTATAAGTATAGGAACAAAAAAAAAAACATTTATATCATCATCTATTTCCAAGAAAATCTCAAAAGATCGATGTAACCTGTAGCGTTTCCTGTAAAGTTTTCTTTGTCTGATTTACTGATAAACCAAGGCCATCAATAAGTGCTGAGACGGGTAGAGGACTTGCAAAGAGATTGGAAGGTTCCAAGTCAGACTTGTCTCCTTTAAAAGAGATGCCCTCTATTGAGTCTGTTATCTAAAATTCAGAGCTATTTTTGAGACAAAGTCGGGTTTCGGTGAATCTAGAGAATAAAAACAATGCAAGTGATCTATACATTGTGTTTGCAAAAACGTCAGCAAACACACAAAATTAGAGGAATGTGAATCAAATGTGTCAAACGTGATGTCATAAGCAGGAGACACCACATGATAAAAAAAACTCATTATTGTCTCAATGTATGAACTTTTGCTATCACAATGTAAAGATAATTTTTCATACATTTTTACTCTCTACGTTCAGAGTATAAGTCATGTTTAGGTGACAGATCCCTTTAAGATGTCAGCCCATTATTCACTAGATTTGCGGAAAAATGTTGGCAAGAGCGTTGGCCTATTCCTACGCAGCATTTGCAAACTGTGAAGGTGGATTGGCGTAATCGGGTAGAACCATCAAATGGACACTTACCAGCCTGTGTAGTTGGTGAAGGTTCAGAAGACAAGACTGGTTCATCCTGACCTGATCTTTCTACTGATTCAGTCTGATCCGAATCTTCTGATTCTGTCTTTGGTGCATAGATTGTGCACACAGCCACTTCAGGAGCTGGACAGGAAACCAGTACTGATTCTGACTGATCCCATGTCTCTTCTGATTCTGTCTTTGCTTCAGTCTGATCTGATGTCTCTTCTGATTCTGTCTTTGCTTCAGTCTGATCAGATGTCTCTTCTGATTCTGTCTTTGCTTCAGTCTGATCAGATGTCTCTTCTGATTCTGTCTGCTTCAGTCTGATCTGATGTCTCTTCTGATTCTGTCTTTGCTTCAGTCTGATCAGATGTCTCTTCTGATTCTGTCTTTGCTTCAGTCTGATCTGATGTCTCTTCTGATTCTGTCTTTGTTTCAGACTGATCAGATGTCTCTTCTGATTCGGTCTTTGGTGCATAGATTGTGCACACTGCCACTTCGGGAGCTGGACAGGAAACCAGTTTAATTATTTGCAAATTTTTTATTTACATTGGTGCAAACCTATTTGCACAAGATGCTGCTTCTTGAGAAGCATGTCGATTGATAATTGTCTATTCTCCACTTTAACGTTTTAGTTACTACCCCAGTGGGAGCTTTATTTTTAAAGGCCCAAGACATGAATTCCCGAAGGCTGTGGAGTTAGAACATCCTAATATACAGGCATCAATATTGTGCAGGTTTGTTAAATGGCAATAACACTGCAGTTCTGGAACATAAAATAGTCTGACGCTTGCTGACACAGTCTATGTGTGCACAACCTATCAAAGTGGGGGCTACCTCTGATCAGCTCTGTATGAAGCAGGGGGTCTCTCTGATAGCGCAGAGAGAGACCCATAATTTGCAAAAGGGGATCAACAGAGGGGACATAGTTGAAGCCCTTTGACTCTGCTAGCGCAAACAGAGACTCACGTGTTTCCAGACAGTCACCGACCAGACCTGGGCTGCCTGCTCCCAGGGAAGCATGGCAGCTGCCAGTCTTAGGACAAACCCAGCATGTACTATATGTGTGGCCCTATATTGTTTCACTTGTGCTTCATCTTATACAGGGAGTGCAGAATTATTAGGCAAATGAGTATTTTGACCACATCTTCCTCTTTATGCATGTTGTCTTACTCCAAGCTGTATAGGCTCGAAAGCCTACTACCAATTAAGCATATTAGGTGATGTGCATCTCTGTAATGAGAAGGGGTGTGGTCTAATGACATCAACACCCTATATCAGGTGTGCATAATTATTAGGCAACTTCCTTTCCTTTGGCAAAATGGGTCAAAAGAAGGACTTGACAGGCTCAGAAAAGTCAAAAATAGTGAGATATCTTGCAGAGGGATGCAGCACTCTTAAAATTGCAAAGCTTCTGAAGCGTGATCATCGAACAATCAAGCGTTTCATTCAAAATAGTCAACAGGGTCGCAAGAAGCGTGTGGAAAAACCAAGGCGCAAAATAACTTCCCATGAACTGAGAAAAGTCAAGCGTGCAGCTGCCACAATGCCACTTGCCACCAGTTTGGCCATATTTCAGAGCTGCAACATCACTGGATTGCCCAAAAGCACAAGGTGTGCAATACTCAGAGACATGGCCAAGGTAAGAAAGGCTGAAAGACGACCACCACTGAACAAGACACACAAGCTGAAACGTCAAGACTGGGCCAAGAAATATCTCAAGACTGATTTTTCTAAGGTTTTATGGACTGATGAAATGAGAGTGAGTCTTGATGGGCCAGATGGATGGGCCCGTGGCTGGATTGGTAAAGGGCAGAGAGCTCCAGTCCGACTCAGACGCCAGCAAGGTGGAGGTGGAGTACTGGTTTGGGCTGGTATCATCAAAGATGAGCTTGTGGGGCCTTTTCGGGTTGAGGATGGAGTCAAGCTCAACTCCCAGTCCTACTGCCAGTTCCTGGAAGACACCTTCTTTAAGCAGTGGTACAGGAAGAAGTCTGCATCCTTCAAGAAAAACATGATTTTCATGAAGGACAATGCTCCATCACACGCGTCCAAGTACTCCACAGCGTGGCTGGCAAGAAAGGGTATAAAAGAAGAAAATCTAATGACATGGCCTCCTTGTTCACCTGATCTGAACCCCATTGAGAACCTGTGGTCCATCATCAAATGTGAGATTTACAAGGAGGGAAAACAGTACACCTCTCTGAACAGTGTCTGGGAGGCTGTGGTTGCTGCTGCACGCAATGTTGATGGTGAACAGATCAAAACACTGACAGAATCTATGGATGGCAGGCTTTTGAGGGTCCTTGCAAAGAAAGGTGGCTATATTGGTCACTGATTTGTTTTTGTTTTGTTTTTGAATGTCAGAAATGTATATTTGTGAATGTTGAGATGTTATATTGGTTTCACTGGTAAAAATAAATAATTGAAATGGGTATATATTTGTTTTTTGTTAAGTTGCCTAATAATTATGCACAGTAATAGTCACCTGCACACACAGATATCCCCCTAAAATAGCTAAAACTAAAAACTACTTCCAAAAATATTCAGCTTTGATATTAAGGAGTTTTTTGGGTTCATTGAGAACATGGTTGTTGTTCAATAATAAAATTAATCCTCAAAAATACAACTTGCCTAATAATTCTGCACTCCCTGTACTTAATGAAACAGGAATTGCTTCCCAGGTTGTTGGAAAAATTGAACTTCAGAGAAGTTCAATTTAAAATAAAAAAGGATGAATGTCCAAATCAGTGGGAGCAGGGACAGTCTTGGATTGGTCAGGAACAGTGGCTCTGGACTGATCGGAGACTGGTGGAAAAGAATGACATAGGTCAATTTCAGGAGCTAATATGTGGAGTAAGGGCTAAAACAGGAGCTTTTATGCTAAACAAAAATGTATTTTGAATGTATCCAGCAAGCTTTGTTTACTTGTAGATTCCATTCCTTAGATGACAAAACAAAGTAACTATATGGGGTCTAAATACAAAGAAGAAATCTGGGGCAAAATTCATATACATCAGCAGTTCTACAGAGTCTCTAGAGGTCTGGGTTATGCAGACAAGAGTGTGTTTAGCGGTCACCCTGTGCCCCCAATAAGCACATGGAGACTTAGACACAAAATGGGACTGGGAAACTGGGAAAGGAGCTTCCCCATGAATGGGACCCATAGTCTGTAGGGAGGAGGCTGGCAAAATGGTTACTAGTAGAGCATCAAAAATGTTTTGTGGAATGTGGAAATAGTAACAATAGTGGCAGTTTATTCACGTATGTCAATTTATAAGACAAACGCCCAACAAAGCTTTCATCACACAAGCCAGTGTTATTATTACCTGTGTGTGGGATGTTCCTCCTTGTAGGAGGACCCTCAATAATCTGCATGGTTTCCTTATTGATGGCAATGTAAGTGGTGAGAGAGGAGATGACCCCGGACTGGATGCTGGTCTCCACTATCCTCTTTTTCGTTTTCCCAGAGTCAGAATCAGCCTCCAACTCAGAGATCAGAACCTTGGCTGCCAGTCGGTGGATGGTGGGTCTATCAGAAAGAGTTACCCAGGAGGAGATTACATACCGTATTTATCGGCGTATAACACGCGCCGGCGTATAACATATTAAATTAAGAACTTTGAAGCCCAATATGCCATTTTAATATGCCAGGATATTGCCCCCAATATGCCATTTAATATGCAGGATATTGCACCCAATATGCCATTTAATATGCAGGATATTGCCCCTAATATGCCATTTTAATATGCCAGATATTGCCCCCAATATGCCATTTAATATGCAGGATATTGCCCCCAATATGCCATTTAATATGCAGGATATTGCCCCCAATATGGCATTTTAATATGCCAGATATTGCCCCAATATGCCATTTAATATGCAGGATATTGCCCCCAATATGCCATTTAATATGCAGGATATTGCCCCCAATATGCCATTTAATATGCAGGATATTGCCCCCAATATGCCATTTTAATATGCAGGATATTGCCCCAATATGCCATTTAATATGCAGGATATTGCCCCCAATATGCCATTTTAATATGCAGGATATTGCCCCAATATGCCATTTAATATGCAGGATATTGCCCCCAATATGCCAGGATATTGCTCCTTAGTATGCTCGTTATGCCACCCTCCTCCCCCCCCCTTCCCCAGACCCCAGTACTTACCTCTTTGCTGCTCTGTCCCCCGGTGCTCTGAAGCTGCGTGGCTGTGAGGGAAGTGTTGTGAGCTTCCCTTCAGCCGCGCGGTCAATAAAGTGTGTTTTTAAAAAAACACACTTTATTGACCGCGCGGCTTGAGGGAAGCTCACAGAGCTTCCCTCACAGCCATGCAGCTTCAGAGTACCGGGGGACAGAGCAGGAACGAGGTAAGTTTTCGATTTTTTTTTTTTTTCGGCGTATAACACGCACACACCATTTTCCCCCTATTTTCCGGGAGAAAAAGTGCGTGTTATACGCCGATAAATACGGTACTTGTCTTTCTTATTAAAGCTGCAGTTACACTTAGTTTATTTTGTGTATGTTGTACATGTGTTTAATAAATGTGAAATGCACTTTTGTATTTTTACTATAAACAGTTTACAGTTCTTCTGTTACACAGAAACAATTTCTAAATTTCATTAGTCCCTGGCCTTATCTTAAATCTAGGATAAATGTATGCCTATCCCATGCATTCTTCAACTCCTTCACTTTGTTTAATTCTACCACTTCCACTGTAAGGGAATCTCATACATCCACTACCATTACAGATTTGGGGATCACTAGAGCCTTAGAATTTTCACTAACAGTCTATCTAAACCTTGCGTGGATGTAACACATGTTTATAAATGGTCTTTATTTAAATAGACTCATCACCTCAACCCTATGGTCACTGTGAATGTAGAGAAAAACAATTGATCTATACACTGAATTAGCAGAATTACAGCAAATGCATAAAATACAGGGGGAAGGTATGTTACAAAAGGAGTATTGCGATTCTGTGATGTCACCTGGTTATGACATCACCTGTGACCTGATATGCAAATGAGCCACTTTCAAAAAAGAAATGGGAATTTTGCTTTCACAGGTACAAGGTGACGTCATAGAGGGAAGACATCACAGTCATCTACTGTAGAGTTTGGTATATATTTATCTCAGCGGCTCTCAGACACACCCATATCTGATGTGAAGACATATTACATAGCTTTATACTCTCCTCCAATACTCATACCTCTCAGCAACTCTGAGACACACCCATATCTGATATGAAGATATATTACATAGCTTTATACACTCCTATAATACTCATACCTCTCAGCAACTCTCAGACACACTCCTGTCTGATATGAAGACATATTATAAAGCTTTATACCCTCCCACAATACTCATACCTCTCAGCAACTCTCAGGCACACCCATATCTGATATGAAGAAGACATATTATATAGCTTTATACCCTCCTATAATACTCATACCTCTCAGCAACTCTCAGACACACTCCTGTCTGATATGAAGACATATTACATAGCTTTATACCCTCCTCCAATACTCGCAACTCTCAGACACACCCATATCTGATATGAAGAAATATTACATAGCTTTATACCCTCCCCCAATACTCATACCTCTCAGCAATTCTCAGACACAGCCATATCTGATATGAAGACATATTACATAGCTTTATACCCTCCTCCAATACTCATACCTCTCAGCAACTCTCAGACACAGCCATATCTGATATGAAGACATATTACATAGCTTTATACCCTCCCCCAATACTCATACCTCTCAGCAACTCTCAGACACACCCCTGTCTGATATGAAGACATATTACATAGTTTTATACCCTCCCCCAATACTCATACCTCTCAGCAACTCTCAGACACACCCATATCTGATATGAAGACATATTACATAGATTTATACCCTCCCCCAATACTGTGTCTGTCCCGGTATTAATACTTTCTATGTACAGTATGCTCAGCACTGTGTGCAGGCAGCATTGTGTCTGTCCCGGCATTAATATTGTCTATGTAGAGTGTGCTCGGCACTGCGCACAGCAGCATTATGTCTACCCTGGTATTAATACTGTCTATGCACAGTATGCTCAGCACTGTGTGCAGGCAGAATTGTGTCTGTCCCGGTATTAATACTGTTTATGTATAGTATGGTCAGCACTGCACGCAGGCAGCATTTTGTCTGTCCCGGTATTAATACTGTCTATGTACAGTATGCCCAGCACTAGTGTTGAGAGAAGACGAACCGCACTGTTCGGGTTCCTACCCAACATTACGGTGTCCCTACTACAGACTAGGGTTGCCACCTTTTCTTCAAAAAAATACCGGCCTTGGTACTGTCTCCATAGACTTAACATTGGCCTGATGCCAATTTTTTACCGGCCTGCCACTTATACCTATCCCATGCATGCTTAAAATCCTTCGCTGTATTAACCTCTACCACATCTACTAGAAGACTATTCCATGCATCCGCTACCCTCTCAGTAATGTAATACTTTCATTAGTCCCTGGCCTTATCTCATACCTAGGATAGCCTTATACCTATCCCATGCATGCCTAAACTTCTTCACTGTATTAACCTCTACCACTTCTACTGGAAGACTATTCCATGCAACCACTACCCTCTCAGTAAAGTAATACTTTTATTAATCCCTGGCCTTATCTTATATCTAGCATAGCCTTATACCTATCCCATGCATGCTTAAACTCCTTCACTGTATTAACCTCTACCACTTCTACTGGAAGACTATACCATACATCCACTACCCTCTCAGTAAAGTAATACTTTCATTAGTCCCTGGCATTATCTTATATCTAGGATAGCCTTGTGCCGATCCCACGCATGCTTAAACTCCTTCACTGTATTAACCTCTACCACTTCTACTGGAAGAGTATTCTATACATCCACTACCCTCTCAGTAAAGTTATACTTTCATTAGTCCCTGACATTATTTTATATCTAGGATAGCCTTATACATATCGCATGCATGCTTAAAATCCTTCACTGTATTAACCTCTACCTCTTCTACTGGAAGAGTATTCTATACATCCACTACCCTCTCAGTAAAGTTATGCTTTCATTAGTCCCTAGCCTTATCTTATATCTAGGATAGCCTTATACCTATCCAAGCATGCACAAACTCCTTCATTAACACCTCTACCACTTCTACTGGAAGACTATTCCATGCAACTACTACCCTCTCAGCAAAGTAATACTTTCATTAGTCCCTAGCCTTATCTTATAAGTAGGATAGCCATATACCTATCCCATGCATGCTTAAACTCCTTCACTGTATTAACCTCTACCACTTCGACTGTAAGACTATTCCATGCAACCACTACCCTCTCAGTAAAGTAATACTTTTATTAATCCCTGGCCTTATCTTATAAGTAGGATAGCCATATACCTATCCCATGCATGCTTAAACTCCTTCACTGTATTAACCTCTACCACTTCTACTGGAAGAGTATTCTATACATCCACTACCCTCTCAGTAAAGTTATACTTTCATTAGTCCCTGACATTATTTTATATCTAGGATAGCCTTATACATATCGCATGCATGCTTAAAATCCTTCACTGTATTAACCTCTACCACATCTACTAGAAGACTATTCCATGCATCCGCTACCCTCTCAGTAAAGTAATACTTTCATTAATCCCTGGCCTTATCTTATATCTAGGATAGCCGTATACCTCTCCCATGCATGCTTAAACTTCTTCACTGTATTAACCTCCACCACTTCTACTGGAAGACTATTCCATACATCCACTACCCTCTCGGTAAAGTAATCCTTTCATTAGTCCCCAGTTCCCTATCTCATACCTAGGATAGCCTTATACCTATCCCATGCATGCCTAAACTCCTTCACTGTATTAACCTCTACCACTTCTACTGGAAGAGTATTCCATAAATCCACTACCCTCTCAGTAATGTAATACTTTCATTAGTCCCTGGCCTTATCTTATATCTAGGATAGCCTTATACCTATCCCATGCATGCTTAAACTCCTTCACTGTATTAACTTCTACCACTTCTACTTGAAGTCTATTCCATACATCCACTACCCTCTCAGTAAAGTAATGCTTTCATTAGTCCCTAGCCTTATCTTATATCTAGGATAGACTTATACCTATCCAAGCATGCACAAACTCCTTCATTAACACCTCTACCACTTCTACTGGAAGACTTTTCCATGCAACTACTACCCTCTCAGCAAAGTAATACTTTCATTAGTCCCTAGCCTTATCTTATATCTAGGATAGCCTTATACCTATCCCATGCATGCTTAAACTCCTTCACTCTATTAACCTCTACCACTTCTACTGGAAGTCTATTCTATGCAACCACTACCCTCTCAGTAAAGTAATACTTTCATTAGTCCCAGGCCTTATCTTATATCTAGGATAGCCTTATATCTATCCCATGCATGCTTAAACTCCTTCACTGTATTAACCTCCACCACTTCTACTGGAAGACTATTCCATGCAACCACTACCCTCTCAGTAAAGTAATACTTTCATTAGTCCCAGGCCTTATCTTATATCTAGGATAGCCTTATACCTATCCCATGCATGCATAAACTCCTTCACTGTATTAACCTCCACCACTTCTACTGGAAGACTATTCCATGCAACCACTAACCTCTCATTAAAGTAATACTTTTATTAGTTCCTAGCCTTATCTTATAGCTAGGATAGTCGTATACCTATCCCATGCATGCTTATACTCCTTCACTGTATTAACCTCTACCACTTCTACTGGAAGACTATTCCATACATCCACTACCCTCTCGGTAAAGTAATCCTTTCATTAGTCCCCAGTTCCCTATCTCATACCTAGGATAGCCTTATACCTATCCCATGCATGCTTAAACTCCTTCACTGTATTAACCTCTACCACTTCTACTGGAAGACTATTCCATACATCCACTACCCTCTCAGTAAAGTAATACTGTCATGAGTACCTGACCTTATCTTATATCTGAGATAGCCTTATACCTATCACACGCATGCTTAAACTCCTTCGCTGTATTAACCTCTACCACTTCTACTGGAAGACTATTCCATACATCCACTACCCTCTCAGTAAAGTAATACTGTCATGAGTACCTGACCTTATCTTATATCTGAGATAGCCTTATACCTATCCCATGCATGCTTAAACTCCTTCACTGTAGTAACCTCTACCACTTCTACTGGCAGACTATTCCATACATCCACTACCCTCTCAGTAAAGTACTACTGTCATAAGTACCTGACCTTATATTATATCTGAGATAGCCTTATACCTATCACACGCATGCTTAAACTCCTTCACTGTATTAACCTCTACCACTTCTACTGGAAGACTATTCCATACATCCACTACCCTCTCAGTAAAGTAATACTCACATGAGTACCTGACCTTTTCTTATATCTGAGATAGCCTTATACCTATCCCATGCATGCTTAAACTCATTCACTGTATCAACCTCTACCACTTCTACTGGAAGACTATTCCATACATCCACTAATCTCTCAGTAAACTAATCCTTTCATTAGTCACTGGTCTTATCTTATATCTAGGATAGCCTTATACCTATCCCATGCATGCTTAAACTCCTTCACTTTATTAACCTCTACCACTTTAATTGGAAGACTATTCCATGCATCCACTACCCTCTCAGTAAAGTAATCCTTTCATTAGTCCCTGGCCTTATCTTATATCTAGGATAGCCTTATACCTCTCCCATGCATGCTTAAACTCCTTCACTGTATTAACCTTCACCACTTCTACTGGCAGACTATTCCATGCAACCACTAACCTCTCAGTAAAGTAATACTTTTATTAGTTCCTAGTCTTATCTTATATCTAGGGTAGTCGTATACCTATCCCATGCATGCTTAAACTCCTTCACTGTATTAACCTCTACCACTTCTACTGGAAGACTATTCCATACATCCACTACCCTCTCGGTAAAGTAATCCTTTCATTAGTCCCCAGTTCCCTATCTCATACCTAGGATAGCCTTATACCTATCCCATGCATGTGTAAACTCCTTCACTGTATTAACCTTCACCACTTCTACTGGCAGACTATTCCATGCAACCACTACCCTCTCAGTAAAGTTATACTTTCATTAGTCCCTGACATTATTTTATATCTAGGATAGCCTTATACATATTGCATACATGCTTAAAATCCTTTACTGTATTAACCTCTACCACATCTACTAGAAGACTATTCCATGCATCCGCTACCCTCTCAGTAAAGTAATACTTTCATTAATCCCTGGCCTTATCTTATATCTAGGATAGCCGTATACCTCTCCCATGCATGCTTAAACTTCTTCACTGTATTAACCTCCACCACTTCTACTGGAAGACTATTCCATACATCCACTACCCTCTCGGTAAAGTAATCCTTTCATTAGTCCCCAGTTCCCTATCTCATACCTAGGATAGCCTTATACCTATCCCATGCATGCCTAAACTCCTTCACTGTATTAACCTCTACCACTTCTACTGGAAGAGTATTCCATAAATCCACTACCCTCTCAGTAATGTAATACTTTCATTAGTCCCTGGCCTTATCTTATATCTAGGATAGCCTTATACCTATCCCATGCATGCTTAAACTCCTTCACTGTATTAACTTCTACCACTTCTACTTGAAGTCTATTCCATACATCCACTACCCTCTCAGTAAAGTAATGCTTTCATTAGTCCCTAGCCTTATCTTATATCTAGGATAGCCTTATACCTATCCAAGCATGCACAAACTCCTTCATTAACACCTCTACCACTTCTACTGGAAGACTTTTCCATGCAACTACTACCCTCTCAGCAAAGTAATACTTTCATTAGTCCCTAGCCTTATCTTATATCTAGGATAGCCTTATACCTATCCCATGCATGCTTAAACTCCTTCACTCTATTAACCTCTACCACTTCTACTGGAAGTCTATTCTATGCAACCACTACCCTCTCAGTAAAGTAATACTTTCATTAGTCCAAGGCCTTATCTTATATCTAGGATAGCCTTATACCTATCCCATGCATGCATAAACTCCTTCACTGTATTAACCTCCACCACTTCTACTGGAAGACTATTCCATGCAACCACTAACCTCTCATTAAAGTAATACTTTTATTAGTTCCTAGCCTTATCTTATAGCTAGGATAGTCGTATACCTATCCCATGCATGCTTAAACTCCTTCACTGTATTAACCTCTACCACTTCTACTGAAAGACTATTCCATACATCCACTACCCTCTCGGTAAAGTAATCCTTTCATTAGTCCCCAGTTCCCTATCTCATACCTAGGATAGCCTTATACCTATCCCATGCATGCTTAAACTCCTTCACTGTATTAACCTCTACCACTTCTACTGGAAGACTATTCCATACATCCACTACCCTCTCAGTAAAGTAATACTGTCATGAGTACCTGACCTTATCTTATATCTGAGATAGCCTTATACCTATCACACGCATGCTTAAACTCCTTCGCTGTATTAACCTCTACCACTTCTACTGAAAGACTATTCCATACATCCACTACCCTCTCAGTAAAGTAATACTGTCATGAGTACCTGACCTTATCTTATATCTGAGATAGCCTTATACCTATCCCATGCATGCTTAAACTCCTTCACTGTAGTAACCTCTACCACTTCTACTGGCAGACTATTCCATACATCCACTACCCTCTCAGTAAAGTACTACTGTCATAAGTACCTGACCTTATATTATATCTGAGATAGCCTTATACCTATCACACGCATGCTTAAACTCCTTCACTGTATTAACCTCTACCACTTCTACTGGAAGACTATTCCATACATCCACTAATCTCTCAGTAAACTAATCCTTTCATTAGTCACTGGTCTTATCTTATATCTAGGATAGCCTTATACCTATCCCATGCATGCTTAAACTCCTTCACTTTATTAACCTCTACCACTTTAATTGGAAGACTATTCCATGCATCCACTACCCTCTCAGTAAAGTAATCCTTTCATTAGTCCCTGGCCTTATCTTATATCTAGGATAGCCTTATACCTCTCCCATGCATGCTTAAACTCCTTCACTGTATTAACCTTCACCACTTCTACTGGCAGACTATTCCATGCAACCACTAACCTCTCAGTAAAGTAATACTTTTATTAGTTCCTAGCCTTATCTTATATCTAGGGTAGTCGTATACCTATCCCATGCATGCTTAAACTCCTTCACTGTATTAACCTCTACCACTTCTACTGGAAGACTATTCCATACATCCACTACCCACTCGGTAAAGTAATCCTTTCATTAGTCCCCAGTTCCCTATCTCATACCTAGGATAGCCTTATACCTATCCCATGCATGCTTAAACTCCTTCACTGTATTAACCTCCACCACTTCTACTGGAAGACTATTCCATGCAACCACTAACCTCTCAGTAAAGTAATACTTTTATTAGTTCCTAGCATTATCTTATATCATGGTTAGCCTTATACCTATCCAACGCATGCTTAAACTCCTTCACTGTATTAACCTCTACCACTTCTACTGGAAGACTATTCTATACATCCACTACCTTCTCAGTAAAGTTATACTTTCATTAGTCCCTGACATTATTTTATATCTAGGATAGCCTTATACCTATCCCATGCATGCTTAAAATCCTTCGCTGTATTAACCTCTACCACATCTACTAGAAGACTATTCCATGCATCCGCTACCCTCTCAGTAAAGTAATACTTTCATTAATCCCTGGCCTTATCTTATATCTAGGATAGCTTTATACCCATCCCATGCATGCTTAAACTCCTTCACTGTATTAACCTCTACCACTTCTACTGGAAGAGTATTCCATAAATCCACTACCCTCTCAGTAATGTAATACTTTCATTAGTCCCTGGCCTTATCTTATATCTAGGATAGCCTTATACCTATCCAACGCATGCCTAAACTCCTTCACTGTATTAACCTCTACCACTTCTACTGGAAGAGTATTCCATAAATCCACTACCCTCTCAGTAATGTAATACTTTCATTAGTCCCTAGCCTTATCTTATATCTAGGATAGCCTTATACCTCTCCAAGCATGCACAAACTCCTTCATTAACACCTCTACCACTTCTACTGGAAGACTATACCATACATCCACTACCCTCTCAGTAAAGTAATACTTTCATTAGTCCCTGGCCTTATCTTATATCTAGGATAGCCTTATACCTATCCCATGCATGCTTAAACTCCTTCACTGTATTAACTTCTACCAATTCTATTCGAAGTCTATTCCATACATCCACTACCCTCTCAGTAAAGTAATGCTTTCATTAGTCCCTAGCCTTGTCTTATATCTAGGATAGCCTTATACCTATCCAAGCATGCACAAACTCCTTCATTAACACCTCTACCACTTCTACTGGAAGACTATTCCATGCAACTACTACCCTCTCAGCAAAGTAATACTTTCATTAGTCCCTAGCCTTATCTTATAAGTAGGATAGCCATATACCTATCCCATGCATGCTTAAACTCCTTCACTGTATTAACCTCTACCACTTCTACTGTAAGACTATTCCATGCAACCACTACCCTCTCAGTAAAGTAATACTTTTATTAATCCCTGCCCTTATCTTATATCTAGCATAGCCTTATACCTATCCCATGCATGCTTAAACTCCTTCACTGTATTAACCTTTACCACTTCTACTGGAAGACTATACCATACATCCACTACCCTCTCAGTAAAGTAATACTTTCATTAGTCCCTGGCATTATCTTATATCTAGGATAGCGTTATGCCTATCCCACGCATGCTTAAACTCCTTCACTGTATTAACCTCTACCACTTCTACTGGAAGACTATTCTATACATCCACTACCCTCTCAGTAAAGTTATACTTTCATTAGTCCCTGACATTATTTTATATCTAGGATAGCCTTATACATATCGCATGCATGCTTAAAATCCTTCACTGTATTAACCTCTACCACATCTACTAGAAGACTATTCCATGCATCCGCTACCCTCTCAGTAATGTAATACTTTCATTAGTCCCTGGCCTTATCTTATATCTAGGATAGCCTTATACCTATCCCATGCATGCTTAAACTCCTTCACTGTATTAACTTCTACCACTTCTACTTGAAGTCTATTCCATACATCCACTACCCTCTCAGTAAAGTAATGCTTTCATTAGTCCTTAGCCTTATCTTATATCTAGGATAGCCTTATACTTATCCAAGCATGCACAAACTCCTTCATTAACACCTCTACCACTTCTACTGGAAGACTTTTCCATGCAACTACAACCCTCTCAGCAAAGTAATACTTTCATTAGTCCCTAGCCTTATCTTATATCTAGGATAGCCGTATACCTATCCCATGCATGCTTAAACTCCTTCACTCTATTAACCTCTACCACTTCTACTGGAAGTCTATTCCATGCAACCACTACCCTCTCAGTAAAGTAATACTTTCATTAGTCCAAGGCCTTATCTTATACCTAGGATAGCCTTATATCTATCCCATGCATGCTTAAACTCCTTCACTGTATTAACCTCCACCACTTCTACTGGAAGACTATTCCATGCAACCACTACCCTCTCAGTAAAGTAATACTTTCATTAGTCCCAGGCCTTATCTTATATCAAGGATAGCCTTATACCTATCCCATGCATGCATAAACTCCTTCACTGTATTAACCTCCACCACTTCTAGTGGAAGACTATTCCATGCAACCACTAACCTCTCAGTAAAGTAATACTTTTATTAGTTCCTAGCCTTATCTTATAGCTAGGATAGTCGTATACCTATCCCATGCATGCTTAAACTCCTTCACTGTATTAACCTCTACCACTTCTACTGGAAGACTATTCCATACATCCACTACCCTCTCGGTAAAGTAATCCTTTCATTAGTCCCCAGTTCCCTATCTCATACCTAGGATAGCCTTATACCTATCCCATGCATGCCTAAACTCCTTCACTGTATTAACCTCCACCACTACTACTGGAAGACTATTCCATGCAACCACTAACCTCTCAGTAAACTAATACTTTTATTAGTTCCTAGCATTATCTTATATCTAGGGTAGTCGTATACCTATCCCATGCATGCTTAAACTCCTTCACTGTATTAACCTCTACCACTTCTACAGGAAGACTATTCCATACATCCACTACCCTCTCGGTAAAGTAATCCTTTCATTAGTCCCCAGTTCCCTATCTCATACCTAGGATAGCCTTATACCTATCCCATGCATGCCTAAACTCCTTCACTGTATTAACCTCTACCACTTCTACTGGAAGAGTATTCCATAAATCCACTACCCTCTCAGTAATGTAATACTTTCATTAGTCCCTGGCCTTATCTTATATCTAGGATAGCCTTATACCTATCCCATGCATGCTTAAACTCCTTCACTGTATTAACTTCTACCACTTCTACTTGAAGTCTATTCCATATATCCACTACCCTCTCAGTAAAGTAATGCTTTCATTAGTACCTGACCTTATCTTATATCTGAGATAGCCTTATACCTATCACACGCATGCTTAAAATCGTTCGCTGTATTAACCTCTACCACTTCTACTGGAAGACTATTCCATACATCCACTACCCTCTCAGTAAAGTAATACTGTCATGAGTACCTGACCTTATCTTATATCTGAGATAGCCTTATACCTATCCCATGCATGCTTAAACTCCTTCACTGTAGTAACCTCTACCACTTCTACTGGAAGACTATTCCATACATCCACTACCCTCTCAGTAAAGTACTACTGTCATAAGTACCTGACCTTATCTTATATCTGAGATAGCCTTATACCTATCACACGCATGCTTAAACTCCTTCACTGTATTAACCTCTACCACTTCTAATGGAAGACTATTCCATACATCCACTACCCTCTCATTAAAGTAATACTCTCATGAGTACCTGACTTTTCTTATATCTGAGATAGCCTTATACCTATCCCTTGCATGCTTAAACTCATTCACTGTATCAACCTCTACCACTTCTACTGGAAGACTATTCCATGCATCCACTACCCTCTCAGTAAAGTAATACTTTCATTAATCCCTGCCCTTATCTTATATCTAGGATAGCCTTGTAACTACCCCATGCATGCTTAAACTCCTTCACTGTATTAACCTCCACCACTTCTACTGGAAGACTATTCCATACATCCACTAATCTCTCAGTAAAGTAATCCTTTCATTAGTCCCTGGTCTTATCTTATATCTAGGATAGCCTTATACCTATCCCATGCATGCTTAAACTCCTTCACTTTATTAACCTCTACCACTTTAATTGGAAGACTATTCCATGCATCCACTACCCTCTCAGTAAAGTAATCCTTTCATTAGTCCCAGCTTATCTTATATCTAGGATAGCCTTATACCTATCCTACGCATGCTTAAACTCCTTCACTGTATTAAACTCTACCACTTATACGGGAGGACTATTCTATAAATCCACTACCCTGTCAGTAAAGTAATACTTTCATTAGTCCCTGGCCTTATCTTATAACTAGGATAACCTTATACCTATCCCATGCATGCTTAAACTCCTTCACTGTATTAACATCTACCATTTCTACTGGAAGACTATTCCATGCATCCACTACCCTCTCAGTAAAGTAATACTTTCATTAATCCCTGCCCTTATCTTATATCTAGGATAGCCTTGTAACTATCCCATGCATGCTTAAACTCCTTCACTGTATTAACCTCCACCACTTCTACTGGAAGACTATTCCATGCAACCACTTACCTCTCAGTAAAGTAATACTTTTATTAGTTCCTAGCATTATCTTATATCTAGGGTAGTCGTATACCTATCCCATGCATGCTTAAACTCCTTCACTGTATCAACCTCTACCACTTCTACAGGAAGACTATTCCATACATCCACTACCCTCTCGGTAAAGTAATCCTTTCATTAGTCCCCAGTTCCCTATCTCATACCTAGGATAGCCTTATACCTATCCCATGCATGCCTAAACTCCTTCACTGTATTAACCTCTACCACTTCTAATGGAAGAGTATTCCATAAATCCACTACCCTCTCAGTAATGTAATACTTTCATTAGTCCCTGGCCTTATCTTATATCTTGGATAGCCTTATACCTATCCCATGCATGCTTAAACTCCTTCACTGTATTAACTTCTACCACTTCTACTTGAAGTCTATTCCATATATCCACTACCCTCTCAGTAAAGTAATGCTTTCATTAGTACCTGACCTTATCTTATATCTGAGATAGCCTTATACCTATCACACGCATGCTTAAAATCGTTCGCTGTATTAACCTCTACCACTTCTACTGGAAGACTATTCCATACATCCACTACCCTCTCAGTAAAGTAATACTGTCATGAGTACTTGACCTTATCTTATATCTGAGATAGCCTTATACCTATCCCATGCATGCTTAAACTCCTTCACTGTAGTAACCTCTACCACTTCTACTGGAAGACTATTCCATACATCCACTACCCTCTCAGTAAAGTACTACTGTCATAAGTACCTGACCTTATCTTATATCTGAGATAGCCTTATACCTATCACACGCATGCTTAAACTCCTTCACTGTATTAACCTCTACCACTTCTAATGGAAGACTATTCCATACATCCACTACCCTCTCATTAAAGTAATACTCTCATGAGTACCTGACCTTTTCTTATATCTGAGATAGCCTTATACCTATCCCTTGCATGCTTAAACTCATTCACTGTATCAACCTCTACCACTTCTACTGGAAGACTATTCCATACATCCACTACCCTCTCAGTAAAGTAATCCTTTCATTAGTCCCTGGTCTTATCTTATATCTAGGATAGCCTTATGCCTATCCCATGCATGCTTAAACTCCTTCACTGTATTAACTTCTACCACTTCTACTTGAAGTCTATTCCATACATCCACTACCCTCTCAGTAAAGTAATGCTTTCATTAGTCCCTAGCCTTATCTTATATCTAGGATAGCCTTATACCTATCCTACGCATGCTTAAACTCCTTCACTGTATTAAACTCTACCACTTATACGGGAGGACTATTCTATAAATCCACTACCCTGTCAGTAAAGTAATACTTTCATTAGTCCCTGGCCTTATCTTATAACTAGGATAACCTTATACCTATCCCATGCATGCTTAAACTCCTTCACTGTATTAACATCTACCATTTCTACTGGAAGACTATTCCATGAATCCACTACCCTCTCAGTAAAGTAATACTTTCATTAATCCCTGCCCTTATCTTATATCTAGGATAGCCTTGTAACTATCCCATGCATGCTCAAACTCCTTCACTGTATTAACCTCCACCACTTCTACTGGAAGACTATTCCATGCAACCACTACCCTCTCAGTAAAGTAATACTTTCATTAGTCCCTAGCCTTATCTTATATCTAGGATAGTCATATACCTATCCCATGCATGCTTAAACTCCTTTACTGTATTAACCTCTACCACTTCTACAAGAAGACTATTCCATGCATCCACTACCCTCTCAGTAAAGTACTACTGTCATAAGTACCTGACCGTATCTTATATCTGAGATAGCCTTATACCTATCACACGCATGCTTAAACTCCTTCACTGTATTAACCTCTACCACTTCTACTGGAAGACTATTCCATACATCCACTACCCTCTCAGTAAAGTAATACTCTCATGAGTACCTGACCTTTTCTTATATCTGAGATAGCCTTATACCTATCCCTTGCATGCTTAAACTCATTCACTGTATCAACCTCTACCACTTCTACTGGAAGACTATTCCATGCATCCACTACCCTCTCAGTAAAGTAATCCTTTCATTAGTCCCTGGTCTTATCTTATATCTAGGATAGCCTTATACCTATCCCATGCATGCTTAAACTCCTTCACTTTATTAACCTCTACCACTTTAATTGGAAGACTATTCCATGCATCCACTACCCTCTCAGTAAAGTAATCCTTTCATTAGTCCCAGCTTATCTTATATCTAGGATAGCCTTATACCTATCCTACGCATGCTTAAACTCCTTCACTGTATTAAACTCTACCACTTATACGGGAGGACTATTCTATAAATCCACTACCCTGTCAGTAAAGTAATACTTTCATTAGTCCCTGGCCTTATCTTATAACTAGGATAACCTTATACCTATCCCATGCATGCTTAAACTCCTTCACTGTATTAACATCTACCATTTCTACTGGAAGACTATTCCATGCATCCACTACCCTCTCAGTAAAGTAATACTTTCATTAATCCCTGCCCTTATCTTATATCTAGGATAGCCTTCTAACTATCCCATGCATGCTTAAACTCCTTCACTGTATTAACATCTACCATTTCTACTGGAAGACTATTCCATGAATCCACTACCCTCTCAGTAAAGTAATACTTTCATTAATCCCTGCCCTTATCTTATATCTAGGATAGCCTTGTAACTATCCCATGCATGCTCAAACTCCTTCACTGTATTAACCTCCACCACTTCTACTGGAAGACTATTCCATGCAACCACTACCCTCTCAGTAAAGTAATACTTTCATTAGTCCCTAGCCTTATCTTATATCTAGGATAGTCATATACCTATCCCATGCATGCTTAAACTCCTTTACTGTATTAACCTCTACCACTTCTACAAGAAGACTATTCCATGCATCCACTACCCTCTCAGTAAAGTACTACTGTCATAAGTACCTGACCGTATCTTATATCTGAGATAGCCTTATACCTATCACACGCATGCTTAAACTCCTTCACTGTATTAACCTCTACCACTTCTACTGGAAGACTATTCCATACATCCACTACCCTCTTAGGAAAGTTATAATTTCATTAGTCCCTTACCATATCTTATATCTAGGATAGCCTTATACCTATCCCATGCATGCTTAAACTCCTTCACTGTATTAACCTCTACCACTTCTACTGGAAGACTATTCCATGCATCCACTACCCTCTCAGTAAAGTAATACTTCTTCATATTACTTTGAAATATTTGCCGCTCTAATGTAAAACTATGTCCTCTTGTTGAGGTAGTTTTTCTTCTTAAGGCCAAATTATCCTAGTTAGAAAAATTCTCCCATTCAGCTGATTTAATCAGGTAATAGCATTAGGTAATGGTAACATCCCCAGGATGTACCTTAAAACCAAAGAATTTCTGAATCAACCTTTGCTCTTCAAACACTTTTTTTTTTTTTTTACTGGTATGACTGCCAACCAGTTCTGATTTCAGCCTGTCCCACCATCCCAGGTACAGGGGAGAAACCGGACACCAGAGAAGAACCCTCTGTAGTTAGCTCCTGACATTAAAAGGGTCAGAGTCACACGATGTTGCAATCCTTGACCCCACGAGAGATTGAACTTCAGCTTCCGTGGTACAGATACAGGGGGTCTAGAACTCTCCTTGTTGAGACTGTGCATGCCTGTGAGACACACACGGGCAGTATTAATACCAGGACAGGACTAAAAAACAGGACTGTCAGGAATATTCGGGACTATTGGAAAACACATTCACAAGTGTTCCCCCCGCCCCCCCCCCCCCCCCATCCCAGAACATGACTTCCCAACGTCTTAAGTTGAGAACCAAGTACTGAACTCAGTGACTGAGGGGGTTAATCCAGCATTTAATGCATACATTTATATGTATGGCTTATTTATATATGAGTATATAAAATGAGTATTTTGATTCATCGGATCATTCACATAATAATACTGCACTGTGAACACTTTGGGCTGAGTTGGAGAAATCTCCCTGTTAAAGGGACCGTATCACCTAAACATTGTTTTTACAGTAAATGTAACATTAATTACACACTGAAAGAAATTCAACATGTTATTCCAACAAACAACTAAACACACCAAAAATAAGACCTGCAAGATAATGTAATGATTTGAAAAGAAATATTGACAAAGAACATTTGCACTTTTCCAGCCTAAATTTATTTTCAGAATTTATCCAACTCATCTACTTTGGCCTTACGCTTGAAATTCTCTTCTCAATTCCCCGCAGTTCTCTATTTTTCAGGAATAATGTCCTGAGCATGCATTAAGGTATGTGGGAGGCCAGCTGCCTTCTGTTCTCTTTTAATTTGCTTCATCAGGCAGAGCTACATCATTTGCTTTATCAGACATAGCAAGTCCAATATTCCCTATCAGGAGGGAGCAGTCTGGCATGATACAGACTACTTTCTAACAGAAATGTGTCATTTGCATATCATGGCACATGGTGATGTCATAAACAGGAGACCAAACAGATCTACTCTATTAATGTATGTATTTGCTTGCAATTCTGTTAACAGAAGGTTTGAGAATGATGGAGTCACTTTAAGTAGAATGTTTTCTACCCTGTGATCGGTCTATTGAGTTTATCTAATTGTACAATCAGAATGTGTAGCAGTAATGACACCTAGTGGTCATAAAGGGTCAGTGAACCTGTAATTTATTGACGGAGATTATTTGTCCTATGCGTGCTGGCGGTGCTACACCGGCGACATCTAATGGTAGTGACGTCAAATTGACCAAGCGTCTGCAAAACCTGGTCACTTGTAGAAGCAGTGGAGTGAAAGGACGATTATTCCCATCAGTCCAGTTTTTTTCTGCAACACTTAAGACTTCATTTAAATGGGTGGCAACATGTAAATGAAAGTAACACATTAGCTTTATAATTTTTTCTGCATATATTAGAATGTGAGGGGAACATTTCATGTGACTGACTTATCTATACATTGTGCAGCGACAAAGATGGCAATTTCTTCCTGTAACATCTGGGGAACAGCACAGCTTAAGCAAAAGAAGCCTTGAC
The DNA here is from genome assembly GCA_036172795.1 of Pelodytes ibericus. Classification (NCBI taxonomy): domain Eukaryota; kingdom Metazoa; phylum Chordata; class Amphibia; order Anura; family Pelodytidae; genus Pelodytes; species Pelodytes ibericus. The sequence goes on from CM069860.1 coordinate 50,591,854, forward strand.
AGGGTTAGGAAGAGGATTTTATGCCCTATGAGTGTTTATTGGATAGTTTTAGGGAAGGGGTGAGGCTTGGCCATATGCGTATGGCAGCCATCTTAACAAGGTGGCCAGTTTATAGTGGACACCATTACCCTGATCTTTGTTTTTCCTCCTGCAGGTGTGAGCTTTTCAGGAGTGCTGAGAGGGTCCTGGATAGAGTTGGCGGGCGCCAGAGAAGGAGCCCAAGACACAATGCGGAGGGAGGCTGCAAAATGGAACTAGAAGAAAGACACACTTCACAGGAGGGCAGTGCTGTATTTACCGCGAGGCATCGTAGGCGGGTGCCCATGGGGGCAAATTTTGGGGGGCGGCAGCGCCCCCCAGCACTGGAAAAAAAAAAATTAAAAAAAAAAAAAAAATTAAATAGACCGCGCTTGCAGGCAGAGACGGAGGTGAGAGGGGATCGGAAGATCCCCCTCACCAACACTCTGCCTGCCAGGCTGCATGGGGAGCCGAACAGGCAGCACAGAGAAACCTCCGTGCTGCCTGTTCGGCTCCCCGTGCAGTGTGCCGACACGGAAGTCCCGACAGTCACGTGACGGGCGCGCTGACGTCATACGCGCGCCCGGTCACGTGACCTTTCGGCACAATCGCCGGGAAGCCAAACAGGCAGCATGGAGTGTGATGGGAGTCAGAGTGTGTGTGATGGAAGACTGTGTGTGACTGAGTGTGATGGGAGTCAGAGTGTGTGTGATGGAAGACTGTGTGTGACTGAGTGTGATGGGAGTCAGAGTGTGTGTGATGGAAAACTGTGTGTGACTGAGTATGATGGGAGTCAGAGTGTGTGTGATGGGAGACAGTGTGTGACTGAGTGTGATGGGAGTCAGAGTGTGTGTGATGGAAAACTGTGTGTGACTGAGTATGATGGGAGTCAGAGTGTGTGTGATGGGAGACAGTGTGTGTGACTGAGTGTGATGGGAGTCAGAGTGTGTGTGATGGGAGACAGTGTGTGTGACTGAGTGTGATGGGAGTCAGAGTGTGTGTGATGGGAGTCAGAGTGTGTGTGATGGGAGACAGTGTGTGTGACTGAGTGTGATGGGAGTCAGAGTGTGTGTGATGGGAGACAGTGTGTGTGACTGAGTGTGATGGGAGTCAGAGAGTGTGTGATGGGAGACAGTGTGTGTGACTGAGTGTGATGGGAGTCAGAGTGTGTGTGATGGGAGTCAGAGTGTGTGTGATGGGAGACAGTGTGTGTGACTGAGTGTGATGGGAGTCAGAGTGTGTGTGATGGGAGTCAGAGTGTGTGTGATGGGAGACAGTGTGTGTGACTGAGTGTGATGGGAGTCAGAGTGTGTGTGATGGGAGACAGTGTGTGTGACTGAGTGTGATGGGAGTCGGAGTGTGCGTGATGGGAGACAGTGTGTGTGACTGAGTGTGATGGGAGTCAGAGTGTGCGTGATGGGAGTAGGAGTGTGTGACTGAGTGTGATGGGAGTAGGAGTGTGTGACTGAGTGTGATGGGAGTGTGAGCTTGATGTGAGTCTGAATGATGCGGCATGTCTTAGGTGTGTAACGTGGGTGTGCAGCTTGGGTAGGGGGGTGCCCGGATTTTGTCTGCCTAGGGCAGCACAAAATCAAGATACACCACTGCAGGAGTGGAGGAACAGCGGGTCATCAAGAGATGATTTTGTTTCATTTAGTCACTTCCTCTGCTGGTGGAAGAGAATGCATTGTTTGAAACCTAAGTAACCTTGCTCTTGTACATGTAGGATCTCTTAACAGTGCACCACATTGTCTGATGACATCACTAGAGAAAAAGGAAATTACATTAATTTGAAAAGCATTTTTGTCATTTGTTCCTGCAGCAAAAAGAAAAAACCCAAAGAAAACACAAACCCCAAAACGCACATATATATATATATATATATATATATATATATATATATATATATATATACAAGTAATAAGAAGGAGGCTTTCAAGATGGAATCTTCAGATGATGTCAGGAAATCAAATTAATGATAAATAATAAGAAATATCTGCTAGTCTTAGCAATTTCCCAGTGGTATTCCAATGAAAAAGAGGGGGGAGGGGGGGGGGCAGGCTTTCCCCTGAATTCAATTTTATTGTGTATTGAGTTCAATACACTTTCGGGCAAACTTATAAGGTGTATATTCTCATTTATAATCACTCGATTATAATCCTGTATTTCATATTATTGATTTCTGTATGCTTTTACTGTGCCTCAGGACCATAACATAGAAACATAGAAACATAGAAACATAGAATGTGTCGGCAGATAAGAACCATTCAGTCCATCTAGTCTGCCCAATTTTTTTTTTGAGTACTTTTATTAGTCCCCGGTTCCCGGTAACTACTTAAGTGGTCCTGTTTATGCATTTTATGTGCTGTATTTCTGTCTGTGTATCTATGTAATTTTGCATTATTATTTATTTGAAATTATTATTTATTAAACATATTTTTATACTATCATTTATTGATCTTAGTAGTGGTTTGTTCCTATTGCATTGCATCCATTTAATTAATATAGCACTGTCTATTCTGATTTTTTTTATCTGTTCCTGCAACAAATTGACTTTTACTCAGCTAGCGTGGGCATTACTTGGTTTCTTGCAAACTGCTGTAATTTCCCAAATTCATTCAAGTGTAAGATTTTCATATTTTAAGCAATGCAAAATGTTGTGTTTGTTAAAGGACAGTTTTTCCCCCTTGTTTCTTTTAAGGAAGCATGGATTACAAAACATGTCCTACATCTGCAAAGTTAACCTTCTTCATAGATACCTGTGGGTTTACTCTTCCCTCTGGCTCACAGCTGAGACACATCCAGTCTGGAGGTTTGTTCATGCTCTATATTGATAGCCTGGCATTGAAGTAGTGCATGAACCAGCTCATAGAAAGCTTGGTTCCCCTCCTTACACAGTTGGCAATCAATTAATGTAACCATTGATGATAAAGATCTGATTGTTCCTCCTGTCAAGGAGAGAGAAAAACGTGCCCTAGAAGCCCACGCAGGGCTTGGACAAGCTCATCTGGGTAGAGATAATGTACTTACTACTTTGAACCAGAAATATTGGTGGCTCAATATGAGAAAAACGTTTGTTGATGTTATTGGTAATAGTAAACAATGCTTATTGGTAAATAGGCTGAATCACTCTGTTGTACCATTTATTGAAAAGTCAATACCTTAGGTATCTTTTGAATTACTATATATTGGATCATATTGTACCTATGCCACCATCTCATGGTTACATATATATCTTAGTATGTGTTGATACATGTATCAGGTTTACTTGGTTATATCCTGTGTAAAGTGCAACCTCTAACACCACGATTTCTAGTCTCACTTCTCTAGCAAGCATTGGTAAGCCCAGTACAATCCCCTCAGATGGAGGTCCTGCATTTATTGCAAAGGAAACTCAAAACTGGGCAACGACATTTGGGTTACTTTGGGGAATCTGTGCACCTAACTAACCCCTAAGCAGTGAGGTTGTGGAAAGGAAAAATGCTGAGCTAAAATGACTATTAACCAAATGACTATTAACCAAGTTGCTAGTTGCTCGCCCCACACAGTGGTATCCACTTATTCCTATTGTACAGATGTGTGTTAAAAACTTACCAAATGCTACTAATGGTAAAACCCCATATGAAATGTTGTATGGTAACACCATCACCTACTGCATTGGTTCCTACTGTTGGCCAGTTTGTCCAGGAGAGGGTAGAGACCATACATCCTCTGAGACCATGCAGGAAGAAACCGGTGAAGATAGTGACAATTTTAAATCCAAAAACTTTTATTACAGAGAACAACCAGGGCCAAAAGGGAAAGTAAGTATTGATAATTTAAAACCTGCTAATTCTATGCAATCAAGATGTTATGCCCAGAAATAGGGTATCACATTGGTTACAATTGGCGACTACGAAGGGACAATATGCTGCAGTAATGAACTTTATCAATAATCTAATCTAATGAATGTGTTAATAGCAAAGGACCTAGTGAATATCTAAAATGTAATTGGAAAATATTGCTGAAATGCCAAATACAACAGCAGCCTGTCCTACAAAGAATATCTTCAGTATATAAAGTATAAGAGTATACCAGCTGATCATCAAGATGAATGTAAATTAATGTCACTCAGCAAAAGGAAATGACTAAACAATGCAGATTCCTTTCTAACTACTGGTCTTGTAGATGTAAAAAGTAGTGACCAGAATTTCTGATGCAAATGATGAAATGCTGAGCAATGGAATTTAACTGCTTAAATATCATATGATTATGCTAACAACTGCATTTATGAGTGATATTTCAACTTTAGAAGAAAGTGTAATATATCCTTATTAACCCCTTTGTGACCTTATGACGAGTTAACTCGTCATGCAGTCTAGCCTGCGGTGCGCTCCGTCGCACCACCAGCCAGTCTGCAACGGGTCCAGGACTAAGCCTCGCACCCGGGCATGTGTTCGCGGTGATAACGTGATCACCGTGATAACATGCAAATTAGATGCAAAGTCAATGTGTTCACACGCTGACTTTGCCTCTAATTCACTCTCTGTGCTTCACGTTCTTATAGTGAAACATAGAGAGTGACCTATAAGTATAAATAAATAAATAAAAAATGTTGTATGAAGAAAAAAAAATATTAACCCTTTCATTGCTGATCACAGTTTGTAACTGTGATCAGTTTCCTTCCACTTTATGGCCCTCATTTAGTTTTTTTTTTTTTTACATTTTTTTATTTTTATTTTTGCAATTTATATCGGTTTTTAATAAATAAATGTAATTGTAATATATTTATTTAATAAAATTTAACCCCTGCATGCCTTTTGCATGATTTTTATGGATCTGACATTTCACTCTTCAGAGTTTTTTTTTATCTATTTTTAGTTATAGGGGATATGTAATACATGTAATGCTATTGCTATTCTATAAACCGAAATAGAGTTTGGAATCTGATTGATTGCTTCTGTGGACAGGTGTTGTTTATACAGGTAACTAGTTGAGATTAGGAACACTCCCTTTAAGAGTGCTCCTAATCTCAGCTCGTTACCAGGGAAAGACACCTGGGATCCAGAAATCTCACTGATTGATAGGGGATCAAATACTTATTTCCCTCATTGACATGCAAATCAATTTATATCTTATTTGACATGCGTTTTTCTGGATTTTATTTTCTGTTTTTGTTATTCTGTCTCTCACTTTTCAAATACACCTACCATTAAAATTATAGACTGGTTATTTATGATCAATGGGCAAACGTTAAAAATCAGCAGGGGATCAAATACTTGTTTCCTTCACTGTATAGAACCCTAGACTTGGGTTAAGGAACTACTGACTCCTTTAGTAAGTTCTTTTGTGTTACTCTTCGTCACTCATCTATGGAAACCTGGGGCCCCTATAAATAATTTTAGGTTTGTCGGGGAGAATATCCCTCAAATCATCATCTTTCTTTAAAATTTGCCAGTGTTTTTGAATGGTTTTCTTGAGATGCCGATCATTGTTGTGGTAGTCTAGGACTATGGGAAAAACTATATATTTTTTCTTCACCCCTACATAGGAAGAGTAAGTCATTGATATATTGGTGGTATGAGACCAGGTTAACGCCCCTAATCATGGCCAGACCATATGAATGAACGTTCCCACTCGGCCATGAAGAGGTAAGCGTAGCTTGGGGGTGAATCTGGTCCCCATAGCTGTTCCTTGTTTTTGTAGGAAAAATTATCATTGAACCAGAAGAAATTATTTTGAAGAATTAAATTGATTCAATTGGTGAGATTGTCAGTGGAGACAGAGAAAAAGCAGTTTTTTTAAATATTTTTTTTTTCTTCTGATTTTACCAAGAAAGAACCAATGGACAAGAGCCTGCAAGCTATGTTTCCCGAGCAGTCACAGCAAGCATGTGATTGGTTGACACAAGAAAAAGTGTTAAAACAATTAAATGGTGTTAAAATAGATAACGCCCCGGGGCCGGATGGTATACACCCACGGTTACTTAAAGAGCTAAACCAGGTCCTGGCCAGAACATTATTTTTGATTTTCATGGATTCTTTTATATCAGGCATTGTGCCCAAAGATTGGCGTAAAACTGATGTGGCATCCATATTTAAAAAGGGATCACAATCCCAGCGGGCAATTACAGACCTGTAAGCTTGACATCTGTGGTGGGGAAACTGTTTGAAGAGTAGCTAAGGGAATATATTCAAGATTTTATATTGAACAGGAATCTCATTAACAGGAGCCAACATGGCTTTGTGAAGGTCAGATCATTACAAAGTAACTGAATTAATTAATATGAGGCGGTGAGTAAAAATATAGACATGGGTGCTGCATTGGGTGTGATATAGTTAGACTTTGCTAAGGCTTTTGATTCAGTTCCAAATAAAAGGTTACTGTACAAATTTACTGAAATACGCTTCAGGCCAGAGGTTTGTTTGTGGATTGGCAATTGGCTGCAAAGGAAAATAAGATATTGGAGTGTATTAAAAGGTGTATTGACTCATGGGAGGAAGATATTATTCTGCCTCCTTATAGGTCCATGGTAAGACCTCACCTTGAATATCCGGTTCAATTCTTGGCACCTTTTTTTTTAACAAAAAGACAATATGGAACTAAAGAAAGTGCAGAGGAGGGCTACAAAACTATTCAGGGGAATGGAAAGGTAGAGATCACCCACTAAGACTTGAAGAAAGGAGATTTAGTCTACGACAGCGGAAGGGATTTTTTTACAGTAAGGACAAATAAGATTTGAAATACCTTAGATGCCTTTAAAAGTTGCCTGGATAGTTTTTTAATGAGTCGGAGCATAGAGGGCTATGCATGTTAGTATAGACATTAATATTTATTTAATACTTGTTGATCCAAGGAGAAATCTGATTGCCATTTGGAGTCAAGAAGGATTTTTTTTCTCCACTGCAATATGAATTCGAAATTGCTGAAGGGGTTTTTATTTGCCTTCTTTTGGCATCCAGTGTAGTTATAAACACCTTGTGATGCTGCGCTGCCATATCGGTGTAAACCCACGCCAAAGAAGGCTCTGTCCATCCTGTACTTTGGGACGATGCACCAGCAGTCACTTTATTATATCTTCACCTTTTTTCAATGTTTCTATCTATTATATTACTAAAACATTGTTACCTTTGAACACATTGAGTGTTTTCTACCTCTTTCCAAGTAAGTGGATCTTCATCAATACGGGAATCCATCAACCACATTATATATATATGTGTTAAGTGCTCCATTGTTTACTGGAGCCGTGTTTGTGATTCCCCATCCACTATCATATTTTTACCACCAATTTACTTTTTTTTTTTTTTTTATTTAGATGCATTTCATCACTGCAGTTTTTTATTTAGTTCACATTTGTTCACATTTTTTCACTGAGCACCAATTGGGTGCTTCTCTATTTTGGGTTTCATCATTTGCACAGAGTTACCCCTTTTTATTTCTCACTATTGTTTAGTCATTGTGCACTATTCTCACCCTTGTAGCATGTTTTGGTTCCTTTTTTCCATTGCTCTCTCCTTACCTCTTCTTTTCTTGTATTACCAAATTCAAGCCTGTCAATTTGTGTGATGTTATTATATTCTCTAGTTTTCAGTTTAGTCCCCAGTGACACTCAGTAGCTCAGGCAGAAAAATGGATATATTTAATCCCTTCCAATGGTGGAATGGAGGAAATCTCCCCTGTATAATCAATTCCAGTGGTGGAATAGAGGAGATCTCCTCTGTATAATCACTTACAATGGTGGAATGGAGGAAATCTCCCCTGTATAATCAGTTCCAATTCATACCAATTTAAAGAACAAATCTACTTGTTACCCTATTAACAGCAGAACTACTCAAACTGACATTTTTCAAAGGACAGTGGAAAGAGAACTGAGCGTATTATATACGATTCCATTAATACCTTCAGTTTGCGTAACCTCACTGCGAAGAAAAGAACAGCCCTTTTCACAAAGTTCACAAATGTCTAATTAATCTACCAGGTCAGCCCATTATATCAAGCATTGGGAGTATAGGAGAAGTGTTATCCGAATGGCTTGGCATTTATTTACAGCCGTAAGTTAGTCTTATAGACACCAAGGATGTACTTAGGTAGATGGCACAGGTAAAATGGCAGACTAACTACACATGGGCTACCATGGACATTAATTCATTGTACTCTTGAATTCCACACAAATCGAGAATTGGTTCCCTAAAACCTTGGATAGGTATAGCAATTACTCACAAGATTTGATACAGTTTTTAATAGAGTTCACTGATTTTCTCCTAACAGATAATTATTTTATGTTTGATAACACATTTTATTTACAATGCCAAGGTACGGCCATGGGCTCAAGTTTTGCCCCATCGTATGCTAATATCTATATGGTAGCTTTGGAAGATACTTACATTTACAGCCACAAGAATCTCTTTTACCAATGTATCACCTGGTATGGTACATTGACGATCTGCTGTTCTTGTGGCAAGGATCAGATACTCAATTATCACAATTTTCGGATTATATCAACTATAATGATTTGAATTTAAAGTTCACTATGAACAGTGCACAGGAAAGTAAACATTTCTTGGATTTAACTTTAAAAGGGAATCCGTTGACTAAAACTCAGTGCTACATGCAACCAGCTGCCATTCGAGAACAGTAGTTAAAAATATTCCGGTAGGCCCATCAGTGACGCTGAGAAGGAATTGTTCAGAGTCCCAGTCGTTCAACAATGTGATGAATGTAAAGATAGATTAATGGCTCGAGGATACAAACAATGGATAATTAATAGGGCTATTGAAATGGATGAATCTAAAGATCTCACCATGCTACTGGGGAGTGGCACAAAAAATAAAATTAATCAGTTAAAAGTCCTCAGGCATCTTTTGTAACCCCTTTGAATGGGGTGGTTTGTGAGGGAGTGTATATTTCCCATAAAATGCTCAGAGAGGCATATGATATTTAACCCCAGGGGGAGTAGGTGTTATATATGTGTGTATATGACTTAAACTACTGTTTAGTTATGGGCCCCTCGGGTGGAGCATTTGGAGAGCAGGGTGGGCCAGTGCTCCACTCCGCTGTTTTTTTGGGAGACATAGGTCCATGTCAGGGTTTTGGACTGTCTCCAAATACACTGCTCAGCTGCAGGTAATCAGCTGTAGCGGTAGGAATAAACCCTTCCCTGCTAGGCAGGTAAAGGGAGATTTTGTTTGTTTCTCTCTGGAAGGGCTGAATAACAACAGGCTACCTGCGAACCAGTGTACAGAAGGCTGACAAGGAAAGAGGTTGGTGAAACCTGTATTATTTTCTTATAGTTTAACCCTTGACAGATAGGGAAGTTTATGTTAGTAAGTTCTCAGACGAGCTAGGTTTTTGTTTACAAAGGTTTATGTTATATTATGGTTACTTTCTGTTGTATCCGGGGTGAAGCATACAAATAAAGTACCTGGATTTAAAACAATTCAAATGACTGCACATGTCATGTCAAGAGGACCGTGCTAACTAAGAACAAGGATCACACCCTATATAGCCTGGAATTGGCCCAGATCACTGACATTGTTAAGAAACATCTGCCTATTTTGACAGCAGATAAAACATATAAAGAAATTCTAACGTCGGGAGTCCGCTTCTCAGCCAAGAGGTCCGAAACACTCAGGAATCTGCTCTCGCCCAGTTTATTTCAGCAGAAAAAGAATGAGAACACCGGGGGCAGTTTGCTCAATGCTATGGGCACTTTTCCATATGGTCATAAGATCTGCAAAACATGCAAACATAACTAAAAAGGAACCAGTTGTTTCCAATATGAGTGGTAACGCTTTCTCCAACAAGGAATACACTAACTGCAATACCATGTATGTGATGAATGTTATTGCATGCATGAAATGTAAACAGCAGTATGTGGGATGGACCAGTAGAACACTTAAGTGCAGGGTTAGGGAACACCTTAATGATATTGAAATAAAGGCCAATACATCAGTGGCCAGACATTTTCAACACTCTGACAATAGCAATATTAGGTTCTTGTCAGTATCTATAATAGAAAAAATGAGTGGTGACCCAAGAGGAGGAAGTCTTCACGAAAAATTGCGTCACACCAGGGGGAGAACCATGGACAAAGGTGGAGGACATGGGGAGGACCGATAGGGGAAGAACAGAGTAAATAAGCAGTAGGTCACGGAGAGTGCCATGACCAAACACAATACATACTGTGGGGTAACAGAGCTCGAGCAGATAGGTTGTCTGGTCCCTGTACAGCCTCAGTCCTGTAGCCGCCGTATAGTTCCAGGAGGTTTCCCCTAACCTCAAGTAAGTGGTATACAAGGTTATCAGGGCACAGTGAGCTTAGGGTTGGAACGGAAATTATAGCTCATTTTGGCAAAGGTTGATCTGACCCTGGGAAGTTCCATATTCCACGGGTAGATGTTTGGCTCTCAGGGCCCTCCAGCAGCCCCAGTCACAAGGTTTCGGTGACAATGATGTGTCACATTTCTTTCTTTAAACTATATTAAACCCTATTTATACCAGTATTTATTTGCTCTCCATGCTGCAGCCTCTTCCCCGTCCTTCTGTCCAAGACCTCTTTATTCACAGCTCTATAGTAAAATGAGTATCACACTAGATATATAATTTGACATCTGAATTTGAGTTGTTTATCTGAAATTAAAGCTTCAGCTTTATGAATGATATATACTGATATTGTGATATAACCTTGTGGATGTTTCATTTAGTGTTTTTGTATTCTTGCTCTGATGGTTCTCAGATATTGTGTAACCTTGTTTTATGTTTCTGTGATATTGCCTTATACAGGTTCCCATGTACATTATTGTATATGGTGTAGTACTTCTTACTATGAGGCAGCCATATATTGTTTTTAACTTACCTGCCTCCATACACTCACCTGCTAATACAAATGACTTTTAGTCAATCAGCAGATCAGGCCAGTCATTGGTTTACACGTATGTTGGGTGAGTTTTTATTAAGCTCCTCCAAGCTTGAAACATGTGAGGCAGCTGGCAGCCAGCGCCATCCTCGCCAGGATTATATTCATTACACGTTTTACTATTTTTGCACTAAAAGATGTTTTTATTTCATGGAATTGAGATCCTGACCTGTTTTTTTTTTGTACTCAACCATAACATTGCTAATACTGTTACTATAGAGAATGAAAAATGATCTGTACATTGTGTTTGGCAGAATAACAAGAAATGCAGAAGAGAAACATATGTTTTAGATGTGTATGTGGTGTCTCCTGCTTATGACATAGGGTTGCCACCTTTTCTTCAAAAAAATACCGGCCTTGGTACTGTCTCCATAGACTTAACATTGGCCTGATGCCAATTTTTTACCGGCCTGCCGGTAAAATACCGGCCAGGTGGCAACCCTATTATGACATCACCTGTGACATCATATCATACCTCCCAACGTCTGCCATTCAGGAGCTGACATGCAAAAGAGCCAGAGAGTAAAAGCTTAGTCATCAGTGAATTAGGGGCAGAAATTAGGATTATGTGTCTTAAACATGGAACAAAACCTTATTTATTTCCATTAATGGATAAGAAGGACTACAGCAAATGTTAATGGGGGCTGCCATCTTGCAGAGTATCTCACCATGGCAGGTAGGGTTGCCACCTTTTCTTCAAAAAAATACCGGCCTTCGTACTGTCTCCATAGACTTAACATTGCCTGATGCCAATTTTTTACCGGCCTGCCGGTAAAATACCTGCCAGGTGGCAACCCTAATGGCAGGAGAGAGACAGACTGTCCTGTAATCATCTAACCGTTAATCTTGCCAATAAGACCAGGAGATATGATCATCCTGTGTGTGTTATGTAGAATACCCTATGCAGTGGCGTACTAAGGGGGGGCGGGTGCCACTGACTAGGGGGGTGCCACCGGTGCTGCCGGCACCGCCCCCCCCCCCACCCCCGCGCTGCTTACCTTTTTTTCCTTTCTTTTTCAGGCGGCCGAATCCTCTGGATGCGGTCGCCGGGTGGAAAAAAAAAAATCACAGCGACCGGATGTGAGGATCCGTGCAGGAGGGAAGACTGCACGGAGGAGTCGTCCGTCTGGGACCACAGACAAGCAGTGATTCGGTAAGTGATGGGGAAGGGGGGGGTGAGGGGCACAATATTACTGGGCATCTGGCTGGCACAATATTACTGGGTTCTGGCTGGCACTATATTACTGGGCATCTGCCTGACACTATATTACTGGGCTCTGGCTGGCACAATATTACTGGGCATCTGGCTGGCACTATATTACTGTGCTCTGGCTGGCACTATATTACTGGGCATCTGGCTGGCACTATATTACTGGGCATCTGGCTGGCACACTATTACTGGGCATCTGGCTAGCACCCTATTACTGGGCATCTGACTGGCACAATATTACTGGGCATCTGGCTGGCACTATATTACTGGGCATCTGGCTGGCACACTATTACTGGGCATCTGACTGGCACAATATTACTGGGCTCTGACTGTTACAATATTCCTGGACACTGAGTGGCACACTATTACTGGGCACTGACTGGCACACTATTACTGGGCTCTGACTGGCACACTATTACTGGGCTCTGACTGGCACATTACTGAGTTCTGAGTGGCACTATATTACTGGGCTCTGACTGGCACACTATTACTGGGCTCTGACTGGCACAATATTACTGGTATCTGACTGCCACAATATTACTGGTATCTGACTGGCACAATATTACTGGGCTCTGAATGGCACACTATTACTGGTATCTATAATTGTACAATTTTCAAACATTGAAATAATAGTGGGTGTTTTCTTACATTTTTATTATTGGGGGGGGGCACACTCGGGGTCCGCCCCGGGTGCCAAATGCTCTAGGTACGCCCCTGCCCCTATGTATCCCCTCATTCAGGGGTCATGACATCACCTATACGGGACATTGGAGGCCAGACACAGTATGTGTTACATTGTGTCAGATTTAGCTGCAGCATTGAGGAGAGCCCATAGTGTGAGACGCCTATTACACAATCCAAGAGGTACAGCCATAGTCATAAAAACATTGTTAAAAAGCCATATTTATTCCCTGTTTAGAAAGACAGCAGCGTCCACAGAAGATTTCAGCAATTCATTCCCAGCTATGAGCAGTTCACTGAAGGAAGAACCTGGAAGAAGGCAGGGTAGAAACCAACATTACTCAAACTGTATATTTAATGGGGTAAAGACTCGGGGAGCTGTTCACTAAGGACACTGTTCATGAAAGAGGGAATTGACAAGGGAATTGCAATGTTATGGCTAAAATAGAGTTGAAAGTATAACCGTGATATGCCACTTTAGGTATTTTGGTGGCCACCGCTGCTTTAAGGGGAGAGAGAGACCCACACTAAATGGGGAGAGGGAGAGAGAAACACAAGAACGAGACACTAAATGGGGAGAGATAGAGAGACACTAGACAGAGATACACACTACAGGTAGAAGAGGGAGACACAATAAAGGGGGAGATAGAGAGAGACAGACACTGTAGGGGGAGAGAGAAAGAGACTAAAGGGGGAGAGAGACAGGGAGAGAGAGAGACTATATAAATGAGCGAGGAGAGAGAGACTACACACACGAGGGGGGAGAGGAGAAAGAGACTACACACGAGGGGGGAGAGGATAGAGAGACTACACACACGAGGGGGGAGAGGAGAGAGAGAATACACACATTGAGGTCTTATCTGTGCATGGACTATCTAAACTCTTCTAGCAGAAGGAACCTGCCAGGTTTCCTTCTGATCTCAACATTCAGTGGCCGGCCATTTATCTGTCATAGTAATGTTCTATGAACAGTCACTGAGCTAGCCAAGGACACTGATGTCCTGATAGGACAAACGTAGGCAAAATCTAACTCATGTTTAATTGAAAGATTCCATACAGTAAAGATGGTGTGTAATGAGATGCTTTCATGAAAGAATACAAATAAAGCACCTAATTGAGCACTCATTGCTTCATATAGCTCTAACAGGGGGAAGACATATATTGTATAGAATCTTGGGTCAGATCTCCATTAACCTTCACGTAGGCGAATGAAGATCTGCCCCAAGATTCTAAGCTACATGTCTGCTCCCTGTCAGAGCGATGAAGCAAACAGGGCTCAATAACGTACATTATTTGTATCCTTTCATTATAACATTTCTATGTAAAATTCCTACTCTTGATGCGATCTTTCAACTTAACACAAGTCAATTTTTTGTTACACTTGTCACAGACACTTGGCCTATTCCTGCAGCTTAAAATCCATGACAAGTTATCTCTCTGGCTTTATCTTTAAGAATGATTATGAAAAAGATGGTCTAAAAAAGATAATAGACAAAGGAGTATAATCCAAAAAGATATCTTTGAAAATAACGAACAGTCTCGGAGTGAATTGTTATTCCAAAATAAATAAATGGGAACTAGATATAGAGGGAGAAATAACACTTAGTGATTGGTTAGTAATCGTCCCCGAAACCAAGAAGAACACTCAGTGCTTAAACCTGATCGAATTTTAGTACAAGATCATCACGCGATGGTATATGGTCCCAAATTATATCCGTAAGATGTATCCTGATCAGGGCCGGTGCAAGGATTTTCGTCTACACAGGCGAAGGTGCATTTTGGTGCCCCTCCTCTGACCCGTCCCGCCTCCAACACCACCAACTCTCCATATATTTTATATATATAAAAGTATAATGTATAGTGTGAAAAAAAAAAAACATCTAAATATTCAACTTGCATGGTCTAAATTTGTCACACATTGACACCCTAACACACATTAAAACCCTTAAACACAGAGACACCCTTGCAGTCACACAGAGACACACTTACCACTTACACACACACACACACAGCCTTACACTGACACAGTGACACACTTACACACACCCTTACACAGAAAGTGACACACTTACACACACCCTAACCACTTACACACACACAGTGACACACATAACCTGAGACACACTATTTTGCCACTCAATATGCCATTTAAAAAGTCAATATTTTGCCCCTCAATATGCCAGGATTTTTCCCCTCAATATGTCAGGATTTTGCCCCTCAATATGCCAGGATTTTGCTACTCTATTGCCACTTTATATGCCAGAATATTGCAAATTAATATGCCAGGATAATGCCAATTAATATGCCAGGGTATTGCCACTTAATATGCCAGGATAATGGCAATTAATATGTTAGGGTATTGCCACTTAACATGCCAGGATATTGCCAATTAATATGCCAGGGTAGTGCCACTTAATATGGCAGAATATTGCTAATTAATATGCCAGGGTATTCAGGGGAGGGCTGGCAGCCTTAGGCCTGGGGGGCAAATCCAGTCAAGTGGCCCATTGCACCATCGAATCGCCTCCCCATCCACTGCCATCTTTTCCTTGTTTTATAACGAATATTGCCAGGATTTTCCCCCACAATATGCCAGGATTTGCCATTTAATATGCTAGAATTTTCCCTTTCAAAATGCCAGGATTATGCCCCTCAATATGCCAGGATTATGCCCCTCAATATGCCAGGATTATGCCTCTCAATATGCCAGGATTTAGACACCCAATATGCCAGGATTTTCCCCTCAATATGCCAAGATGATGCCCCCTCAATATGCCAGGATTTTCCCCTAAATATGCCAGGATTATGCCCCTCAATATGCCAGGATTATGCCCCTCAATATGCCAGGATTTAGACACCCAATATGCCAGGATTTTCCCCTCAATATGCCAAGACGATTCCCCCTCAATATGCCAGAATTTTCCCCCACAATATGCCAGGATTATGCCCCCTCAATATGCCAGGATTTTGCCCCCCAATATGCCCGGATTTCCCCCCTCACGATGCCAGGATTATGCCCCTCAATATACCAGGATTTTGCCCCTCAATATGCCAGGATTTTCCCCCACAATATGCGAAGATTTTGCCAGAATATTGACTACTTACCTCCTTGTTGCTCCTCTGTCTCCGTCTCCTGGTGCTCTCATCTGCCCATCTGTTGCTGTAAGGGAAGCGTTGTGCGCTCCCTTCCAGCCAAGCGTCTTCAATAAAGTTTGTTTAAACTTTTTTTTTCAACAAACTTTATTAAATGTGCATTGGCTCTAGGGGAGTGCAGAACACTTCCCTCACATCCACGGACCTGCAGCACCGGTGGACAGCAGCAAGGAGGTAGTACTGGGAAAGTGGGGAGGCCCTCACCCAGTGGTGTATCTTGGTTTTGTGCTGCCCTAGGCAGACAAAATGTGGGCACCCCCCCCACCCACGTTGCACACCTACGACATGACCCATAACCCACGTTGCACACCAGGATATGCCCCATCACCACATTTATGTGCCTCCATCACCCCATTACATACACATTTCCAATATTATTTGCCAATAATATTCCCCAGCCAATTTGTCCCATAATATGCCAGTGTTATTCTGCAATTTAATATGACTCAGTAAATTTGCCCAATAATATTCCAAGGTTATCTGCCATTTAATATGCCCCTGCTAATTTGCCCAATATGCCAGTGTTATTAGCCATGTAATATTCCCCAGCCAATTTGCCCAATAATATGCCAGTGTTATTTGCCATGTAATATTCCCCAGCCAATTTGCCCAATAATATGCCAGTGTTATTTGCCATGTAATATTCCCCAGCCAATTTGCCCAATAATATGCCAGTGTTTCTTGCCCCCCCCATCTCTTTTTCCCTGGTGGCTAGTGGCAGGACTTCCCTGGTGGCTAGTGGCAGGCAGCATGGTGCTCCATGCTGCCTGTTCGGCCTCCCGGCGGTTGTGCCGACAGGTCACGTCATCGGCGCGCTTCTGACGTCAGAGCGCCGATCACGTGACTGTCGGCACTTCCGTGTCACACTGCACGGGGAGCCGAACAGGCAGCACGGAGGTTTCTCTGTGCTGCCTGCTCGGCTCCCCGTGCAGTTTTGCAGGCAGAGCGGAGGTGAGAGGGGATCTTTCGATCCCTTCTCACCTCCGTCTCTGCCTCCAAGCGCGTTTTTTTTTTAACACTTGCCCTGCGGCCGTTTTTTACATACATTAGGGCGGCCTGGGGGGCAATTGCCTCCCTGCCCCCCGGCCCAGCCCGCCCCTGAGGGTATTGCCAATTAATATGACAGGATATTGCCACTTAATATGCCAGGATATTGCCATTTAATATGCCAGGATAATGCCAATTTAAATGCCAGGGTATTGCCAAATAATATGCCAGGGTATAGCCACTTAATATGCCAGGATATTGCCATTTAATAAGCCAGGATTTTGACCCTCAGTATGCTCGTTATGCCAGCCTCCTCCCCCTTCCCCAGTACTTACCTCCTTGCTGCTGTCTCCCGGTGCAGGTCTGTGGCTGTGAGGGAAGCGTTGTGCGCTCCCCTCCAGCCGCGCGACTTCAATAAAGTTTGTTGAAAAAAAAGTTTAACCCTTAACGCCTTTGGACGTATATATAAAGGAGCGGAGTATGTAAATCAAAAATAGGAACAGTAATTGTCTAGATCAAAATAAGGAACAGTAATTGTATGAGAAAAAATGAATGAAAAAAAATGAAAAAGTAAACAGCAGGAAAAAACTGTTCAAAAAAGGTAAACAAATATATAGAAAAAAAGGAGATGATAGGTCAGAGCACAAGGCTAGACCTAGGCAATTGCCTCACCCAGTCCAGATGGAGTTATCCTCATAGGAGTTCAGGAGTTCAGGAATAGGGTGAATGGAAGTCCATTGGGGTCTTTAGTAGAAAAAGGTGGTATACAGGATGCAGGTAAAGTCCATAAACTGTTTAACAGCAGAGGTCTGAAGGGTATGGCACAGGCGACGCGTTCGGAGAGGCAGTCTCCTTCATTTATTTTTTCTCATACAATTACTGTTCCTTATTTTGATCTAGACAATTACTGTTCCTATTATTGATTTACATACGCCACTCCTTTTTTTCTATCACCTATACCTGTGTTTTACTTGTTGTTATTATATTATTTTTTCATCATTATTATTTTTTTCCTTTTACTGGATTTTGTCCCATCCTCCTCCATGTTTTTCTTTATCTGGAGACATACTATGTGATGCAGGTCCTTACATTACTCATATTGCAAGAGGCACCTATTGTGGATTAACCCTTGTTCTTCCACACTTTTCTCATATTTTATTTCCCCCCCCCCATTTTCTGGTATATGTGGTAAGCCAGCAATTCAGGCATTTTTTGCGGTCATCCCCTGTGCTTTCCACCATTATCCTTTTTTCCATATCCCCCTTTTTTTCTGTATTTCCTATTTTTTATGCTTTTGCCTATTTTTTTCTCCACTTAACATTTTTTTCTCCGGCTCTTATATATTTATACTTTTTTCCCACAGCATTTTTTTGCCACCTTTTGTTTCTCTCTATTACCCTGCGCCCAATTATCCCTTTCAATCTCCCATATATATTGTATCTGATCGTCAGTATATTACCTTACTCACAATAAATTGATATTTATGATATACTCTCAGTGTGCATGTTTTTTTGTATATTTTATTGCCTTATTCTATAGACCCATAAGTGGAGAGCTGGCCCCACAACTAAAAAAGGTTTTTAATGATGCGATGAATACAGGCACTCTCCCAGAGGATTTCTTATGGGACAATATTGTCCCAATACTTAAAGGGGGGGGGGGGGGGGAGCGAATCAGATTACAAGCTATAGGCCCATCTCATTGTTGAACATAGATGCAAAAATGTATGCTACTATTTTGGCGGATAGAATGAGATTAATCATAAAAGATTTAGTACATCCAAATCAGGTAGGATTTATTCGGGGGAGGACTGCGGTAGGTCATATTAGATCCCTAGCAAATACTTTTCAGTATGCAACAGAATCACGGATCTCCCAGCTGGCCCTGTCTTTAGACGCCGAGAAGGCCTTCGACAGGGTCAGCTGGGATTTCATGAGGGGTATTATAGAGGCATTTGGGATATCGGGGAATTTCCAGAGGCCATAATGGCAATTTATTCGGCTCCTACGGGCAGGGTGATGGGGTCAGTGCTTGACTCCTCCTGGTTCCATCTGGCTAATGGAACCCGGCAGGGGTGCCCTCTATCCCCCCTTCTTTACATTCTGACTCTGGAGCCTCTGGCGAGGGATATCCGAAATTGTCAGGATATTAGAGGCCCCGTGGGAATGTCTGCTCCAAAAATAAAACTTTATGCGGATGATATCCTCCTAATGTTGGAGGACCCTACTCTATCCGTGGACCGATTAATGTCAATATTAACAGAATATAGTCAGGTATCAAATTATAAATTGAACATAGCCAAGACTGTAGCGATGCCATTAAATATGTCACTTGAGCAGATACTGAGCATAGATAAGACATATGATTTCTCTTGGAATAATCAGGTAATACCATACTTGGGAATAAATATATCCCCGAACATAAAAAATTGGATGCAGATTAATGTTCTCCCCATGATGAGGGAAATTAATAGAAGCCTAGTGACATGGAAGTCATTGTATATTTCATGGTGGGAAAGAATGAATGCCATAAAGGCTTATATTCTTCCTAAATTTCTATACATTTTCCGTATGCTCCCATTCAAGATCCCAGGCGCATGGGCACAAATGATACAGTCTTCCTTCTCCCGTTTTATATGGAATGGGAAGAAGCCAAGGCTAGGCCCGTGGACTCTAGCCAACACACCTAAGAAGGGAGGACTGGGGGTCCCGCTCGTAGCGGAATATGCAAAGGTGGCTCTATTAGCCCAGGCTATAGCAACTCAAAAAGAGAACACGCTCTCTGAAGATTGGGATACATGGGAACTTGGGATAGCTGGGTCCCGAATCTGAATGTGCTGCTCTGTAAAATTAACAAAGTTTCATATAAGTTATATAATAAAGATAGCTGCCTGGCCTTAAATCAGATATTGGATAACTGGAATTATGTTAGGGATATGTTGGGTCTGAGAGACAGATTGATTCCTGCACTGTCTCTAACTTTATTGAATTATTTGATGGAAAACATTGATCTACGGAATTGGGTTACTAGTGGCATTACCCGGATCGAAGACCTGATAAAAAATAATAACTTAAAAACTTTCCCTTCTCTCCAGGAACAATATGATCTCCCATCCCAAGACTTATTTATAGTGATGTTGCGAACCTAAAATTTCCCGTTCGCGAACAGCGAACGCGGATTTTCGAAAATGTTCGCGAACGGGCGAACCCCGCGAACCGCCATAGACTTCAATGGGCAGGCGAATTTAAAAACCCACAGGGACTCTTTCTGGCCACAATAGTGATGGAAAAGTTGTTTCAAGGGGACTAACACCTGGACTGTGGCATGCCAGAGGGGGATCCATGGCAAAATTTGTAATGAATGTAATAGTAGTAGTACTGGCTTTTACTACACGGAGACAGAGTCTCCATTCATAAATTTATGAATAGAGACTCTGTCTCCGTGTAGTGAAAGCCAATATTACTATTACAAATGCCGAAAGTCTATAAACCGAACGAACTTCGGTTTATAGACTTTCGGCTTATGGAATACATGTAATCCTATTGCTATTCTATAAACCGAACGTCCGGTTTATAGACTTTTGGCTTATAGAAAACGAACAGTAGTAGTGCCTTTCTATGAATGAACCCATTCATAATTCTTATGAATGGGTTCATAGAAAGGCACTACTACTGTACGTTTACTATAAGCCGAAAGTATATAAACCGAAGGTCGTTCGGTTTATAGATTTTCGGTTTATAGAATACATAGAATTACATGTAATTCTATGTATTCTATAAACCGAAAATCTATAAACCAAACGACCTTCGGTTTATAGACTTTCGGCTTATAGTAAACGTACAGTAGTGCCTTTCTATGAATGAACCCATTCATAATTCTTATGAATGGGTTCATTCATAGAAAGGCACTACTACTGTACGTTTACTATAAGCCGAAAGTCTTCGGTTTATAGACTTTCGGCTTATAGTAAAGGTAGAGTAGTAGTGCCTTTCCATGAATGAACCCATTCATAAGAATTATGAATGGGTTCATTCATCCAAAGGCACTACTACTGTACGTTTACTAAAAGCCGAATACCCTCCCCCACCCTCCCCCCATTGTGGTCTGTCTCTCCACCCCTCCCACCCCCCAGCATTGTCTGTCTCTCTCCCCCACCTCCCCCCAAGTTGTCTGTCTCTTTCCCCCACCCTCCCCCAATGTTGTCTGTCTCTTTCCCCTCCCCTCCCCCCCAATGTTGTCTGTCTCTCCCCCCCCTCCCCCCAATGTTGTCTGTCTCCCCCCCTCCCTCCCCCCAATGTTGTCTGTCTCCCCCCCCTCCCTCCCCCCATGTTGTCTGTCTCCCTTCCCCCAATGTTGTCTGTCTCCCTCCCCCCAACGTAGCCTCCCTGGTGACTAGTAGGGGTAGCCGGGGGATATCTGCATGATATGTGCAGACATCCCCCGGTTGCCCACATCTCTCTGTTGGCTAGAGGGGGGGGGGCAGCGGGAGGATCGTGCAGACATCCTCCATGCTGCCCAACACTTCCGTCCATTATGACCACTATCATGTCCACTATCGTGCAGACATCCCCCGGCTGCCCAAATCTCCTGGTGGGTACAGACATCCTCCGCTGCTGCCCGGCACTTCCGCCGGGACTTTTATGATGAAGCCGGAAGGCCCCGGTTTTATCATAGAAGTCTTGGCGGTCGTGCCGGGCACCAGCTGAGGATGTCTGCGCGTATCGTGCAGACATCCACCAGCCGTTAGAGGGGGGATCCAGGTCCCCCGCAGCTCTGCAGGGGACCTGGATCCAAGTCTTATAATCTGACCTCGATTTGAGGTCAGATTGTAAGACGACCTCGAATTTAAGACGAGGGGTCTTTTTCAGAGCATTTGCTCTGAAAAAAACCTTGTCTTATATTCGAGCAAATACGGTACTACCAGCCCAAGTCCATCCTCCTGAACCCCAAGAGGGTGACTTTTATCACAAGGCCGAAATGTCCTAAGGCTAAGCCTGAGCATTTCAGCCCACTACCATAGCCTATGGCCCTCTCCACCGTTGATTAAATAGTACTGTTAAATACTGTTCAGTTTTTACAAATGAAAATGAGGGTAAGGGACCTCATTTAGGGAAAAAGACTAATGAGTTTTTTGATGCATGTAAGTTTACAGAGGAAGAGGTTTTACTTCAGCTGTCTAAAGTAAAGACAAATAAGTCGATGGGACCTGATGGGATACATCCAAAGTTATTAAATGAACTTAGTGGTGTACTAGCAAAACCGTTAACAGATTTATTTAACCAATCATTGTTAACGGGAGTAGTTCCAGAAGATTGGAAATTAGCTAATGTTGTGCCCATTCACAAGAAATGTAGTAGGGAGGAGGCGGGCAACTATAGACCAGTAAGTCTTACTTCAGTAGTAGGGAAAATAATGAAAACCTTGTTAAAGAATAGGATTGTTGAACATCTAAAGTCGCTTGGATTTCAAGATCAAAGACAGCATGGGTTTACTTCAGGGAGATCATGCCAAACTAATCTTATTGATTTTTTTGATTGGGTGACTAAAATAATAGATCAGGGTGGTGCAGTAGACATTGCTTACCTAGATTTCAGTAAGGCTTTTGACACTGTCGCACATAGAAGGCTTATCAATAAACTGAAATCTTTGAGTTTGGATTTCAATATTGTTGAATGGATTAGACAATGGCTGAGTGACAGGCAACAGAGGGTTGTAGTCAATGGGGTATATTCAATGCAAGGTCTTGTTACTAGTGGGGTACCTCAGGGATCTGTACTTGGACCCATTCTCTTTAATATTTTTATTAGCGATATTGCAGAAGGTCTTGTTGGCAAAGTATGTCTTTTTGCTTATAATACGAAGATTTGTAGCAGGGTTGATATTCATGGAGGGATAAGCCAAATGGCAAATGATTTAGCTAAACTATTTAACATTTAATGTGGACGAGTGCAAGATTATGCACCTTGGAAGTAAGAACCCAAAAGCAGAATATAGACTATTTGGTACAGTCCTAACCTCAACATCTGAGGAAAGGGATTTAGGAGTAATAATTTCAGAGGACTTGAAGGTAGGTAGGCAATGCAATAGAGCAGCAGGAAATGCTAGCAGAATGCTTGGTTGCATAGGGAGAGGTATTAGCAGTAGGAAGAGGGAAGTGCTCATGCCATTGTACAGAGCATTGGTGAGACCTCACTTGGAGTATTGTACGCAGTACTGGAGACCATATCTCCAGAAGGATATTGATACTTTGAAGAGAGTTCAGAGAAGGGCTGCTAAACTGGTTCATGGGTTGAAGGATAAAACCAGGAAAGATTAAAGCATCTTAACATGCATAGCTTGGAGGAAAGACGTAAAAGGGGGGATATGATAGAAACATTTAAATACATAAAGGGAATCAACACAGTAAAGGAAGAGAGTATATTTAAAAGAAGAAAAACTATCACAACTAGAGGACATAGTCTTAAATTAGAGGGGCAACGATTTAAAAGTAATATCAGGAAGTATTACTTTACTGAGAGGGTAGTGGATGTATGGAATAGCCTTCCAGCAGAAGTGGTAGAGGTAAACACAGTCAAGGATTTTAAGCATGTGTGGGATAGACACAAGGCTATCCTAGCTATACGACCGGGAATGGGGGACTAATAAAAGTACTTAAAAAAAATTGGGCAGACTAGATGGACCGAATGGTTCTTATCTGCCAACACATTCTATATTTCTATATTTCTATGTTTGTATCCATTCCTATATCTTATGTGTACTGCATTCTTCCTGTATAAACATATGCAACCTCCCTCTAACTTGTCCATTGCTCCTTTACTTTTCCTCTCTCTAGTGGTCTATGATAACTAACTTGCAACCAACATAACCTCGTCACCATCTCAGACAATCCCACCCAAACTGTAGAAAACATTTGCTTTATCATCATCAAATCATTTTTCAGTTTTACCCCAACCTGATTACCTCCAAGGTGAATGATTATCACATTGCCTTAAAATCCAACAGATTCCATTTGGAAAATCTTTCAAACTACCTATTCATTCTCCAAGTCCAAACCCAAATTGACTCCTTGGGGTCCAGAACCCCAAGGAATGCCAGACTCTCCACATGATTTCCTGCTTCATTATACCTGATGATATAACCAAACAAATTCACAAGTCAATAACATTTAAAAACCCCACTTTTTTATTTGTAGCAATTGAGGTCTAATGTAAATTTTAAATATATCAGAACTCCACCTGCCCAGTTTCTTAATGACCTCTTCACGTCAACCCTATTCACATATGTATACATAAAGTACAAAAACAAGCTGGTTGGTGTGCCACTGTGCTATGGTGACTTCCACCTATATATATAAATATACAAGGTATTTTGCTTTAAAGTAGCTAAAAGGCTCCTGAACTGTTTCTCAGATTCTTAATTCTCATAAAAAGAGAAGAGAGGAAAATGACATAGCATAATACTGAACATATAACATAAATGAGGGATATGGTTCTATATTGCACTCACAATCCCATGGAGTAAGGACATACACTCAATAAAATGAATACAAAACAGTTGAGAATAAAATGTATAAATGTAGAAAAATACAAAAATCCAGTAACCTTTTTTAAAAATGTTATTAAAAGGGGGCGGGCCAAGAGATTCGGTTTATAGACTTTCGGTTTATAGAAAGTCCATAGCATTACATACAATGTATATGTATGTAATGCTATGGGCTTTCTGATTGGCTGCCCTGAAGCTTTTCAAAACGCGCCATTAAATCGCCGAACTCTAACCCGAACATACAGTGAAATGTCCGTGTTCGGGTCTGGTGTCCAAAAAACTTAATGTTCGGTACGAACCCGAACAGTGCTCAACACTAGTTATGACACTTCTTTAAAGTCCTTGATATCTTCCCCACATATTGGTAGCCACATGCACATTCTATAATATAAATAACAGCTGTGGATGAACAAGTGAGGAACTGTTTCATTTCAAAATCTGTATTATTGGAAAATGATTTATATGTGATAATGGGTGCAATTTTTGAGGTTTAGACTAGATTATATGCCATGCACTTTTTACACCCCCCAAGAAACTTTATCTTTTTGTCAATTGCCTTTTCAAATGTGAGGCTCCTCAAAACACTACACTTGCAAAACTTAGAGTCCAAACCAAAATTAATACTATAAACTCTTTATTCCGCTCTCTTCTGGGCCCAGAACACGAAAAAAAAAATGTCCGACTATCCACACGATTGCCAGCTTCATTATACCTGATAATATAACCAAACAAATTCACAGGTCAATAACATTTACTTACTCCCCCCTTTATTTTTCTAACAAATTAAGTCTAATGTAAATTTTAAATATACCAGAACCCCACCTACCAAATCACTTACCTCTTCACCAAATCCCCAGCTTTGTTGCTGCCCCAATCCTGATGCTTGCTTTGCATGTAATGCGTCTATCTCATATATTAGTTTCCCCTTTTACGTTGCATTACTGAAATAAATGAACTTTTGCACAATATTGAAATGTTTTGGATATCACCTGTATAATAGACCACCATTAAACTGTAGCAAAAATTAAACAAATTAAAGCATTTTGGGTGAATGGGTAAGAGCCCAAAGGCTGACTCTATGGTCCACATTTTCTATCAGTCCACCCAGTGCACCCCTCCCACATCTCTTAACCATCAGCAGAACTTTGTGCAAAGAGGATGGAAAGCTGAACTGTCCTTCTCTGAAATAGCATCATTCAAGGAATCACCCTTAGGACATGACAAGGGATGTTTTAATCTAAGTTCACCTAGCTCTTTTGTGGACACTAAGTGATAACTTAAAACTACTAAAAGGAGGGGAACTAAACAAGCCTTCTACTTTACCTAACTTTAACTCTTTTTCATTTTTTTTTTAAATTCAACCTAGTGATAATCTCCAACTTAATTAATCAACCCAATACAATGTATCTGAACTATAAACTGATATTTGAAAACCCTCTGTGAACTCTTCCTTTATTAACATAGCTCTTGGTCTGTCTTGGGTATATCTCTAGGTATGGTAACAGCCTTAGCTTACCTCACCAGCATCTCTGTTTTTCTGAATTGCAACTGCCCCTTGCTGCACTTTTTTAAAAACAGCGAAAAACTTGGATGTGCTCCGGTGCAATTTGAGCATTGCTGACAAAACGTACAATTTACTACCCATTTGCGCTGTGTCTCATTGTATGCCCAGCATACCCTCCTTTTTTGTGTACCAACAGTTACTTGCCTATTGGCATGGAAGGGAACATATTGAGGCATCATTAATGAAATCCATAAACTAATATTCTTCATTCAACATCGCACATTTGTATGTACAGCAATTTTTTGTAGTAATACCATACAAGACTACTAAAAATGTATACACCTCCAAAATAATTTCCACATGTTTAAACAAGCCTGAACATAACTGGATATTTCTCTCCTTATATTCCAGCAGAAATCCCTTAACCAATTGTTGAAAGAACGGGAAATAAGCTTATTACATTCATCCTCCTCTTTCTCTCTATCAGGCCTACTGAATTCCCTAGTTGTAGGTAGCAGTTACAGTTAATTGATATATCATCTATCCCAAATTGCAGTGATCACCCCCTCTAACTCCTGCTGGTTCCTGCACTTTGCTCCTTAGTCCATCCTCTGCATGGTGCACATCTTTTTTTAAAATGTTTTGGTAAATTAGTCAGAGTTGATACTATATAACACTATACTATTACTGCATTTATCACCTCTTTAGCGGACTCATCTAGCACTGGTTGATCATGGTTCTGTCACTCTTTCTGCTGCCAATTGCTCCCTTTCCCCAATTTCTCTCATATGCTTATTCTTAAACTATTCCTCCCTCTAGTTCTACCAGCATTTTCTGTGAGGTTGATGCAAAACAATTAGGGGATGACGCAAATAAACCAGGATAAACTAAAAGAAAAAGAGAAAAAGAACACTAAATAGTGTAATACAATAAATACTAAATTTGTGTAGTGAAAAGAAAGTTCAACACTCACAAACATAGATGTAAAATTATCCTTGATTCTCATAACCAACGTGAATCAGCGTGACTCAACCTTCTACCAACTGCTAAGTACTGACTAGTACTCACACATAGAAGGTTTAGCAGATAGTGTCAACTCAGCAAAACTGACACGTGGAAGGTAATCTCAGTTAAAGTTTTAATGTTCAGGTTGACTATCAAGATAAAACAGAATATACAAATACACTGATGGCTCTATTCACAAAATTTCAAGAAAAGCTTGACAAGGTCGTCTTTGGAGGTTGACTTTCTTTTTGAAACCAAGTAAAATTCAGCACCTGAGTTTGACTTAGTCTCAAAAATAGCTTAATAATTTTCCCTCCCATTACTTTCAATTGAAAAGATTGAAACCTGTTTTTTTTTTTTTATAAGTCAAACTTGGGTGCCAAATTTGACGTAATCTCAAAATGAAAGTCGACCTCCATAGTTGAGTTGCAGTGAATAGACCCATGAGTCAAAGAAGAGGACACTGCCTATGTGGGTTTCACCACAGGACGTACCAGATACATCCTCTGCCACTAAGTGACATGTTTTGTGTGTACGTGTACCTGGTAAATTCATTGACACGAAGACGGAACTAAACTTTTTATCGTGAACTAGAGCTTTATATCATTTAGGTGTTCCAGTCACTCAGTTGTTTCTAGCGGCACAAAATAAAAGGGGGATGCTATCAATTATTTTACCCTTGTAATAAATACATTTGTGCACAATTATCTTGAAAAATACTAATTCATAAAAAGGCCAGTGAACACGAGCATGTTTAATAACAAACACTAGAGGTCAGCAGTTCCATACAATCCATGTGAGATCTGTGACCCACCAGTGGAACTCACATAGCAAAATTGTCTAAGTGTGCTTTTTAACCTTTCATACTTTTCCACAGAAACTATAGGAGATAAGTGAGCTAATGTTTCCACCTCTAACAACTTACAATGCAATAAACAATTTCCCTTATTATTACTCCTCTGTCAATAAAATAAGGAAGAAACTGTTCCCTATATCTGCAGGGATCCACATAGAGTCACAACAGCAACTAAAATGGCACAGCAGGCAAAATAAATAAAAGAACTGCATATAAATATGTATGACAAACAAATGGAAACTGAGCAAGAAATAATTATTGGGCTAATAAAGATGAGTGGTTTAGGATACTGGTCTTTTAGGATTCAAATTGTTTGATTCCCACTGTCTTTATATGAATTCTGTATCCTGGATGTTCACACATTGCTCTCCATAGCTAAAGCCAGATAGCATGTAAATTCTTCCTATCTGAACATCTACTCAAACTACTGATATAAACAGCAATTGACTTATATGCAATGGAGAAAACCACATCTTTTTTGAAAAATATTTAGAATCCACCTTTTTATAAGCTTAAAAAACCAATAAACTGCTTATATATGCATTACAGAAGCAACAATGAAAATTACAGTGGTCTCAGTCTGGGGATAACATGATACAAGCCATTGTATCCTCTCATGCAGGCTAATTTGGTTGATAACTGTCACTCATTGATAATAGAGTGAAAACGTGTTTTTTTTAAATAAAATAATGGATATTATATAAAAAAAAAAAAAAAAAATCTATATAACAGTCAGAACCCGACAGACCCAGGCCCAGACAGACATGGAGCAGCAAGTGATGGCTGTGTGCATGCTGAGACCACAGTTGGATTAGATCTGCCTCTACTGAGAGGCTGAATACAGTATAAATCTATGTGTTTCTCTAGACATACACAACAGAATTAAGACAGAAAAGGGGTAATGTCAGTTTCACTATTCTATTAAAGAACCAAAAGATAAAAAAAATGAACATATTTTGTAGAATTTTCAATGAAAAGTCAGAGGTTTGTTTAGTATAAAAACAACAAATATCTGCAAGGAAATAAGTGGGGGATAGAGGATTGGGATATAGCATTTCTGAAAACTGGTGAGAGCAGCATATTATTTTTAACGTATCACGACATGCATCCATGTGCTTGCACAGGTCACCCGAGGGGCCAGGACCAAAGAAAATATTGTTGCTGGGTTTTTTTCTTCATTCACTCGTTATTCTTCACCAACATCTGTTTAAAGAGCACCCAGTCTGGAGCACTGCATATTTACATAGCTAATCATATGAGTGCTGGACTATCAGAGAGCTAGTGATTGTTCTCTTCCTGTGCTTACGCATATTATTTGCATTCTAAATCAAAGCATGTGTCCTGGCCTACATAAAAACCTCATATCTCAAAGTGCCATAGCAAATATAACAACGATATTTGGAGCTATTGTACCCATTCATTCTGAACTTGTACAGACAGCAGCAGCTGGAATCCCAAACCTCTAATAGTCATTACCATCCTGTTACTTCATAATAGATTGCATATTAGTATTTTGTAACTGTATGTTTCTCATAATGTTATCTCAGAATGTCAAAGGAATGCTATTAAACTTATAATATTAAAAATGAATATTATTTCTGATGATAACGGTATAAAAACAAACACAAAACAATACTACATTTTGGTAGAGAGAAAGAGAGGGATAACAATGGAAAAGATGGGTAATGAGATTGGACCCAAAGAAGATCCCAAAAAACATATGGATATAATTTTACCGCTTCCACCAGGGAGAAAAGAAGCAGTAGTACAATAGATGCCTGATAATATTTATCTATATCCCAATCTTCCCATTTTATAAGATCTTTGTAACAAAGATATAGAGATTCATGAGGATGTACTGGCCTATATCAAACACAAAAAGCTTCTACGAATAGCAAGTGCTTGAAACAAATATAATCATTTGGGCAATTTATTTATCTTAAAGGATGCCATTCTTCCTAAGCATGACCATCAAATCTTAGACTATTTAAGCATATCTTCTTTCAGGGCATTTACAAATGGAATAAAGTTATATTTAAACAATAATTGAGTAACTTGCAAATAACCATAACCATTCATATTGAAATGGTTGTGCCAATGCGGTGGATATACTGTATTTGCTCGAATATAAGACGACCCTGATTATAAGACGACCCCCCAAACTTTGGATATTCCTTTAGTAAAAAAACTAAAAGCCTGAATATAAGACTGCCCTATGGGAACAAAGTTTAACTTGTATATATTCACATTTAATTTGCTTTTTAATATTTAATAAAAATTATGATATAAAAAAATGCATTTCTTGTTTTTATTTCCTTTTATGTGCCAATGCTGCCTCTCTCTCCCCCTCCCACCATCTTTGTCTCTCTCTCTTCCCCCCTTCCCCCCAGCGTTGTCTCTCTCATCCCCCAGTGTTATCTCTCCCCCTCCCTCCCACGTTGTCTCTCCCTCCCCCCAAACTTTTCTCTCTCTCCCCCCAAACTTTTCTCTCTCTCTCCCGCTCCCTCCCCAACCTTTTCTCTTTTTCTCCCCCCATCCCCCTCACCTTGTCTCTCTCCCCCCTCCCCTTGTCTCTCTCTCCCCCCCCCCTCCATCCCCCTCACCTTGTCTCTCTCTCCCAGGTGGCTAGTGGGGCAGCCGGAGGATGTCTGCACGAAACGTGCAGACATCCTCCATGCTGCCGGACACTTCCATCTATTATGATGGACAGCTGGTCCCGGAAGGTCCTGGCTTCATCATAGAAGTCCCGACAGATGTGCCGGGCCAGCAGCGGAGGATGTCTGCACGCATTGCGCAGACATCCACTGGCTGTTAGCGAGGGGGATCAAGGTCCCCTGCAGCTCTTCGGAAGACCTGGGTCCCAGTCTCATAGTCTGACTTCGATTTGAGGTCAGAGTATAAGACGACCTTGAATATAAGACGAGGGGTCATTTGCAGAGAATCTTATATTCGGACAAATGCGGTACAATATTAAGAGCCTGTGATATTTTGCTAAAATAATCCCAAATCCTATGAAAATTAAGCAATGTTATTACTCAATTATAATAGCTAATAACTATTATATATAACTAACATTATATTATCTGCATAAAGCCCAAGCTTCACTTCAGAGTCTTAAATCAATGTACATCTATACTTGCTCTAATAGCCATCACTCACAACTCAATTGCTAGATCAAATAATAAAGAGGACAGGGGACAACTCTGACTAACTCCATTTTTACCTAAAATTAATTCAAACTAAAACCTGAGTTATAAACCTTTGCCGTTGGATCCTTATATAGCGAGACTACTGGCCCCCTTGGGATATGAAAGGCTTGTAAAACCTGTCTCCCATAAAGCCAGTAAACGTGATCAAATGCCATCTTGACGTCCAATAATAACAAAACACATGGAGAATGTGCTAAATGTGGAATATTTATACATTTCCTAGTATTACCAGATGGTTATCTTGCAGGCATAAATCCTACCTGTTTGTTACTAATTAATGATGGAATATAATTATTGAGTTTGGCTGCTAAACATTTGGAATAGATCTCAACATCCGTATTTAGGGAGGTTATTGGCCTATAGTTTGTTTCCTGATTTTCAAAATTGTAACCACATATGCGTCTGTCAGTTCGGGGGGCATACTCTTGCCATCCATAATCGACTTGCAAAAGTCACTAATTGTGGTAAAAGCATTATTGCTTTTACACGTCTTATAATAAGCTTTTGGCAGACCTGGAGTCTTATGCATCTTTAAGGTTTTACAGATCATTTGCATTTCTTCCACTGTAACACATGTTATCAAAGCTTGGGCCTGAGTTTCCGACAGAGCCGGCATGTTTAGATTAGCCAAAAAATAATGAATCATTTCCCCTGATGGCTGTTGGATTGTTTTATTAAGATGTAAATTGTATAATGATTTATAGTAGTCAGTAAATCTATCTCCAATATCCTTATGGTTACAGGTCTTTTCCCCTGAATTTTCCTTTAGATATTATATTCTGCTTTAATTTGTTTAATTTGTGATTTGTCTGCAAGTATAGTATTTGCCTTGTTACCCTTTGCATTATAACTTTTTTTCAGATAGGGCAACATGAGGGCAGATCATCTGGATCTGTAGTTTTAATTTTTTTTTACTCATTCTCACTGCTGATGGACAGTAAATTTCAAAAATTTTTCCAGGATCACTGCTTTATGAGCTGTCCAAATCTACTCTACCTCAAATCTATTGTATCATTTATTTCAAAGTACATGTTTAATTCTTTATAGATCTTTTGACATATCACCAGGTTTTGCATTCACTTCTTATTTCATTTCCATCTACCACCAACCTTAAAGGAGAAATTATCAGCCATTGAAATCCATATCGTATAGACTATTTAGGGATAAAGATATCATGAGTCCAAAACAATTGTCAATTTAAATTATCAACCATTATTGAAGGACGTAAAAAGAAAGGAGTGGAAAACAATATTGATAATTTGGTTGGGTAGAATAAATGCCGTAAACTATTACATCCTTCTATATTTGTATTTTTTATTAAGATCGATCTCTTTTTAAGTAGATGAGAACATGTTGATACAATTTCAGAACAGATTTAACAAATTTATCTGGTAGGCGAAGAGATTGAGAGGGGCATTCAGGGTAATATCAAGATCGCAGGACCAGGGAGGGCTAAGAACCCCAGACGTTGTCAAGATCCATGATGAAGTAATGCTATCCCATTTGGCAAAATGGACCCACCTAAACCCAGACAATCATAACTGGATATTAATGGAACAAAAAGGCTCAAGTTTACTTGAGAACCTTTTTAAGGAAGTGGGAAACCATAGAAGGTTATATAATCCAATAGTTAATGATCTGTTGTATATGTGGAAGAGGATAAGGAGAAGGTATCTGCCTCTCTACACGATATAAAGACATCTTCCCCTGGAATTAGCAGAGAGTCACATCCAAAATATAACATTTAAGGCTTGGGGAGAGGCAGATACATAAGAGATAAATATGATCTACATACAGGAGAGCTCTATTCTTATTTAAGATTGAAAAAATTTGAAAAGGAGATAATCTCATTCCCGCATAAAGAGAACTTGGAGATGGATGACTTCTTTAATGCTTTGTGGGGAAAAAATCGTTTAAGGCAGTAGATCATGTAAGAAAATTCAACGAACTACCCTTAATAAAAAAAATGGGGAAATGAGCTTAAACTAAACACTGATGATATAGATTGGATACAAACTATAATTGCAACAAAAATAGCTACCCACTCCCTAAGTCTAACAGAATTGTATTATAAGTTAATCTATTGTTGGGATTGAACCAATTCCAGGCTGAAAAAGATGTACCCTTACTATAGTGAACAATGTTGTAGATGTTTGAAAGGTAAGGGGACTTTAATCTATTTATGGTGGGAATGTCACCTAGTTCTGGACCTCTGGAAACAGGTCATAGCCATGCTAACAGGTCTTTTGGTGTGTGAAATAGCATGCAACCCTGAATTAGTATTGTTTCATTGTGGATCAAACACATTTTCAAAACACAGCAGAACACTTGTTATGTAAGCACTCTTGGCAGAAAAACTAGTAATAGCAAGGTCATGGAAAACAGTAGGACAAGTACCGTATTTGCTCGAATATAAGACAAGGTTTTTTTCGAGGTCATCTTATACTCTGACCTCAAATCGAGGTCAGACTATAAGACTGGTATCCAGGTCCCCCGCAGAGCTGCAGGGGTCCTGGATCCCCCTCAGAGCTGCAGGGGACCTGGATCCCCCGCTCAAGCAGCCATCAATGCGCACCGACATCCTCCCCCGCCAGGCACGACCGCCAGGACTTCTAAGGAGAGGGAGGGGGGACAGAGACAAGGGGAGGGAGGGGCGACAGAGACAAGGGGAGGGAGGGGGAAAGAGACAGAGACAAGGGGAGGGAGGGGGGAAAGAGACACAGACAAGGGGAGGGAGGAAGGAAAGAGACAATGGGAGGGGGGAAGAGACAAGGGGAGGGGGGAAGAGACAGAGACAAGGGAAGGGGGGGGGAGAGACAGAGACAAGGGGAGGGAGGGGGAAGAGACAGAGACAAGGGGAGGGAGACAAAGAGAGACACAAAGGGAGGGGGAGAGAGACACACACAAAGGGAAGGAGATAGACACAAAGGGAGGGTAGAGAGAGAGAAAGGGAGGGTGGGGGAGAGAGATAACGCTGGGGGGAGAGAGAGACAATGCTGGGGGGAGGGGAAAGAGAGAGGCAGCAATGGCACATAAAAGGAAATAAAAACAAGAAATGCATTTTTTTATATCATAATTTTAAAGCTTTTTACATGTGAATATATACAAGTTGAACTTTTTTCCTATAGGGTAGTCTTATATTCAGGCTTTTTGTTTGTTTCCTAAAGTAATATCCAAAGTTTGGGGGGTTGTCTTATAATCAGGGTTGTCTTATAATCGAGCAAATACAGTAAGTCTTCAGGCGATGTATGATCTACTGGATTATCAGTGGAAAATGGAATACTATAGGGATACTAAATTAATAATAAAGAAAAAATGGATTCTGATGGCAGAATCTGGTCACCATGATAAATAGAATGAGATAAAGCTTTAAAGAATAATGGAAAGAAGTATTAGAACCAGGGGTGAGTGAATGTTATAGAATTTTTTTGGGGGGGGAGGGGGGGATAAAATGTACTGTAAGTGTTTATTGCACTATTAGGTAGAAGTGAAATATGTATAGTAAGGTTTATCACACTTTAGACAGAAGTGAAATGTGTATTGTTATGTTTATTGCACTTTAAACCATATATGTATTGAAGACATGTAATTTTCATATTTTTGCAATAAAAAAAAAAAAGGAAATCCATATGGGGATGTGGTCCGACCACGTTATATATCCCCCATTCCTATTTTATCTATACATTGTAAAATCTCTTGTTCAACCAATATTAAATCTGTTCTAGAGTAAACATGATGCACAACAGAATAATCCGAATAATCCCTTTCTAGTAAATGTTCTTCATTCCTCCATGCATCATACAATCCCTGTTCATGTAGGACGTTAAAAAATTTCTTACCCTGTTTTATTAAATATCTTCTATACCTGCTTGTAGAAAGACTCTAATTCAGGGATCGAGTGTCATATTATAATCCCCACATATAATAAGACAAGCATTTTATACAAAAACAAGTTGATTTGAATTTGGTAAAAATGAAATAACTATTGTATGCTTTTGATCGTTAATATTACATACTAAAATTAAAGGATATATAATTTTATCTTGCATTACTCAATTCAAATCTCTCTGTAAACACTAATACCCCAGATCTCTTTGTGGTAGCGGGAGCATGATACAACACCAGATAATATTTTTGTATGAACTTGGGTTTTTGAATTTTAATAAAATAAGTCTCCTTCTCTTCTGTGCCTCCTGCAACAATATGGGTTAAATTAGGAATAAAAGGAATAAAAAAGGAACAAGGGGGAGGAGGGAGGACACCTAAAAATATCAGATAATTATCAAGGCAAATGCCACAGGTAGCACCCACCCTATATAGAAAAAAGATAATGTGCAGAAAACAGTAGTAACTATATATTTCTATGGGGGTAGAGTGCTAACGCTATGCCTGGGTACCAGAAATCAGCCAGGGCACACAAGCACCTGACTGTGAAAGGCTTTTAATCTAGCCTATAACTGGTGGGCAATTTCTGGAAGCCACATGAGAAATATAGGAGAATAGAAAATATATATATATATAGATATAGGGTGAAGAGACAGAGGTGGACAGCTAAGATAGAATAACCTCAAAACGCACGATGTGAACGCAGGGGTGAACATAGCACTGTGAGTTGAGGTGTTTAAATGGGCAGATGCCGGTCGGAGAATGAGGGCAAGAACCGATAAGAAAGGGGGAGGCGGGATGGAGGCAACGCCTGGTCACATTGGATACGCCCCTATATGGGCGGGGAAGAGTCTGGAAATTTACAAGTCCTATCACCCCCCCCCCCCCCAAAAAAAAATGAAACAAATCATAACCAAACACCATTATACAAATACCTAAGAAAAAAATTGATTGGACGGATATGTAAAAATATTATTTTCTCTAATTTTAATCGCATCCATTTATCTTTATAATTTTTCATTACACATAAGCTCGCTCTAAAGGGAGGGAAAGAAAAGACCATACCGGTGAATAGAATATTGTATTTTTTCGTCCGCAAATAGTCTTTGGGGTACTCAAAATTGATATAACCTTCTTACCTGGTGTTCTAATTAACCCCTTTGACTATGGATAATCCATACAGGTGAAAAGACCCCTTCCTTCCCAAACTTTACAATTACCCGCATGGGATTACAACCCACTGTCCCTTCCCCTCTTACTATCGTGTCTTAACTTTTACAAATTGCTCTTTTGATGTTACATTCGTACCTGGTAGTTTTATATTGATTTAAAAAGCAACTTCTACCCAATTGTATTCATATACCCTTGCAAACACCAAGTGAGAGAAAAAAACAAAACAATTATACCCCACTTTCCACATTCTGCTAAGTTAATTGGACCATGGTATATACCCACAATGCAATCATTATGTCTCACTTTCTCACTCTATATACGATATAAATATGTGACCAGTCTCCCAACAGATATATTCTGTATTATTATCTTTTTGAGTGGGACATTTACTCCCATTTACAAATCTATTCCACCCCCTTTTGTACCTATATTCTTTATCCAAGTCTTTATAAGTCACATTAACCCCTTAGTGACATGACTTTTTTGGCTTGTCCGACGCCTGTTGACATGGGCTGTTTTAACATTTCTAAGGTGTTTGTGTTTTGCTGTAATTTATTTCTGTCTCATTTAGTGTACCCACACAAACTATATATCGTTTTTATTGTCATAAGAAGGGCTTTCTTTTGATACCATTATTTTGATAATAGCATATAATTTGATGTAAAAAAAAAAAATATGGCAAAAAATGAAACAAATATTTGTTTTATGACTTTTATTTGAAAAATCGTATACTCATGTAAAAGAGACAACAAAAAAACACTGCTAAATAGTTTCTAATATATGTCCTGAGTTCAGAAATAGTGTTTTTGTGCTTTTTTATTCATGTTACAGGGCCAGAACTATAAGTAGTGCAAAGCTATTTTAAAATCCTTTTTTTCAAAATTAGCGATAGTGACATTGTAACACTGATATCTGTACTAAATCCATGAATTACCCCCAACATGTACATATTTTTCAAAACTAGACCACTCAGGGCATTTAACTTGGGGTATTTTGACACATTTCATGTAGCCATTTTACCACCAATCTTTGCCAAAGTTTGCAGCAAATTTTTTATTTTTTTATTTTTCACATAGATTGCAATTTAGGTAAACATTACCTTACAATGTGAAGGGGTATTTCCAAATAACACCTCAATATGTGTTTAGAAACATCTCCTGATTACAGGGATACCACCCATGCATAGGTTTGTTTTGGGGCTAAACGGCCACATTTAGGGGGTGCGCATTTTGGTTTTCCAACTTGGAATTCTGGCATGCAGAAAACCTGCACCCATGTCCCATTTGGAAACTTTTTGAAGCCAGAAAGTGTATTCTACCCCACAAAGCCATATATTTTTTAAAACTAGACACCCTAAGGTATTTCAAGTGGTAGTATTTTAACACTTTCCATGCACTAATTCTACCACCAGCCTATGTCAATGTTTTGGATAGTAATTTTTTTTCACATACATTGTACTTTGGGCATGAATTCACAGATCCTGTTATATGTCAGTGCCAAAGAACACCTCAATATGTGTTCAGCAACATCTCCTGAATACAGGGATACCACCCATGTGTAGGTTGGTTAGGTTATTTGGGGGTTAAAAGGCCACATTTGAGAGGTGTGCTTTTTGGTTTTCCAACTTGGAATTCTGACATGCAGAAAACTTGCGCCCATGTCCTATTTGGGACATTTTTGAAGCCAAAAAGTGTATTCTACCCCACAAAGCCATATATTTTTGAAAACTAGACACCCAAGGGTATTTCAAATGGTAGTATTTTAACACTTTCCATGCACTAATTCTACCACCAGCCTATGTCAATGTTTTGGATAGTAATTTTTTTTCACATACTTTGTACTTCGGGCATGAATTCACAGATCCTATTATGTGTCAGTGCCAAACAACACCTCAATATGTGTTCAGCAACATCTCCTGAGTACAGGGATACCACCCATGTGTAGGTTAGTTAGATTATTTGGAGGTTAAAAGGCCACATTTGAGAGGTGCGCTTTTTGGTTTTCAACTTGGAATTCTGACATGCAGAAAACCTGCACCCATGTTCCATTTGGGACATTTTTGAAGCCAGAATGTGTATTTTACCCCACAAAACCATACATTTTTGCAAACTAGTCACTCTAGGGTATTTCAAATGATAGTATTTTAACACTTTCCATGCACGAATTCTACCACCAGTCCATTTGGGACACTTTTTAAGGCTGTCAAAGAATTTTACCCCATAAAACCATATATTTTGGAAAACTAGACATCCTAGGGCTGCGGTGGAGAACCTATGGCACGCGTGCCACTACTGGCACGCCGAGCCCTCAGCAGTGGCATGCGGTCAGGTTCAGCTCTCACCGCTTATCTGCTCCGTTGCCCTGGAGGTGCAGGCATCAGCGTAATAGATTGGCACCGCCGGTCATCTGCTTCTTCTCCAGACGATTGGCGCATGCGCGTTCTGTGAAGAAGCGTTCAAGCCGGAAAGCAATTAACTGTTTGCTTTCCGACTTGAACGCTTCTTCACATAACGCACATGCGTCAATCATCTAGAGAAGAAGCAGGTGACCGCAGCGCCCGTCTATTACACTGATGCCTGCACCTCCAGGACAACGGAGCAGATAAGCGGTGAGAGCTGAACCTGCATGTGTGTGTGCGTTTGTGAGCATAAGTGTGTGTGTGTGCGAGTATGAGTATATGTGTGTGTATGAGTATGATAAGTGTGTGTATGAGTATGATAAGTGTGTGTGTGTAAGTATGAATATGATAAGTGTGTGTGTGTGTGAGTATGAATATGATAAGTGTGTGTGTGAGTATGAGTATGATAAGTGTGTGTGTTTGGGTATAAGTGTGTGTGTTTGGGTATAAGTGTGTGTGTTTGGGTATAAGTGTGTGTGTGTGTGTATATGAATATGAGTGTCTGTATGAGTATAAGTGTGTGTGTGTGTTTGGGTATAAGTGTGTGAGTATGAGTATAAGTGTGCGTGTATGAGTATAAGTGTGTGTGTGTATGAGTATGAGTGTGTGTATGAGTATGACTGTCTGTATGAGTATAAGTGTCTGTATGAGTATAAGTGTGTGTGTGTGTATGGGTATAAGTGTGTGTGGGTATAAGTGTGTGTATGAGTATAAGTATGAGTGTGTGTGAGTATAAATGTGTGTGTGAGTTTGAGTATAAGTGTGCGTGCGCATGAGTATAAGTATAACTGTGTGTATGAGTATAAGTGTGTGTATCAGTATAAGTGTGTGTGTGAGTATAAGTGTGTGTGTGAGTATAAGTGTGTGTGAGTATGAGTATAAGTGTGTATGTGTATGAGTGTGCGTGTGTATGAGTGTGTGTGTGTATGAGTGTGCGTGTGTATGAGTATAAGCGTGTGTGAGTATGCGGTGTTGGCACTTTGTGGTCTGCAAATTTGTGTCTGTCAAAAATTGGGCACTCGGGACCAAAAACATTCGCCATCACTGTCCTAGGGTATTTAAAATTGTGGTATTTTAACACTTTCCAAGTGCTAATTCTACCACCAACCTATATCAAAAGGTTGGGATGTCTTTTTTTCCCCACACACATTGTAGTTCAGGCAGGAATTTTCAGATTCTGGTATTTGCCACTGCCAACCAACACCTCAATATGTGTTCAGCAACATCTCCTGAGTACAGGGATACCACCCATGCATAGGTTTGTTGGTTTGTTTTGGGGCTAAAAGGCCACATTTAGGGGGTGCGCATTTCCAACCTGGAATTTTTACATGTAGTCAGCCTGCTCCCATGTTCCATTTGGAACATTTTTGAAGCCGTCCAAAGTACTTTACCCCATCAAACCATATATTTTTGGAAAAAAGACATCCTAAGGTATTTCAAATGGTGGTATTTTAATACTGTATATGTACTAATTCTACCACCAGCCTTTGTAAAAGTTTGTGGTAGTACTTTTTTGGGAGTTTTTTTCCCACATGCATTGTACTTCAGGCATGAATTCACAGATTCTGGTATATGTCACTGCCAAACAACAACCCAATATGTGTTCAGCAACACCTCCCAAATACAGGGATACCACCCATGCATTGTTTTGTTGGTTTGTTTTTTGGCTAGAAAGCAACATTTGTGAGATGCGCATCTCAAAATTCCAACTTGGAATTTTGACATGTAGTCAACCTGCGTCCGTGTCCTATATGGGATATATCTTTGAAGCCAGCCAATGTAATTTACCCCCACCAAACCATATATTTTTAAAGGTAGACACCCATCACTCCTTGTGGCAAGGGCTCAGCACTCACCGATACATCACTAGATGATGTATCAGAAAGCTGACCAGGGTCAAAATCGAGTCCGTGGCCTCAGAATCAGTGCGTAAGCAGTGATCTCGAGCAAAGATGGGGTTAATAGCTCTTAGAAGAGCCTATCTAGTACTTTACTATACATTACAGTACAAAGAAATTAAAAATGTGCAGACAGCAAAACCTAATGTTGCTGTGCAAGATTACTGTTTACACAGAGATGAATGGCAGGGAAGGGGTTAATACACAGTGAATGGATTTCATAAAACCTGACAATTTAAT
Organism: Pelodytes ibericus; assembly: GCA_036172795.1. Taxonomy (NCBI): domain Eukaryota; kingdom Metazoa; phylum Chordata; class Amphibia; order Anura; family Pelodytidae; genus Pelodytes; species Pelodytes ibericus. The sequence continues at coordinate 50,632,507 of CM069860.1, forward strand.
AAAATGTTATTTTATATCACTAATACTGATCTGTCTCTTTCCGTCACAAAAATGTAAGTGAGGAGAGGGAGGCAGATCAATATTTGTGAATATTGATCCGACCAATTTTGATATGACCAGGGCGAATGGTGAGCTTATTTGAGCAATCACCAAACCGCCTTTGCCACTAATTCGCTGTTACTGATCACTATGCGCTCAGACAGCTTTAAAAAAAAATCTCAAATATTTTTACTTTGCACGTTATCCACTAGCGGGTATGTCAAAAAAATAAATAAATGTGCAGACAGATAAAAATTGCTTTGGCGTCAATATCATTGCTTAAGCAGTGATCGACGGCAAAGAAGGGGTTAATAACTCTTAGAAGAGCCTTTGTAGTACTGTAATAAATTACAGTACAAAAAAAATGTAACCCCCCAAAAATGCACAAACAGCTAAAATAAATGCGCTGATGTGCACGATCACTGCTTACGCAAGATCAGTCGCAGGGACAGGGAATTGCTTTTATAAAAAAAAAAATATTATTCGTGTGTTGTGTATTTATTATTTTTTTGTACTTTTACTTTTATAACTTTGATCTGTCTCTCTCCCTCATTAAAAAAAATGTGAGGAGAGGTAGGCAGATCCTAACTGGTCAGATCAATATAGGGTTAATATTGATCTGACCAGGCAGTGGGGGTGCTCATCAGAGCCTTGTCACTGTGCCTGGCAGTCACTGATTGCCTCTGTGAAGAGGCAATCGTGTGGCAGCCAGAGAGCACAGGAAGCAGGTACTTCCTGCCTCCTGTGCTCTTGCCCTTAGAAAGGGCAGCGCCATCTTGGTCACACAGTAACCAAGATCGTGCATTTTTTTTTTGTGTTACTGATTGCCTCGACTTGCAAGGCAATCAGCAGCACTTACAGAGCATAGGAAGCGAAAAAAGTTGCTTCCTATGCTCGTTTTGAAATGCCCGCGTTTTAAAGGCACTGTGCCTTTAAAACCGGCATTTCAATCGCTCTCCGTACGTTCAGTACTGAACGATGCTTCCGTATGGAAGCATCGTTTCAATAACGCTTGAGCACTGAAAGCGGAAAAACTCTGCTTTCAGTGCTCCTTTAGACACAGGATGGACTAGGTGTCGCCAAGGGGTTAATTATGCAATTCTATGAAAAAATCTGTAAGTGTTAATATCCAATTTTGTGCAATACTTCTGACCCATACCATACCATATTATTCTATTTTAAAGCCATCTATAATTTACAAACATGTTTGAGTTTACTCAACTCATCATTAATCTCTAAATCTTTGTAATTCTTTATAAACTAGTGAATTTCTGTTCCTTTCTTTACCACTTATTGTCAGGTGTTTTGTGGATAGCCATACTTTGTACCCTATACTATAGGTAGGAGCTGTAGCTCTATGATGTTGTTGAGCATCGGTCAAAGTTTGCGGATGAGTGTAAAGGGCTGGATGAGAATATGCACATGGATGGTGGCAGAGGGTACAGCACTGGGAATTGGGGAGTCAGGGAGCATGGACAGATTAAAACTATAGGTAGCATCAAACGGGTATACAGCAATGGAGGTATGAATATGGTTAGCCTAAGGTAAAAATCTGATCCAATCATCCTGTAAGTGAGTAGTAAAGCAACGTAGATACTGCTCCAAAGTCCGATTCTGTTGGTTCAGTTTGGCTGTTACATTGAGGATGGAATGCAGTGGTAAGAGATCCATGTATGGCCTTCCAAATGTGGGTTGTAAATTGATTTCCACAGTCAGAAACTACATTCTCGGGTAAACCAGAAGCAGGGGAGGGCTGGCAGCCTTATGTCTGGGGGGCAAATCCAGTCAAGTGGCCCATTGCACCATCGAATCGCCTCCCCATCCACGGCCATCTTTTTCTTTGTTTTATAACGAATATTGCCAGGATTTTCCCCCACAATATGCCAGGATTTGCCATTTAATATGCTAGAATTTTCCCTTACAAAATGCCAGGATTATGCCCCTCAGTATGCCAGGATTATGCCCCTCAATATGCCAGGATTTAGACACCCAATATGCCAGGATTTCCCCCTCAATATGCCAAGATGATGCACCCTCAATATGCCAGGATTTTCCCCTCAATATGCCAGGATTATGCCCCTCAATATGCCAGGATTTAGACACCCAATATCCCAAAATTTGGGCACCCCCCCTACCCACGTTGCACACCTACGACGTGACCCATAACCCACGTTGCACACCAGGACATGCCTCATCACCACATTTACATGCCTCCATCACCCCATTACATACACATTTCCAATATTATTTGCCATTAATATTTCCCAGCCAATTTGCCCAATAATATTCCAATGTTATCTGCCATTTAATATGCCCCTGCTAATTTGCCCAATATGCCAGTGTTAATTGCCATTTAATATTCCCCAGCCATTTTGCCCAATATGCCAGTCTTATTCTGCCATTTAATATTCCCCAGACGATTTGTCCAATATGCCAGTGTTATTCTGCCATTTAATATGCCCCAGTAAATTTGCCCAATAATATTCCAGTGTTATTTGCCATGTAATATTCCCCAGCCAATTTGCCCAATAATATGCCAGTGTTATTTGCCATGTAATATTCCCCAGCCAATTTGCAAAATAATATGCCAGTGTTATTTGCCATGTAATATTCCCCAGCCAATTTGCCCAATAATATGCCAGTGTTATTAGCCATGTAATATTCCCCAGCCAATTTGCCCAATAATATGCCAGTCTTATTAGCCATGTAATATTCCCCAATAATATGCCAGTCTTATTTGCCATGTAATATTTCCCAGCCAATTTGCCCAATAATATGCCAGTCTTATTTGCCATGTAATATTCCCCAGCCAATTTGCCCAATAATATGCCAGTGTTAATTGCCATTTAATATGCCCCAGTAAATTTGCCCAATAATATTCCAGTGTTATTTGCCATGTAATATTCCCCAGCCAATTTGCCCAATAATATGCCAGTGTTATTTGCCATGTAATATTCCCCAGCCAATTTGCCAGTCTTATTTGTCATGTAATATTCCCCAGCCAATTTGCCCAATAATATGCCAGTCTTATTTGCCATGTAATATTCCCCAGCCAATTTGCCCAATAATATGCCAGTCTTATTTGCCATGTAATATTCCCCAGCCAATTTGCCCAATAATATGCCAGTGTTTTTTGCCACCCCCCCCCCTTTCCCATCTCTTACCTTTTTTCCCTGGTGGCTAGTGGCAGGACTTCCCTGGTGGCTAGTGGCAGGACTTCCCTGGTGGCTAGTGGCAGGAGGACTTCCCTGGTGGCTAGTGGCAGGACTTCCCTGGTGGCAAGTGGCAGGAGGACTTCCCTGGTGGCTAGTGGCAGGAGGACTTCCCTGGTAGCTAGTGGCAGGAGGACTTCCCTGGTGGCTAGTGGCAGGAGGACTTCCCTGGTGGCAGGCAGCATGGTCCCTCCATGCTGCCTGTTCGGCCTCAGGTCACGTGATCGGCGCGTGTCTGATGTCAGAGCGCCGATCACGTGACTGTCGGCACTTCCGTGTCACACTGCACGGGGAGCCGAACAGGCAGCGCGGAGGTTTCTCTGTGCTGCCTGTTCGGCTCCACGTGCAGCTTTGCAGGCATAGCTGAGGTGAGAGGGGATCTTCCGAGGTAGAGGCATTGTGCAACACCCCCCAAATGTGCAGGGGCGCGCTACGATCACTCCACGGAGTGATCGTAGCAGCCATTTAAAAATGGCTGCGCCCGCTGCACACATGTGCTTAGAAAGCGAACGATCGTTCGCTTTCTAAGCATCTGCGGTGTTGTTAAAGTGCCTCGCCAGCGAGGCACTTAACAACACCTCCAGGCTGCCCAGAGCCGATGGTGGTCGCTCTCCTGAGCGACCCCATCGGCTCAGTAGAAGGGAACGCTGCCTGTACAGGCAGCGTTTCCCTTCTAATGGCAAGAGCATCGGAAGTGAAAGTATTTCACTTCCGATGCTCTAGGGGGAGCCAATCGATGCCGGCACAGCAGATCTATGTGATCTGTGTGCAGGCATGTATGGTAAGTGCTCTGATGAGCACTTACCATACTGTCAAAGGCAATATTAGTAAATATTGCCTTTGACAAGTATTGATCTGCCTCCCTCACCTTACTAGTTATAGTAAGGGAGAGAGACAGATCAGATCAAGTAAAAAAATAAAATAAAATAATAAAAAAAATATTTAATAACATTTTAAACACCAAGGGCTTTTATAAAAGCCATTTAACCCCTTCCCTGCCATTGATCGCTGTGTACGCAGTGATCATACACAGCAGCACATTTTTTGCTGTCTGTGCATTTTTTAGGGGTTATTTTTTTTTACTGTAATTCATTACAGTATAAAAAAACCTCTTTTAACAGCGATTAACCCCTTTCTTGCCGTAGATCACTGCCTAATCAGTCATCTGACGCAAATGCAGCAATCTTGCTGCAGAAGCATTTTTAATTTTTTTAAAACTTTTTTATTACACCCGCCACGTGTTAATTATACCCGCTAGGGGACTACGTTTAACGTAAAAAAAATGTTTTAGCTGTCTGAGCGCATGTATAGCGATCAGTAACAGCTGATAAGTGACAATGGCGGGTTGGCGTTTGCTCAGATGAGCATCACCATTCGTCTGGTTAGATCAATATGTGTAAATATTTGATCTGACCCGTGTAGATCTGCCTCCCTCTCACTTGAGTTTTAGTGAGGGAGGGAGACAGAGCTGTATAATGTAAGTTTTTAATTATAATATATTTAATAGAATTGAGACCCAAAGGCTTTTATAAAAGCCGTTTCCAGTATTTAACCCCTTCCCTGCAATTGATCGCTGTGTACGCAGTGATCTTACACAGCAGCACATTTTTTGCTGTCTGTGCATTTTTTTAGGGGTTATTTTATTTTACTTTGATTTATTACAGTATATCAAAGGCTCTTTTAAGAGCTATTAACCCCTTCCTTGCCGTATATCACTTCCTACGCAGCACATATGGTCACTGCCTAAGCAGTGCATATGGTCACTGCCTAAGCAGCGCATATGGAGCAATCTAGTCGCCGAAGGATTTTTTTTTGCTATCAGCATTTTTTTTGTCAGACTCACTAGGGGTTAATTATACCCACTAGGGGATTACGTGTATTCCTTTTGAAGCTGTCTGAACGCGTGTATAGCGATCAGTAACAGCCGATCAGTGGCAAAGGTGGTTTGGTGATTTCTCAGATGAGCATCACCATTCGTCTGGTCCGTAAATATTGTTCTGACCCATATGGATCTGCCTCCCTCTCCTCACTTGAGTTTTAGTGAGGGAAAGAGACAGATCTGTATAACATAATTTTTAAATTGTAATAAATTAAATAAAATGTTAATAAATTGTGAGTCCCAAGGGCTTTTATAAAAGCCATACCTTTTGTATAGTGTAGTGTATTAACCCCTTCCCTGCCACTGATCACTGCATTCATTTTTTCTTGTCTGTGCATTTTTAGGGGTTAATTTTTTTGTACAGTACTACAAAGGCTCTTATAAGAGCTATTAACCCCTTCCTTGCTCTACATGTTCAAATTCCAAGTTTGAAAATCAAAAAGCGCACCTCTCAAATGTAGCCTTTCAACCCCTAACAAAGCTGACAAAGCTATGCATGGGTGGTATCCCTGTGCTCGGGAGATGTTGCTGAACATATATTGTGGTATTGTTTGTCAGTGACACATACCGAAATATGTGAATTTGTGTCTAAAGTGCAATGTATGTGGGAAAAAATACACAATAAAATGACTACCACAAACTTTGACAAAGGCTGGTGGTAGAATTGGTGCATGGAAAGTGTTAAAATAACACCATTTAAAATAGCCTAGGGTGTCTACTTTTACAAAATATATACTTTTTGGGGTAAAATACACTGTCCTACTTAAAAAAAAGTCCCAAATGAAAGATGGGCTCAGGCTGACTACACGTCAATATTCCAAGTTGAAAATGCGCACCTTCACAATGTGGCCCTTTAGCCCCCAAACAACCCAACAAACCTATGCATGGGTGGTATCCCTGTACTCAGGATATGTTGTTGAACACATATTGGGTTATTGTTTGGCAGTGACACATACCAAAATCTGTGAATTTATGTCTAAAATACAATATTTGTGAAAAAAAAACCACAAAAAAATTACTACCACAAAGTTTGACAAAGGCTGGTGGTAGAATTAGTGCTTGGAAAGTGTTAAAATACCACCATTTGAAATAGCGTAGGGTGTCTACTTTTAAAAAATATATGGGTTGATGGGGTAAAATACACTGGCTGGTTTCAAATATGTCCCAAATGGGACATGGGTGCAGGCTGTCTGCATGTCAAAATTTTAATTTGGAAAACCAAAAACTGCACCTACCAAATTTGGCCTTTTACTCCCCAAACAACCCAACAAACCTATGCATGGGTGGTATCCCTGTACTCAAGAGATGTTGCTGAACACTTATTGGGGTGTTATTTGGCAGTGACACATACCAAAATCTGTGAATTCATGTCTGAAGTACAAGGTTTGTGAAAAAAAACCACAAAAAAATTACTACCACAAAGTTTGACAAAGGCTGGTGGTAGAATTAGTGCATGGAAAGTGTAAAAATACCACCATTTGAGATAGCCTAAGGTGTCTTCTTTTAAAAAATATATGGGTTGATGGGGTAAAATACACTGGCTGGTTTCAAATATGTCCCAAATGGGACATGGGTGCAGGCGGTCTGCATGTCAAAATTTTAATTTGGAAAACAAAAAACTGCACCTACCAAATTTGGCCTTTTACCCCCCAAACAACCCAACAAACCTATGCATGGGTGGTATCCCTGTACTCAAGAGATGTTGCTGAACACTTATTAGGGTGTTATTTGGCAGTGACACATACCATAATCTGTGAATTCATGTCTGAAGTACAAGGTTTGTGAAAAAAAAACACAAAAGAATTACTACCACAAAGTTTGACAAAGGCTGGTGGTAGAATTAGTGCATGGAAAGTGTAAAAATACCACCATTTGAGATAGCCTAAGGTGTCTTCTTTTAAAAAATATATGGGTTGATGGGGTAAAATACACTAGCTGGCTTCAAATATGTCCCAAATGGGACATGGGTGCAGGCTGTCTGCATGTAAAAATTTCAAGTTGGAAAACAAAAAACTGCACCTCAAAAATTTGGCATTTTAGCCCCCAAACAACCCAACAAACCTATGCATGGGTGGTATCCCTGTACTCAGGAGAAATAGTAGAATCTATTTAGCATGTTTTTTCGTTCGCTATTGTCGATGAGGAGAAGTTGTTTCAAATAAAAACAAAGAAATTTGTGTATTTTTTTTTTTTTAACATATTTTATTATTTTTTTTAATAATATGATAAGATATGATCAAAAAGATGGCATCCATAGAAAGCCCTTCTTGTCCCGATAAAAACAATATATAATATGTGTGGGTACAGCAAATGACAAAGAAGAAAATTACTGCTAAACACAAACAGCACAGAAATGTTAAAATAGGCATTGTCCAGAAAGGACAAAAATGTTTCAAAGGCTCTGTCCTTAAGGGGTTAAAGATGTGTGGATATAAATGTTACAATTCAAGAGGTAAAGTTATGGTGCAAGTGATGTGTAAACCAAATAAAGTGCCATGGCCTTTTCTTGCAAATACTTTGTTGTATATTTATTTATGTATCTGGGTTGTTGTTAAATAATAGGTATCAATTAACCCCTGGAGCACTTGTGGGAAAGACAAATTTGAACCAGTAAATGTGTGTGAATGGAATCAGATGCAAAAAGAACAGCTGTTGGGCCTCTTGGTCCTTGGTGCTACCAGGGCCGGCCTTAGGGGTGTGCGACCTGTGCAATCGCACAGGGCACAACACTCCAGGGGGCGCCTGCCCGGCCATTGAAAAAAAAAAAAAAAAGCCGGTAGTGGCACTGGCTGGGGGAGATCAAAAGATCCCCCTTCACCAGCCCTCTGCTCGGCATGCTGTGCTGGGTCCGGGAGGGGGCGGAGCTAACCAGCTCAGTGGTGTAGCTCCGCCCCCACCCTGTGAAGCAGAGCAGTGTCTGCTTCACGGGGAGCCACAGACAGCAATAGAAAGTGCTGCTCGGCTCCCCATGCTTAATGCAGGCATGGGGAGCTGAGCAGCACTTTCTATTGCTGTCTGTGGCTCCCAGTGCTTCACAGGGTGGGGGCGGAGCTACACTGCTGAGCCGGTTAGCTCCGCCCCCTCCCTTGAACCACATTTGCAGGCAAGGGGGGGGGGGCGCGGAGAGGCAACAGGAGGTGAGAGGCAGAACAGGGGGAGGGGGGGAGAGAGAGGCAGAACAGGGGGAGGGGGGAGAGAGAGACAGAACAGGGGGAGGGAGAGAGAGACAGAACAGAGGGAGAGAGAGAGAGAGAGACAGAACAGGTGGAGGGGGGATAGAGAAACAGAACAAGCGAGGGGGAAGAGAGAGACAGGAGGTGGGAGAGAGACAGAACAGGTGGAGGGGGGGAGAGACAGACATGGCAAGGAAGAGGAAAGGGACACATACATAGTGGGGTGAAAGACGGGGGGGCGCCATGGGGGAACAACGCACAGGGCGCCGGAACACTTAAGGCCGGCCCTGGGTGCTACCACCTATTGAAAATATACTTCTTTTATGTTTGGCCCTTATGCAGTCACTTTAATTCTATTAAGTGCATTGCTAGTGTTTTACCTCTATCACACAGATTTACACACACTGTAGTTTTTTAGGAAGTAGAATCACCAGAGAAAACCATTTAGCAGAGTACTCTGTCCTCAGAGCTCCTCCCCCCTTTCCATCTTATCCTGTCCAGCACAGCCCTCTTATGACCATCCTGATTTATCATTCATCCAATGTTAAAATGCAAATGGACACTACAACTTCTCTTCAGAATAACATTCTTGTTGACATATACTCTCTGACTAATCTAATGTCTTTTTTTTTCCATCTGGGAATGGAGGCTTTTATTATTTAATTTCAAATACCTAACCCTTTGAGAGCCAGATGTGTGAGAATAATATGGCTACACAATGCAGTTCTTATTAGTGTGGCACTCACATGGTTAATATCTGACATTTGAAGTGCACTGATGGCAAATTACTGCAGTATTAAGTATACATTAGACATTGATAGACAGTTACCAATTCATGCTGCATTGATTGGTATTTGTGTTGTATGGGCATTTCCTCAGCACTTTATTTAAGCACACACATAGTTTTAAAAACTTTATGGAAGCCATCATTTCTTTTATAAGTTCCATTAGTGCATGAATGGTATTAAGAGGCTCCTACAGTAGGGTATTTTTTTTTCTTTTTTCTTATGAAAATATAAAAAAATTACAATACATTAATCAAAATTTAAAACACTACGAGGATATTGCTATACTAATATCCACGTTTTTTTTAAGTGTACAAAAAAGCCTTGGTGCATTCCACCCGTGTAGACTGGCTTGTTCAAGTAGAAATGTGTGAAATTACACTCATTTGAAGACACAAAATTTAACAAATACAATAAACAACATTTGCCTGCGTTCTAATACTTAGGCCCCTACTTTCCAATTTACTCTCTAATATGGCCTTTATTTAGTTAAAAGGTCCCTGATTCCAGTTCACTAGCCCACCCATTCCAATACTGTGCTTCCGTGGTGTTCCCTAAATTGTAATAAACCCTGCTACTCTCCATCCTACATTGGTGGATTATCTGTGTTTTTAACTTAGCCCATTCTGGTGCCTTAGGCTATACAGTAGGGTATCTGATGTCACAGCTTATGGATTCGACATATTTAAATACATTATTCTGTTAAAATAATATTGCCTAAAAGATGGCTCTCAGTGGTTTTGTACAGCCCACATTCAACTTAAAGTTCTATTTTATGAAATCATTGGTTTATTAGCTGCACCCCAACACTTTAGTTTCTGAATGCTGATAGGGAAACCTCCATCTCCATACCGGATTGGAGATTTACTGCTCCACTGACGAATAGGTAGTCAACCATGAGGGATATATTTTTTGGTGGGAAGAAGGGGTTTGAGGTCTGGGAATTGGAGGGAACTTTGGAAAAGGAAGTGAGAAAAAAAAGTTGCAAGACTGCTATAGCTACAAACTCCAATATAATGTGAGCTACAGTGCCTATAATTTTGATTGGCTAAGCATCGAGGGAACTGTGATCCAATCTCTTTCTAATCTGTACATTTTGTTGATTACAGCTTCTATGATTGAATGGTTGCCCTTAATGGAAATTGTAGTTAACACAATATTAATTATGATTCCACATAGGAACTAACTGGCTTTTCTATAATACCAGTAATCAAATCACAGATCTACTTTTGCTTATTAACATTCATAGTAGTTTAGGTCGAAAGAAGACATGTGTCCATCAAGTTTAACCCTTTTCCTATTCCTTGTTTACATAGTATTACATGTATTCCATAAGCCGAAAGTCTATAAACCGAACGTTCGGTTTATAGACTTTCGGCTTATGGAATACATGTAATACTATGGGCTTTCTATAAACCAAGCTAGAGTTCCCATTCATAAAAATTTATGAATGGGGAATCTGTTTCGGTTTATAGAAAGCTAAGAAGTTGAACGAATGAACGAATGGTTTAATATAAACGAAAATCATTCGTCCATTCGTGCTATAGTTTTTCGTACGAATGAACGAAAATGCTATTTTAGAACTAAAATGCTTTTCCTCAAGAGAATTGGAATGCCAAGTAATTTTCTCTAAAATAATGTACTGATAATTTAACTTGTCACTGTTCACATTCTTGCCAAAATCAAGAAAATTATATTAGCAGCATATTATTTAATATCTTTTAGGTTTAGGTATTTCAGTTGGGCATTTAAAAGTGACACCTTGCAATGGTATATCCTTTCATATTTTAATCATTGTCATTAAAAACATGTATCCATGACAACACCTTGAGATCAAGGGCTAGCAGATCTTTATTGGTGAATACAGAGGGCACAGCTGTTTGTGTCTGCTTAATAACCTGAATTAATTAATCATATCATTAAATTCAATGTCTTCTACTACATTAATTATAGGGAAAAAACACAGTATCTTTACATTGAGATAATGTGCCATGGTTTCTAAATGTTATTACAGAGGCAGATTACACAGTTTGACTTGAAAAACTGCTGCAAAAATTATGATTTTACTGTATTTCGGTGAAACCTAATTTTATCCAAATTTTGGAATGTGTTGTGTCAAAAAGATCCATGGATATTTCTGCTCGATATAGGGTGTAGCATGCTATACATAGCTCAGGACAAAAATAGTAGAGCTACACAAAATTCCCAGAGATATGTATACAACAAGGGAAAAGAAAAATGTCGGTGTGCTAAGATAGTTACAGGCTCAAATAATATAAATGTAAAAATGATGCTTACCAAACAGGTGTGAGCATGCAGCAAAAACAGTGTGATTGACTGTACAATGTATACAAAAACTGCCTGCGCTTCTCAACCTAATAAAGTTGGCAACAAATATATAAATATAAATGAGAGGTTTTGGTTATATGAATTGGCCAAAGCATAATTAAGCTCACCCGCCACGTCAAGGCACACTCTCAATAGGGCGAGAACCTACTCTCACCTCCTATCTAGTGGACACACAAAGCAGTTTATACTGCTACCAAAACCTATTTAAATGTGTTGGAAGAGGTGCAATTAAACCTGCATGCTCACACCTGTTTGGTAAGCATAATTTTTACATTTATATTATTTGAGCCTGTAACTAGTTTAGCGCACCGACATTTTTATTTTCCCTGCTTGCACATATTTGAGGTTGTTGGCTCCTCATTGTCTGGTTGCAGCTTGCTGTTATAGGGTTAATTGGGAGGAGGTTTAATTGCACCTCTTCCAACACATTTAAAAAGGGTTTGGTAGCAGTATAAACTGCTTTGTATGCCCACTAGATAGGAGGTGAAAGTAGATTCTTGCCCTATTGAGAGTGTGCCTTGACGTGGCGGGTGAGCTTAATTATGCTTTGGCCAATTCATATAACCAAAACCTCTCATTTATATTTATATATTTGTTGCCAACTTTATTAGGTTGAGAAGCGCAGACAGTTTTTGTTTTTTATATGTATACAACAAACCTGACAGAATACGTAACCTTGGCTGTACATAGAAAATTTGACAAGCTACATTTCACCCATTTACATAACGAAACAACAGTGGGCATTCTGTATTTTGTAGTAAGCGCATTTAATGAAAACAATTACAGGTGCTGCCCAACCAGCATTTTATAGCAGCAATAGCAGGGACTGGTTTTTTTTGGAGGAAAAGGTGGCAACCCTCTACAGGAGTATACAGGCTGGGAGACAGAAAGCAATTGTCCACCAGACAATTTCTACTATGATGCAATAGGTCAGGAATGCACCATTTTTCACCTCTACATGCACTCAGTCAGACGTATGTAGGGCGGGCAGCCATCTTCTTCCGATGGTGTTTTGACTAAGACAGAATAGAAAGACCCACATTTCTATACGTCTTCCATGCATTTCTCATAGCCTTGAAGTGAGAGCAGAGTCCCTTGATATTAACCCCTTGTTTCTCTCTTCATATTTAGATGTGAGGCTCCCTGTAGATCTAGTGAATGCATAGATAGTGTAACAACACAATACGTACGTACCGTGATTCAGTAGTGGAGCCCCAGTTGCAGAAGTGACAGCCCTTGCCAGGTATAACAATACTGGAAGATTAAACAGATTTCAGCAGTGACAACAGGCACGAGTGTCTGAGGGATGAGGAGAGGGGGCACAGGTGCCTGTACAGGGATGGTGAGGAGGAGTCCAGGTAATGGAGCCAGAGAAGGAGCGATATCCAAAATAACTAGCTGGGTCGGGAGCACAGAGAACAGGGAGGTCAGGAAACAAGCCAGGTCAGGGAGTCCAGAAAGAAGAATAATCCGAGTAAACAGGCCGGGTCGGGAGCCAGAAGCAGGGGAAGTCCAAATAACGGGCTGAGTCAAAAAAACAGGAAAACGGTAACAAACACTGAAGCAAGCTAAGAGCAATACTCAAGCAATTTTGAATAGAGCGCGCTGCCGTTTTAAAGGGCCATTGCTCCACCCCCGTGACATGAGAGATGCGCGTCCTGCTGCCCATCTCCATAGCGATGCATGGGAAAGAAATGCCACAGAATTACGGCGGGCGCACGCTAGTAGCCAGTGTTGCGTGCGCACTGAATGAGGGACCCGATTGCTGGAGATGCGGGAGACAGTAGATCCTGGTCGTGGGACCCGCTTAGCACTAGGGCTCAAATGTGGTGGGTGACGGGAGGCAGTGCGGACCTGACAGATAGATAGATAGATAGATAGATAGATATGTCATTTTTGGATTTATGTGTCAAATTGTTCTTGCCGTTTGATTATATTAACTTATATACTAAATTACTAGATTGGCTTTGGACCCAGCGTTTGAGAACCTTTTGTTTACCCCTTAAGGACCAGGGATTTTCTGGGCCAATGACCAGAGCCATTTTTAGATTTTTGATATGTGGTTGTTGATACTCTGTCGGGAGCTAGGCAGAGTCCTGGACCCGTTTCAGACACGCTGGTAGTGTGCGTATGGAGCACACCGCCATCTTAACTTGTCATAAGGTTGTGAACGCTGCGGCTCTTATTAACTCGTCATAAGGTCGCAAAAGGGGTAACATGTATAATCAATCATTCCTTTACTGCGGTGGATGAATTAATGTTTAACATAAGGCTGTTTACTGTCATAAATACCCCATTTTATCTATTTCTACTGTGAAATCATAATCAGAATTTATTTACTTGACAAGGCTATTTCACATATATTAAACCTATAGTAATACATAAAAACATCCAGAAAATAAGCTAGATGGAACTGCCCCTTTAACATGTAAACATTTCATAAGCACCAGCAAGTTAATCTCTACCAACAGTGTAGATGATAAATTTATAACCCAGTGACTTTTATAAGCACTCTTCAAGGAAGGCTTGTGATCAAGGCCACATTTTATTTTATTACAATCTTATAATTGCTCTCCTGTTGGGTCATCTATCATTTCCATCTAATGAAAGATCTCTGAAACTAGGACTAGGATGACTAAAAATAGTGTTGAGGATTCATAATTTGGGGGAGTCTGTAGTTCCATATCCCACAAAAATAGGTATTTAAAGAAATATATGACATTATTGAGATGCAGAGCCACAAGTTTCAGTCATTAAGCTTGGATCAAAATCTCACTTAGACTGATAAAGCAATTAAAAAAAAAAATTAGGGTCGAAGGTCTCTATTAAAGGGACAGTCTTGTCCCAAACTCACTTTGGTGCAAGATGAAGATTACGGCTTATATAGTGCACAGGCTTTTTTTAGTGTGATTTGTTGCAGGCATTCTACATAAATCATATTTTTATTTTTTTTGCTCAAGCCCTTCCCAAGTGATTACTCTGTATGTTTACTGCAGGTGCGGTAGCACTGATTATATAGACACTGAGCATTTAAAGTTGTTTTTTTCATTTAGTCACTTCCTTTGCTGTGGAATTAAATACATTGTGTGGACTGTGATAAACTTGATCTTGTACACAGGAGGATCTCTTAACGGTGTCACATGTTGTCTGATGACATCACAAGAGACACAGTAAATTAGATTCGAATGGCATTATTCTCATTGGTTCCTGCAGCAAAAAAAGCAATGAAATTGACTTTTACTCAGTTAGTGTGGGCGGTCCTGGTGTTTTAAGATAAACAAAATGTAAATATTTAAAGCACTTTGAAAGCACATTAATATGCATTAATATTTGGAAGTTGCATTTTGGGAACCGATAGCCCCTATAAATATCAATTTCCTCCTAAGGTTATGCCATCATCTAAAATATAAGAGCAGGTACAAAATGCATCTAAAGTTGGCAATCTATATTTCTAGACTCACCTGCTCAAAAATGGTACTGTCTTTGTGTTATATGAATCTAGTATTAGCGATAAAATGGGATATATCAATTTGACAAAAGCATGCCTTTATGCCATAAATTACACAAAATTGTGTCATAACTTTGTGATTGCATGATTTGTAAAAATGCACCTGTGACATATATATTTCATAAAAATATTTAGCAAATATTTGATACCAGTTGGAAGATGGAGGGGATGAGGATTGTGATGAAAGCTGAAAAGTGAAATTAGACTGAATGGGGACATCTGCCTGTATAAATAAGAAAGAGACAACAGATTAGTTCTCATTCTCTGCAAGATCTAACAATGGAGGGAAAAGAGTGTAAAGACAAAGTCATCTACAAAGGTAGAACAAAAACAAGATAAACTCACATGAAACTATCTGTACATGACAGCTTCAGATAAACACAGGCAGATGTTCCATTGGATGGTAAACAGTGCTCCGGTTGGATACACAAAAGAACATTTTTATATTCCTCTTGTTTAATATTTATATTCCTTGAAACTAATATTTTGTATGTCAACATTATTGAAAACAGAAAATGTTAAAAAGAGAAGTGTATTTACTCTCCACTAAAATGATCCCATCAATATCATAAGCTTGGTTATGGTCTAAGATTCAGACGAGAACACAAACTCAGCACCAGTACATGAACAATGAATATCATGGTAGATAAGAACTGATAGGCCTCTTAACCCCTTCGCGACCTTATGACGAGTTAACTCTAGTCTGCAACGGGTCCAGGACTAAGCCTCGCAACCGAGGCAAAGCTCCTGGACCCGATCGGTGGATTTCCGGGCATGTGATCGCTGTGATTGAGTGATCACCTCGATAACATGCAAATTAGATGCAAAGTCAATGTGTTCACACACTGACTTTGCCTCTAATTCACTCTTTGTGCTTCACGTTCTTATAGTGAAGCACAGAGAGTGACCTGCAAGTAAAAATAAATTAATAAAGAACATTGCTGAGAAAAAAAAAATTAAAAAAAATTAACCCTTTCATTGCTGATCACAGTTTTTAACTGTGATCAGTTTCCTTCCACTTTATGGCCCTCATTTAGTTTTTTTTTTTTACAATCTTTTTTATTTTTGCAATTTATAAAGTTTTCTTTTAATAAATAAAGGTAATTTTAATATTTATTTAATAAAACGTAACCCCTGCATGCCTGTTGCATGATTTTTATGGATCTGACATCGCACTCTTCAGAGTTTTTTTTCTGTCTTTTTTGTTTAGGGGGGTTTGGGAACCAATATTTTTCTTTTTTATTAGTTAGTTAATTATGGGGGATAAGTGGGTTAGTGTTGCACTAGTTGTGTAGCTTATTATTGGGAAAATAATGGGGAAAACTTTTATATGTATTTTTTAATACTAAAATGTAAATCATTTTTATGTATAGGGTATCAAAATAAAGCTCTAACTGTCCTTCAAAAAACAACATATAACTTGTATGGGTACTTTAAATGAGAGAGAGGAAAATTATGTTTCAAAAACCGCATATTAAAAATTGAAAAACGCTCTGGTCCTTGGCCCAGGAAAATCCCTGGTCCTTAAAGGTTTAAAGGGTCTCTGTCAGCTAAACATTGTTTATATTGTGCATGTGTAGAATAAAAAAATATCAAAAGTTATATGATCTTTAGATGGTGTTAGCAGAATTGCAAGCAAATGCAGATTGAGAGAAACATGTGTTTTTTAAACCCTTAACGACAACGATGGGTCAGAGTTGGAGTAAGGGTTAAGTTTAGGATTAGGGTTCAGTTGATCATCAGGGTTGGGGTCAAAATTTCATGGTAGGAGAAAATTGTTAAGGAAGTAAAATACTACTTTGATTATTGCCCTATAACTTAAAAAAAAGTCATAATGTGGTATGTATACACTCAGGACAAATATTAGAAACTATTTATACAGGGTCTTTTTTATCTATTGTAATTGTGTAAAGATTTTTCTGGTCAAAGTTAGACAAAGTGTTTTTTTTTTTTCTTCCATTTTTCATCATATATCATTTATGATTCTTTTTATACTAAATTTTAAGATATGTTGAAAATAGTGGTATCTTAAGAATGCAAATTACATAGCAAGCCACAAACTAACGTCAAAAACAGGAGACACCACACAATTCTGATAAAATGTATATATTTTTTAATTTTACATATACTATGTAAGCAATGTGTAGGTGATGGATTCCTCTGATGCAAATCTCAGGCTTTCATTTAGCCCAAAAGGTTATCCCATCTGTAACACTTTCAATAAAGGTTTTGTGTTCTTTGATTGTGATTGTAAGATCAGAGGACATCTATTCATTGGCAACATTATTTTATAAATTATGAATAGGAAAATGCAGTACTCTCTATCCTATGGATTACAAATTGCATGAGGCTCTACAAACCTTTTAAATGAAGGAGCTTCACACACCAGGTGACACTTGTTCTGAGTGATTACAGTGTTAGCTGGTGCTTGATGGGTTAGTTCAGTGGTAGCTAACGTTTAGCATTCACGTTTATGCTCAACTAACCCACAGACCAACTTCATCCCTTAGGTGTCTCTTAGGAATGCACTGTATCTAACCAGGCAAATTCTCAACAGCTCAGTCATATGTGAAGTAGAGCCATATTTTATGCTGACTACATAGTATGCATGTAAATATTTTTTTTCCCTGCATTTTGTTTTGTCACAACAAACAATTTAATGGAAAGGCTTAAAAATGGACAATGCTTTCTCTTTGGTAAAGCATCCTCTTTTACATTTGTTTAAACAAGATTACTAGACCTAAAAAGAACACAAGCTTTTGGACCTCATATAAATCCCCCCCCCCCACACTGCCCCATCAACATCTTATTGTGTATCTGCTCATCAGAGAATGTTTACCACCCCTCCTTCATAATGTAAGTTTTATTTCCAAATAGATGCTAAAATGAAATATTTCTATTGAGAAAGTACTGCAGAGCTGTACTGTAATAAAACACAAATAAATAATTAAAAGACAAATTTAGATAATTTAGATAAATAATAGCATTACATTGGAATGCCATAAAAATAATTGTATAACTTTTCTAATATATTTGACCCAGTCATAAGTTTTAAGGAAGCACCCTTAAAACACAGCAAGCATGAGCTATAATTATCTTTTTTAATAAAGTAACACTAGACAACAGCTATATAAAATAAATAAAATATTACACTGATAGTACTGCTGAATATTTTTAGGATATCCTGCTGCTTTCTGTGACTCATGATGCTACTGTTTATAGCTCAAGTTTACCAGCAAATGAGATTTTAACAACAAAAAAAAAACATTTAGCACCTTATTTTTATAAATAAAGCTATTTATTCAAAAGCTACATCCTTTGTGTCATTTTATCCCACAATAAATGGTCCACATTAGCAAAGGGAATATTTAGGTAACCATGTGGCACTCAGAGAGTTAATAAATATGGTATTATTTTCATGTGTGAATTGGGTGAGATGTTACTGATATCTGATATAGAGGTACTCTTCCCCACAGCACTTGAACAATAGGTCATCTACACAGTGAACGAAGGCAGTTTTCCTTGGTAAGGATTCTGTAAACAGATGAATCCATTAGGTCAGAGCAGTCTATTGCTGTGCTTGTACATTGATAGCTTCATTTACATGTCTGCAGAAGCATGACTGCTGTTGACAGCTTGTTTTAAAAAAAAAACCCCACATAGAATTGTTCTAATGTACCTCACAGTCTAATACTACAAAGATGAATCAGACTATACCACTAGGTGTAGAAGGGGTAGCCTTGCAAAACTACAGAGAGCACAGTATCTGGGCACACATTCTTAAATAAAAGGTTAATTTATGATCAGTGAAATGCTTTTTGAATTTTATTTTTATCAGTTCTGATTGCTGATTTTTAAAAAAAATCTATAAACCTAAAAGGGGTTTACTCAATAAAGAGAGATTTGTATGGAATTGAGATGAAAACTTAAAACTTTAATCTAAAGAGTCTAGGTTTACCACCTGTCCGGTATTTTACCGGCTGGCTGGTAAAAAATTGGCATCAGGCCAATGTTAAGTCTATGGAGATAGTAGCAAGGCCGGTATTTTTCTGAACAAAAGCTGGCAACCCTAGCTGAGTCTGAAAAGTGATCCAATGCAACTGAATTTGATAATTCCCATCTCAATTCCCTGGAATTCTCTCATTATTGATACATACTTAAGATTAATTTAACAAATGTGACAGCTTTGCTGTTTGAAGAGAATCTGGTAACTGAGTTGGCCCAACAGTGTTGCTTTCTCAGTGAACTACGAATATATCAAAATTCAATGTAATATTGGAGAGCTTTTTGGCTTCTCAGAGTGTGATTGTGTGTTTCATATGATAGATTGCACAGGTCTTTGAAATGCACATTTAGGAAAGACCTCTGATTGCTATCTGGCAGCCTTGCATAAGCATGAACTCGGATACCAGATTGAAGAAGAAAAATGGGTATAACTGTTGACAAGTATGGAAGAGCCCTATTTATCTTTTACATATAGATGTGGCATTACTATAATGGAGCTGAGCAATAGAAAATAAAGGAGAAAAAGGAACATTGATGTTGAGGGGAGGGGAGATCTGTGATGCTGACGAAAGAATAGATGTTATAATAGTAGATGGGACTATATTCTGAGTGAGAAGAGAAGAAAAGGGACTGTAGTTATATACTGTAAATTATATAATGCATCATTTTTGGAACTCCCTTCCGTAGAGTATCCAGCTCTCTCCTTCCTTTTCAAACTTTAAAAAGTCCCTCAAAACTCATCTCTTTAATGAAGCTTACTTGCTTGATGTACCTCTAGCTAATCTCACCTAGCTCTCACTGTCCTCAATCACTCTTAGTATCAGGTAGCTTACAACTGATCCAGCTAGAACGCACACAATAAATCTTTGGCCAAACCCACCTAGTGCCAACAGTCCACATTACTGTTACCACAACTACATTCCCTCTGTCCTCTTCAATCTCTTATGTGTCTCAGGTCCACCACTCACTCTATATTGTAAGCTTGCGAGCAGGGCTCTCTACCTCATGTACCAGTCTGTTCTAGTTTGTCTAACTTAGTATGTAGTTCCCTTCTATGCTCTGTATCATGCGCTAAGTAAATTGTTGCCGCTATATAAATAAATGGTAATGTAATGTAATATATAAATGAATATTAACGTAACACATGGCACATGCCTACTCTTGGCAGTCCTAAGATCCTTTTTCATCACTCATTCATATTTACTTATCTCTTAGTGTTTTTGTTTCTTATTGTTAGACTTGAGTTTGATTCAGATGCTGGCCTTTGCCGTGCCTGACTTTACTGGCTATCTGTCCCACACTAAATATCATAGCAAACTTGATTATCCACTTACCTGCTGATTTGGTAATTATTCTTGATCTCACACAAACCTAAAGAGTTCAATGCCTGGGTGCTACCTTCTAAGATTCACAGCACAGGACCTGCAATCAGAACCTTTTAATATGAGATGAAAATAAAGGGTTCTGTTTAAATTGGCATTGTTTAGTATGAATAAATCTAAATTGAAATACAACTCCCATGACTGTAAGCCAGCCTGTGCCCTTAAAAATCATGGGATGTGCTGGAGAGTTAACTGTTGGCTACTAGAGATGTCCCGAATAGTTCGCCGGCGAATAGTTCCCGGCGAACATAGCTTGTTCGCTTTCGCCGCGGCGGGCGAACATATGCGATGTTCGGTCCGCCCCCTTTTCTTCATCATTGAGTAAACTTTGACCCTGTACCTCACAGTCAGCAGACACATTCCAGCCAATCAGCAGCAGACTCTCCCTCCCAGACCCTCCCACCTCCTGGACAGCATCCATTTTAGATTCATTCGGAAGCTGCATTCTTAGTGAGAGGAGGGACAGTGTAGCTGCTGCTGATTTAATAGGGAAATCGATAGCTAGGCTAGTGTATTCAGTGTCCACTACAGTCCTGAAGGACTCATCTGATCTCAGCTGTAAGGACAGCACCCCAAAAGCCCTTTTTAGGGCTAGAACATCAGTCTGCTTTTTTTTTTTTTCCTGTGTAATCTAATTGCAGTTGCCTGCCTGCCTGCCAGCGTGTGTGTCAGGCTCACAGCGTATACTGTGCCCACTTGCCCAGTGCCACCACTCATATCTGGTGTCACAATAGCTTGCATTTAAAAAAAACAAAACTTTTTTGACTGTAATATAATAGCAGTCAGTTTCCTTCACACGTAAGCGTTTCAGGGCCTGCCAGGGCATAGTGTTACACCAGTGCAACTCATATCTGGTGTAACAGTAGTGTACATTAAAAAAAAATAGAGATTTGACTGTGAAATAATAGCAGTCAGTTTCCTTCACACGTGTGCGTTTCAGGGCCTGCCAGGGCACAGTGTCACACCAGTGCAACTCATATCTGGTGTAACAGTAGTGTACATTTACATTTGACTGTAATAGATTGAATAGCAATTAGTTGTCAGCAAGCGTGTGTGTCAGGCCTACAGCGTCTACTCTGCCAACTTCTGCCAGTGCACAGTGCCACTCATATCTGTTGTCACAGTAGCTTGCACGCATAGTACCACTAATCGAAAAAAAAATGACAGGCAGAGGCAGGCCACCCCGCAGGGGCCGTCGTGGTCGTGGTGCTTTGATTCCCTTTGGCCCTAGAATAATGCCCAGTTTTCAGAGGCCACGTACCCTGATCTCGAAAAGTTCTGAGGACATAGTTGACTGGCTAACACAGGACACCCAATCTTCTACAGCTTCCACTCGGAACCTTGACGCACCATCCTCCTCCAGCTTAGCTTCGGGCACCTCTCAAGTTACCACTCGCCTGCCTGCCGCCACCACCAACACTAGCACCACAGCCGCTTCACTTGATCTGTCAGAGGAGTTATTTACACATCAGTTGGAAGAAATGTGTGATGCGCAAACATTATTGCCAGAGGATGTAGATAACAGGGATATGTCTCAGTCAGGCAGCATTACACACATGGACATACGGTGTGATGATGATGATGTTGTACCCGCTGCTGCTTCCTTTGCCGAGTTGTCAGATACAAGTGAAGCGGTTGATGATGACGATGCGTCCGTGGATGTCACGTGGGTGCCCGCTAGAAGAGAAGAAGAAAAGGGGGAAAGTTCAGATGGGGAGACAGAGAGGAGGAGGAGACGAGTTGGAAGCAGGGGGAGGTCGTTGCAAGGAGCTAGTGGCACAGTCAGACAGCATGCATCGGCACCCGGGGTCAGCCAGACAGCACGCCAATCAACGCATGCTGTTGCCACCATTAGAATGCCGTCATTGCAGAGCTCAGCAGTGTGCCATTTTTTTTGTGTGTCTGCCTCTGACAACAGCGATGCCATTTGCAACCTGTGCCAAAAGAAACTGAGTCGTGGGAAGTCCAACACCCACCTAGGTACAACTGCTTTGCGAAGGCACATGATCGCACATCACAAACGCCTATGGGATCAACACATGAATACAAGCAGCACACAAACTCAAAGCAGCCATCCTCCTCCTGGTCCAGCATCTTCAGCCACGTCAACCACTGCTGTCCTCCTTGCCCCCTCTCAACCATCCGCCACTCCGTCTCTCGCCTTGAGCAGTTCGTGTTCATCTGCCCACAGTCAGGTGTCTGTCAAGGACATGTTTGAGCGTAAGAAGCCAATGTCACAAAGTTACCCCCTTGCCCGGCATCTGACAGCTGGCTTGTCTGATCTCTTAGCTCGCCAGCTTTTACTATTCAAGCTGGTGGAGTCTGAGGCGTTCCAAAAATGTGTAGCTCTTGGGACACCGCAGTGGAAGGTACCCGGCCGAAATTTCTTTGCACAACAGGAAATCCCCAACCTGTACTCGATTGTGCAAAAGGAAGTAATGGCATGTCTGGCACACAGTGTTGGGGCAAGGGTCCATCTGACCACTGATACCTGGTCTGCAAAGCATGGTCAGGGCAGGTATATCACCTACACTGCGCATTGGGTAAACCTGCTGACGGCTGCCAAGCATGGAATGCGTGGCTCTGCAGAGGAGTTGGTGACACCGCCACGACTTGCAGGCAGGCCTGCTGCCACCTCCTCTACTCCTCCTACTCCATCCTCTTCCATAACCTACTCGGCTCAGTCCTCCTCTGCTGCTGCGTCTTGCTCCACATCAACGGCACCCCCCCAGCTCCCCAGGTACTATTCCACATCCCGGATACGGCAGTGTCATGCCGTCTTGGGGTTGACTTGCCTGAAAGCAGAGAGTCACACCGGACCAGCACTCCTGTCCGCCCTGAACGCACAGGTGGATCAGTGGCTGACTCCGCATCAACTGGAGATCGGCAAAGTGGTTTGTGACAACGGAAGAAATTTGTTGGAGGCATTGAATTTGGGCAAGTTGACACCGTGCATGGCACATGTGTGTAATCTGATCGTACAACGCTTTGTGCATAAGTACCCAGGCTTACAGGATGTCCTGAAGCAGGCCAGATATCCAGCGGCGAAACAACATGCCAGTGAGGTGCTTGATTTGCGACAGCCCGACACGTTGGAATTCAACACTCCTAATGTTTGACCTACTGCTCCAACAAGAAAAAGCCGCTAACGACTATTTATATGACCGGGGTGCTAAGATAGCCTCTGCGGAGCTGGGAATTTTTTTGCCACGTTACTGGACGCTCATGCGCAATGCCTGTAGGCTCATGCATCCTTTTGAGGAGGTGACAAACCTAGTCAGTCACACCGAAGGCACCATCAGCGACATCATACCATTTGTTTTCTTCCTGGAGTGTGCCCTGCGAAGAGTGCTGGATCAGGCCGTAGATGAGCGTGAAGAGGAAGAGGAAGAGTTGTGGTCACCATCACCACCAGAAACAGCCTTATCAGCATTGCTTGCTGGACCTGCGGCAATGCAGGAAGAGGATTGTGAGGAAGAGGAGTCAGAGGAGGAATGTGGCTTTGAGGAGGAGGAGGAAGACCAACCACAACAGGCATCCCAGGGTGCTCGTTGTCACCTATCTGGTACCCGTGGTGTTGTACGTGGCTGGGGGGAAGAACATACCTTCAGTGAGATCACTGAGGACGAGGAACGGGACATGAGTAGCTCGGCATCCAACCTTGTGCAAATGGGGTCTTTCATGCTGTCGTGCCTGTTGAGGGACCCTCTGTGGCGAAAGGAAGAGTTTTGTAATGTCCACTTGTTGTATATACAAATTTAGCTCCATTTGTGAGTTTTTGCATTACTAATGGCCTGCTGGTTTTGAGATGGCTCCAGGGTGTCTCAGGATGTATCCCAGAGACAATAGGACAATGGGCTATAGCCTGAGACATCCTGGCAAGTTATGGATTAGGGGTAATTGGTTTAAGAATTCAAGGGAGGGGATCTTAATTAGGGTTATCAGTCAGGGCTATTTCAATGTAATTATAATTCTAATGTTTGTTTTCATTGGGAGTTGATAGTGTATTTGGTGTGCTGGGGGAAGCTGGGGTGGGATTATACTGTAAACCATTTATCTCTCCAGATGTGGGGAGGAGTTCTGGCAGAGCATAAAAATAATGATTTGAAAACTGAATAAAGACACACTGATTTTACCCCTTCATGAAGTCTCGGCTCATAGAAACATAGAAACATAGAATGTGTCGGCAGATAAGAACCATTCGGTCCATCTAGTCTGCCCAATTTTTTTTTTGGAGTACTTTTATTAGTCCCCCGTTCCCGGTCTTATAGCTAGGATAGCCTTGTGTCTATCCCACGCATGCTTAAAATCCTTGACTGTGTTTACCTCTACCACTTCTGCTGGCAAGCTATTCCATACATCCACTACCCTCTCAGTAAAGTAATACTTCCTGATATTACTTTTAAATCGTTGCCCCTCTAATTTAAGACTATGTCCTCTAGTTGTGGTAGTTTTTCTTCTTTTAAATATACTCTCTTCCTTTACTGTGTTGATTCACATTATGTATTTAAATGTTTCTATCATATCCCCCCTGTTACGTCTTTCCTCCAAGCTATACATGTTAAGATGCTTTAACCTTTCCTGGTAAGTTTTATCCTTCAACCCATGAACCAGTTTAGTAGCCCTTCTCTGAACTCTCTCCAAAGCATCAATATCCTTCTGGAGATACGGTCTCCAGTACTGCGTACAATACTCCAAGTGAGGTCTCACCAGTGCTCTGTACAATGGCATGAGCACTTCCCTCTTCCTACTGCTAATACCTCTCCCTATGCAACCAAGCATTCTGCTAGCATTTCCTGCTGCTCTATTGCATTGCCTACCTACCTTCAAGTCCTCTGAAATTATTACTCCTAAATCCCTTTCCTCAGATGTTGAGGTTAAGACTGTACCAAATAGTCTATATTCTGCTTTTGGGTTTTTACGCCCAAGGTGCATAATCTTGCACTTGTCCACATTAAATGCCAGTTGCCACTGCTCTGACCATTTTTCTAGTTTATCCAAATCATTTGCCATTTGGCTTATCCCTCCATGAACATCAACCCTGCTGCAAATCTTTGTATCATCAGCAAAAAGACATACTTTGCCAACAAGACCTTCTGCAATATCGCTAATAAAAATATTAAAGAGAATGGGTCCAAGAACAGATCCCTGAGGTACCCCACTAGTAACAAGACCTTGCATCGAATATACCCCATTGACTACAACCCTCTGTTGCCTGTCACTCAGCCATTGTCTAATCCATTCAACAATATTTGGAGAACTGGGATTTTATATTCACGTTGCATCGTATTTCGGCTGTTTATTCGGGAGTAAGCTGCACAGGGCTCATTTATTATATATGGGTTCCTTTACACTGGTGGCAAGTGGCGGGATTTCTCCCGAATGGATGTATTTCATTTAACCGAAAAGGAAGTGAATGGCGCATAGATACGAACGGCTGAAACGAACAACACTTAAAGAACTGCTGAAAGCTCGAGGCATAGTGGCAAGCAACAAGACGAAAGCCACGATAATAGCCGAATTACTGGAGAGCGACCGAACCAGCGAGGTACAAATGGCGAACGCAGAAGAAACAGAGTTTCAGAAAGATGTGAGATGGAGACTCAGCTTGGTAGGACCGAATCCTGCACCAGAGATTGTGGTACAAATCATGGCACAAGCTTCAGAAGCAGAGAGTCGCCGGGAAGCACGGGAGACCAGAGAAAGATCACCACAAATGGATATACTGTCACTACCAGGATCATCTGTGGGGCGGCCACGTAAGATAAATTATGCTGCTTTTAAAAATTTTATAGAAAGTGAAATGGATATTGATAATTATCTGCAGGACTTTGAAAGACAGTGTGTATTAGAAGATGTGGATAAAACTAATTGGCCTGCAATATTGAGCAGCAAGCTATCAGGCAGAGCAGCAGAAGCCTTTAGAGCGGTACCTGATTGCGGACATGCAAAATTATGAAAAAGTGAAGGAGATTTTGTTAGCCCGTTATGCAGTTACACCGGAGGCACACAGGAGAAAATTCCGGTCGCTCCGCAAGCAGGGCAAAGACTCTTACACAGAGTGGGCATTCCGCATGCACCGCGCTGCCAGTAACTTGATGCAGGGATGCCAGGCGACTACACTGGAGGATGCATTACAATTGTTATTATTGGAGCAGTTTTTTGACCACACTCCTACAGATACCAGGGATTGGGTCAGAGACAGAAAGCAGCTGTCAGTAGAAGATGCAGCACATCTAGCAGACGAATTTCATGAGAACAGACGGATAGATCACAACTGTGGAGCTTCAGGATTTCGACCGCGGTATCACGCTCAAGCTCCAGCACCGCAACCGAAACCAGTACCACCGGTGAGTCAACCTACTTCCACTGGGGTTCAGAAAACTGCACCGATGTGTTTTGGGTGTAAGCAGGTGGGACACATAAAACCTAATTGTCCACACCGTAATACTGATCGATGGGGGCGAGCACCAGCCCCACCAACGAGAGCAGCTGCTCATTGTGTACAAGAGGATTACAACTATTCTACGCAAGGGGGTGACCACACTAATTCAGAGAATTGGTCCATGCTACACGAGGTCAACCCAGTTCAAGCAGCAGATGACAATCGGGCGCACCATCGACAGACCGTGCGACTTAATGGGCAGGAAGCCCGAGGACTGAGAGACACTGGAGCTACGATAACTCTGGTACAACCACACCGTGTCAAACCATCCCAACATACTGGATGCTCCGTGGCTGTAAGGGTGGCGGGGGGGGGGGCTATTCACAAGTTACCCACTGCCATGGTACACGTTGACTGGGGCACCGGGGCTAAGACTGTGGAGGTGGGCATCATGCCAGAGTTACCGGCGGAGGTTTTGCTGGGAAACGATTTGGGGTGCTTGACTTCTCAATTTATACAGCCGACTACAGCAGGAGCGCTCCCAGTCACAACCAGACAACAGGCACGAGCTATGGACACCTCACCGACTTTGGGCAGGCTCAGAGGGAGGATAGCACTTTAGGTGGGTACAGGAGGGAGGCAGATAAACCCCAGGGAGATGTAGGACAGGAAAGGTTTCAGTGGGAAAAAGGTTTTCTATATCGGATAACAGAGGGGGCGGGAGGAGGAACCCGACAGGTGATGAAAAAACAGTTAGTGGTACCCCGCAAATATAGGGCAGAGTTATTACTGATTAGCCACGATATACCCTTAGCAGGACATCTAGGGATTAAGAAAACCCGAGATAGGTTGACTCAGACATTTTTTTGGCCAGGTGCTACCCAAGATTTACAAAATTATTGTAGAACCTGTGATGTATGCCAAAAAGTAGGAAAGAGGGGTGACCACCCCCGAGCGAAATCAAGACCTCTTCCCATAATAGAGGAACCTTTTTTCAGAGTGGCAGTGGATTTGGTAGGACCCCTTAGTAAGCCTAGTCCATCGGGTAAGAAATATATTCTTACGGTGGTGGACTATGCTACACGCTACCCGGAAGCTATAGCCTTACCTAATATCACTGCTGAAACCGTAGCTGAAGCTCTCATCAAAGTATTTACTCGAGTTGGGTTCCCTAGGGAAATAGTATCCGACCAAGGGACCCAATTCACAGCGGTAGTTACTCAGCAGCTCTGGCAGAGCTGCGGAGTAAAATCCATACTGAGTTCTCCCTATCATCCCCAGACGAACGGGCTCTGCGAACGTTTTAATGGCACTCTAAAACAGATGTTAATCACGTTCACAGAGACCTGGCGGAACTGGGAAAAATTCCTTCCCCACCTGCTGTTCGCATACCGGGAGGTACCCCAGGCATCCACCGGATTCTCTCCTTTCGAACTGTTATATGGAAGGAGAGTCCGAGGACCCCTGGACCTGGTCCGCGAGCACTGGGAAGGGGATATGGGAGAATCAGGCACGCCGATAGTACCATTTGTTTTAGAGTTGAGAGACCGACTGCAGGCGCTTACTCAATAGGTAAGGGGAAACCTGCAGGCGGCTCAACAACGTCAGAAACACTGGTACGATAGGGGAGCTAGAGATCGTATTCTAGAGATAGATCAAAAAGTGTTAGTCCTAAAACCGACCAAAACAGATAAGTTACAGGCCTCTTGGCAAGGGCCCTACAAAGTATTAGCCAGGGTCAGCGACACTACGTACATAGTAACAGATTGTAACAATGAAAGGATCCGCAGGTCCTTTCATGTTAATATGTTGAAACCCTACTTTGAGAGGCCAGAGGAAGTCTCTGCAGTATGCGCTCCGTCGCTTGAAGATAGTGAGGGTATTCCCTTGCCCAACTTGCTCCACAAAGAACCCACCGGTGTGGAGCAGGTTGGACTAGGACCGGAGTTGAAACCAGAGGAAAGGGCACAGGCTACTCAACTGTTACGGGAATTTTGGGATATGTTTTCTGCTCTCCCGGGTTACACGACGCTGGCAGTCCACCGGGTGGAGACCCCAGGTCAGGTACCTTTGAGACAGCAACCATACAGAATTCCTGAGGCAGTTAGAGATAGCATGTTAAAAGAGATTCAGGAGATGCTGGATCTAAGGGTTATAGAACCCTCGCAGAGCCCTTGGGCCTCCCCAGTGGTATTAGTACCAAAGAAAGATGGTACCACGCGGTTTTGTGTGGATTACCGCAGACTTAATGACCGTACGGTCACGGATGCCTACCCCATGCCCAGGGTAGATGAGTTATTAGACCGTATGGCCGGGGGTAATTACTTGACCACTATTGACTTGTGCAAGGGGTATTGGCAAATCCCCTTGGAGCCTGATGCTATTCCTAAGTCTGCATTCGTCACCCCATTTGGCTTGTACCAATTTAAGGTCATGCCATTTGGGATGAAGAATGCCGCAGCTACTTTTCAAAGGATGGCAGACCGGCTCTTAGAGGGATTTCAGCGCTTCGCCTGTGCTTATCTAGATGACATAGCTATTTACAGCAGCACTTGGGAGGCCCACCTGGAGCACATTTCTGTAGTACTCAAGCGAATTCAAGATGCAGGATTAACCTTGAAACCAGAAAAATGTCATGTAGGCATGGCCGAGGTCCAATACCTAGGCCATAGGGTAGGGTCAGGCAAGCAGAGGCCTGAGCCAGCTAAAATTGAGGCTATCACGCAGTTGCCCCAACCACGCACCAAGACACAGGTTATGGCCTTTCTGGGAACAGCTGGCTATTATAGGAAATTTGTGTCAGATTATAGCGCCACAGCCAAACCCCTTACCGATCTTACCAAAACGTCGTTACCTAGGCAAGTAGTATGGTCTCCGGAGTGTGAGGAGGCCTTCCAGAAACTCAAGCTTGCGTTAAGTAAAACCCCTGTATTGGCGGCACCTGACCACACTAAAAGATTCCTCGTTCACACAGATGCCTCAATGTTCGGACTGGGAGCCGTGTTAAGTCAAGTGGGGGACGATGGCCTGGAGCATCCGGTAGCATATCTGAGCCGAAAACTTATACCCAGAGAGGTCAGTTATGCCACCGTTGAGAAAGAGTGTTTGGCATTAGTCTGGGCCCTGAAGAAATTACAGCCTTATTTATATGGACAATCTTTCACGGTTATGACGGATCATAACCCCCTCATCTGGCTCAACAGAGTAGCCGGAGATAACCCCAGACTGCTAAGATGGAGCTTGGCACTGCAACCCTATAATTTCACAATGCAGTACCGGCCAGGGAAACAGAATGCCAACACAGATGGGTTATCCCGGCAAACAGAACTGGAAAAACAAAGTTTAACAGTGGACATTCCCAAGCCAACCCGTTAGGGTCTAGGCAGGTATGCCGTCCCATGGAACTAAGGGGGAGCTATGTGGCGAAAGGAAGAGTTTTGTAATGTCCACTTGTTGTATATACAAATTTAGCTCCATTTGTGAGTTTTTGCATTACTAATGGCCTGCTGGTTTTGAGATGGCTCCAGGGTGTCTCAGGATGTATCCCAGAGACAATAGGACAATGGGCTATAGCCTGAGACATCCTGGCAAGTTATGGATTAGGGGTAATTGGTTTAAGAATTCAAGGGAGGGGATCTTAATTAGGGTTATCAGTCAGGGCTATTTCAATGTAATTATAATTCTAATGTTTGTTTTCATTGGGAGTTGATAGTGTATTTGGTGTGCTGGGGGAAGCTGGGGTGGGATTATACTGTAAACCATTTATCTCTCCAGATGTGGGGAGGAGTTCTGGCAGAGCATAAAAATAATGATTTGAAAGCTGAATAAAGACACACTGATTTTACCCCTTCATGAAGTCTCGGCTCATGTTTGGGGAACTGGGATTTTATATTCACGTTGCATCGTATTTCGGCTGTTTATTCGGGAGTAAGCTGCACAGGGCTCATTTATTATATATGGGTTCCTTTACACCCTCGTATAAAAAAGCTGAAGGAGAATGACCTGTACTGGGTGTCCACGCTACTAGACCCCCGGTATAAGCAGAAAGTGCCTGAAATGTTAACAAATTACCGCAAGTCGGAAAGGATGCAGCAGTTCCAAAATAAATTAAAAAGTATGCATTACACAGCTTATAAGGGTGATGTCACAGCACAACGGGAATCTAACAGGGGTTAAGAGGTGAAAGTAATCCTCCTCCTCCCACGACCACGCCGGCAAGGATAGGACGCTTTACAGACGTGTTGTTGATGGAGGACATGCAGAGCTTTTTAAGTCCTACACATCGCCACAGCCCTTCGGGGTCCACCCTCAGAGATCGACTCGACCGACAGGTAGCAGACTACCTCGCCTTAACTCCAGATATCGACACTCTGAGGAGCGATGAACCCCTTGACTACTGGGTGTGCAGGCTTGACCTGTGGCCTGAGCTATCCCAATTTGCGATAGAACTTCTGGCCTGCCCCTCTTAAAGTGTCCTGTCAGAAAGGACCTTCAGTGCAGCAGGAGGTATTGTCACTGAGAAGAGAAGTCGCCTAGGTCAAAAAAGTCTAGATTACCTCACCTTTATTAAGATGAATGAGGGATGGATCCCACAGGGACTGACAGTGGGCGATACATTCGACTAAAAAAGGCCTGATGAGGGGGACGTAACAGGGATTAAACTGATAAGAATAGTACTACTTAACACACCACTCCTATCTGGTGGCACATTAGATTGCACGCGCAGTGCCCCAAATTTGAAGTAGGAGGACCGACCAAGCATCTTTTTCCATCTCCCAGTTCCTAAAATCGATGCCATATACACGTCCCCTAATAGGGGACGTAACAGGGATTAAACTGATAGGAATAGTGCTACTTAACACACCTTATAATAACGCAGAGAGAGGCAACGCAGAGAGAGGAGTCTGAAGAAGAGGAGGAAGGTGGCTTTGAGGAGGTGGAAGAACAAACACAGCAGGCGTCCCAGGGGGCTTGTTGTCACCTTTTGGGGACCCTTGGTGTTGTACGTGGCTGGGTGGAGGAAGAGACCTTCAATGACATCAGTGAGGACAAGGAACGGGACATGGCTAGCTTGGTATCCAACCTTGTGCAAATGGGGAGTTTGCGGTTGTGCAAATGGACTGTTTGCGGTTGTTTGCGGTGCGTTAAATGGGTAGTTTGGTCTGTCACTGTGAAGCGGGCGTAACCCTTACACTACCTGATTGATACAACATCATACCTGATGTTTTAAAGCACGTTATTCCAAACAATTTAGGAATGTTAGGTGATTTATGCCCTTTATGGATTAAAACCAGACTCTGCAACAACTATATAATTTTCCATGGGAGTTTTGCCATGGATCCCCCTCCGGCATGCCACAGTCCAGGTGTTAGTCCCCTTGAAACAACTTTTCCATCGCTATTGTGGCCAGAAAGAGTCCCTGTGGGTTTTAAAATTCGCCTGCCTATTGAAGTCTATGGATGTTCGCCCGTTCGCGAACATTTTCGGAAATTCGCCGTTCGCCGTTCGCGAACGGAAAATTTTATGTTTGCGACCTCTCTATTGGCTACTCTTGTTGTAGATAACATAATAGAGTAAAAAAATATACCCATCTTTGGATGATAACTGAGGAATTTAGCTTCCAAAGCCGGGCAGGATCAACCAAGAGAATGCTGCCATCTAAAACAGATTTCTTGATACAGTTTACTTAAATAATCTTTGTACAAGATGCAAAACTCTAGTTCCTGGTGAGATTGAAATGAGAGTTTATTTAAGTGTATAAAGCATCCGAGTGCATATAATTAGCTACTCATTGATATACACATAACCAGTAACATGTAATCATTTTGTAAGTACAACAAATATTACATAAAAACATGCCAAGGTTCCCATATATGAATTCTGAAAGCACTGTTACTTTCTCATATTTCTACATAGCTAAAGCAGAAACGTAACACCTTTCTTACTATTTGACAGTCTTAATATTTGTTTCTTGCAAGCTAGTTAGATGTATGCATTGTAGGCATAATTATAATCAAAATATTAAAAAAATATATAATTGTATTAATATCAAAAATATGAATCATTCGGAATTTCCACTATTAATTACCATAGAACTACACCCACAATATTAATATAATAGTTAACCTATATTTTATGACTGATAAAGTCTTTTAACTCTGCATAAATGTATTATTTGACACAATACCGTATTTATAACACCCACTTTTTCTCCCTGAAAATAGGGAGCAAATGATGTGTGCATGTTATACGCCGATCGGCTCTGTCCCCCGGTGCTTTGAAGGTGCGTGACTGTGAGGGAAGCGTTGTGAGCTCCCCTCCAGCCGCGCGGTCAACAAAGTGTGTTTTTTTTAAACAAACTTTATTGTTCCGTGCGGCTGGAGGGGAGCTCACAACGCTTCCCTCACAGCCACACACCTTCAGAGCACCGGGAGACGGAGCAGGAACGAGGTAAGTACTGGGGTCTGGGGAAGGAGGGGAGGAGGGTGGCATAACGAGCATACTAAGGGGCAATATCCTGGCATATTAGATGGCATATTGGGGGCAATATCCTGGCATATTAAAATGGCATATTGGGGGCAATATCCTGGCATTTTAAATGGCATATTGGGGGCAAAATCCTGGCATATTAAATGCCATATTGGGGGCAAAATCCTGGCATATTAAATGGCATATTTAGGTCAAAATCCTGGCATATTAAATGGCATATTGGGGGCAATATCCTGGAATATTAAATGGCATATTGGGGGCAATATCCTGGCATATTAAAATGGCATATTGGGCTTCAAAGTTCTTTATTTGAAATTTAAGTTTTTTTTCCTGAAATTTCCTTCTTAAAATGAGGTGCGTGTTATACGCCGGTGCGTGTTATACGCCGATAAATATGGTATATCATATAACAATTATATGTACTTAAAATATAATTTCTTGTGCAGGCAAAAAATCGGTATGATAGCTAAATAATTAGTATGCAGTACAAAATGTGAAGCAGACAATTATGCTTCATAACATGTCAGAATATCATATGACATACTGTATAGTACTGAATGATTATTAATTAGTTACTGGCTTTAGTATTTGGTACAAACAATATGCAACAATCAAAGGATAATATTTTGCATTAAAATTCCATATTTCTCACAATATCACAATATATCATATAATATAACATCTCCTGTATAAAATAACATATAGAACCAGTATGTGTTCTTATATTTTAAAAGGAAGACAATTGGTGTAAATAGAACCAATATCTACTCCAAAAAAAAATTGGTTGTATAATAACAGAACAATGAATGATGTAATTTAAAAAGATAGCTCCTGTAGATCAAATACTAATCCACAGTAATATACATTTAAACATGCAGTTTAAAGACACAGTAAATAGCTGGTTAGATCAATAATCATATGATAAATAGTCTTCCACTGTGTATCAACAAATAGCAATACTGTTTACCTAAATAACCTTGATACACATTTACTGTTTCAACAAAGTAGCAATTATTTGTACTTTAAAACAATTATAGGAATAACCAATATTTGCACCAATCCAAATGACATTTTTCCATTCCACTCAGCAACAAAAATATCTTATAATTGCACGCTGGCATAAAATAAACGAAATCTCTCTGTGCTAGCATGTTATAAAATCACTTGATAGCGGTGCCCTGGGTGCAAAAATGGGTATTGCATGGATCCGAAGCAGCCTCTGAGACTATCTACCAGCATGTAGCGTTGTGTTAAGGAGCGCATGCTACATTAAAACTCAAGATGTATATATCCGTCCTCAAGGACCATGCTTTGCAGGACGCATATGTATACATCCAAATGGATTAAGGGGTTAAATATCCTTCAACCTTTCCTGGAAACTTTGATCATTCAACCCATGAAACCAGTTTAGTAGCCCTAAAAGTTATAATTGATCAAGTGACTGAACAAATTTTACCAACTTTTTTTCCATTACCAGCAGGTGGCATTCTCATCTAATGAATAATTTTGATTATCTTCCAAGCTCAGAAATGTCAATTCCCATTTATGAGACAATTATGTAGAAGGCTAGTTATTTTAGGCTAGATATTTTAGTACCCATATATTTAAGATAAGCTAATCCTTTAACTGTTCTTCAAGACTTTTGGTAAACACAATCCAGACTTTTGGTAAACACAATCCAGACTTTTGTAAAACATAGTTCACACTTATGTCTACTCAGTCTAGACTTCTGTCAAATCAGTTCAGACTCTGGTTTGTATGGGGCTTTATCAATCCAATATTTACTTTTTCTTAAAAGGACTCTGTCACCCAGGGCCGCCACCAGGAATTTCAGGGCCCCTTACTGAACAAATTTTCTGCCCCCCCCCCCCGACAATATCTCCCACTCGCCCCACTTACCCTCACAAGCATGTTATCCCGGTCTAATGTAATTAATATGGAGGGTGGTTGGGAGCAGTTGGTCAATATGCCAGTAATATTTTGCCACTCATTATGACAGTAATATTTTGCCACTCAATAAGTCAGTATTTTTCCCTCAATATGCCATTCTTTTGCCATTTAATATGCCACTATTTTTCCCTCAATATGCCATTCTTTTGCCATTTAATATGCCACTATTTTGCCGTTCAATATGCCAGTATTTTGCCCCTCAATATGCCAGGATTTTTCCATTCAAAATGCCAGTATTTTGCCCCTCAATATGCCAGTATTTTGCCATTTAATATGCCAGTATTTTGCCAATTAATATGCCATGATTATGCCCCTCAATATGCCAGGATTTTTCCAATTAATATGCCAGGATTATTCCCCTCAATATGCCAGGATTTTGCTAGTTATTAGGCCAGGATTATGCCAATAATATGCCAGGATTTTGCCAATTAATATGCCAGGATTATGCCAATTAATATGCCAGGATTTTTCCCCTCAATATGCCAGGATTTTGCCCCTCAATATGCCAGGATTTTGCCATTCAATATGCCAGTATTTTGCCCCTCAATATGCCAGTATTTTTCCAATTAATATGCCAGGATTATGCCCCTCAATATGCCAGGATTTTGCCAGTTATTATGCCAGGATTATGCCAATTAATATGCCAGGATTTTGCCAATTAATATGCCAGGATTTTTCCCCTAAATATGCCAGGATTTTGCCCCTCAATATGCCAGGATTTTGCCAATTAATATGCCAGGATTTTGCACCTCAGTATGCCAGAATTTTGCCCCTCAATATGCCAGGATTATGCCAATTAATATGCCAGGATTATTCCAATTAAAACGCCAGGATTTTGCCCCTCAATATGCCAGAATTTTGCCCCTCAGTATGCTCGTTAAGTGCCACCCTCCACCCCCCCCCCAGTACTTACCTCCTAGCTGTTGTCTCCCGGTGCTCGGCTGGAGGGGAGCGAACAATGCTTCCCTCACAGCCATGGACCGGCTTAACAGAGATTTTTTTTTTTTTACCTGGCGTGACCCGGGCCCAGGACGCCAGTATCGCCAGTCACCCCCTGATGGCGGGCCTGCTCTCACCAAGCATACAACAGATGTGCACGCAATGAAGAAAATACTGAAGTGAAGGTATCTGTGCTTTTAACACTGATACAAATACTGGACGTAAACTATTTTCAGGCAAAATGAGATGATGTCATACATTTGCATAATTGTGGCCACCAATAGGAAAGTGTGGCTTGATATTCTAATTTTGAACACAACTCCTCCCAATGTGTTGCAGAAATTTTGTAAATGGCCTCAAGAACTTCCTTCTAGCAGGGGAAGTAATATCACTTCACCTCATGGCAACCAAACGGCTCAGTACAGACACAGCTTGTATGAAAGGGACAGATTTCAAATCTGTTTTTGACATGCTGAAGATATTGCAATCTATCTACTGCTTGATCTACTGAAGATTTCCCTTCACTATTTATTTGGCTGGGATATGTTAGTTATTAGGTTTTAGTTGGGGTGAGACTGTGTATCCCTGCGTTTTATTATATGCTATTATTTATTAGTCTACGGTGCATGGTCTGCTTTTTCAGTTCTATTGTTCTGGGATTGTGCAATGCGAACTAAGCAGAGCTTTATTAAATTGGGAACCCCAGCTCCTCAAAGGGTAATGAACTGGAAGTGACCCACCCACACCTTACGCATTATCACCTTATTATCATTAATAACTGTGGGAAGCTGAAAGTGCTGTTTTGTGCAAAGTGCCACCTTGCAGTATTTCTAGATATTACTAAGTTCAACAAGGTATTAATTTAATCATACACAGACCTACACTGTATGTCCACTAAAGTGCATTCCATGGGCTATACTGTGTTGCCTCCATTACCTGACCCGCACACAAAACAAATAATGCAGTGAGGTCTCTGCAGAATGCACTTAAGAAAATCACTGTTTCCTTAACCTGCCAGCATTGCTTGCCAGCACATAGGAGTATAAAACCAGTATCCTAACTCTGCTCTGGATGTATCCCCCTAGATATATGGCTGATGCATTCTCACATGCGGATTTCTGCATTATATACATATAATAAGATAATAAGAGAGAATTAAAATAATATATACATTATGGTATTTATATTAATGATTATATCCAGATTATATTATAAGCAGAGAAGGTTATAATATGACTTTTAAAATAAATTGTTATTTATGTTAGTATTTAATTAAAATACTCAAACTCCCTTCTCTCTCATTCTGAGAGAGATAAAGATTTGTTAAAACATTTTTTGTATTTGGATTTATATTCCAGAGTTGATTATGAAACATAATCAACAACCTGCTTATTTACCATCTTTCTTTCTCAAGGTAAAGTGGTAGCTTCATTTCTATACATTTGGATTCTTACAGGCCTTTAATTTTCAGGTTAAAAAAAAAAAAATACATCAATCTGCTTTTAAAAAGAAGCAAAATGGGGGTGACTTCCATTTTGTGTTCCCATGACTTATAATTCACAGAACAGTATAAAATACCTATTTTCGGGTATAAAATGTCTGACGACATTTAAATAATTTACGGTCTTACTCTTTATGAGTTTCAGGATGGTCAACTGGGCTGGATCTCCTGCTGTGTGGTGTGAGATTTAAATAAGAGGAATGGTGTTTCTCAGGAATTGTAAGCAGACACCCTGGATGAAAACAGTGTGCTTGCTCTACTAGCTCAATTGAAATCCTACCCAGAAAGTTAATATGAACAGGAAGTCAAAGGACAGGAATGACATTAGTAACATGCCTTGCTAAGCACCGAGGACTGACACTCACAATTCTGGCTAGAACCCCACATGACTATTGGATAGAGTAAAAGAGAAAACAAACACTAGGACAGTTACTTTCTCCATTGCCTCCTTGTAGGCGTGGTCTGCGTGGGTGCTAATTATGGGTGTTTCTAACACATTAGAGAAGACTCACAGTTTCAGGAAGCAAACCTTGATTGTTGAAAAAAATGTGAAATCAGCAAAATAGGGTCATTAAGTGAAATGTAGGCACTCTGAATATTTATACAGAGCAATGTAGCAACCCACTCTGGTAATTAACCTTTCTAGTACAACAAAAATGACAATTGTGATCACAGTGAGGGTGTGCTATTTATAATAATACATGAACTTATCTGTTAAATTGATATTATGTATGGCTGTTTCTTTAAATCGAAAATATATGCAATTAAAGACAAAAGAAAAGCAAAAAATATAGTACGACAAGTTGTGGTTGTTAACGTATGTGGCCCATTTGGATACACTCACAAGGGTTAGACCCTTAGGAATACAGGCTCATAGATATAGCACCAATAATGAATGGGTAATTCCCTTTAATCTCTTTTACACAAGGAGACAGCAGCCTTCATATTTTATAGAAGCTTGAAAGGATGGATGACCAGGATGAACCACAGAGCAGGAGACAACTGAGGTTACAATTATGTAAAAAGTTTACTGCAGAAAACAGTAGGTCTGCTTATATTCTAACTATCCTTTTCAATAGTTTCAATTTTGGCCATGACTTCTTTTAAATGGAACATATTTTGGTACTATTAATGATAATTGATAAAATGGTAAAAAAAACAAAAAAAAACAGCCATTTTCTATTACATATGGTGCATAAAGTAGCAAAAAAACTGAATACACATTACCACTTTCTCTTTATACGTTTTGGAACAATCTCTAAAAATTCTTAGAGATCTGCACAAATGAACATGTTACAAATGTAGTAAGTGTGATGATTGGGGTTTAGCAAGAAGACATCAAGGATCACTGTGTAAAGAAGATGGGGTAGTAATCTCCAATTATCTGCTGCAGCTCTTAACATTTCTGTGACACTGCTTACAACAGCAACAGTGCACAAAAACCGCAGGTTCCTGGCGCAGCTGGCATATACTGTAGCAGTCCTGAGGGATAAAACAGTTTGGTAAGGTTTATTGAGGGCAGTATTGAGTTTCCCAGAGATTGTAGCCTGAACACATGTATGGATTTTTGAAAGCTGCATGGTCACAAAAATCAAGCAGCCAGAGACTTCATCTGATTGTAGTCAGAAAAATATAATCTTTCTACTTCTTAAAGTAACTGTTTCATTGTTTGTTTCTAAAGTATTAAAGGGGCAGTCCATGTAGTTTGACCAGGGCACAACACCCAGGAGGCACCAGAGGCACTGACTGGAGAGGTGTCAGAGTGGGGAAGAGGAGGGCAGCTGATGTCTGTGTGCTGGCCAGGTGCACAGAACGCACTGACATCCTCTTGAGCCTCACCTTCCTTGGGCTACCAACACCCCAGAGCATTGGGGATCAGGCGGCCCTGTTACCCTGACTCCACTGAGATACATGAAGAGTCATTGCCATGTGCTCTGGTAATTTCTGTGTCATGAGTGCAATCTGGATGCTGTGGTATGTCCTGGGTGCTAGGGAAAGTATTGGATGCGGGGGAAAATCCTTGAGTCAGTGTGGGTGCTGCAGGAAATCCTGGGGGCCATATTGTTACTGGGGCAAGTCCTGAGTGCTGAGAGAATCCATTGTGCACTTTGGATGCAGGGGCAATCATGTGAGCACAATCTAGGTGCTGGGGAATGTCCTGAATCCTGAGGCGATCCTTGGGTGCAGGGAGAAGTCATGTGGTGCAATCTAGGTGCTGAAGTAAGCCCTGTGAGTGCAATCTCTGTGAAGGGGTAAGTCCTGGGTCAATCTTGGTACTGAGCTAAGTTCTGTGACTTCAATCTGGGTACTCAGGCAAGTCCTGTGAGAGCTGCATAAACATTTGACTCATTTCACATGTTTAATACATTTCTTTATTAATTTTCGTTTTAAAGGATGATGTTCAATCTCCCTATTCAATCCACCAGGTTAGAGAGTGTTTAACTCATGGATCCACCATACTTTCCTAACCATATCTTTACTATGTGTGCCACAATTAGACACAACCACCAATCTGTCCTGGGATATTTCAACCTTCTTTGCAATAAATCTGTTCTGTCCATTTTCCTAACTGACCTGTATTTTTAATCTAACAGACCAGTGGGGTAACAGGTAAGAATTTGTTTTAGACATTTTGTAGGATTCTGAATACTGGGAGGTCATGCCAGGGCAATCCAGGGGAATGCATTATCTCACTGCATTGCACAAAAGGCAGACGTTTGGGTGGTTGGTTTCTTTTTTCCAGGGCACAGGGAAGTAAAAATGGGACCCAGGCACCACTCTCTAAACCAAAATGGGTGGGAAACCTAAGCAGGACTCTTGAGACCAGGAGAGGCACGGGGCAGGCTAATCCAGTAATAGAAACTACATTCTATTAATCACATTGAAGGGAAACTAAACTTTTTTTCTAATATAGAAGCACAAGTGAAATGTCCATTGTCCCTAGTATGAGGATAATCTGGCATGTATTTTTGATAGTACATGCCAGTTTATCCTCTGACCAACAGCTGCCATGTTTCCATAGAAAGCAGGCATCCGCTTGGTCGGCGACTGTCTCTCTCTGCTAGCGCAGAGTGAGCCCCTCGTTTTTGCATGGGATCAGCAGGGGGGACCTTAACTCACTTGCAGTGAGAGACCATCGCATTCGGCTGTCAGAACGGGGCGAGCACCCGCTCTGATTGGCTGTGCATGTGTTGACATTTGTCAGCCCGCGACAACCAGGAACTGCTGTGTCTCGCATGTGAGACAGCAGATAGTAAACCTGCGTGCATCTATTATGATACACGTCGGGTTTACTTAAATGTTCCAGGACATGTTTTGTTTAACCCTTGCTTCCTTTAAGGAAGCAAGGGTTGAACAATGTGTAATGTTCCTTTAAGCATGTGACTGATTTGTATTAAATACATAAATGTAAATGTTTTAGCATAAAATCACCCAACATATGATGCCATTTACATGTCAGACTCTAATTGATGTGGTCTTTTGACTGAAATCAACTTGCTTTGAGAGGCTAAAATAAAAAAAATTCAATTCAATCCACCTTTAATTATCAACTTATGTAAGTACGTTTATCTTTCAAACAAATATTGAGTATTTGTATACAAATCTATGCAGTTGAAGCAAAGCTTTTAAATGCTACTTAAACATTTGATTGGTATTGTGCATGCATACAGATAAACATGAAGGAAAATGAAAAAAAAAAATAATGCAACAAAGCCACTAGTTTATTTTTAACAAATCGGACCTGTCTGCATGATTCATTGATATTAGAAATGTTTGCTTACTGGGCTGGTATCTGTGTCATTCTTGGTCAATAAATACAATGTTGAAGAAATAAATAAAACATAGAAATCATGTTATATTGTGATATGTACATCATTAGCTATGCAGGTCACAGAAGTATATTTTTTTAAGTACTGTGTGGTTGTCTTCTTCATATTTTAAATCTGTTCAGATTAGTGGTAAACAACAAAGTCAACAAATGCAAACGGTGCAGAGAGAGCCTTTATGTTGTTGAATGTATGAAGAAGATCGGTGTTTATTTAAGGTATATCAGTGCAGACAAAAAAATAAACAGTCAGTCAACACGTTACGCGCTTCATCGTTGGAGGAAAGACGTAACAGGGGGGATATGATAGAAACATATAAATACATAAAGGGAATCAACACAGTAAAGGAAGAGAGTATATTTAAAAGAAGAAAAACTACCACAACTAGAGGACATAGTCTTAAATTAGGGGCAACGATTTAAAAGTAGTATCAGGAAGTATTACTTTACTGAGAGGGTAGTGGATGTATGGAATAGCTTGCCAGCAGAAGTGGTAGAGGTAAACACAGTCAAGGATTTTAAGCATGCGTGGGATAGACACAAGGCTATCCTAGCTATAAGACCGGGAACGGGGGACTAATAAACGTATTTAGAAAATTTGGCAGACTAGATGGACCGAATGGTTCTTATCTGACGACACATTCTATGTTTGTATGTTTCTAATCATAGGCTAAAAAGATAAGTTGCACGTCCTGTATAGATAGTGCTGTCAATTAAATCAATTAAATCAGTTAGATGCAGGCTGTGTACAAGCTTCAAAATGTAC
Source organism: Pelodytes ibericus (assembly GCA_036172795.1). NCBI lineage: Eukaryota > Metazoa > Chordata > Amphibia > Anura > Pelodytidae > Pelodytes > Pelodytes ibericus. Next base: position 50,674,695 of record CM069860.1, read on the forward strand.
ATTTGATTCAAACTACTTGGCAAAAGAGTTCTCTTAACAGCAAAGAAATGAGTACACATGTAAAAAGACACCACTATAATACTATACAAAAAAGAGAAAAATAGAAAAAATACAACACATCTCAATTTAAACTAAAGAGGTTGAGCATGATTAAGTGAAATATATAAAGTTATGTCATCATAAATACAACTTTAGACCAAAATCCAAAACAGCCTGGCATTTAGGTAGTGAAAATGTCCCAGTTAATCTCCATCCCTCCTAAAAGAGGACAGGTTAAACAACTGTCAGCAAAAAAATAACTTATCTTTAATTGAAAGATTGCATTAAGTGTAGATAATTCACATAGAAATTCATTTAAATACGATCTGGCTGTAGACTCTAAACAACATCTCACCCCTCTAATAGTTATATGATGCAACAATGACCCAATAAGATGCTTTGTTTTGATTCTTTCATTAAAGCATTTCTATTGAAAACATTCTTCAATTTAACATTATTTTTTTGCCTACAGTTTCCCTTTAAAATATAAGGTATAAAAAATCAAAGGTGCTGCACTCTAATATTTGCAACAGTGTGATACCCTAAAGTACAAAAGGTAATAGTTGGAAGTCAAAATAGCAAAAAGAAACAAAATTAAATTATAGCACGCAGTTTCTGGTGCCCCAGGAATGGAGGGTTCCCAGTGTTTCATGCTGGTTGAAACGGGGTTTCAACAATTGTGAGAGATACTGAAGATAAATAGTCTAGAGAGAGAGAAACAGAGATGTAGTGAACACTGGATGAGAGGAAGTAGAGCGAGGTAGTCAGTGTCCATGACCAAATTTAAAACTATAAATAAACTGAAAATAACTGTCGATGAACCTTTTCTAGTACAAAGCAAGAAGCAAATTGTAAATGAAAACTAAAATATAGATGTTTTAAATGTTTTTGAATTGAAGTCTCATTTGATGCTATTTTACTATACAATGAATATCTCTGTTATTGGTTTACTATGTCCCTTGAGGCACTGTGGTCTTTACATCAAGCACATTCTTCATTACCAATCCCTCTTGGATTGTCATGACCTGAGAAATATTTCCCAAATCCATCATCTTGCTATTATTTAGATCATTTTGCTTGCTCAGAAAAAATTGCTCAACCACTCACTTCTTTTCCTGGATGCCAGATTGGAACACCTGCTAGCTCTATTCCACGTAGGCCCGGAATCAGTTGATGTATCATGGGACTTTATACATACAGAAAATATATCATGCAGGTTCCCACAATTCAGAAATATATAGTCCATTCAATATCTCATTGGTACACACAGAGCACTGGATTACTGGATATGAAATATATCAGTAAAGTAAACTCATGTTAGATTATTTCATTTATGAAAATATTTACCAAATTCAGTGCCTATATGCATAAATGAATTCTAGTTTTCATAAAACTGTTTATTGTAATATTGTTTGGATGTTATTCAGCACCTGTGTAAATAATTAGCTATGGTTTATTCCCTAGAAGCTTTCCTTGTAATGATATATTGCCAAACCAGGTTTACTGCTGGACTGAGATAGGAAACCCTTTGGAAAATCTCCATTTCACTTGTCTTTTTTGGCACACTATTGCTGGCATGTTGCCAGAGTTGCAGTACTAAGCTACATTGCACACTTATTGAGGCACCCCATCGTTGTCTTTATTACTGTAACACCTGACTCGGCGTGGGCTTGATGGAACAGGTGGGTAGCCTGGGTTCCTAATGGCTCTGGGGCACTCCATGATCTTTTTCAATGTAATTGTATTATTATTCTCATTTGCTTTATACATGTTATTAGTTACGGTTAGGATTGAGAAGTAAGTTGGAAAACAGCGGTCCCTTGTGTGGTGCTTAATGGGTTTATGTGTAATTTTGGGCAGTTTTGTGCATGCAAAGATAGGGTTAGAGGGTTACATTTATGTGACGGGTGTTATTTACAGAATTGGGGTATACTTTTTGATAGTGAGACATTTTCCCCGAAAAAAAATGAAAACAGTAATTGTTTGCTATACAACTGCAAATGGAACTAATCATTTCATTCACTTCAACAGGAATTTTATTTTTACCAACCATTGCGCTTTTCTAATGTGTAGATTTTTGGAAAACAATGTAATAGCAAATTTGTTATAAAAAACAGCCTTCAGAGTTCACTTGTTGCTGAATACACATATTGAAATCCACCTCTCCATTATTCTTTGTTTGTTTGTCCTTTTGCTTCAAATTGTGTCTGACGAGAGCCAGTTACATTTAAACTGGGCATGTGTGATAGGCACAAAAATAATACCCCGTTGACATAGGCATACATAGTGTAAGTGCCAGTAAATGAGTTCCAGACATTGGTCTATGTACACCAACATGCTGTACCATATAGCTAGCTTTGAGCTCAGTGCTGTGGTGTCAAGTCTGTCATGAGACATCACAAGGTGTTTAATAACTCCGCCCCTTTGCGTGCCCTTTCTTTTCATCCCAGGAAAGGGATAGAGAAAGTTGGCAAGTATGCCATTTGACCCAACATGTGTGAATGCTGAAGGTATGGGTATGCTTACCAACTTTCCATTAGGGAGCAGGATTATGCAAGGTCACATGACATCATGAGAGTGAGCAGTAGTTTCCCCTATACTGTACTGGGTATCTGGAGTTCACTTCTTGCTCATTTAATTTATATATGTCTAATAGAGTGTTCATGTTTTAAACAAAACCCAACTTGTGCACTGAAAATGTAAATACTTTCGCAGTGCCAAGACTGACCTTACTGTGAAATTTGGAACTTTTGGCACCTATGTAAGATGCTGTTATCCTACCTGCACGACAGAAAAGTTCATTAAATACACTGAAGATGCGCTGTGTTCACAAATTAATAGTAATGATAATAATAATAAAATGATAAGAAAAAAGTGAAATCACATGTGTAACAGACAATATCCTTATGATGTTCTTCAAATATGATGTCTCTCTTGTAAATAAAAACAAATGATAAAAATAACAAAGTTAGTGTAGTATATTCAGTTAATGTACAAATAAACAAACTTGTGGTGATAGGTATTGGATTCACATGTACCAGAGCAAAAATACTTATATATGAAGCCTACAAGGAATGACAGAAAAGGGCTTATCCAGAGAAATTCACTGAGATTTTGTTGTTAATGCAAATCATCAGCATGAGGTTGGTTACTGGTTTGCTATGGATGCTTGGCGTTACTTGTGAAGTACATACCAAAAGAGTTGTGACACTTTTTCCCCCACCACAACTCTTTTGGTATGTATGTCACAAGTAACGCCAAGCATAGCAAACCAGTAACCAACTTCATGCTGATGATTTGTATTAATGAAATAGCTGTTCATGCAAGGTTCACTGGCTCTGCTCCTCTTCCAGATTTGTATTTCAAAGCTGTTCTATATAGCAGACACATATTCTAAGGAATCCATGTATAAAGTGGAAGTATGAGGCAAAGATGTAGTTCTTTGTTGAGCACATTTGCATATACCTACCCAGAATCCCTTCCAGTAGTGAGAGCACTGTTAAAGTGAGATTTCTGTGGTTAATGCAAGTCTTATGGCTTGACTGGTGTGTGTATTTGTGTTTAGCAATGTATTAACTATACACTTACTTCAGGTGGAAGGGGTACACATATACTTATATGTGGCAGGATGACTGGGTTCTTGACAAGAAACTCCAAGCGTTCAAATACAATTGTGATGTGGTTTAATAAGCTGAAAAAGCTTTTTCTGTATCATCATTCCATCTCACTGTATCTTGTGCAGGGGCAGCTGATATTGCAAATTGGGGATGAACCATCTATAATAGCCAACTATTCCTAAAATAGACTTGACCGTAGAGCACATGGACAATTTTCAATTGCCTCTACCTTTGTGACTTGAGGTTTTACTAGTTCCCTTCCAACAGTATAGCCAAGATATCTGGCTTCCGTACAACCAATGGAGCATTTGGCAGGATTGGTAGTAAGACCAGCTTTTCTTACACTATTTAATACTACTACTACCTTTTCCAAATGGGAGTCCCAGTCTTGGCAATGGATGACTACATCATCCAAGTATGCTGAAGCATACCTTGAGTGAGGTCTTAGAAGTTTGTTCATTAATCTCTGAAAGGCTGATGGTGCACTATAAAACCCAAAGGGTAAGACCATATACAGGTACACACCTTCAGGGGTCCCAAATGCAGTATTTTCTTTAGCAGATTTTGTCAGTGGGATCTGCCAATAAACCTGGCCTGTGCCTGTTTCTCGAAAAGTTAGTCATCACGGGCCATAGGATATGCATCAAACTTAGAGTGTTGATTACGCTTTCTAGGCTGTCTAACTTTATAGTTTAACCCCTTGCCGACAAAGGACGTGCCAGGCACGTCCTGGGAGAAACTCCCTTAACGACAAAGGACGTGCCTGGCACATCCTGCAGTCAATGAAGCGGTTTTCGCGATCAACGATCGCGAAAACCGCTTTAACAGTGCTGGTCTATTGCCTCGACATCGAGGCAATAGCCAGCACCGAAATTTCTATTTTGGGACCCCCACGATCGCCCCACGGAGCGATCGTGGGAAGCCATATTGACGGAGCATGCTGCTCCGTCAATCTGGCTAAGCCCTCTGCCGGTCTGAGCTTCGGAAGTGAAAGTAACTTCACTTCCGTCGCTCTGAATATGCTACTTGACTAGTTTAGTAGCATTGCAATTGAAACATTTTTAAATACATATTTAATTAATTAAAAACAGGTTATTTAGCTATATTAGCCTATAGGGTTAAAATTAAATATTTTGTAGCATAAGGGATAGGGTTAAAATTAAATTAAAGTTAAAAAATATTAAGAGATATAATAAGGATTAGAGTTGGGGTTAAATTTAGTGTTAGGGTTAAATTTTGGGTTCGGGTTGGGGTCAAAAGATCAATATAGGAAAAAAACAAAAAACACTATTTTTGGTTTTTGCCCCATAACTCGCAAAAAAATACCGAAAAATATGGAAACATGCATATTTTAGAACTCTTGAGAACATTTAGAAACTATTTAGATGGGGTCTTTTTTAATGATTTTATTTGTGTAAATTATATTTTAGGTCAAAGTTAGAAAAAGTGGTTTTTTTTAAATTTTTCATCATATTTTATGATTTTTTTGGTAGTAAATTATAAGATATGATGAACATAATGGTATGTAATGAAAGCCCTTCTTATGACGATAAAAACAACATATAATTTGTGTGGGTACTGTATGTGAGAAAGAAAAAAATTACAGCTAAACACAAACACCCTAGAAATGTCAAAACAGCCATTGTCACCAAGGGAAAGTCAAGGTGAAAATGTCTTGTCACTAAGGGGTTAATGACCCTAGTTTTTCAATAACCTTGCCAATGAGACAAGAGCTTGCTCTCAGCTGTGGGAACAAGGACCATCACTCGGTCGCCAGGTTGGAAGGACTGTACTGCTGCCTGACAGTTGTAGACAACCTGTTGCCTTCTTTGAGCTTCTTCTAGGTATTCCTTTCTAGGTACTCCTTTCTTCATTCATTTTTACTTTTAAAAAAAAGTAAAAAAAAAAGTAAAAAAAAACAAACATAGGCAAATGGGGCAGCTACCCAGGGCCCATTCATTCATGGGGGCCCAAAACAGCTGCCCTGTGGCCCCCCACTGGCCCATTCTCGGTCATATTAAATAGCTCAATGACGGAATTTTCAGAATTTCAGCTATTGGGGTCTATTCAATGACCTGAGTTAATGTATTTCATGTAATTGAATTCCAAATTTGATTTAAAACCATTAAAAAGTGATGTTTTACATCACTGAATCTGTCCCAAAATGGTATATTGAATGGTACACCAGTGTCTGTGGCAAGGTTTGTGAAGGGACATAGAACATCATTAAATTGTCCACCATAGACTCCAGTAAATGTCAACTTGATGTTCTTGTTCTCAACTATCGAAAAACAGTAGTGTTTAGGCGCTACAATAATTCTGATATAATAAAATAAAATAAATGCAGCTCAACTACTCAGTAGAAAATTGCCTCTTATTTCTACAAATAATATGAAACACAAAAGGGAAAATGAGAGGAGCGCAGGGTAACATATAAGTGAATTTTATGAGTGATATATAGGTGAAAGGTATTTTTTAAAAAAGATATTGAATTTCAATAGTGAAAAAGTGGTAAAAGTAAAAATACTTATATCTTAAAATAGAATCTGAACTGTTGATTGTAGAATTCTCATAATGGAAGATATTCAGTGCATAAAAAACAAGAAAAATAGAGAAAATAGTGCTCTCTGTATGTGCACAGTAATAAAAACTGGTGAGGATAGTGGGTGTTGTACTCACACTTTTGAGAGCAGAAATTACTGCTCTATATTTAGGCTTTTGAGTGGATATATCTCCAGGGAGATGTCCGAATATTTCAATCCGTCTTTCCAGAGAAAAATGCAAAAAACTCAGACGGGTGTACGAAAGTATGCAGAGAGGAGGGGCTTGTCACATAATTATATTATAGTGAGGAGGATGTGACACGCCCCTCCTCTCTGCATACTTTCGTACTCCCGTCAGAGTTTTTTGCATTTTTCTCTGGAAAGACAGATTGAAATATTCGGACATTGTCTCTACCGTGGTCCACGGACACTATCGACGCTACATTGGTAGCCTGCAGCTCCTTCGCCTAGGAGAAAATCATCTCACTTGCCGCTTGAAGACATATCCGTTGTTTTGAATATACCCACGCCTCTATACTTCAGGTCCAGGTGATGTTCATCTAAAAGCTTGGCATTTCCATGTGTTGTTTGTGAGTTGAAGAGATTCTAACTCACCACTTTTTAATGTAAGCCTTTTTTTACCAAATTTTGATAAAAAATTTGATTCTAATACTGTGCTTCACTACGAGACCATCTCTTTCTTTCCCATATATTAATTGATACAACGAGCAATAACCGAAACAAAGACTCGGGTCCCACACATATATTGTAAACTGCTGAAGCCTTTCACGATCCCTGGAGATATATCCACTCAAAAGCCTTAATATAGAGCAGTAATTTCTGCTTTCAAAAGTGTGAGTACAACACCCACTATCCTCACCAGTTTTTATTACTGTGCACATACAGAGAGCACTATTTTCTCTATTTTTCTTGTTTTTTATGCACTGAATATCTTCCATTATGAGAATTCTACAATCAACAGTTCAGATTCTATTTTAAGATATAAGTATTTTTACTTTTACCACTTTTTCACTATTGAAATTCAATATCTTTTTAAAAAAATACCTTTCACCTATATATCACTCATAAAATTCACTTATATGTTACCCTGCGCTCCTCTCATTTTCCCTTTCTTGTTCTCAACTAGATGACATGGGGTCCTCTCTGCTGATCCCATGTAAAAACAAGTCTCTTTCTTTGCAGTCACCAAATAGACCTGCTGCCCGGGGAAGCGTGGATAAACTGACATGTTCTGTCAAAAGTACATGAGATGTTCATACTAGGGGCACAACATTTTTCACGTGTGCTTCTATATTAGAAGCAGAAGGGAAAAATATATTTAGTTGTCCTTTAGTCAATATTATGTAAGAAATTGTGTATATTTAGTACATTCTCATGACCAAACTATGCTGCTTTAACCAATCCCTTTGCATGTGGTCTGCACATGTGCAATAGCATTGTATGGGGGGGCTTCACAAATTACCTTAATAAAAAATAAAATAATTCCATCTTGGGGCAGCACAAATGCACCCAGAGCCAAATTAAATGAATGAATTGGTCCCACCAGAGGTTCAGGGACTGCCCCAAAGCAATGAACCCATGTCAATTTAAAATAATTTTCCCTACCTACCACTGATTCACCTGAAGAAAAACCCTCCCTGTGAGTGCCGGGGTAGGCAATGAAAATCACTGCCAACCCCCTGCACCCAAAGGGTACCCCAGCAAAGAAAATAATGACCTGTTCATGAAGTCCAGCGCCAATCAGCAACGCAATCGACTCCTCATCTTCGGTACAGGGAAAGGGGCTTAGCATATCAGATGCCAGGCAGCCTTCTAAATAAGTGCACATCTAGGGTTTTCTAATATGATGGCATGCAAGTATTAGCATAATTTTGAGTTTTGCTGCCTTTTTTTCATCCTCACAAATACATAATCCAACCAGGACTAACGCTATTCACAGCATTCGTAACATTTCTTTATTGAAATAGCAGCATTATGCAATTCTCTCTTTTTTTTAACTATAAATAGGAGATTAATGTACTTCTACTAAATAAGCACTGCACAGGCCTGGATCTTCTAATACAAGTCTGTCTACCAGTATTCAGGAAGACAAAGGCTTCCACTAATAACTCTTGTCATGTTGAATCTCAAATGTTTCTCATTGCCCTATTTAAGCGTTCATAACCCTGTGTGCCAAGATTTAGAGGTTTCCCGGTTATTTTTAGAACATTAAAATATGTTTATGCCTTACATGTGACTGAATAATTCTTGTCTATTGCAAACAAAAACGAAGGGCATGGAGAATAGATTCTCTATTGTGCAGTATTAATAAAGAACAGATATTGGTGTCACCTTAGAAATATGGTAAAATCTATGTTGTACTAGAGCAGCTGTTTATAATTGAGTGTGTTCTATGGGCAGTTATTTGGGTATTTAAGAGAGGAAATTATTGTGTATATTTTTTATATAGACTCCAATTAATATTCTATGTATGACTTGAGGAAAGAATGCAATTTGTTCCCAAATATGAGGGTCAGCAAATCTGTCTTGGCTTCACAATTGTATATTAAATATGTTAAACCAAAATAACAAACACAGGGAAACGTTGTGGATTTAAAATAGGTTTATTAAAAGTGAACAGGTGTAAAACACTGTGCCAAAATTTAAAAGACGGTAAGACCAGGTCAACAGGGACTTACCCAAGTTTAGTGTAAAGCATATGTGTGAACCAAACATTGAACTATCAAAGGTGTCATATATCATTTCCTAACCTCATAAGACTGGGGACCCTGAAAGGTAGGAGCTCTTCCGGCATATCCTAATGGCACAGTAGCCACTATGAATGTCTCACAAGTGCCTCCCGGGGAGTCAATGTCCTGTAGCTATCTAAGCTACCACGGACAACCACTTCTGCACAATGTCATGCCTTGGGGACCCCCTGCCACAACAAAAATGAGCAACCTAGATGTAGCTGGTATGTGCGCTGACTTAGGACAGAGGTTTATAGGATCACAGTAGGAAAAAAGAGGGTGAACATCTGTTTTGGTTCTCAATTATTTTATAGTTATTCTGCTATTGCCCATCTTACTTACTTTCTACATTAGTCTATATCCAATGCGCAATAGATATTTAGTCTTAGATATTATATATGCCTGGCCAGTTATTATGTAGTCCACAGCCCACATATACATTTTAGGGATCACATCTTCAATTGATATTTGTTTACTTATATTTGTTTATACATTATATGGATACAAAGTATAGGGACAGACCACTTAATTATTAAATTCAAGTGTTTCAATCACACCCTGTTGGATGAGGCATTTATTGGAGAAATAAGCAAATTTAAGTATCCAATAGTGTACATTACACCTGTGAAAAATGGAATTGGAATGTTATTATAGAAAAGGTAACTACCTGCTATGGAGAAGCAAATGCTCTTTTTTCCTACTTCTTAGTACAGGATTTAAACACCAACTCAGCCTCATAGGACCCCGCCCCATTCACACAGTTAGAGCAAAGTAAGTTAAATTGTCATGAATAAACCCGGCTGAGCAATACGTTTCTAGACCTGAGTAACAATTTGTTGTACAATTTCTCTGTCTGTGTAACATTTTTTGTATTCATTTCTCTGCTTGTGTCATAGCCTGTATCATAACTATGTTTCGCTCGTACCAAATTTACACTGGCTAATATTTTAATATTGTACCTTGCACTGTACACACAATTATTGACTTATCAAGCTATGTATCTGGTATACTATACACGCAATACTAATAAGTATTTTATTTGCCTTGTGTATTTGTTAAATTTTTAGATGATGTGTATTTCTAATTCTTTTCTACTATTTGCTTTTACTTTTAGGACCACAGTACTTACTTTATTATAACATCTAGCCAGCCTATACCTCTGATGAAGACCGTGGGCGAAACGTGTTAGGTTGCTGGCCATCTGAAAGCATGGTGTTATTTGTATATTGTCTTTAAATTATTTGTATAAGCACTTTATGCGTTTTTACTGTGTGATATTAAACCAACTAAATGTTTTACACCTACTGTGATCCTATATACCTCTGTCTCTAAGTCAGTGCACATACCAGCTACACCTACATTGCTTCACCCCCTCTTCTTGAGTGGTCAGGAACACCACTCACTAGCATAGTAGCAGCTACGACTCTGTTCCTTTATCTTACCTTTCCACCTGGGATTTTTTTCTTGCTCCCCTTTCCTTTACACCTCAACGCATATCTATAGAAAAGCAGACTTGTACCCGAACTACAAAATGACCAACCACCTTGCTCATTGTTGGTCCCTTCACAAAGATACTGGAACCACGTTGCAGAACTTTAATAGTGACTGAGATGAGCCAGATACAACACAGACCTGGGGTTAACAAGCTTTATAATGAACAAGAAGGGAATAGAACCTTACTAAAATAGCCCAGAAGGGACATATTCGTTGCTCAAATATTTTTCCCTGATCTCCATTTTTAAGTGAAACCTTAAAGGGCCTTCGAAGCAAACCTAAATCTCCCCTCTAACTGCTATGTGGACTTTATCCCTATCCTTTTTCTCAGAGGCAACAGACACATTTTCATTAACTGTGGCCACTGACATGGGGGGAGAACCTGACTGATCCAATGGTGGACAAGTGTGGTGCTTAGAGCTCCATCTTGCAGGTGGTTGAGACCTTCTGACCCATATAGGGGGGGGGGGGGGGGGGTAGAATCCAACATACTCTGAGAGGTAGATGGAAATGACTGCTTATTCAAATTGTTCCCCATTTGCTTATGTAACCATGCATCATCATGAATGATAGCTGCCTCCCTGAGTTGGGACAGCATATCTACCATAGATAGAACTCATTCTCTGATAGTTCTCCAAAATTTCCAAAGATGTGAGGAAAATTTGTTGAAGTTGTGAGAAAGAGGGCATGCCTGCATAGGAGAACCAATAGATAGTAAACTAGTAGCTCTCACTACATGGTCAACCCACCCAGGGTGAACTATACTGAAGCAGGTATTTTATCTTCAAACTACACTGCCAACAGGAATTAACTCAGAATTTGATGTGATTTGCTTTGTGTAGTTTGTTTCCTAAAAGCTTTATACAAATATGCAATTTGACTTATCTAGATATTTTGTCTTAGATATTATATATGCCTGGCCAGTTATTATGTATAGTCCGCAGACCACATATACATTTTAGGGATCACATCTTCAATTGGTTATTTGTTATCTTATATTTGTTTATACACTATATGGACAAATGTATTGGGACACACCACTTAATTATTGAATACAAGTGTTTCAATGAGACCCATTGCTACAGGTGTGTAAAATCAAGCCCCTAGCCATGCAGTCTGAATTTACAAACATTTGTGAAAAAAACAGGTTGTTCTGAAGAGCTCGGTGAATTCAAGCTCAGCCTCACGCACACAGTCACAGAGTGACAGTAGCACATACACACACAGTGACAGTAGCCCACACACACAGTGACAGTAGCACACACACACACACAGTGACAGTACCACACACATACACACAGTGACAGTAACACATACACACACAGTGACAGTCGCACACACATACACACAGTAACAGTAGAACACACATACTCACAGGACCATAGTGAAAAGGACCATAGTGTGTGTTGTTGGAAAAAATTGTGTAAACAAGCATTTAATATTGTAACACACCATAAGATAAAAAATGGGGCACAGGTTTAGCTGTTCAAAGAAAACGCTGTTCATAAAATCCTGCTTTATCACTGCGGCTGGGTGGTTTGCAAAGTATTTATTTATATAGTTTTGTGGTACACTTAGTGTGACAGGATTGTTGCCATCCTCCGTCCCAAATTGTGTCCTATCATATATAATAAAATAAAGTAAAGCTCAGTGTACTCTCCAAATAAAGTTATGCGTCCTGTGTTGATTATCTCTTTAAATCTTGAACTTATGCTTCAAAACCCTAATATTTCACTAGGGCTGTAACTGATTGTAATATTGTAATACTAAATTGAATACTACCTGCCTGGTGCAGACTGTTTTACTACACTGCAAGATTAATACGAAGTGTGTAATTTCGAGAAGCTAATTTTTATGATGGATAAATTATTGTACTGAATGTGCAGTTCTATGGCACTTTAGGATTTAAGTTGGAATAATCCTTAGTTTGGATAAATCAGTGTATTGATTGAGACTGTGGCCCAAATATACACCGACCAGCCATAACATTATGACCACCTGGCTAACATTGTGTAGGTCTACTTTTGATGGCAAAACAGGCCTCACTCATCGAGGCATGGACTCCACTAGAACTCTGAAGGTGCATTGTGGCATCCTGCACCAATACGTTTGCAGCAGATCCTTTCATTCCTGTAAGTTGTGAGGTGGGGCCTCCATGGATCAGACCTGATTGTCCAGCACATCTCACAAATGCTCAATTGGATTGACATCTCGGGAATTTGGAGGCCAAGTCACCACCTTGAACTTGTTGTTGTGTTCCCTAAACCATTCCTGAAGCATCACACTGCCACACTGCCTCCGCTTGCCACTTTTCAATGGTCATAATATTATGTGAAGTTGCAAATATATGTTTCACCGGGATCCAGATCTTATGCTGGGAACAATTAGAAATTGCAGGGACTCACCGGGACACCTTCTCCGACTTATGAGTAAGCACTCCTGTGAGCGTGAAACGCATTAAATCTTACCTAATGATTGCGTAATATATACTTCAGGGTGCTTATGTGCTTCCTGTCCACTATTGGATTAACCATAATCAGGGTTTCCCAAGACATTTACCTTTAATTGTGAGATTGTTTGGTGCAACATGTCACTATAAAATGTAAAAACGTGTCTCCATTTCATATACACAGCGTTATTACACTCACTTGAGGATGTGATTATTATATTAATACTGGGACTCTGTCCAACGCTATCACAATTGTATTTGTGTACATGTATCTACAAAATGCATTATTGTGACTATAGGTACTGGCTTAGATCGTGTCCAGATGTGTGTATGCTAAATAATTTGTGGGAGATTTATTACATACTGACCTTTTAAGTATGTCTTTATCTCTCTTTTTTGTTACATTTTTCATATTTTTTTTTAAATGACTCTTGTAATTTCTTTGTCTGTCATCCACCTGGTGTTAAAAGGTTGTGGGAGGGTTTAGGTTGGTATACAGGTACATGGGGATTATGTTCAACCTATAAATAGGTTCTTATGCATGAAATATGTTAGGTATTTAGTTTGCTGCACAAAATAAGGGTCCTAATATGATTATTACAGGTGTCATAGAAGAAAGATTAATCCAGAGAGAGGGACTACAAGAATGATGAGTAATTGAAGCCGTCCCTCATTTAGACCATCTGGTGTTAGACTATGTAGTTTATAAATCCACTTTGATTTCAACTATAAAAGTCTATGAGAGACGGAAGTCTCTCTTTCTGACATTAGTCTATAGCTATAAACCATAAGCAGTTGGTGTTAGAATTATAGCATGTTTTTACATGTCGCAATACTTGAAGTTCATATTTATCTGAGACAGAATTTACATTTTCCAATGTACGTCGATGAAATTCTCATATTGTTTTTCCAGCATATTGTAAGCCACAATGGCAATTAATTAGATATACCACAAATTTACTCTTACCATTTAGGAAGGTGTTAATGGTATAAGTAAAATGTAGTTACACGCCTTACAATTACCACATCTGTTGCAGCCCTATGCTATGTACTAGCATGTCCCACGGATTTTTCTCTACGGGCCGTTACCAATGCATTTTTTGTTATCACTCTTTCTAGTAGGGTTTCTGATATTAGTTTTGGCCAGTATCGGTCCAGAATTGTTTTTGTATGTTCCCAACCACATTCAATTGTGCTGATACATCTAATTATCCAATTCAGACTTTACAGTTTTTTCTCCTGTGAGTGTAGTTTGTGAATTATTAATGGCTCGCTGATATGCTTTATTTAGCCATCTTGATGGATACCCTCTGGCTTTGAACATGACTCTCAGTTTATCTGCTTCTCTCTGAAATGATTCCAAGGTAGAGCAGTTTCATTTGGCCCGGAGATATTGTCCTATTGGTATGATTCTGCGTAATGGTAGAGGATGGTAACTTGATCATGACAGTAGTCTATTGGAGGTTGTCGGTTTGCTATACAGATCTGTTAATATGTTACCTTCATTGTCTTGTGATTTAAGTAAATCTAGAAAAACTACTTTATTTTTGTTAGTAAGTTTCAGGCCTATAGAGTTTTCATTCAAGTACTTCTCATCAATGTAATGTATCCAGAGATGAATGTAATCAGTGTAAAAGGACGACATACTGGTGAAGACCATGTTTTCCTCCTACCACGCTAAGTACAAGTTGGCATAACTAGGGGCACAGCGTGTCCTCATCACCGTCCCTCGAATTTGTTTATATTAAATGCCATTAAAGATGAAAAAATTATGCGTTAGAATACATTTTAAAAATGAGAGGAAAGTTTGATGCCGGTCTTCTCAATAATATTTACTCAGCCAGTAGTTGCATGCTTTTATGCCAGTGTTATATGGTATATTGTTATACAGAGCTTCAACATCTAGACTGGCCGGATAAGATTTGGTTGGTAGTTTAATGTCCACCTCTACTACTCACTGTTTCACCTGTGTTAGTGTCCTGTTCCTTTTTCACTAATGTCCATCTCTGAATGGTCTGAGACGTGTGTCGAACACATGAAGGGGTTGATTCAGCCATCGAGCGTATCATCCCATGCTTAAAAATACTGATGTTTTGCATTAGTGAGTCATTGCCTGAGATGATCGGTCTGCCCGGTGGGTGAGATACATTTTTGTGAACTTTTGTGAGACAGTAAAATGTTGCAACAGTTGGTGATTGAGTGTGCATAAACTTGAATTCTTCCCTTGTAATTGACAGGGCATTATTTACAATTGTTCTCAGGGGGATAGAATAGTCTGGTGTTTGCATCTTTTGCTAGTCTACAATACCCTTTTTTATCTGAAAGATGTATCATTCTCATGTCTATTTAGTTGGAGTTGTTCATAATCACTATATTGCCCCCCTTACCAGCCGTTTTTATTTTGATCTCTTTATTTTGGATTAGTTCTTTTAGAGCTTCTTGTTCGGAGAGAGACAAATTATTTGTCCAATCCAGCTTATGTGATGTAGTGTTTTCTAATTCTTCATTGACCAGTTTTGTGAATAGGTCAATGCTTGAAAACTCTGACACAGGAATAGTACATTTTCTTTTTGATTTTAAGTCAGTGAAAGCAGTATCATCTGTAGTTTGCTCCTCTAGTAGTGATGCAAGTGTTTTTAAACATGGTGCATCCTTTGCTGTAAAGCCCAAGGATTTGGCCTCTTTGATTTCCTTACTTTTGAAATGTACATGAAGGGTACATTTTCTAGCATATAAGTGGATATGCTTAACCCAATTAAACTTATTGAATGTGGGGCGTGGGACAAAATAAAGACACTTATTTAACAATGAGATGGGTCTATTCTTCAATTTAAATGATGATAGAGTAAAGATTTAGTTTTAATTTAGTTTTTTTTTTTGCTTTTCTTTTTGTATCCCCAGACTTTCCTGTCCTGAAGTCTTTCTTTTGGAGAGGGGTTCCCCTCCAATCTGTGTCTAAAAAAGATACATTGGTATTTTTTAAGAATGCCTTTAGCTGTATGGGATGGTGTCGGGTACTAGAGGCGCTATTGGTTGTTATGCTGCCCTGTGTTTTGTTAATTTCAGTGCCTGAGGTTGTTCTTTCTCTGTTTTGAATTCTTGAATGTTTTTTAGTTAATGTTCAAGCTTTAAATTAGTTTCTGACAAATTCTTTTACATATTTAATTAGAATACTCTTGAATGTAAATGGGCACTCCAATAAGTTATTCTTCCATTTGACTAAGATTCCATTTCTTGTAATATGTTGAGCTGGTTTGATATTAGTGCGTAAGCCTCTTGGGACAAATTGTTGATCTACATATGTCTGTAAGCTGTTGACCTCGCACCAAGATTTAATCTGTTTCTGATATAATCTTTGAATCTGCTTAAAACAGTTCTTATGTTCTTAATATTTAATTCTGGTGAGATTACTAAGGGTACTGTGGAAAAGACCTGAGGATCTTCTGATGTCCACATTCCTGGGTCTAGCACCCCAGATAGAATATATGCCATTTACTATACTTTCTACATTTGTAACACAACTACTGAGATTCATGTTAAGCTGCTGTGTGGTGCACCATGGCAAGATCATCACGTTCTGACCCCAAACATTCTGAAAATACCATTAAGACCAAACACAATATAATGGGAGCTTTTAGCTTGATGGAAGAAGACCACAGTACAAGACAGAGTATGGGCGCAATATTATCATTATGCATGGTAAAAGGTAAATTCTCAATCACAATGATACTGCCTGCACCTGAAGTCACCTAGAATGTGTAGTTATTACAAAAAATAGTGGATTTTCATTCTAACTTTCTAACTCTCTAACTGCATTTGGTAGGGATCATGTGTTGCACTTCACAACAAATCCTCACATCCCCTCACATCTTTGATGTATTTCTAGTCTCTTTGACCAAAGTTTTTCCCATGGGACATATAGCACTTTTTACATTGCAATATTAATACAGCCATGACTGTAGCTTGTAAAAATATGAACTTCATTCATCTCTGTCAATATAAGGGGAAACTGTATTGATTCTACAAAAGCCATAACTTCAGCAACATATTACAGAAAAGTAAAGATATACTCCAAATTATTTTCAAATTTTAACTCTCTTTGTGTATTACCCTATATTCTCTTTGTGTATTACCCCATATCGATTTTTCTGATTGAATTAGTAGCACCCCTTTTTCTCATCATGTTCAGAGTTTTTGGAACCAAGGGTAACCTGTTTATTATCTTATAATGGCATTCTAACATGTTTAAGCATTCAATGGCCCTTCTGAGTTCCTTTAGGGAGATGTACCACTGACTGGACTGAAATGTTTATCCTGTATCCATCTCCCCAGGCCCGCCATCAGCGGGTGACGGGCGATATTGTCGTCCTGGGCCCGGTGGGCCCGGATCACGCCAGGTAAAAAAATTAAAAAAAAATCTCCATTAAAAGCCGGTCGGCGGCTGTGAGGGAAGCATTGTGCGCTCCCCTCCAGCCGTGGGGCTTCAATAAAGTTTGTTTTAAAAAAAATGTGATCAGAGGTTTTTATTTTTGAAAGCCGCCGACCGGCAGAGCAGCAAGGAGGTAAGTACTGGGGAAGGGGGGGGATGTGGGTGGTATATAACGAGCATACTGAGGAGCACAATCCTGGCATATTGAGGGGCAAAATCCTGGCATATTGAGGGGCAAAATCCTGGCATATTGAAGGCCTAAATCCTGGCATATTGAGGGGAAAAATCCTGGCATATTAATTGGCATAATCCTGGCTTATTAATTGGCATAATCCTGACATATTAATTGGCATAATCCTGGCATATTAATTGGCAAAATCCTGGCATATTAGATGGCATATTGAAGGGCAAAATCCCTGCATATTGAAGGGCTAAATCCTGGCATATTGAGAGGCAAAATCCTGGCATATTGAGGGGCAAATTCCTGGCATATTAATTGGCATAACCCTGGCATATTAATTGGCATAATCCTGGCATATTAATTGGCAAAATCCTGGCATATTAATTGGCATACTGAGGGGCAAAATCCTGGCATATTGAATGGCTAAATCCTGGCATATTAAATGGCTAAATCCTGGCATTTTGAGGGGCAAAATACTGGCATATTAAATGGCACATTGAGGGGCAAAATACTGGCATATTAAATGGCATATTGAGTGTGTTCATTTTGTCTATTTTGAGATCCCTTACAACGTATTTTAGTGTTTTTTCCTGTAAATCTTGAAAGTTGACCATATTCAAAAAATCTTTGCCGGTCTTCTGACCCTCCGATATCATTGCCAGGGAGGTGACTGTTTGGAGATTCCTTCGATCTTCTTAAGATGTCCTTTTCTAGGAGTCTTCTATCTCCATGTTAATTTGCATTAACTTGACAGTGATGAATGATATTTGCCTCTTTGGACCCTCTTCAAATCCCTTTGCTGGGAATCTGTCATAACTAATTCATGTGATATGCCATCTCTGCTCTTCAGGTTTGTCTCTTGCTTCCCGATCATCTTCAGTTCCTTGCGTATGGTTAATGTGTGTTTACTGTACATTTGTGCAGGTTAAAGTTTGAATGAAAGTCAAGGAACTCACAAATCTTTCCTTTTTAAATCATTAAACTCATTCATAACTCATTCCATCTCCTCAATGGCTTCTAGTTTGAATGAACCAGCATCTTGATATTGATAAGATTGTAAAACAGCTGTCTTATAAAAACAGCCCTATAAGCAAGGACAGAGAGATGACTATAATGGCAGAAGAGAAAAGGGACTTACACTAATTTAAAGCTTTTTCTAAATCAGAACAGGTAAAGCTGCATTGTGACTGGCTGCTTAGTGTTTTGCTCCAGTTATAATACTGATAAACATGGTCAGTGACCAGCACACACACACAAATAAGAATAAACTAATGGCAGCCCCTCCTGTCTGCTATAAAATGCAGACTTACTAAAGCTATAAAATATAACTTGTAATAAGAATTGAATTAAAAAGAAGAATCTGTAGATACTGTGACCAGAGTAGTGCTGACAGGGGGGTACAGGGGCATTTGCCCCCTGGGCCGCTTTCTAACCCGACTCAATGGGCGGGGGCTGCACCACTTTTCACTTCGAAATACCCCAGTGTGTAGGTGATGGAGACATCTTCCACAGATAAGATTTTGGCCAGAATCAATAACTTAGAGTAAAAAGGCCCGAGGTCAGATACGCTCATATGTATGAGTGGAGTGTCTCTCAATCTCTCGACCTTCTCTGTCTTTCTCTCCCCTTTGGAGAATTATTTTTGGATTTGAGGTAGAGAAGGGACGATAAAAGGCTAGTGTAAGCTGGGTAAAATGCATTTAGGTCCAACCACTGCGCTATCTGTCTCTGTGTTTGGTCTGCCTTTCTATCCAAGTGTCTTAAAGGTTCATCACTATCTTTACCGTATCTGTCAGCATGTCTATCTTGCCTGTTTATCTGTGTCTATATCTGATGATAATAGGTGGGCCGGTGAATTTGCACCAGAGTATGTTAAGCAGTTTTTTCCCCTGTTGGGAAAAAGTTACAAGTCCTCCCCCGACTGTGACGGTGTGTATTGAATAGTTGTGGAGAAAAGTGTTTAGTACCCATTAATCTGCTCTTTATTATCAGTTTCAGCAACTTCTAAACTGCCGCAGTTGTAGGTAGATTTGGAAGCCTTCCTGGCTGGGAACAGGATGGAGCAGTGTATTGTAATCTCATTGAAGAGCATTTTGAAGGTTCTGTGCAGTGTTATTTTTGTTATTAAACCTGAGTTAGAGAGGGAACCTGTGATGTAAAGGCATCTCTCTCTCTCTGTCCTTTCTGTGGAGTCTCTCTCTCTTTCTGTCCTTTCTGTGGCGTCTCTCTCTCTGTCCTTTCTGTGGCGTCTCTCTCTCTCTGTCCTTTCTGTGGCGTCTCTCTCTCTGTCCTTTCTGTGGCGTCTCTCTCTCTCTGTCCTTTCTGTGGTGTCTCTCTCTGTCCTTTCTGTGGTGTCTCACTCTCTCTCTCCTTTCTGAGGCATCTCTCTCTGTCCTTTCTGTGGCGTCTCTCTCTCTCTCTGTCCTTTCTGTGGCGTCTCTCTCTCTCTCTGTCCTTTCTGTGGCGTCTCTCTCTCTGTCCTTTCTGTGGCATCTCTCTCTCTCTCTCTGTCCTTTCTGTGGCGTCTCTCTCTCTCTGTCGTTTCTGTGGCGTCTCTCTCTGTGTCCTTTCTGTGGCGTCTCTCTCTCTCTCTCTCTGTCCTTTTTGTAGCATCTCTCTTCCCCCCTTCCCCCTTAGTGTCTTTCACTTCCTCCCCTTCCCCCTGTAGTGTCTTTCACCCCCTTCCCCCTGTAGTATTTAACCCCTCCCCTTCCCCATGTAGTCTTTCACACCCTCCCCTTCCCCCTGTAGTGTCTTTCACCCCCTTCCCCCTGTAGTCTTTCACCCCCTTCCCCCTGTAGTCTTTCACCCCCTCCCCTTCCCCCTGTATTGTCTTTCACCCCTCCCCTTCCCCCTGTAGTGTCTTTCACCCCATCCCCTTCCCCCTGTAGTGTCTTTCACCCCCTCCCCTTCCCTTCCCCCCTGTAGTGTCTTTCACCCCCTCCCCTTCCCCCTGTAGTGTCTATGTCTCACTCACCTTGCTTCCTCTGCTCCCCATCCCGCCGCCGGAACTGCTGCTACGACATCCGCGGCAGCAGGCGAACTTCTTAAAGCGGTGACGGCCGCCAAATTGCTTAAAGTGGCCCACCGCAACTTTAAGCAATTCGGCAGCCGTCGCCACATTAGGAAATTCGTCTGTTGCCGCCGGTTGTTGCAGCAGCCGCACTCTTAAAGTGGCGGTCCCCGCCGATTCACATTAACTGGCCAGGGCGGCCCCGGGGCAGGCGGTGAAACAGTTTTCCCTTTAACATTAATATTGCTGCCTGCCACGCAAATAAAATACATGTCCCCCTCCCTCCCTGCACAGAGAAGGAGAGGGTGGCAATGTTCAGAGTGGTCTCACAAACCATGCTGTGCTGGCGCTTCTGCTGCTGACAGTGGGGGCGTAGTGGTGCGGACCTATTCCAAAGATAATAGTGTGTGGTCCATGAGCAGTGCAAAAAAAAACGAATCACCATGAAGGCGGCATGCTACCCCTTAAAGTGCTGACGCTGATGGTTAGTGTAGCAGGGGTCTTAATGCTGCTACACACAACATACCGGCAATGTTAAGCTCCTCTGTCACCTCAAAGGCAATAAGGTGAGTTGAGCACCCGCAAGGCCCTCGCAAGCATGAGGCCTTAGGCAACCGCCTAACTCGCCTAATTAGAGAGCCGCCTCTGTCTGGCTCACTAGATAACATTAGGAGTTCTTCTGAACCAGTGCCTGGCTCACTATATAATGAGCATAGGGGGGGACTACATACAAAGTTAGACAACTAGAACTGAGTGATACATAAGGTATAGAGTTCTGCTCACAAGCTTACAATCTACATATATATATTCATAGTTCATGGTATATGAACATATAAATATACACAGCAGCTGGAAGGAGGCCAATGTCTCCACGCAAAGGTCTCCTCTAACCTGCCTCGTTTCCACTCAGGGCTCATCAAGAGAAAAGCCCCAATGAGTCCAGAGTTGATTAATTTATAGCAGAAATGGCACTTATTCTTTGTATACCTTTTTTTTTAAAAAGATTTAGAGGAACTCTGTCAACATAAACTTTGCTTATACTGTGAATGTAGAGAATAAAAAAAAGATCTATACATTGTGTTAGCAAAATGGCATGCAAATGCATAAAATAAGAGAACAATATGTGGTGAGTCCTGCTTACCTTGTGGCTTGATTTACAAATTACACATCCCCCTTTGAAAATGAGTTAATTTGCATATCAATCCAAAGGTGATGCATAAACAGAAGACACCAAAACACATAAAAAGAAAAACAAAACAAATTTAAACCCTAGTGTAGTGTTCTGTAAACCCTGGTTGTGTACTTTGGGGTTAGGGTGGGGGATGTCCTGGTTCATGAATGTTACCAGGCAACCACTAACCTAACTCATAATATAATCTTACCTTTCACATTAGTGTTGGGTGTCCAGGGACAATTTTTGACAGGAATGCTGGTTTAAGACAGTTCCTAGGTGACCTTAATTAACACTAAGCAAATTCTTGTGGCAAATGGAGGTCTGTCCTCTGAAAATATAATTACTCTGCACTGACCAATTCCATTTCCATCCACTGTATTATCCATTAGACAAATGCATATATACAACTGACATGTTTTGCAAGCTCAGAGCCTGTGCAGGTCTGTGTTTGTCTAAAACTGTTTCAGTAAAAACCTTCTTTAAAATACTGTATAAAATATGTAAACAGGAAAACCTTGTTATAGACATCTCCTTTTTACAATATCCATAAGATGTTTGATTATTTTAGCTGCTCTGTTTACTGTTATTTCTATTCATCCTACATATCCCCCCCCCCCCTGACATTTATTCAGAATAACCTGTGACAATATAATTTATTCTTCATCCTCCGCATACAAGTGTACCACAGCAGAGATATGCCTGTTCTCTCCAAAATGCTGCATTGGCATCTCTGTAATTAGCACTTTTCAATGCTTTCTATTTGCCAGTAAGGACTTAATGATATGGTATTTTCACAGATTAAAAAAATGTAAGAAGATTAGAGTCTATTATACAAAGTGTAACATTCACATGCAATTAATTAAAGTGAGACGACAGCTGCTGCCTGTGCACATCTCCCAGTAGCCTGGTATTCTTTGGTAGCCTCAGATTATTCAAAAACTGGATCTTATTTACAGACTCTTCATTGAGACTGAGTTTGGTCTAAACCAGGGGAAGGGGGAACCTGCGGCCTTCCAGATGTTACAGGACAACATTTCCCTTACTCCTTTGCCAGCCTCTTAGCTGAAAGAGCATTATGGGAGATGTAGTTAATCAGCAGCTGGAGAGCCACAGGTACCCCACCCCTGGTATAAACAGAACATAATCTTACTACCAAAATTTTATGTCCAGAATATTTACTATTACCTTAATAGAGAAGTTCTGGAGCAAATTTCAAAAAAAATCTGTGGGAGCATGTGAACATGGTGTCTTTTGTAATTGGTTCCAAATAGATGAATACAGCTCACTTCAGTAAAATTATATCTAGTCATTTTCAGAATGTCAGTAAAGTAATGTTGTAAAGTAATTATTCAACATATGCTGGAAAATTCTAGACTGCTGCCATTTCCACCATTCACTTACATTTTCTAATGTTATTACTTGGATTACTAGCATGTTGTAAAGCATTAATGTAGATCCACGCATAGCCCTATTGTAGTACACTGCAAACAATAGGATGTCCAGTTTTAAAAATGTTTGTGAAACCTGATATTGATCAGTAAAACAGACCTAACTCTGTACAGAAAATCATTTGTTTCACTACACTAGGTTTTACCCTATTCATTTTATTTGCTGTGTCAGACTATTTGTAGCCTGTAGCTAGGGTTGCCACCTTTTTGTTAAAAAATTACTCACCATGCTGCTGCCTTCATAGACTTTACAATAATTGACTCTGCTTCGTATGCTGGACCATTTTAATGATTAATGGGTCTAATGCACAGTGGTTTCTTTCCACTAAGCAGTGTTGGGAAGTGATGGAGTTGCAAAATGTTGCCCCAAAAAAACAGCGGAATGTTTCCAGCTCTGCTAGTTTGACCTATGTTGTGAAATGCCAATAAACCTCTGCTTACTCTTCAAGCCAATGTTGCTTGGTCCAGTCTCCCTTTAAAGGATGATTCTGGGAGGTTCGTGAAGTATGTTGACTATGGCTGGTTAAATTCGGCTCATTATTCAAATGTGACACTTTTGGACTTTTATGGAAAAAAATATATCAAAAAATCCTGTATGGAATTAGGCTTTATTATAATATATTTATTTTTTTATATTATACCAGCAGCAAGGTTGGGGAATAACTGGGAATGCCTTAGGAAAACTCCTTTCCTAATTAGGCCTAACTAATGATGTACTTGCAGACCTTCTGGGCCGTAGCATAGTACTAAAAATGCTACACATCAGTAGACAAAATATTTTATAACTCTGCTGGGATCATTTACCATGGGAGACCTAATTCTGATTATACTACAATTCTATATTGCAGCTACTAATTCCAGACAGGGCATTAAGATCCTGGGTTTTTATGTATCATTGCAGAATGGTGTGATTTGAGGTTATATGTTAAGAATAAAAAGCACTTAAATTTAACATAGTAATAGGATTAATTAATTATCTTTTGCTGTTATAGCATATTAGAGCACAGACATGCTTGCCTACTGTTTCGTCACTCAGTTACAATTAGGAGACATATTCTATATACAGGTGCTGGACCAAAAAAGGCACAGACCTCAGCCCTATGGCAGATGTTTGTTGAACTGATAAATGTTTCCATAAATATCCAGCCATAGAACTGGACACCTGGCTCTGCTGTACCAGGAAACGTGACTGGTTCAATGTCTAAACACTGTAGTTTATTGTATGTATGTTCCAAACAAACACAGAATGTGACGTCAAATAAACAAGGCAAGCGTTGGGAGGCATGCAATAGCAGATGTAAGCAGAGATGGAGTTAGGAACGCTTTAGCCCTTCAACACCATATAAGGTTGATGCACTGTGCTCCGATCTGGCCCCGAATTGAGGAGAAATCTGCAATTTGGCTAATCAGTATGGGCGATTACAGCACAAAATCTGCAATTTCCACCAGTTTTGGGTTGGATTTTGATCACATTCAGCTCAAGGGGGGGGGGGGGGGGGGGGGAGGGGTGTCAGACAGCAAAATCATATAGATTTTTCTTACTCTTAAGGGAAGAAACCCCCCTGAAGTTAGAGTTACTAGATATTAGCTGGAGAATTGATCTAAAAAGTTCATGAAATGTACAAAAAAATATTTTCTTCAAAATGAGTAAAAATGTTAAATTACATGTTAATAAAAATTAAAATAAAGTAAAACTAATAGATAATAGGAATTATATTAATGTGTATCTATGTGTGTGTATATATATATTTATAAATATATATATGTATATATATATATATATATATATATATATATATATATATATTACACACACAAAGAGCCAAATGCAAAAAAAAGGGTAGACGGCACTCCTTATACAAAAATGAGTGCCCCGGATGCAAACACGACCACATAAAGACTATATATATATACCAAAACATTACAAATACATTTTTCATTGGCATGGTAATAGTTTCAATATGCCATCAGTGAAGAGATTGGGTACAAAATTTGGGGCTCCCTGAGCCAATTCTATGATATGCTAGAAATAATTAAAAATGAATTGAGGAAACCTACTTTTGGATTTATTTTTTTCATTAAAATTTGCTCACATTATTATTATTTTTTTTGTTACTGAACTGAGCATCATAACTAATACTAGTGCTGTATTCCATTCAGATAAAATATTTTGCCGCTTTGCATATTTATTTGTAGCTTAAAATTTGTAGGTGAAAATAACTCACGATATAGTAACAGCTGGTAGAAAGCTGGAACGCGTCCAAACATTTCTATCAGTTATAAATTACTATGCTCTACTTTTCTCCCTGTCTGGCTACGATAGAAATATAGGTATACCCTACCGTGACCTCACATCACTTCCAGAGTTCCGAAATATTTTAATTTATGTTATTTATTTGAAACAGTTAATAATAATCTTCTGCAAGTTTGATGATAAGCAATATTATAAAAGAGCGTTATGTTTTTTTTTCTGTTTTGAGGGACAATTGAAAACAGAGTTGCATTGCTGAGATGGGAGTTTTAAGGACTGCAGGTTGGAAAGGCCATAGTGAAAGACATATGGGCTTGCAGAGCTGATTGATTTTGTAACAGCTCCATGAACAGGAGAGACACGCTAAAGGGTAGAAATCCAAATGTTTCAAATATTTAAGGAAACTGTAGTTAGAAGACTGTGGGCAACATGCCAAGATTGCTGATGCACCAGTAATCTTACACCCATTTTTTAACAGCATGGAAAGAAGCAAGCAGTGAAAAATAATATAGTCAGTCACAGGCGGTGGTAAGGTATATAAAATTATCAAAATAATAAAATTGGATTTAAAAAAAATGCATTCCTTGTTTTTGCAACACCGGATTGCACCCACATGGCTGTGGTAAAGTATATATAATTATCAAAATAATAAAATTGTATTTAAAAAAAATGCATTCCTTGTTTTTATCTCCTTCCTGTGCCCCGTCACTCCATTTCTTCTGTCATTATTGCTCCTATTTCGCTTACCATTGCCCCCACATGACTTGCCACAAACATCCAGAACCCAGCTTGATATTGCCAGCACACCCAGATTGCAAGCTATATGCAGATTTACACCAGAATAAATCACAATGTCATGTAACACCTGGCTATCTCACTCCTTATGGAGCATGGCAGTGCATTGCAGCAGGGAGAAGGGCATGTGTTTGGGAAGTGCATAGACACTCTGGCCCGAATAGGATTGTTAGAGAACTCCCCAAACGAGCTTCGCCTGCATCCCCATGCTGTGAAAACTTAGGGCTTCCTCCCTATCATACCTCCCGCAGCGATGCCACTGGGCATATCTAATTATGCAGAAGGAAGAGCAATTTTAAACAATGATTCCTTCCAGCTTGCACATATTGTAACAATATACGAGGTTAAAAGATCATTTCTAATTATACAGCAGACACAGACGGCATTTGACCCAATTCTTTCTTCTTCAATGCAAGAGCTGTTTTATTGTAACAATATACTGGGTTACAGAATTGTATTTTGTTGCAATAAAACAATGTTTGCTAGGTAGAAGAAAGAATTAGGTCAAATGACTGAACAACTACTTCTTCACAATCAAGAATGATTTAGTTAGTTAAAAAGATGTTATAAAATATAGAATATTTCAAAAGTTGGCAAAATGCAAGACAATAAGAATGTTTTAAAGCTGTTGTGAATGAAGCAATCTTTTGTGAAGTTGGCAGAGCCATTTTAATTAAAAATTCTTCGTTCTTAAATTGTACAAACGTTGTTCTTTAATCTGCTCCATTTCTCTAACAATCTATTTCTGGTAGTAATTGGTTTGGGCATTTACACATTGTCCATTGTATAGGTTATTTGGAGGAGGCGTAAAGGATATAATGGCATGACATCCATAGGGCCAATTTTATTCTCTGCACATTTTAGGCCCAGATAACACAGGCAAACAACACAGTTATGGGACCATTTTACCTAAACATTGTTTACACTGTGAAGATTATTTATGCATTGTATTAGCAAAATTGCAAAAAATACTCATAAACTCAGAAATTGTGCGTTAAACATGTCTGTGGTGTCTGTTTATGACGTTACCTGTTGCTTCATATGCAAATAAACTACTTTTATTGGTAAAGGAGAATTTAGAATATCAAGCCGCAATCTGATGTCACAAACAGGAGACACAACAGACACATTAAAAAACATATGTTTCTCTTAATGCACTGCTCATTATTTTTTTTTTATTTTTTTATCTGTGATCACAATACAATGTTTACGTTACATATGCAAATTAAATTAACTATTAATTTGAGGTAAATAATGAGATATGTATTAGTAATGTAAAAAAAATGTGTGTAAATGTTGAAAAATACTTTTTTTTTAAATTAAAATAACAATGTGGTGCATGGGCAAGTCCTGTGGGGGCAGGGGCAAGTCCTTTTAGTGTAATGGCAGGTCCAGTGGGAGCTGCAATGTGGTGCAGTAACAAGTCCAGTGGGTTCTGCAATGTGGTGCAGTAACAAGTTCAGTGGGTGCTGCAATAACAAGTTCGTGGGTGCTGCAATGTGGTGCAGTAACAAGTCCAGTGCGTGCTGCAATGTGGTGCAGTAACAAGTTCAGTGGGTGCTGCAATGTGGTGCAGTAACAAGTCCAGTGGATGCTGCAATAACAAGTTCGGTGGGTGCTGCAATGTGGTGCAGTAACAAGTCCAGTGGGCAGGGCCGATCCTAGGGTCACGGGCGCCTGGGTGCAGGTTTTCTTTTGGCGCCTAAAATTGGGCGTAGTTATATTATGAACTCCTCCCCTTTAGACATGTCTGTTCCAGACGCCATTAGAGCACAAACTTTATTTTGATGTAAAGGACAAACACAAACTTTTATTTTAAATAAAGATATATATTTTGCCATAATACTGTGAAGAGGTTTTATTTATTTCTATGATGCTCAGCCAGCAACATGGGAGAGTTTTTGCTGGCTAGCAGAATGAGTTTTTACTACCGTTCCCATGATGCCCAACCAGCCAAAGTCTGGCTGAGCATCACTGGAAAAGAAGTACACAAGGAGCGATAAATAATATTCCACCATGCCAGTCACTCACGTGTCTCTCTCTCCCCATGCCCCCATGTCTTTCTTTCTCTTTCCCCATACCCTCATGTCTGTCTCTAACTTCCTATACCCACATGTCTCTCTCTCTCTCTCTCTCTCTCTCTCTCCCCACTCATACCCAATGTCTGTCTCTCTCTCTCTCCACTCATACCCAATGTCTGTCTCTCTCTCTCTACAATCATACCCAATGTGTGTTTCATAGGCTGCGTCGGCACAACGAGCGCGAACCAACTTAAATCTACGCATTCAGCGTAGATAACTCTCGTGAGTCTGTTTTATACATTGGCGCACATGCCGATTGCACCAGCGTGCGCCGTGTTTATACATGTCCCCCAATGTGTATATCTGATTATTGGGTGCACATACATAATTAAATACAGTCACATAATCACACAGTCATATGCAAGTATGCAGTTACACAGACACACATATATACAGTCAGACACACGCAGTCAGTCACATACACACAAACACACATATACAATCACATACACATACATACACATAAATATACAGTCACACATGCAGTCAGTCACATACACATACATACAGCCAGAAACACACATATACAGTCACACATGCAGTCAGTCACATTCACATACATACACACACACAGAAATGCTGTCGCCCTCCCTGCTTAATTACCTTTATGTGCAGGGAGGATGACGTTTTCGATGGCAGGGCCGCCACCAGGAATTTCAGGGCCCCTTATTGAACACATTTTCTGCCCCCCCCCCCCTACAATATCTCCCACTCGCCCCACCTACCCTCACAAGCATGTTATCCCGGTCTAGTGTAATATGGAGGGTGGTTGGAAGCAGTTGGTCAATATGCCAGTAATATTTTGCCCCTAAATAAGTCAGTATTTTGCCCTCAATATGCCATTCTTTTGCCATTTAATATGCCAGTATGTTGCCCCTCAATATGCCATTTAATATGCCAGGATTTTGCCCCTCAATGTGCCATTCTTTTCCCATTTAATATGCCAGTATTTTCCCCCTCAATATGCCATTTAATATGCCAGTATTTTTCCCCTCAATATGCCATTTAATATGCCGGTATTTTGCCCCTCAATATGCCATTTAATATGCCAGTATTTTACCCCTCGATATGCCATTCTTTTGCCAATTAATATGCCAGTATTTTGCCCCTCAATATGCCAGGAATTTGCCAATTAATATGCCAGAATTTTCCCCCTCAATATGCCAGTATTTTCCCCCTCAATATGCCAGGATTTAGCCCCTCATTATGCCAATTAATATGCCAGGATTTTGCCAATTAATATGCCAGGATTATGCCAATTAATATGTCAGGATTATGCCAATTAATATGCCAGGGTTATGCCAATTAATATGCCAGGATTATGCCAATTAATATGCCAGGATTTTGTCACTCAATATGTCAGGATTATGCCAATTAATATGCCAGGAATTTGCCAATTAATATGTCAGGGTTATGCCAATTAATATGTCAGGGTTATGCCAATTAATATGCCAGGAATTTGTCACTCAATATGTCAGGATTATCCCAATTAATATGTCAGGGTTATGCCAATTCATATGACAGGGTTATGCCAATTCATATGTCAGGGTTATGCCAATTAATATACCAGGGTTATTCCAATTAATATGCCAGGATTTTGCCAATTTATATACCAGGGTTATGCCAATTAATATGGCAGGGTTTTGCCAATTAATATGCCAGGAATTTGCCAATTAATATGCCAGGGTTATGCTAATTAAAATGCCAGGAATTTGCCAATTAATATGTCAGGGTTATGCCAATAATATGTCAGGGTTATGCCAATTAATATGCCAGGAATTTGCCAATGAATATGTCAGGGTTATGCTAATTAATATGCCACGATTTTGTCACTCAATATATCAGGATTATGCCAATTAATATGTCAGGATTTTGCCCCACAGTATGCTCGTTTGCCACCCTCCTCCCCCTGCCCCAGTACTTACCTCTGCTCTGTCTCCCACCGGGCTCAGGAAGCCTGCTTGATGTTGTCTGCAGAGGCTGATGTCAGCTGACATCCGGCAGAAGAAACTAGATGCAGGTGTCTGTCTCTGCAGACACCATCCTCCCTGCAGCCAGAGCGCGACGGGGGCGGAGCTTGCGCCCGTCGCGCTGTGCTTGGTGTGATAGGGAGGTGCGGTAACCGCAGGCGCTCACCTGCGGCTCGCACCTCCTTGTCACACTAATCACAGCGCGACGGGTGCAAGCTCTGCTCCCGTCGCGCTCTGTGATTCAGGCGCCTCTCCTCCCGTGAACCTGGGCGCGGTGCACCCGCCCAGGATCGGCCCTGCCAGTGGGTGCTGCAATGTGGTGCAGTAACAAGTCCAGTGGGTGCTGCAATAACTAGTTTGGTGGTTGCTGCAATGTGGTGCAGTAACAAGTCCAGTGGGTGCAGTAACAAGTTCAGTGGGTGCTGCACTGTGGTGCAGTTCCAAGTCCAATGGGTGCTGTAATGTGGTGCATGGGCAACTCCTGTGGGTGCAATATTTTTCTATGGGGCAATAATGAAAGGCCAGCAGAAGAACAGGATTGAAGGGGATTAGTGGGAAGGAAATAAAAACAAGAAATGCATGTTTTCAATAATATTTTTAATAAAATATTAAAAACAGATTACATGCAAAGTAGTATACTATTTAAACTCTTTTCCTATAGGTATTTAGACTTCTTAAAAACAATTAAGTTTGGGAGGTCGCCTTATAATCACGGTCACCTCATATTTGAGCAAATATGGTCATTTTCCTACAGAGAGCACTTTTGTATTAAGTATTTTTCAACATTACATACATTTTGGTTATATTTCTAATAATGCTTTCACTAAATATTTATATAAAATGAATAGTTGCTCTCCTCATTTGTATATGGATAGAGGTATTTCACACAGGAACAGGGATAAAGAAAGTGTCCATACAAGGTCACTAGTGTCCACGGTAAGGTCTGTGAAGGTCGGTAGAACTTTCCATTACAAAGTCTAACATATGTCCACCATGAACATTGGTGGCGCCTACACTGGCACAGAACTGAGCAGCATATATTTAGCAGTGAATATATTTCTGTAGCACCATACCACACTGTTTATTGCTTGTCTAATCTTTATGTTACAGATCCCTTTTAACCTGTTCACACTTTAGGATGTTAAAGCCCAAGCCACCGTGCAGACGGCATAAAACATCCTGGTAACAGCAGCACAAACACGGCCTCTCGATTGGCCTCACTCTGACTGTCTAATTGTAGCTGACGCTGAAGTTGAGCGCTGGCTACATTTAGACAAATTGATGCTTGCCAGAAATTCCTGGTGTGGCCACGTCCACGTGACATCATCAGTGAGATTGCCGGATGTTGGCAGTTCTTGGCAGTGGCCCACTGGGTTTGTAAAGATCTTAATCAAGTCTCTACTTGTGGGGACAGTTACACAATCAGCCATTAAAGGACAACTGTAGCAAACAAATTACATTATGTTTAATTGAAATATTCTATCACATATAGATGATTTATAAAGAAATTATTTAATGAAAAAATACACATTAAGTGCCACATTAAGCCTTCTTTATTCCATATTGTTCTCTCAGGGGGCAGACATGTTGTTTAGAATCTTGGGTCAGATCTTCACTCACCTTGGTTCAGATGAATAAAGATCTGACCCATCTGACCAAAGATTCTAAACAAAATGGTTGCCTCCTGGTAGAGCTATATGGAGTAAAGATGACTCAATAAGGTACTTTATTTGTATTCTTTTGTTATAGCATTTCTATATAAACTGCCTACACTTGATGCCATCTTTCAATTAAACACAACTTAATTTTTTGCTACAGTTCTACTTTAAGCAGTTAACCTTTTTTCTCCCCAGAATCAATGCACTCGCTTTCTGCTATGGGAAGAAAATATATGTTAGGCATGTAGAGGGGAAAATAAATGATAAGTGGGAAGATCGTTTTGAAAATGTCAAAGTGGAATACAAACCACGAGCTAGTGACCGCACAGAACACAATGCAACTCTATTCAACCGCTGGTACGACTGCACTAACGCTTGTCTGCATTCAATGCATTGTGTGTTTTTGTATGCTTAAATAGGTTTGTGTATGTATGTCTTTCCATAGTATTATATATCTGTATGCATGTATGTTTATCAGCATGACTGTATATATGTGTATACTACTTGCATACTACTCTCCAAATAAGAACGAAAAGCAGCGGAGTGTGACCAGCAGATGCAAGCAGCAGTCAGCAGGAGGTTCTTTTAATAGCAAGTCTCTGAATCAGTGTTATAAATGTATTTATTATATGAGACAGGAGTTCTACATCTTATTATAGTAATAAGAGCAGGCTGGCCCTAGGAACTCTGGGTAATTTTCAAATGAATTTGTGTAATTTTGTGCAATTTTACAATAATTGTAAAACATCTATAGCTGTCAAAGAACATAATGGGAAGACACTTTGTGTAACCCGTGTTACAAAATTAGCCCCCAAATCATAATACAAACAATGATGTGCCCAAGTACAGCAGAATTTAATATCTGCTATGTGGGGCATTGCATTAGCTGAGAAAGCTCAGTGGGCTACTGCACCATCTGTAGAATCTATGCTGAAGCATAACTAGAAACCACTGGGACTCCTACCCTGCCAGGCAGGCAAGTGAAACCACCTTGTGCCATCCATTCACAGCACCAGTAGCGACACCTGTGGTTACGCCACTGTATGTGAGTGTGTATTAGTGTTATGTGAGTGAGTTTTACTGAGAATTATAGGACTGTTTTTTGTGCATGTGTTTTATTGAGCATGTATTAGTGTGAGCATGTGTTAACTGCATATTATGTGAGTGTTCATAAGTCTTAAATGATTGTGTATTAGTGTTATGTGAGTATCTATTAGTGTGTGTGTGTGTATTAGGTAGTGTTATGTGAGTGTCTATTAGGGAGTGTTATGTGAGTATTTATGTGTGTATTAGAGAGTGTAATTTGAGTGTTCATTAGTGTGTGTGTATTAGTTGTGTATTGGGGAATATTATGTGAGTTTGCATTAGTGTGTATTAGGTAGTGTTTCGTGAGTGTGCATTGGTGTGTATCAGGGAGTGTTTTGTGAGTGTGCATTAGTGTGTATTATGGAGTGTAATTTGAGTGTTCATTAGTGTGTATTAGAGAGTGTTATGTGAGTATGTATTAGCATGTGTACTAGGGAGTGTTATGTGAGTGTCCATGAGTGTGTATTAGAGTGTGTATTGGGGAGTGTTTCGTGAGTCTGCATTAGTGTCTATTAGTGAGTGTTATGTGAGTGTGCATTAGCATGGGTATTGGGGAGTGTTAAGTGAGTGTGTATTAGTGAGTGTTATGTGAGTGTGTAATAGTGAGTATCAGGTGAGTATGTATTAGTGTGTGTGTGTTAAGGAGTGTTATGTGAATATTTATGTGTATATTAGGGAGTGTAATTTGAGTGTTCATTAGTGTGAGTATGTATTAGTGTGTGTATTAGGAACTGGTATGTGAGTGTGCATTAGTGTGTATTACGTAGTGTTTCGTGAGTGTGCATTGGTGTGTATTAGGGAGTGTAATTTGAGTGTTCATTAGTGTGTATTAGAGAGTGTTATGTGAGTATGTATTAGCATGTGTATAATGGAGTGTTATGTGAGTGTGCATTCGTGTGTATCAGTGTGTGTATTGGGGAGTGTTACGTGAGTGCATTAGTGTGTATTAGTGAGTGTTATGTGAGTATGTATTAGTGTGTGTATTAGGGAGTGTTATGTGAGTGTGCATGAGTGTGTATTAGAGTGTGTATTGGGGATTGTTACGTGAGTCTGCATTAGTGTCTATTAGTGAGTGTTATGTGAGTGTGCATTAGCATGTGTATTGGGGAGTGTTACGTGAGTGTGTATTAGTGAGTGTTACGTGAGTGTGTATTAGTGAGTATCAGGTGAGTATGTATTAGTGTGTGTGTTAAGGAGTTTTATGTGAATATTTATGTGTATATTAGGGAGTGTAATTTGAGTGTTCATTAATTTGAGTATGTATTAGTGTGTGTATTAGGAACTGTTATGTGAGTGTGCATTAGTGAGTATTAGGTAGTGTTTCGTGAGTGTGCATTGGTGTGTATTAGGGAGTGTAAATTGAGTGTTCATTAGTGTTAGTATGTATTAGTGTGTTTATTAGGAACTGGTATGTGAGTGTGCATTAGTGTGTGTTAGGTAGTGTTTCATTAGTGTGAGTGTGTATTAGTGAGTGTTATGTGTGTGAATTAGGGAGTGTTATGTGAGTGAGCATTAGTGTCAGTATGTATTAGTAAGTGTTATGTGAATGTATTAGTATGATTGTGTATTAGTGAGTGTTATTATTGTGTACATGACACATGCATATACAATCACTTACAGACACACCCACCCACATATACAAAGCCACTCAGGTACACACACACAGTCATACACACTCACTCACAGACACACACTCATATACACATTCACAGACATCTACACACACACATACTCACACATAGACACAAAAACACTGATATACACACTCACAGACACACACAGTTACTAGAGAGGTATCAGTTGCATGACCCGTGACGGTTTCACTTTGAGTGTTGGGACATCAAATGACACATGGCACTAAGTGCGGTAAAAAACATACTCTGTAAGGGGCCAGCTCTGGAGAGAGGCAAGGAGCACAGAGTGAGGAGGAAAGCAATGGGGGGGAGGGCAGGAGGAGGAGAAGCAGATCGCATTTGTTTTCACCTGCTGCAATGTGCACACTTGGAGATAGGGTTCACCAGGCCACTAGTAGCTGTGGGCCCAGTAACAAGTCCAGTGGGTGGTGGGAAGTAAATAAAAACAAGAAATGCATTTTTATTATATATGAATAACAGTTTTACATGTGAAGCAATATTTTCAAGCAGAACTTTTTTTTCCCTCCAAGGTCATTTCACATTTAGGCTTTATTTTTCCCCCATAAATGTAAGATCCAACGTTGTATTCGAACAAATATTGTATGTATAATTATATATTGTAGAAATAATAGATGGATAGGACAAAGTACTAAGTATACTGGGGGAATCTAGAACTCAGAGGGTTAAAAAATAAATAGCACAATGTAATAAAAATAAAAGAACAGTATATGGCGTAAATGGTCAGAGTTACATAACCCCGAAAAATGTAAGTGGACAAGTATGATGATCTTGCAGTTTGTTTTCAAACAATGCTAAAATGTCCGATGTGTCTGCATCAATTTGGTGCCTGGGGTATTTCATATATGTACAGCTGGTTAATCTTATAAATTGGTATCACAGGGTAGCAGTGCACAAATCTGATTTTCTTTTTCATGATCGTAGAGAAAGAATGTAACCTGATTCAACTACATTCTTGTAGTTGATAATTGGATTTCTCACTTATTAGATGAATGTAATAAATGAGAACCTCTCTATTTCCCAAGTCCTCTAGAAAAAAGCTTTTTACTATATAATGTCATGTCATTTTAATGCAGTGGTAATTTTAATCTTAAATAGGAAAAATTGAATTATGTGTGCATTAGCCATTTAATTTGCAGTCTGGTGTACAGCTCAGTATATTCTATTTTTTTTTTGTTTTGGTATTCCCTGTGTGCTGTATTAGGATCTACCTGAGCTCAAATTACTAAGCTGTTCATTAGAATAATAAGGCATAGAGGCTGCTGGCTCTTCCTCTTTCTAGTATTTTAAGTCCACTCCTCTGTTCTTCCTCTCTCCCCTCCCTCGTCTCACATACTCTTGCATTAAGAGATGACTTTCTCAGTTTGCACTGAGACTCAGTTTGAACACAGGCACTACAGTATCTCACTCTTCTGGCATCTGAAATAGAGCATCGGACTCCCAGTGGATGTTTGTACAAGGATCACATCTGCTTCAGGAGTAGCATTTTCACAGATGAATAATCCATCTCATTCAGGAGTTATCACTGTCGTCCTAAGATTCCCTTAACGGGCAATAAAAGACTTTGGGGCTCTGGCTTGGTGTTGTCTGTGGAGTCAGCAAAGAAACCAGATTAGGATTTGATACCCAAGGAAGCAGAGCTACAGTGATTTGTTTGAAACCTTGGTTGACTTGTATGCATTTTGCTGTCATAGAGAAACAAGAGTTATCAATGTACCTGTGGTCAAAAAGTACAGTCTAATGGTATAAAGAGATGAGACCAGATGATATCAACCCTCGTACAGGACTGGTGGTGGCCTTGATGAGCATCTTTCTTGTGTTTGGGTTTATGTTTACTGTTTCTGGATTCAAAGGAGAGATGCTAGGACCTATACCCTTAATTGCTATAGGACCAGCTATTTTTCTTCCAGGTGTAGCTGCTATTGCCCTCACCAGAAGGACAGAAGGGTGTACAAAGTGGCCATACAAGAGGTATGCCTGCTGCAAGAAAGGGAAGGATAAAGAGGACGTTGAGCTTCTAAAAACCCCTTCAGACATGGAGTCGGGAAAAGGAAGTTCTAATGAGCTGGACAGGAAGGGAGAATCAAAGGAGAAAGGAGAGGACATTGACTCTGGCAAAGTCGTCACTATAGGTGATGCTAGGACGCTTGTTAGTAAAATGGAAGAAAATGAGGTACTGAAGTACATGGAACAATGCTATTCCACAAACACATTACCAGGTGGGTCAGAGAACCACACCACTTCTGTATTTGATAAAACATTTTCCTCAGACAGAATTATCTACACTGCAACAGAGGAAAAAGTTACTCTTGATCCTAGGGATAGTGATGCTGTTGTCTGTCCTCAGAAACAAGAGAGTCCTTATAACAGGTACTGCTGTTATGTGAAACCTACAGAAGTGAACTGGGACCAAGAGACAATTGTTTAAACCCTTTATATATATACACTGTATGAAAATGTTTGCACTGCATGACAGATCTGGTCTCTGTTGAAAACAGACCTGGCACTTATGCTCACAATTTTTTTTTTCTTCTGAAGCATTTTAAGTGAGGACCAGCATGTGAAGGGTTCTGAGTCATATCTTTCCTTTTTCTATTGAAATGGACCAATTATTCTTTTACATCTTTAAATACAGTGCCTTGATACAGAGTAGAACATCAGAAACAAGTGCATTGAATGTTACCGAACAAACAGGATTGCAGGACATGGGAGCTGCACAATTCAAGAACCTTTGTGTCTTGGAGTCCGTTGTTGCAATAATAATTTATTTTATAAATGATTTATGATCCCAAATATAAGATTACTCATTGATGAACAGGTTACGATTATTCCTGAAAGGTACTTTAGTAAGTTCCACTTCAACGTTGAATCCTTTGCCCTGACATTTGTACAAAAGGAGAAGGTTTGGATTTTCGCTTAACCATTTGAATGCAAGTGTATACAGGGATAGCTGTACCATGGATTACACATGCTCCTGTAACTCAGTGGTTTATTTCTTATTTTTCTATCATTATTAGTACTGAATTATGTTTTGGAGATCTGCACAAAAGATGTGACATCGAAAATAAGAGGGCAAAACAAAGGGAATTGAGGTGCTCCTGTTAAAATGTCGACAATTTTGGTTTACACTTATTGTCTTAAACATATAATCCACCCTAAATTTGCTCATAATCCCTGGCAATGTTAGATGATCCTATTTACATATCTAGTTATGCATTTTATGAACTTGGATTATGACTATTATGCAATCTTTATTATTATTGTTATTATTATTATTGACTGTAATTCAGAATTCTAGACTGTAAGTCAATCTCTTATGAATAGTAAAATGTATTGCTTGCCTAAAAAGCTGTTGTATTGTTTGCATCATTCCAGATTTTTGGTATTTGTGTGTGTGTTTTAATCGTTTGATAGGTACAGGGGTTTGCTAAGCAGAATATTGCACACCCCAATTTAATTTCTACTGCTCTGGTGCAAATATTTCAAACATCCCTGCTCATGTGTGATTCTGCTAGAGAAGGATATGGCATGGGTTAATCTTACACAATTTTTAACAGCTTATGTATGCATTTTTACCCCATAATAAGGCAGTTTTACCTTTCCTTTGAAGGGCTTGTAAAATAAATTGTTTCTAAGTCTGCAGGCAATAAAAAAAATAATCAAGGTCAAAAGTTGAACAGGCTTTTAGATATTGAAAAGGGTAGGTGCCACAGAAATGTGGCTTACTTGGTGGCACAGGAGAGGTCCAAATAATCTGAACTGCAAAATAATAAACGTTTTAATAAGGCTTTCTAGAGCAGTGTTGGGAAGCATTCTAGAGACAT
The DNA here is from genome assembly GCA_036172795.1 of Pelodytes ibericus. Taxonomy (NCBI): domain Eukaryota; kingdom Metazoa; phylum Chordata; class Amphibia; order Anura; family Pelodytidae; genus Pelodytes; species Pelodytes ibericus. The sequence goes on from CM069860.1 coordinate 50,713,149, forward strand.
TGGGACATGGACTTTGGTGCTTAGAACAAGAGTGATTAAATGATTTGTTTACAAACCTCCTGACGTGCACTCCAGTTGTCATTGTGGCTGGTTCTACTGTTATTTTCTGAAGTGGGATTCACTTAGGTTGTATTACTTGCATGCATGTTGACATTTCAAAATTATGTTTCTATAGGAACCATGGACATTTTCATCTTAAAATGGAAAAAATAAAATGGTAATTTAAAGAACCAGTCTAACTTTAAAAAATGTATGCATATTACTTTGCAATTTACAACTCTAGATCTTACCCTTTCTGCTTCTTAAAATGGGCATCTTAAAAGAGCTCCTGTAGATATGCATGGGATGCACATGTTCTTAAAGGTGTATCTACAGCAATGAGCATGTGCAAATTTGAGCATCCAGCAGTATGGTGAGAATGTTTTCAATGCAGTTAGGATTGCTATTCAAAGTATGCTCAATTAATCAACAATTATGCAAACCTGAGCATGTAAAATAGAGCATGCTTAATGCAGAATGCTTCATCAAACAGAGACAATATAGGCTGAAATATTTCATATAAATAATGAACTAATACATATATATATACACACTCACATATATGTATATATACATCATAATAATAAATAAATATATATATATATGTATATATACATCATAATAATAAATATATATATATATATATATATATATATATATATATATATATATGCCGTATATATATATATATATATATATATATATATATATATATATATATAAATATAAATATATATAAAAATATACAAACATACATGCACTTTGCACCTACTGCCCTCAGGTTTATTTTTTGTGTACTAGTACTACCTCTGAAATTAATTAAAATACATATTAAAAAAAAAAATCTCAAATTAATATTACCAACAAACCTACAAATACAAGCCAGGTCCCATTATGCTAACTATTTGGGTGATTTATTCTTGAATCTTATATGTACATTATACTTTTTTTTAAAGATATATGTTTAAAATCCCTGCACAGAGCAGTTATTTATTGTCAGATGGTTTAGACTTTAGTATTTGTGCATTTGTATATTCGTTTGTAATATCTATTGTGTGTATTTTAATTAATTTGGTCATTTATAATTGTAGCTTTTTTAGCAGGTCACGTCAGTAGAAAGTGACGGTATGATAAACAGCACAACAGGGGTTATGTAAAAATGATGATGCTGAATCATATTCCTTAAAGTGACACTAAACTCCCCCCCCCCCCCCCCTTGTGCTTCTAAAGAAGGAAAGCAATGGTTAAAATGAGTCATTTACGCCCCATTTTTTTCTCCTACAGCTGTATGATATGTATACAGCTGTTTGATGGATTGTAGACATACAAAAAGGGGGCAAAACTCAAAAAGGGGTTAACAATCGAAAAATGATCTAGTGCAGAAGTGCTCTATTTTTCTGATCTGTTTATTGCGCTATAATTCTCCACCATCCTATTTCTGCCATGTATCTGTACCGAACAAGAAGTCACAATTTTTTAATAGAAAGTAAGGAATAAAAGTTGCACTTTTTAAGACACTTTAAGACAGCTTTATACATAGCTTAAATCCTGAGCAGCAAATATATCTCTAAAGGTATCATGGTAAGATTTAGACTTTGCACCATTAATCATACATAACCCATTAACCCATTGCGTTGGTTCTTAATTAAGTATTCATTTGAGTTTGGTGGTCTAGGTGAGGGCTCATTTTGACCACACTCGAACCCCATCAACTGCCTCTATCTCAACTCTAGCAAAAAATGATATGTTTCCAAGGTTGAGATGTGGTGAAGGTAATCAAATGGAGGTGGTCAAGTTTTTTACATACAACTTGATTCAACTCATTCAACTTCCCAATTTTAGTTAATACACCTGATGTGTAGTGAATAATAGCAAAAGATATGTTTTACTCCATTGTTATACGGGACTCTTTTGATATAAATGTATAAATGATTGTTAAGCTTATAGAAACTAGGAGCTACAAATATGTATCCTAATTCGCTTTATTAACTGAATGTGTTTTGTCTTTTTATACTGGGAAATATGGTTTGAAATAGATTTTAATATTCTTATTATTTTTGTACTTTTTATGCTGGTAAGTTGTTTTTATGAACTTTGTCAAATGAGACTTTATTACAAGTTGAGTATCCCTTATTTGAAATGCTGGGAATCAGCACTATTTCAGATAATGGATACTTTCGGTTAATTGATCATTTCGACAGCACCAGCCCTATAAATGTTCTACATTACCTAAATTCAATGTGAGCAACCTGAAGGTTATCTGAATTTACCCTTCTCCAAAAAACATTTTGGGGATTTTGGATCTTCGCATAAGGGATACTCAACTCTGTCAACCTAAACATTAGCTGTACTGTGAAAGTAGAGAATAAAACATTGTGGGAAATGATCTATAAGTTGTGTTAGCAGAATTGCAAGCAGATGCCAAAGAAAATATTTTTTAAATGTGTCTATTCTGTCTCCAATTTATGACATCACCTGTGGCTTTATATGCAAATTAACTAAAATGTGTAATTTTTATATCAAGCCACAAGGGGAAGTTATAAGGAAGAGAAACCATAGACTCATTAAAAAATTTGATTTCTCTTATTTTATGCATTTGTTTGCATAAGGATAGATTATGTTTTATTCTCTACAATCACAGTATATGCTATGTTTAGACTTAGTGTCCCTCTATGTTGAGGAAATTTCTTCCCACCACAAATCAGTGTTTCCTTTGTTATTCGTATTTCACTTTTTGGGTTCATACTGGGGTCTATTAAGTAAAATTGGAATTGCACACGAGTTAAGGTAAATATTTCATCTCAATGATTTAACTATGCATGAGGCTTGTATGATGACATTTTTGTAGCACTACACATCAATTACATAATAATAAATAAAGAGATCAGACATGCTATCAGTGGTGAATGGTCATGCCCATTATTATGGGTTTTAATTTACAACCAATTTTATAACCAATAGCATAATTCAGACCAGTAAAAACACAACCATATATTTATTAATCACATTTCCTTAAACCTGATTCTGCCCTCAAAGGCCAGGAATCAACCAAATTTGCAAATAATAATATTTTACCAATCCAAATCCCCCCTCCTGACAAACATGAGGATGAATGTAACTCCCTAATAAACTCACAACAAAATAAAATAACAATAAAAAAAAAGGGAAAGGTGGGAGGGAGGGAGCTGCTTAGTGATTAGCTCAGTGCCTCAGCACCAGTGATTAAGCTCTTTTCCGCAGTTACCTCAGACAATGAAACATAGCGCTGCCCAGAATAATGCTGTCACTATCCTCATGCTGCTAGCGCCAAAATTCCTAACCAATCACTGATCTTAAACTCCCCACACGCTATGGAACTTGCACGCGCTAACTCCAGAAGTTTCTATCTCCAGGCAGAACTGCTAGGCCTCACACGCTCTTAACAGCCCAACTAACCGCCATGTAATGTTAACCCTTTACGCACCTGAGTCCTACAGCAAGCCTCATGCTCCTGACTCTTTATGTTTTTACTGTCAGCTTGCATTGTGCATTGACAATCCTGGTCATTTTCTCTTGTAAGAAGAACAGAAGTTGGCCCTGCATAAAGCATCAATAAAAAAAGGTAGAGGATTTAAAGATTTAACTGTACATTATCCATGGGCAACCAATCACGTTTGGTCCTGCACAATGAAAAGTCCTGTTAGTGACTAGGCTCCATCATCCCACCAACTTAGCTTTACAATGTGCAGGGCCTGGTAAGATTCCCCTGTTAGAAAAGCTTTACTGACCATTGCTAATGAATATCTAAATCTTTAAAAATGCTCATGTTTTAAGCATTGCATGAAGTAGGGATTTTCACACTTAATGCCAAATTCACCTTTTAAGCTTGAGATTCCCTTGTCAAATCCCTCTTTCATAAATATATAGCCCTAAGTGAATATGCCCCACTACGTCTGATAAAAAAAAAAAATATTGTTTCTAAAACCTCTGTTGAACATGATTGAAGGCAATGGTGGTTATTTTTAAGGGGGGATTGTGGGGCAAAGTTCTAAATGTCATCCAGTCACCATGGAAACCAATCGAGTGTTCCTGCTGATTAGATCACTGTTACTTCAACCGCGAAGCAGGCCACGAAGCAGGCCACGATCCAGCTGTATGACAGAGCTTCACAGCCATAAAACTCTCAATAATGCAATACATGTGCACATTTGAAAATGGGCATGTAATTGTGTATAAATTACTTTATGTTAATTAAATACCTTGTTCACATTGTAATTGACTTCACTGATTATATGCCTACAGGTTATAAAAAAAAAAAGTTACCAAAAAAAGTTTTCACTGGCCTTTTTACAAATAAGCTAAATAAAAAATGCGGCAGTGTCAAACTAGGTAAAAATTGTATAATCTTAATATGGTGAAACAAAGGAAGACATGTATGAAAAAACCTTAATTGCTACTTTTGCAATTTACTATTTTTTTAACAGCAATTTGAGCAAATTGTGAATAAAAACAGACATTCATGAAAATGTATTTTAAATGTTTATAGTTGCACTTGTTAAAGCTACAAAATACACATAAAAAAACATAAACGTGAAAATAATCACAACATGTTACAAATAATTGATAACTGCTCTACAGTCATATATATATTTAACAGTTTGTTTCCCTCTGTACTGGTTTAATACAAAGTGTAATGGTTTCAGATGTCACCACATGGATTCCAGTTTGCAGGTGCACTAATGCCTTTAGCAGTTTTCTGTCTTAAAGCCAATTGAACTCTGATTCAGTTATCTCAAACTCTCTGGTAATGCTCTGAGCTGTGTTCATATGTCTGTTTAACTGTTTGTGTTCCTTTTATACCTTTCTTCCCTCTTCTCCCTACTTACATAGTATACTTTCCCCCTCACTTAAAACTGCAGGAAACAGGAAACTCTGTGTATTTAAAATAAGTTCATATCTGTCTGTTAGAATCAGGGCTGGCCTTAAGTGTTCCAGCGCCCTTTGTGGGAATCCCCTGTGGCGCCCACCCTCATGTCTGTCTGTCTCCTCTCCCTCCTCATGCCTGTTTCTTTCCTCTCCCTCCATGTATGTGTCTCTCCCTTCCCATGTTCGTCCCATTCCTCTTCCTTGCCATGTCTGTCTCTCTCCAACTCCCCCATATCTGTTCTCTCTCTCCCCCTCCTCCCCCATATCTGTTCTCTCTGGTGTAAGAGGGAAAACATAAGAGGGAGTTGAAGAGAACAGAGGAGGAGGGATAACAGAGGAAGGGGGAGGAGAGAACAGTGGAAGGGGGAGGAGAGAACAGAGAAAGGATGCCGCTCTGCTTCACATGGTGGGGGCGGAGCTTTACCTCTCACCCGGTGAGCTCCGCCCCCTCCCTGGATCCATCAGTTTGGCTGAGCAGAGGCCTATGAGGGGAGATCTTTTGATCTCCCCAGCCCTGCCTCAGCCGGCAAACTTTTTTTTTTTTTTCATGGCGTCCCCTGTGGTGTTGAGCCCTGTGCGCTCGCACAGGTCACACACCCCTCAGCACTGCCTTGGTTTGAATTCAAAATGGCAATTTCTCACAGCTGACAAGATTTCTTCAATAGTGTCAGCAAATTTCAGGTTAGGGTACTAAACGTTCAATTTATTGGGTGCTATCTATATATGCATTTAGTAAGATAGTTGAAAGCTTTATCTTTATTAGTATCCTGTAAATGGTATACATTCCATTGTTTTGCAGATTTAGTTGTTTTAGAACAGGCTGATTAAAAAATGAGCTGGAGGCCAATGTTAAGTTTATGGAGGAAATAGCACGACTGGCATTATTTTGAGGAGAAGGTGGCAGCCACTAAATGGCGATGCTGCCATCCCACAATACATATTGTGCAGATGGCAAGTTAAACATTGTTGAATGTGATTCACCATATGGGTTCCAGTGCATTTTTGTAGTTTTGATATAACCTAGAATGAAAATTCTTAAAAGTTCACCCCAGCCCCCAAATGCATTTAATGTATTATTAACTTGCTGCGTTATTTATTTTTCCATGAAAATGTGTGACATTTTTACCTAGAAAACCTATTAATTGGTGAACTCCCCCCAACTGCTGTCATTTAAAATGAATTAATTTAAATGTTAAATCAGTTGTAACAAATAAAGTATCTAATTGAGCCCTTTCCTGCTCTGTATCACACCATCCGTGGGCAGACATGTTGTTTAGAATCTTGGGTCGGATCTTCATTCACCATGGTTCCGATAAAGCAATATCTGACCCAAGATTCTAAACAAAATGTTTGCCCCCTGTTAGATCTCTTTGTAGCAATGATGGCTTAATAAAGTCATTTTATTCATTTATTAAAGCATTTCAATTTAAATTAGTTGCACATGCAATCTTTCAATAAACGGAGCTTGCCCAAGCAGAACAAGTTGCCCTATAAAATGAGAGAACTTTCAATGTTCTCCTCCTGGTATTATTTTATAAATAATTTAATAATTAATAATATAATTGCTTGGTTGTGTATGCACTCAGTAATATGGAAAAAGTCATTTTGCCTCATTTCCGCAGTACCCTTGTCAGTAAAATTTTATTGAATAGCCCCTTTAAAGTTACTGGTATCGACAAACATGTAGAGAAGTGCTAAAAAAGATTATAGTGACGTGTTGTATAGCAGATAAGATACTGCCAAGGTACCTTGATTTGTAAGGAGTGGGCTGGATCCATGAAATTGAATCTATCGATAATGTAATTAATGGATAATGAACATTCTTGGTAAGATAATTTTTGTTAATAAAAAATTAATAAAATATTTTGTTAGAATTCAGTAAACATTTCAGAAGGTGATTGAAGGATGACTGAACTCTTGTACCTAGGACTGATTGGTAGGTGATGAGAGATGAGGTGTGATCAGACGTAAGATAGCTGACAATCATTGGAAATGTTGTCCAAATAGCTGGAATGCCATGGTTGGCAATCACATTTCCCATGATGCAATGGTTCTCAGTTAGTTATAACCATCATAAGAAATGTAGTCCAGGGGTTTGGGGTCTTCCATAACAAAAAAGTTTTCATAGGGCAGACCCCCAAGGTTACCTATCCAGCTTACCCACAATGTGAAATAAAAAAACAAAGTGTCCTTTATTAACCCCTTAAGGACCTAGGGTTTTCCTAGGCCAGTGACCAGAGCGATTTTTACATTTTTGATATGTGGTTGTTTAAATGTAATTTTCCCCTTTACCATTTAACATACCCATACAAGTTATATGTTGTTTTTAAAAGGACATTTAGAGCTTTCTTTGGATACCACATACATAAATATAATCTGTAATTTAGTATTACAATTACAAATAAAAAGAAATAAAATATTTTAAAAAAACATGTTTTTTCATCATTTACACATTAATCTTGACAGTCTGCTGTGTGATGCTGCAAGAAAGCACCCCATTTTGTGTTCAGCAACATCTCCCGAGTACAGGGATACCACCCATGCATAGGCTGGTTAGGTTATTTGGGGGCTAAAAGGCCACATTTGGGAGGTGCACATTTTGAATTTCACACTTGGAATTTTGACATGCTCTCAACCTGGGCCCATGTCCCATTTGGGAGATACTTGAAGCCGGCCAGTGTATTTTACCCCCACAAAACCATATATTTTTGAAAACTAGACACCCTAGGGTATTTCAAATGGTTGTATTTTAACACTTTCCATGCACTAATTCTACCACCAGCCTTTGTCGAGCTGTTGGGTAGTAATGTTTTTTCACATACATAGTACTTCAGGCATGAATTCACAGATCCTGTTAGGCGTCACTGAAAAACTACACCTCAATATGTGTTCAGCAACATCTCCTGAGTACAGGGATACCACCCATGTATAGGTAGGTTATGTTATTTGGGGGCTAAAAGGCCACATTTGGGAGGTGCACATTTTGAATTTCACACTTGGAATTTTGACATGCTCTCAACCTGGGCCTATGTCCCATTTGGGACATATTTGAAGCCGGCCACTGTATTTTACCCCACAAAACCATATATTTTTGAAAACTAGACACCCTAGGGTATTTCAAATGGTGGTATTTTAACACTTTCCATGCACTAATTCTACCACCAGCCTTTGTCGAACTTTTGGGTAGTAATTTTTTTTCTCATACATTGTACTTCAGGCATGAATTCACAGATGCTGTTATGTGTCACTGCCAAACAACACCACACTATGTGTTCAGCAACATCTCCCGAGTACAGGGATACCACACATGCATACGTTTGTTGGGTTGTTTGGGGGCTAAAAGGCCACATTTGAGAAGAGCGCATTTACAACTTAGAATTTTGACATGTGGTCAGCCTGCACCCATGTTCCATTTGGGGCATTTTTGTAGCCAGTCTATTCAATTTACCTTCATCAAACCATATATTTTTGATAACTAGAAAGCTAGGGTATTTTATTTGGTGTCCTTTCAGGCATTTGACGCAGCCATTTTGACACAAATTATTGCCAAACTTGGGAATATAATTTTTTGGGGGAATGCTGCTATGTTGCTTAGGATTTCTTGAGCAGCTTATGTGCAGCTAAGGACAAACCCCCCCCAGAAGTGTTCTGTTACATCACAACATGTCTCTACCAAACGATATATTTTTATGGTTTATCAGTATTCCAGTTTTGTGTGGTATTGGCCAAAACATTCTACACACAAGCCTGGCAGAGAAGGACAGGAAGGGCAGTGGTAGATGAACTCTTTCCTTATGCCTCTTTTGTAGCACACTCTGCAGCGTTTTAGAGGTACTTGCTTATTGGCAGTTGGGGGATTTTTTTTAGGGAAATGCCTCTCACTCAGACAACATTTTCTGCTTGCAGGTTTGCAGGTGTAGGGGGCTGCTCCAAACGAAAATGACTAAATGCTTTTATTTGGTACTCTAAGAAACTGTGTCTCCTCCCTGTACCTGCCTTGTTATAAAAAATGTACGAATTGTACATGGCAATTTGAGTCAAGTAAATTGCCACCTTTTTATACCAGGTGTGGGTTTTTCGTTGGACTAGGTATGGTATAATGCGCTGGTCTGCAAGGTCCACTCCCCCCATGAGCCTGTTGTACTCCAGGATACATCGTGGTTTTTTTAAATTTTTTGTTTGAAGGCTTTATTCTCACTTATACTGTGCTTTCATCGTGGATTGTTGAAAGCATGTACACATTCTTTTTATCTGTGTACCTAAGGGCTAGTAGTTCATCCTGTCTTAAAGAGGATGATGTCCAACGTGTTTGCCTTGGGTAAACCAGTTGCTGGGGAAATCCTTTTCTATTTTTTTCTGATTGTCCCACAGGCAAGAGTTTCCAAGCAGTACAAATGTTTAAATAACTCAATGCTGGTGTAGTAATTGTCCACGTACAGGTGGTATCCCTTATTTAGTAATGGGAGGATGAGATCCCACACTATCTTTCCGCTTGTACCAATAGAGTCAGGGCAGGCCCGGACTTGGACAAAAAATAGGCCCGGGCATTTAAGACTGAGCAGCCCATTTTTATTTTTATATGCCAGGATATTGCCCCCAATATGCCAGGATATTGCCCCCAATATGCCATGTAATATGCCAGGATATTGCCCCCAATATGCCAAGATATTGCCCCCAATATGCCATGTTATATGCCAGGATATTGCCCCCAATAAACCATGTTATATGCCAGGATATTGCCCCCAATATGCCAGGATATTGCCCCCAATAAACCATGTTATATGCCAGAATATTGCCCCCAATATGCCATGTAATATGCCAAGATATTGCCCCCAATTTGCCAGGATATTGCCTCCAATAAACCATGTTATATGCCAGGATATTGCCCCCAATATGCCATGTTATATGCCAGAATATTGCCCCCAATATGCCATGTATTATGCCAGGATATTGCCCCCAATATGCCATGTATTATGCCAGGATATTGCCCCCAATATGCCAGATATTGCCCCCAATATGCCAGATATTGCCCCCAATATGCCATGTATTATGCCAGGATATTGCCCCCAATATGCCATGTTATATGCCAGGATATTGCCCATATATTATGCTCGTTATGCCACCCACCTCCCCCCCTTCCCCAGACCCCAGTACTTACCTCGTTCCTGCTCTGTCCCCCGGTGCTCTGAAGCTGCGTGGCTGTGAGGGAAGCGTTGTGAGCTCCCCTCCAGCCGCGCGGTCAATAAAGTTTGTTTGAAAAAAAAGTTCCAACACACTTTATTGACCGCGCGACCGGAGGGAAGCTCACAACGCTTCCCTCACAGCCACGCAGCTTCAGAGCACCGGGGGACAGAGCAGGAACGAGGTAAGTTTTTTTTTTTTGCTCTTCCGGGAATCTTCCCCGCCGGCCTCGGCCCATGGCCACCGCGGCCCACCGGGCATTTGCCCGGTGTGCCCGATGGCCAGTCCGGGCCTGAGTCAGGGCACCCTGGGGGATCTAGATGGGAGTCTTTCCCCTGGTAAATGCGAAAGGCAAAAGTGTAGCCTGTGTTACTTTCACAGAGTTTGTAGAATTTGATACCATATCTAGATCTCTTAGATGGTATATATTGCTTGAAAAGCAATCTGCCTTTAAATCGCATAAGTGATTCAGCTACACAAATTCTTTGGTCAGGCACATATATGTGAGAAAATGTTTGGGACAAGTTTGTTAGAAGGGACCTTAGCTTATAGAGCCTGTCATATGAGGCGTCATCTTTTGGCTTACACTTAGTATTGTCATTGAAGTGGAGGAAGTGGAGAAGTATTTCAAATCTCTGCCTGGTCATAATAGCTGGGAAAAGCGGGGTGGCCAATAATGGATGTTTGCTCCAATAGGAACTTATACTTGGCTTTTTAATAATTCCCATAACCAGCAAGAGTGAAAAAAACTTTTTTTTATCTCCACCAAGTCAGTGGAGTGCCAGCTCTGATGCCTAGCATAATATGAGGTAGGTTTTGCTGCCAAGTACTGTTGGGTATAAATATTTGTTTGCTCAACGATCAGCTCAAATAGTTGATCCGTGAGCAGTAACTGCACAAATTGATGTGGTTCAGTACAGGTTAAGTTTTCTGTAATGCCAGGCGATGCCGTGAATGTGGGTATGTCTGGTTGCAGACTATTAGGTGGCACCCATGAAAGTTCTTCAGGGACTTTGTGCATTCTTTGTGGGGGTTGCGGGCTGGCAGCAGATCCCATACTACTGTCACTTTCCGAATCAGTTATTGGCTCCATATCAGAGGCCGTTTCAGTCTCTGAACTGGATGCCAGAATGGCATAAGCCTCTTCCACGTTGTACATAAGGGGCATTTTTAAGACTGAACTATAACAAAAAAAATTTTTATTTTTTATTTTTTTTAAACTCCCAACCTTACTCCCACAAATCCCAACCAATTTCCCACCTAACTAACTAATAAAATAAAATACAATATTCCCACAAAAAGGGGGGGATAAGTATATCAGAGCAAATTTGGAGGACGCACGGAAAAAAATCACTAGATCACAGCAATAGCGGCTGCACAATGGCACTGGAAGGGTTAAATTAATAAAAATTAGCTTTTAAAAAAGCTTTTAAATTAAAAAATGGGAGATTTTAATTTTAATTTTTTATTTTAAATGGAAAGAAGAAAAGAAAATTAAAAGAGCACTGATCTCAGTTGATCACTGTGATCAGAAATGGAAATGAAAGGGTTAACTTTTAAAAATCTTTTATTTTATCACTTCAAACCTCCTGGAACACTATGTATCTCTATCTGTCACTCTCAGTACCTCACGATCGCAGTGAGAGGTACTGAGGGTGACACAGTGACAAAGTCAATGTTTCAAAACATTGACTTGTCACATGGGCATCAGTGATCACTGTGATTCGCTAATAACAGCGATCAGCTGACCCCACGTTCGCTAATTGGGTCCAGGAACTAAGCCTCAGTTGCGATGCAAAGTCCTGGACCGGGAAGCCGCGAAAAGCGGTGTGCACGGAGCACACCGCTCGTTTACAGCCATGACGAGTTAACTCGTCATAAGGTCGCGATCCCCGCGGCTCTTATGACGAGTTAACTCGTCATAAGGACGGGAAGGGGTTAATGTTATATTATTTGTTGTCAAAACTGCCATGTGTCAACATTTTAAAATCTGGAGCTGATTTAATAGGCCATTCCAGATTTTTTTGATTCATGTTGTGAGAATATTGAGTAAAGGAAGCCTTATTATTCTTCTTACTAAAATATGATGGCCTTTGTGCATGCCCCCGCCTATACAAATTCCAAGTATACAGCCATTAAATTGCATTTGATAGAATATGTTACAATTTTATTTTTTTATAACATGCCATAAAAATATTAATATCCAAGGTCATAAATTAAATCCTGAAGAAACAAACACAGTAATTTGTTCTATTTATTTATAGGGATTTCAGTCACCTTTCAACCACCAGATATATTTTCTTTATTAGAATAAAGGAATAAACAACATTTATTTGAAATGCGGTATCAATCTAAATAGCATTACTCAGCAATTCAGTTTTAGTCTTTTAGATTGAAATGTCACATATGGAATTTGAATCTATTACCCGTGATGAATGAAACAATCTTTCTTCTATGTGACTGGGCCCTGGAGTGTTATTTCTGGGTGTGATTTCATATGTGCCAGGAAAGCTAAGGTTATAAGGTCATTTAATGTGTGTCACAATGCTCCAGATTTAATGTTTGTCACAATGCTTCAGGTTGTAAAATACATTAGAGGCAATATTTGTACCAAAATGGCAGCGGGAAAATTAAGTCATTTTCCAAATGTGGCTTTCAAGCTTTTACTTTATACCAAAAAAAGGCTTGTTCTCTTGATTGAATTTTCCCATTGAAAAATCTGAAAATGCTTTGGCAGAACATGAAGACACTATAAAAGCTTCACTACAAGCAAATAATATATTGCACCCACAGGCCTTTCCAGAGCAACTATATTGCACTCAGCACCCAGATCTCACCCATATGTCTTGCCAAAGCACCCAAGCTTCACCCAGCATAGACTGCACCTTTAGGTCTTTCCAGAGCACCCAAATTGCCTGATCAATCAGACTGCACACACAGGACTTGACAAGTAAAGTGAATGCACCCACAGGTCCTGTGAGAGCACCTAGATTGCACTTGATTACTCCCACAGGTTTTGCCAGAGCATTCAGTGCACAGATTGCACCCACAGATCTTGCCAGAGCCACTAGATTGCACCCAGTTTGCACCCATAAGTCTTGTCAGAGCACCCAGCTTGCACCCACTGGCCTTGTCAGAGGGCCTAGATTGCACACACACACCGGTCTTACTCAAGCACCTAGATTACACTCACTGGACTAGTCCAAGCAACTAGATTGCATCCATGGGTCTTGCCTGAGCTCCAAAAGCTAGATTGCACTTACAACCTAGATTTCCCCCACAGGACTTGCCCAGCACCAAATTACATACATGGAACTTGCCCAGCACCAGATTGCACACATGTGGCTTGCCCAGCAACCAGCAACCAGATTGCACACCTAGGATTACTTGCACAGGAGCCAGATTGCACTTGACACATAAGAAATTTGCCACAGCCAGTTTGCTCATTGAAATCTGCCACAGCCAGTTTACCCATTAAAATATGCCCCAATAATTCTACTTATAGTTTCCGCAGTTGCTATGGATATTTCAACCACACAATATGTCTCATGAGAGTTTCTCAGAGCAGGTAATTTATAGTGCTTTAATGAGGTCAATCAGTAATTTGCTGTGTGCTGTAATTTTTAGTATGGCTATACAGTTATTGCTAAGGTTAACTTTTGTTGAAAAGTGCAGCAGTAAATATAGATTACAAAGTGAAATTAGTTATTACATATGATGTGCATAATTCTCAGGGACTATTTTATCTGATCTTCATTGCACCTGTCTGAGTTCAGCTTTTGACTATCGAGGTAATTATCACCTCAGTACACTTGTGTGTCACTGTAAGAAGCTTCATGTTCTCTACTGAACGGATCCTGATCAATAGAAAAATGACATTGCTTTAATGCTGGACCTATTTAGATCAGTACCCCCTTCCCTAAAATGTGAACATGAAGTTTCAGTAGTCCATGCATGGGCTTTTGAGAGGCCAAACATCTAACATTTGGGCCTAGATCAGTAAATTCACACAGCTAAATGGGCTCTAAACAAAGGTTTTAACCGTGGCTCCTACCTTTCCGTTATAATTCTGTCTGTATTTACAAAAGTTTAACAAAGCGGGACAGAAGGCAGGTCTCAACAAAAACATAAAATGTTATCACTATTTTTCCTCTGAATACCTAGTCATACCCTGGATCATCATACATGATACCCTGCCTGCATACCTCCCAACATCTACCCAGGGCAAATCGGGACACCAGAGTTTGTGGGGTAAGGTGTTACTGCACAGGAGCTGTAGCGGGGGATGGGACAGTTAATCGTTAACGCAGCCGCAGCCTGCATTAACGCAGCCACTTCACCGCCCCCTCTCGTGCAATGGCCAGTTCATCGCGCGAGAGGTCATCGCAGGAAATTTCATTGCTAAAGGTGAGTATTGGGGTGTAGCATTAGTATCAGGGTTAATTTTAGTATTAGAGTTCGGGAGTTCATTGTAGTATTAGGGTTTGGGGGGTAGCATTAGTATTAGGGTTAATTTTAGTATTAGACTTCGGGGGTTGATTTTAGTATTAGGGTTTGGGGGTAGCATTAGTATTAGGGTTAATTTTAGTATTAGAGTGTGGGGGTTAATTTTATTATTAGGGTTTAGGGCAGGGGTCCTCAAACTACGGCCGCCAAGGACATGAATACGGCCCGCCCGGAAAGACGCCCGGAAAAAATTTCGGCAGCAGCATCCATTAGATGCGGTCCGAGAAAACAAAAACAAAAAAAACTTCCTGTCATTGCCACCGGATTTGACAGCATGTCATATCCGGTGGCATTTTCCCTCCTCCGTGCAGGAGGGAAGAAGACTGCACGGAGGAGCTGGACTGAGACAGGGAGCACCAAGGAGATGGTGAGTACTTACCTCCTTGTTGCTCTCTGTCTCCGGTCTTCTCCTCCGTGCATCTTCCTCCGTCTGTGGCTGTGAGGGAAGCATTGTGCGCTCCCCTCCAGCCAATGCGCATTCAATAAAGTTTGTTTAAAAAAAAAGTTTAAACAAACTTTATTGAATGCGCATTGGCTGGAGGGGAGCGCACAACGCTTCCCTCACAGCAACAGACGGGCAGATGAGAGCACTGGGAGACGGAGACAGAGCAGCAGCAAGGAGGTAAGTAAGGGGGAAGGGGGGAGGATCCTGGCATATTTGGTGGCTAAGTCCTGGCTGGCATATTGTGAGGGAAAATCCTGGCATATTGGGTGGCTAAGTCCAGGCATATTGTGGGGGAAAATCCGGGCATATTGAGGGGCATAATCCTGGGATATTGGGTGGCATAATCCTTGGATATTGAGAGGCATAATCCTGGGATATTGAGGGGCATAATCCTGGGATACTGAGGGGCATAATCCTGGCATATTGGGTGGCTAAATCCTGGGATATTGAGGGGCATAATCCTGGGATATTGAGGGGCATAATCCTGGCATATTGAGGGGCATAATCCTGGGATATTGAGGGGCATAATCCTGGGATATAGTGGGGCATTATCCTGGGATATTGATGGGCATAATCCTGGGATATTGAGAGGCATAATCCTGGTATATTGTGGGGCATAATCCTGGCATATTGAGGGGCATAATAATCCTGGCATATTGAGGGACATAATCCTGGGATATTGAGAGGCATAATCCTGGGATATTGAGGGGCATAATCCTGGGATATTGAGGGGCATAATCCTGGCACATTGAGAGGCATAATCCTGGCATATTGAGGGGCCTTGTTACGACTAGCAGTGACAAATATGGAACTGGACATTGACCATCTCATTAGCCAAAAGCAGGCCCATAGTTCCCATTAGAATACTGGTAAATTTGTTGATTTAACTTTACTTCATTTTAAATATTGTATTTGTTCCCGTTTTGTTTCTTCACTTTAAAATAAGATATATGCAGTGTGCATAGGAATTTGTTCATAGTTTTTGTTTTTACTGTAGTCCGGCCCTCCAACGGTCTGAGGGACAGTGAACTGGCCCGCTGTTTAAAAAGTTTGAGGACCCCTGGTTTAGGGGGTAGAATTAGTATTAGGGTTAATTTTAGTATTAGAGTTCTGGGGTTAATTTTAGTATTAGGGTTAGGGGGTTAATTTTTGTATTAGGGTTCGGGGGTTAATTTTAGTATTAGGGTTAGGGGGTTAATTTTTGTATTAGGGTTCGGGGGTTAATTTTAGTATTAGGGTTAGGGGGGTCACTTTTTCGGTGCTTTCATTTATTGGGGGGTTAATTTATTTGGGGGTGTACATTTGTAAGCACTGATAGTTCAGCGTTGAACTGTCAGCGCTTACATTGCCGCGATGAAGCGGCCACGTTCATCTTCACCGCATACAGTTCAGCGTTCAAACTGCCGCGCTGGACTGTCAGCGCTGAATCAGCACCTGAGCATCTGAACTGTCCTAGACGCCTGTAGCGTTGTCACTTAAACTGGCATCGCAGACACCTGAGAATTACATTAGGACTGAGGTATTGCATTTCAATAAAGAACTTGCTCTTATGACTGTCAGCAAACAATTCCTTAACACCTTGGCGTCATGCCTCTGACGCCATTGTCTCTGCTGAAACACCCGTGTCACAGCGAACTGGCTTTACAGCATACGATCCCTGTGATTCATTATATCAGCTCTGGAAGTGCTCCGAGCAGGCTCCCAGAAGTCTGCCTCATTTTGAGCAAAGTCTTCTTCTGGGAGCCAGCAGATGCGAGGACGTATACATCCATCATTAAGGACAAATGCTCCCTGTAAATGTGTAAAATAATGTAGATGCGTTTTCATACATATATTGATATTAAACTTTAGTTCCACAGTAATGGCTAATGGCGATACTGCCAGATTCATCCTACCAACAAGGTATAAGGATTTCCCCATAATATGCTTTATTTGATTACACAACGATCACATTACATCTAATAAAAGAAGGTATATAAACATTATTAAAGATAATAAGGTCAGAAAAACTAATATATGAAAGTCATTTGATGAATTACTCAATTTACTACAGTTTAGTAGTATCATTTTCCATACTTCTTATTAACAGCTAAATTCATAAAATATGGATAATATTTCATAATCATGTTAGGTTCCAAATTAACTTTTGTGGTCAGTGGAATTAAGCACGAAATATTCTGCTGCTCTATCTAATCAGCTGGGAATTCAGCAGCAAAAAATGAACTGCCAACTGAACTGTTAACATTGCATTTCTCACATTGTAGCTAAAGCATAAAACAATGGCACTATCATACTGGAGAAAACCGGGCAATTGTCAACTAGGTCAAATTGTAAGCATAGCATTTCGCATTTCGGACCCCGAAATCAGTGGATACTGCCGCATTAAGGGCAGTTTAATTCTCCAGATTTGAGCAGGAGAATTGAACAGAAAAGTTAAAGTTTCAAATTTTAATTTTTAGTAAACTTCTCCCTATTTCAAAGACATTTGGCGAGGACTTTGGCTATTTGAGCTATAGCTGAACTCCTCTTATTGTCTTCTATGGGAGGAATTTGGGTATTTCGGAAATGGTCTGGAAAGTAGCCAAAGTGCTCCCCATAGAAGTTGGTGGGAAGACTTTGGCTATAGCTGATTTTCATGCCGATTCAAGATCATTTTGGTGGTCTCTGAGTAGCCCAAATTTGAGGGCTACTTGGATCACTGAAGTGTCTTGATTGGATCAAAACTCGAAACTTGTACCTTCACAAGAAAATCGGAGCCACCTCAGTTGACCCTATAATCAATCAATGTGGTTCTGTAGGAACCACACTTTTATTCATTAACTGATTACCTTTTGGTCACATACAGGTGTAGGCAACATCATTTTTCCAGAATGGGGCAATTCTTCGCTAATGCTTCATAGTGGGCGCTTCATCGCAGGAGTTTGAGCTCCTGAAATTCATTGCTGTCAGGTGCTCCATTGATGCAGGTTAGTTTTTGGGCTTGTTTATGGTTACTATTAGGGTGTTAGGTTTAGGGTTAGTATTGGGTTTGTGGGTTATTATTAGGGTTAGTTTGAGACTTAGGGGGTACTTTTAGGGTAAGAGGGGACTATTTTATTAGGGGGGTAGTATTTGGCGCTGACAGTTCAGTGATCAAAACCGCTCCACTGCACTGTCAGCACTCTAACTGCCACAGTGAACTGACTGCAAGAAAGTGTCCCAGACCCTACTGCACGTTTTTCATCTACTGCACGTTGTGATGGACATTTTAATGACATTCTATGGACTTTTCTCATACTGCCATGGACACAGGAACTGTGCATATACCTGGTCAAATATGACTTCTACATACGTCATGGCAGCATGTAAAGCTGTGTGGCTGGTAAAACTGGATGTGGTGGCAACCCTTGTTATTATATTACCACTAATGTGGTTCTTCTTACGTGCAATCTAATATGAGTAACAACATGTAGCATTTCTCATTTTATTATTCTTTGCATATCAAGTCACAAGTGATATCTTCAGCAGGAGACACCTTAGCTACATATGTTTCTCTTAATTTATGCATTTGCCCACTGTATTCACTGTGTGAACAATGTTTAGTTGTTCCTTTAAGTGCAAATGGCTTTGTTATGCATTTATCTAAATTATGATTAGCGCTGCCTTCCTTTTTTGGCTTTCATGGCAATACAGTAATTTGTTTTCATTACCACGTCTTAGTAGAGGTGACTGTCTGCTTCCCTCTGTACCGTGTTACAGGATGCCTGTGATATACCAATGTAGAAGTGACTGTCTGCTTCCCTCTGTGCCATGTTAAAGGATGCCTGTGATATAGCAAAATAGAGATGACTGTCTGCTTCCCTCTGTGCCATGTTACAGGATGCCTGTGATATACCAATAGGGTTGCCTTATTTGTTCAGAAAAATACCGGCCTTGGTACTGTCTCCATAGACTTAACATTGGTCTGATGCCAATTTTTTTACCAGCCTGCCGGTAAAATACCGGCCAGGTGACAACCCTATATACCAATGTAGAGGTGACTGTCTGCTTCCCTCTGTGCCATGTTACAGGATGCCTGTGATATACCAATGTAGAGGTGACTGTCTGCTTCCCTCTGTGCCATGTTAAAGGATGCCTGTGATATAGCAAAATAGAGATGACTGTCTGCTTCCCTCTGTGCCATGTTACAAGATGCCTGTGATATACCAATGCAGAGGTGACTGTCTGCTTCCCTCTGTGCCATGTTACAGGATGCCTGTGATATACCAATGTAGAGGTGACTGTCTGCTTCCCTCTGTGCCATGTTACAGGATGCCTGTGATATACCAATGTAGAGGTGACTGTCTGCTTCCCTCTGTACCGTGTTACAGGATGCCTGTGATATACCAATGTAGAGGTGACTGTCTGCTTCCCTCTGTGCCATGTTACAGGATGCCTGTGATATACCAATGTTACATCAAGACAGGATCATTACTTGTGAAACATCTCTGATTACCTGCCACACACACCACTTTTGCTGACAGTTACTGCATGCAGTCAGTGGTATGCTGACTATATGTATTTGTCTTTATTATTTTTCTGCAGTTTTAACATTTTATATATTCACAGACATAGACAGACGAAAGGTTAAACTGTCATCAACGGTGTTTTATTCATTTCTTAACACAACTTTAATACATTTAGTTCTAGCTGCATTGATTTTCTAATAGATGATAACAGAATTTTTGAGTATAATTACTGTGAGGTGACGGGAGAATTAAAACTCCAATGCTATCCTAAAGTGTTTCATTTTCCCTCTTTCTTTCATTTAAAAAAGAGTCGGGAAGTTTTCTGCTTTTTTCTGTATTAGACTTTTAGCATGGCCTATTTGCATGGCTGAAGATAAAGTATCAGAATGATTTATTGACAGGCAGGTACATATTAGATAACTTTAAGTATTCTATGTATTTTTGTTCTCTTCTTAAAGATTATGAAAACCAACATATATATTTATCCTCTGGTCACTTTAACATGCGCCACCGAATTCAGGGTCTAGGGTGATTGGAACCTCCTTGGTTTATATGTACTATATACAGGCTTTCAGGCTAGGAAAGTATGGACACAATATAGTACAACCCTCTGAATGTTGCTTTACTGTAGCTGTCATAATGATGTCAGCTTGTTAACTGATAGTAAGGAATAGAGAGTTCAGCAAGCAAGTATGCGCACCTTTTCAACCCTTTTTCAGTAAATCCAAAAGAAATCCAAAACCGAAGTGTTGTATAAAGCCATAAAAAGCAAAGTTTATTGATAGAAGATTAAAATCATAGTTGGAGAGATGCAATCTCACGCGTTTCGCCACATGGCCATGATTAAGCCGTGTGGCGAAACGCGTGAGACTTGCTTGCTGAACTCTCTATTCCTTACTATTTGTCTACAGCCGAGGACGCTGTTTGTGCTGCACGTCACCCTAAGCATTGTCAGGTACATTTATTTACTGGCTCCTGTATGATGTGACCTTCTACACAGTTTATGTTTTTTAGCTTGTTAACTGACTCAGCATCATTGGGGTTGTATGCTGCTCTAATGAGCATTAGTGGGTATTCACTAAAAAGGAAATGCAAGTGATAACTATACATTGTGCAGGGACAAATGTGGTGCTTCCCCCCGCTAAGTCAACTCACCAGGTTTTATTCCCTGCATAGTGTATAGTTAAATTAGTGAGATGAAATTGTGATCTCACCTCATCTCAACTCACCTTTTTAGTCAATAGCCCCCAAACAGTCAACATTTCTTCTCTGAAGTTTGCCATATGACCTGGATCATTTCTAAAAATGATTTAAGTGGCCACTTTCATCTATGCTATTTAAAGTAGGTCAGTGTTTTGCAACTGAGTGCAAAGGGACGCAGGTATGAGTATGTCACTGCCTGAAATCAGGTGTCCTTGTTACAATCATTATTTCTGACAGAACTCCCTAGAATGCACCTAAATCATTAGTGGTTCAGTGAAGATTGATGTGAGGCAGACAGTCATATGCAAGTGTAAGCAGTTTTAACAGCTGCCGAAGCTCACAAACCTTTGAATTCCACAGAAGCCAGGAAAGTTTGCCCAACAGGCATTAATAATCATTTTTAATGGGTTTCATCCTTGGATACATTCTCAATGGGGTGCTGTGTGTAAAAACCACTTACAAATGATTTTCCTTCTTCGTGGGAAGAGGATAATGAGGTTTTAATTCAATAGAACTAGAAATTACACTCATTTACAGTTTACCTTAATGATTGTCTGATCCTTACAGCTGGTAAGTATTTTGAAACATGTCTCCATTGATTGCCATTCCGATCTCCAGAGATATTCAAATGCATCACAAATGTGGTTTTGTGTAAATGAATTGATTATTAAATTAAACTCTTCATCATTTCACTTAGAGGCATATTTACTTCAAAACAATTACTTTGTTAGCTTTGGTTAATTCTTTCCAGCTCTGACATACAAGGATTTCGCTCAAAATGTATTCGGATCAAGTCCAAGTTGGCTGTTCGAGCTGTTTGGAAACCGAAGCCTCATAAGTATTCGGATCAGAACATTTTTGCCATGAAAACCATAGTTTTTTGGCTACCCAATACGCACCAATCACGCCTGAACATGCTCCAAATTTGGGTAACATAGGCGAAATCCGCTGAAGAAGTAAACATATAATATTTGTATACAATTATAATACACTGATCAGCCATAACCTTATGACCACAAACCTAATATTGTATTTGTCCCCTTTTGACGCCAAAACAGCCCTGACCCATCGGGCCATGGACTCCACTAGACCTTAAAAGGTGTACTGTAGCATTTGGCAGCAAGACGTGAGCAGCAGATCCTTTAAGTCCTATAAGTTGCAAGATGGGACCTCCATGGACTGGACTTGTTTGTCCAGCACCTCACACAGATTATTGATTGGACTGATATCTGGGAAACTTGAAGGCCAAGTAAACACCTTGAACTTGTTGTTGTGTTCCTCAAACCATTCCTGAACCATTTTTGCTTTGTGGCATGGTGTATTATCCTGCTTAAAGAGGCCAATGCCATCAGGGAATACTGTTTCCATTAAAGGGAGTACATGGTCTGCAACAATGCTTAGGTAGGTGGTATGTGTCAAAGTAACATCCACATGAATGGCAGGACCCAAAGTTTCCCAGCAGAACATTTCCCAAAGCATCATTGCCCTAGTCAGGTCCTCAAGTACTCTAGGGCTAAGCTTCTGGGTTGAGCACCCCTCCCATCACAGGTGCTCCATAAATAGACTCTGTTTGTATGAAATGAAAGGCCTTTTAGTCCCTTGTAGGTAATGTATTTTCCTCTGTTAAAAAATGTTAAAAATATTTAGTGTTAGGACCAAACAAAATTAGAGTATGTTGATGCAGTGGTGGGCTAAGCATGATATGGCCAAATAATCTGATCAAATCTCCATTTTTTAATCTAAGAAAGGTGTTTTCTCTAATTTTGAGATGTAACATGTTTTGTGAGTGCACTGATCTCTGTATGTATTGTATGTAACTTTAGTCACTTCAGCTGTACCACCTAAAATGTATTATGTATGCTGCCACCCAGCTGGTTATTTATTGGCAGGTTGGTAAAAAGAATTGCTTAAGACCAGGGTTAAAGAAAAACAATTTTCCTTAAAGGAAGGAAGGATTTAAATATTAGATTTCCTGATCTTGAGTAAACCCAATGTCTTTACAATAAATGTTTTACTCTCAGCTCTGCCTTAAAAGTGAAGCAGAGTTGGTCAGGAGGCTGGTGTGGAGGTCAGGAGGCTGGCCAGTGTGCGCAAAGCCAATCAGACTAGGGGCTCGTCCCACTTGTGTGATTGGCATCTGTCGAGTCTGGAGGTCTCTTACTGCACACTACTGGAGACCTATATTAAAAGCACAAGTGAAATACAAAGTTTAAGTGTATGGAGCGGCTCCCCTGCTAGCCCCACTTAATATCTGATTCCCTCAGGGGCTGCCTGATGATTCCATATAACAAATCATATGGCCCCTTATATATTAATATTGTGGTGCCCAAGGGCTTCTGCAATGCCCCTGGCCCCTCATTAAATAAAGAAAGATTAGCCCATAGGGCCAAGAGCTGCCCAAGGGCCTGTTACCCCATGATAATTTAAATAAAAATAATTACATGCCCTACCTTCCCCTCCACCTCTTCCTGTGCTGATTTGTAGCAACCCCTGAAAACCTGTAAAAAAAAACTAAATTTTGTGTGCCAGGAGGCTGAGCAGTGAAACTCACAGGGTGCCCTGTAAATAACGTATTATACGTATTATATCTTTGTCCCATGGAAAACAGCCATACAGAAATGACACCTATAGGCATATTATTTATTAGAAGGGACAGCAGGATAGTCTACTGGCCCTGGGGGTAGGGGGGGTGGCGGCGCATATTATTTATTAATTAACCAAATTCAGGAAGGGTTCCGGTACCAATTCATGGGCTATAATCTATATGAGAAGTGCAAACGTACCTAAGGTTGAATGGTTGATAAGCAAGGGCAGATATCAGATATTGGGCAGCTAATCCAATTACATTGCAGCTAGGGTTGGCACCTCTTCTTCAGAAAAATACTGGCCTTGGTACTGTCTCCATAGACTTAACATTGGCCTGATGCCAATTCTTTTACCAGCCTGCTGGTAAAATACTGGCCAGGTGGCAACCCTAATTGCAGCCTATGCTTCCCATAGACTGTAATAACATGCTTCTATCTTTAATCTGTGGGAGATGAAAGCTACATTATGATTGGCTGTGTATTTGGAACCAAGACAGGGAAAAATGTATAAAGCTATGATTCCTTCCCTGTGGGCATATCAGAATCTGAATAATAATAATAATAATAATAATAATTGTTTATTATTTTTCTTTATTAGAAAGAGCATGAGAGCTGTTAAATTGCTCTCAATTCCCTCCACCCCCCATTCCCCAGAAACATTAGTGAATGAGATGATGAGGCATTTTACTTATTTAATTAGGCGTACTACTGGGGCAGGATTAATACTATCTATTCCCTCCTATATTTCTTCTCAGCTTGAAGGTTTGTTAGGTATGTTATGCTAACATTTTACATTGCGTTTTGATAGAGCGATACAGAAACAGAGTGCTCCATAAGGTACTTATTTGTAGGATGGCCAAAAATGATAAATTTGCTCATGCACAATGTAGTGAGCGAGCGCATGCGTGATAAGAGGTAACATAATGTACCTCTTGCGTACAGAAAAATCAATGAGAACTACATTTCCCAAGATTCTGTGGTGAAGGAGCATAAGAAAACCATTTAAAAAACGTAAAAATGGTGAAGGTGAAATTACGGAGAGCGCTCAAACGTAGGTAAACCACATAACTTTCATTAACACTTATGTAGCAATTTGATTAACGTTACTATATTACATTTAAATGTCACACATAAAGTTTAGTCCCATTTTTTGGTCTAAAGCTGGGGCACAGTTACAAACTAGAAAATTGTTGCTATCCATCTATCAGAAAAATACATTTGACTAGTTCTACCTAACATATAGTTAGAACAGGTGGTGGGAATTATAGTGATCCTTTAACAATATCCTGAAATTAGTAGAGCTGTGGGAGTCTGGTTGATATTTTCCAACACATCAGTATTGCTTTGGTAAACTTTAAAAAGCCTACGGCGAAAATTATTCTGCGGCCCAGCAGAGACCCTGACTAAGAAAATACCAAAAACTTCTTTAAATATCTCATCCAATAGTCATTAGCTGTAAACATTTTTCATGTATGATTATAGAAAGGCTATTTTACATTGTTTGTAAATATACTGTGCATATATATGTGTGTGTTTTTTGTATGTTTAGTAAAAAATACAGTTTATATATATATATATATATATATATATATATATATATATATATATATATATATTTATAATTAGTTCCAATCATTTATTATATTGATCTCTTAAAATAGGATTTCAGAATTATAAAAAAAAACTTGTAGACAAACACATATTGCTGATAAATTTCATGTAACTCAAGAATGACTTATAGAAAATCCAATGATTAAATGTACCTTTGCTGTTCAGGCGCTAGAACATTATAACAATTGAATTAGGAAACCTGTGGTAGAAATTTGCTGGCATGTAATAGCATTTGATGGATGGCTTTTGGGGTCTGAGAATCCTCTTACTAGTAGGTACTTGCTAGGATTAGTCTAACCTTGCCATGGTACCTGTCTGCAGGCTCGTAGAGTGATACACATCCACTCTACTTTAATTGGTAATTATATTGATCATCTCAAAGCTTACTGTGCAGGTCAGCTGAAAACCAAAATGTACTGAATTATCTTGTGACAAGTTACATGCTCACAAAGTCACCTTAAAGTCTTTCCTCCCTCAGGTTTCATTATACCAGCTTCCAACTAAAGCTATGTTCTAGCTATAAAGTAAACTTAACAGAGACCTCATTTCTGACCTATTACATACTGCAAAATATCCAAAGGAATAGCATCATGCTCTGCTCCCATGGACATACAATAGATGCTAAGTTTGTGACTGGAAAAAAAATCTTTACTGAATAAATGACAACAGTCAAAATTAAGAAGGAATATTCAGAAATATTTGATTCAAATTGCTGATATGATACTAAATAAGGCACATAATTTATTATTAATTGATGTTAATTATGTTTAAAAAAATCTGCAGGCATAAATTAGAAACTGGTATTCACCAATCTAAACATAGGTGCAGGAAGTGAAAAAAGGAATATTAAAAATAATAAGAAAAAAAAAACAGGAAAAAATGTAATCTTACTTTTCCCACCTGATCCAGAATGGAAATGATGAAACTGGCTCATTCACACGAGACACAGTCCCTGGGGTCTAAGACTGAGATAAGGCTTTAATTCATCTTTCAAAAGGAGATACTACTTGATTATCTGTTGGCTGATAGCTGTCAGCACTGGTGAATGTTACTTTGTTATCAAAAGATTTTTAATCTCAGTTCTGAAAGCTTGGCACTGTGTCCTTCTGAATGGGTATATATTCCTACATATCAGGTAAGATTATTAAGTCCTCTGGTGCCTCTCCAAGAGAGCAGATGAGGAAAAGGCTATAGGAGATCCAGTATTGACATTTACGTACACCTGGTCAATGCCTTTGCTTCACTTAACAGTATAGAGCAGACAGTGAAAATAACTGGGGTTTTTTTCTTGGAAAAGATGAGTATAATTATATCATATATATATCAATAAAGCAGAGAAGGGGTAAAAAAAAAAGTTAACTTTTTTAGTAGAAATATAAATGTAGTAGCACACACACAACCCAAATAATTGACTGTCCACTGATGCCCTGATAAGTATTTTTGATGATGTCATTGCAACCTTTCTAGTTACATACTTTCCTCGCTAGACATAACTTGCATAAACACTGTGATATCAAATATGAGAGGACTGTGCATCCATGCATCTTCTCTACACACATGCATATCTCCAATCTAGTAGAGACTGAGAATTCTTTGATGTAACATCATATCCCAGCTTATTTCCTATGACATTACACCTAGGGTTTCCTAAAAAAAAACCCGGCCATGTGTGGGCGGAGCTACAAGAGGGAGGGGCCATGACTGGTGGAGCCACAAAGGGGGCGGATTATCACTGAAATTATCTATATTATTTGTAAATCATGCCGGTGAGAAGCGTGTGTGTAAATCTATAAAATATATATATATATATATATTTGTATATCATATACACACACAAGCTGTCTCTCACACTCGCAAACAAGCTTTCTCGCACACACTGTCTCACACACACACACACGCTGTCTATCACACACACAGACAAGCTGTCTATCACACACAAAGACAAGCAGTTTCTCATACATAGACTGTCTTGCTCACACACAGACTTTTACTCACTCTCTCACAGACTGTTACTCTCACTCTCACAAACTCTCCCTACCCCCACAACAATATCTTCCACTCGCCCCACCTACCCAACAAGCATGTTATCCCGGTCTATTGTAATATGGAGGGTGGTTGGAAGCAGTTGGTCAATATGCCAGTGATATTTTGCCACTCAATAAATCAGTATTTTGCCCTTAATATGACAGGATTTAGCCATTCAATATCCCATTCTTTTGCAGTATTTTGCCCCTCAATATGCCATTCTTTTCCCATTTTAACATGCCAGGATTTTGCCACTCTATTGCCACTTAATATGCCAGGATATTGACACTTAATATGACAGGATATTGCCATTTAAAATGCCAGGATATTGCCACTTAATATGCCAGGATATTGCCAATTAATATGCCAGGATATTGCCACTTAATATGCCAGGATATTGACATTTAATATGCCAGGATAATGGCAATTAATATGCCAGGGTATTGCCAATTAATATGCCAGGATATTGCCACTTAATAAGCCAGGATATTGCCACTTAAAATGCCAGGATATTGCCATTTAATATGCCAGGGTATTGTCAATTAATATGCCAGGATATAGCTAATTAATATGCCAGTGTTATTGCCATTTAATATGTCAGGATATTGCCACTTAATATGTCAGGATAATGCCACTCAGTATGCTTGCTATGCCACCCTCCTCCCCCCTTCCCCAGTACTTACCTCCTTGCTGCTGTCTACCGGTGCTCTGCAGGTCCGTAGCTGTGAGGGAAGCGTTGTGCGCTCCCCTCCAGCCGCGCGGCTTCATTAAAGTTTGTTTTAAAAAAAAGTCTAAACAAACTTTATTGACACAACTTTATTGCACAACGCTTCCCTCACAGCCACGGACCTGCACTGGGAGACAGCAGCAAGGAGGTAAGTACTGGCTGGGGAAGGGGGGAGGAAAATACCGGGCCTTGCATTGCCGGTATATTACATATAACGGCCACGGCCCGAGAACCCAAATACTGGCTGTGCCGGTAAATTACCCTAATTACACCAGATCAGGAGCTAGGAAGATACATTTGTGCAATTATCGACACAGATCTCCTGCTCTCTGTCATTAGCCTAGTAGCAACCTATGGATTCACAGGGAAAGCCTCTGGTTCCCTTTTGGATTTACACTTCCATTGATCCTTATAGATAGGCAGTGCTCATATGGACTGGTCTTCTTCACAGGATGTATAGAGAGACATTCATTCAATGACACAGCCCTATAGATATCCTATCACTGGCTGCTGAGGTCCTCTTTGTATGTAGAAAAGGAATTGTCGAACTGTGAGAATTGCTAGGTAGAAAGTATATAATAAATAAGTAAAGGTAAAACATAACAAAACTAAAAAAAAATGGCTGGTCAAGAGTTGTATGGGGAAAAGAAGTTTGAATGTAAAAATTAAAAATAGACATGACACATGGGCAAAAAAAAGCCAATGACTGGCACATAATGAGGTTTAAATGACTGAGGCAAAAAGGTAACATAAGTACATATTTGCTTCTTATGATTTATCTGACTAACATACTTAACCTAAATGCATTGCCAGTAGTGAAGAGCTACATTTTGGATGTTCCTTGACTATGCTATTAGTTCAGACCATTTGTTACAGAACTCTCACCATGTTCCTGTCTTTTGTTCTATCAGAAAGTAATTAAAAAACCACATTGTATGAATGCTGTGACAATATATGTCCACAATAAACGGGAAGAAACAGTGGCTGACTCCACAGTAGGTGCAGCAGTTCTGGGCTTCTTTCCATTGTCCTTGAAATCAACAATAATGCTTTACACAGATGAAGCCGCCTTATCATCTCCTGGTTTCTCATCTTTCTTTGCTGTAGCATCTAATGCAGTTTCTACTTGAATAAAATACATAGATATATAGTGACTTATCAGCATCTTTTGAGGAGCTATATTTTGGAGGTTGTGGAATATCCGATTATGTGTAACTTTGTTCTATTTTGGGCTCCAAATTATATGTATTTTATATACACTGAACAAAATTATAAACGCAACACTTTTGTTTTTGCCCCCATTTTTCATGAGCTGAACTCAAAGATCTAAGACTTTTTCTATGTACACAAAAGGCCTATTTCTCTCAAATATTGTTCACAAATCTGTCTAAATCTGTTGAGCGAACCCGAACCGCAAAGTTCAGATTCATACTGAACATTACTATTTTTGGACCCCGGACCTGAACACGGACATTCCACAGTACATACAGGTTGGAGTTCGGCGATTCATATCGCCTTTGCAGCTGTTGCTGCACAGTCACTAGTAAAATAAGCTTCCCCCCTGGTCCCCACCCATTGCCCGTGGGTGAGGACCCAAATAATAATAATGAGGGGGGATGTGGTGTGTCCCCCCGGTCCCCACCCATTGTCGGGACACTAGGTCCCCCCCTCATTATTATTATTAGGGTCCCCACCCGCCGCTAATGGGTGGGGATCGGGGGGACGACACTAGGTCCGCCCCTCATTATTATTATTAGGGTCCCCACCCGCCGCTAATGGGTGGGGACCGGGGGGACGACACTAGGTCCCCCCCTCATTATTATTATTCTTAGTGTCCCCACCCGCCGCTAATGGGTGGGGACCGGGGTGGGGACACTAGGTCCCCCCCTCATTATTATTATTAGGGTACCCACCTGCCGCTCATGGGTGGGGACACTAGGCCCCCCTTCATTATTATTATTAGGGTCCCCACCTGCCGGCAATGGGAGGGGGACGGGGGGGACATTAGGTCACAGATGTGGCATATCAAGATGCTGATTAGACAGCATGATTATTGCAAAGGTTTGCCTTAGGCTGGCCACAATAAAAGGCCACTGAAACGTGTAGCGTTTATAATTTTATTCAGTGTATATATCTTAAATGTAAGTCTTCTTATGCAATATTCTTTATAGTTTTATTTTTTTGTGTAGAGTGGCACACAGTTTATGGAAAATGTAGCACAACATCTGTAGTGCCCATGATAAGCCATTGGCACTCTAATTGTAGTGCAGCATGTGGTTGGCTGAGCACCAAGAGAAAATAAGTCTACACTGCTGGCGTACCTAACTTTATGATGGCTAATCACTGAAACTTCAACTATTATGGACTTTCTTTTCTTTGATGCATGCTCAGCCAACTTACAACTGGTTGAGCACCATTGGAAATGCTGTCTTCAGCAATCTGTTAAAGCATTGAGGCTCCAGTTGGTGCACATTGCATTCCCCATGATGCCTTTCTGCCTTCCGAACCTAAATGTATTTTGTATTAAATTGATGGAGACAAGGTCCTTCTCTGAAATCAAAGCATTATTTTATTGCAGTATTTTTTTAAAGAAATACGTTTATAGTGAAAGTGGTACGGCTAAAACCAATTTTGGAAGGTAAATGGAGTAACTAAATGGTTAAACTATACTTTCTATTTTTTTGTTAGTCTGTTTATGTATACTGATCTCTAATAAGCAATTTTCTTCTAATACTATCATATCGTCCACTTACACTGAACATATGTTGCTTAAGAGCACCCAAATTAATCCCAAAGTTGCTCATTCCTTCCGAGTTGGTAAAGTTTAAAGACCTCGCAGTGATTAGCCAGTGTCCAACTGAGTATAATGGGAGTGGCAAACCATAGCAACAGAGCTAGCAAAATGTGCCTTTCCCTGCAGCAGGGTCATTCACAAGTGACAAACGTCAACTAACATTAGAGAGTCTACTAATGGCCACAACGTGAGTTAATATATTATAAGTCGTTACATTTTGCATAAGAAGCCAGGTGATAAGCACGTGATAAGCCCCTTATGCCTTGTGAAATGTAGGCCTAAGCCTCTTAAACTGTTACAACATATATACTCCTTGTCCTATAGTTTAATACAGGAAACCTATGGATTCTACTCAATATGGCTGAAATGGTGCCATATCCGGGATGGAGCTGGATCCGGCACCATACGCAATAAGGATTCTCCTTACTCAAAAATGGCGTGGCCCGAATTCGACTAAAATAGCTATAGTTGGCAAATTCAACTTAAACGTTAACAAGAATAAATTAAACACTATTGTAGATAGAAAAATAATAATGAATTCATTTCATATATTATAAGAATATAAAATATCAATATAAGCATTTAAAATGTTTTTTTTTTTTTTACTTTATTTACTGTAGTGTTATTTGGGGAGGATTTTTAATTTTTTTTTTAATCTCCACATAAGAGACTTAAAACAAGTCAGTGGATTAATACATGTTGTGTGATGGACCCTAATTTACACATTCACAAGTTAACAAAAAAACCTAGTTTGGCAAATACACCAATTCCTAAAACACTCATGTAAAAGATCACAACTTTCAATAATGGATGTGTATTACTGAATCTTGTGTAACAGTTTCTAGAGCCTTTTACACTTAATCTGGTATGTATAAGGCTTATAAAAATTCAGTGGATGGAATGAATATATGTTGTGTCATGGATGTTAATTTACACATTCACAAATTAACAAGGTTGATTAAAAAACTACTTTGTTATTGCGTGGGTACAAATTTGTTATCTATTTTCCAACTATCTTCCACAGGAGTTGTAGAAAAAAGGGAGGGCTTGAGCTCTACATTAGAGAAGTTCAACCAGACAACTGAATTTAATAACGCTCAACAATCCTTCTTGTTCCAAAGCTCTTATCGTCTTCCTCTTTCACTGAAAGGAAATAGATATTGTTCTTCAAGTAGTGTTTCACAGCAAATAATTGCTGTTGTTTTCTTTCTTTGTGGATGGTTCAAATTGAAAACGTGCCTTAGTCTTGTCAACATCGTGTTCATGGCACTGGCAATGAACCATGAAAACAGTTCCAGCTTCTTGCAGATTATCTGGAGAGAGTGCCATGCCAAAAGCAGCATCCCATTATGCTGCACAATAGCATACAGTGAAAGTAATGCACAAATGGAGAGCTGATGTTTTTCAGAATGAGGTTGATAGAGCTTCACTTGCCAGCACACCAGGTATTAAATTAAATGATTCTCTTTCTTTTTCTTGAACAACTGTTGGAGTGTTGGTGCTTCCTTTCCTTGTTGTTGTTGCTGTCTTGCCTTCTAGCCAATATGTCACCATGTCTCCTTTCCCCTGTCAAGACAGTGTAATGTTACAAAATAGAGGAAATGCAATGGCTGCTTACTGGGATAGGATATATGTACTAGTGGCTATAAAGTAATGTAATACCAAACTGTTATAGCAATATATTTATTATTTGCATGATGAACTATCATTTTTTATACAACTGAACAGCATTATTATCACTATTTTTTACTTACATTTGACAAACATTTTCATTTACTGTTACTATCGACAAATTTAGTTTACCTTGTAATAATGCTACGTTTAAGTATCACATTATGCCATTGACAAATGAAAGGTATATCTCATGAAACTATAGTTGTAAAGATATTTCTTGCACTGTAAGATAACTAGAGAACCACACTATTTGCATTTCTCCTTATGTAAAAAAGAAATATGTATGTATATATATATATATATATATATATATACACACCATAAACTAAACAGGCACTGTAAAAAAGGCACTGTAAAAAAGAAATATGTATTAATATATATATATATATATAAATATATATATATAAATAAATATATATATATATATATACACCATAAAATAAACAGGCACTCTTATAAACCATTGAACTGAAGGCCACAATCAATAGATGACCAAATCCCCTCAGGGAATGGGAAACAGACGAAATTCATGCAGAAGAAAATGTCGGCAGACAGGGCCGGCCTTAGGTGTGTGCAACCTGTGCGGCTGCACAGGGCACAACAACCAAGGAGGCACCACTTAAATAAAACATTTTAAAAAGTTTGCCATTTCAATTCCCTGCCGTTCCCTCTTTATTGAGTAGATCCTAGAGTTATATATAGCGAGTATAAACAGAAAGTCCAAATTCTATTTACTACCCATAATAGGTTTCTTTTAACCCACCTTGACCTGTAATGTCCCACGACTTATGAGGATGTACCCACCAATCTGTTTCAGCAGGTCATGAGCACTGGAACTACACTGGATTTTAAGTGCTGCAAGAAAAATACACCAAAAAGGCTGTCTTTACTTCCAAAATGTCTTTACTTCCGAAATGTAAACATCAAATGGATTTCAATTTACTTCATGTAAAACACATTTAAAAACAAGAAAATGATTACATAATAAAAGGAAGCGAGGATGTATAATATGTTAGAGTACATGAAATATTAGACTGGAGTATAATTTAATGTTTTTAAGATTACAGAGGGGATTATCAGCAGCCACTTCACACTGGTCAGCTTGTAGATATTTGGGAAGAAACAGGAGGAACAATAGGTGTCAGCTTGAATGGTGAAAATAACGGACTCAAGACGTGGTGTTTGGCTGAGAAAGCCTGTTTATTCCGATCCAACATACAGCCATATATGCAATAAAGTGTTCTCCCATCCGGTGAATCTAAATGCTTACGCGTTTTGCACTAAAAGTCGGTGCTTTGTCAAGGCGCTGCCACCTATTGTTCGTCCTGTTTCTTCACAAGTTTCATAGCTGGACGGAAGCGTTGGGAAGGTGTATCAGCTGATTTAGCGGAGTGGGAGGTCACATCCACCAAACCGACTGATGTAGTATGTACTATAGGAAAATAGTATTTATTTCTAAAGACTTCCTTCTTTCACATACTTGTATATGTCACAGTTATACCTAGTGAGCATAACTATCACTTCTAATTTGGTGAAAAGAAGCCAGAGTTGAACATGCCTTAGAAATTATGGTCGGTTTTGAGATGATCTCACAGTGTCACGATAATAGCCACAGTGAGTATAAAAATAAATGTGGTTTAATAAATCAAACCTATATTAACATAGCTACTAGAGATAATGTACATACTGCCATTTAAAGCTTCAATTATTATTTTTTTAATTGTATCTGCTTCCTCCTCTCTGGTTTGCACTTGAACCTATCAAAATTACATGATCATTTTAAAAGTGTATTTATTTGTATGTAAAATATAATTGTACAGTGCCAGTAATTTAAACAATGCCTGGGTACAGAGCATAAAGGGGAGTTTCAAACTGAGATAGACATAACACAGCCAGACCTCTAAATGAGGTAGAGGGAGACCTGCCTGTAAG
Source organism: Pelodytes ibericus (assembly GCA_036172795.1). NCBI lineage: Eukaryota > Metazoa > Chordata > Amphibia > Anura > Pelodytidae > Pelodytes > Pelodytes ibericus. Next base: position 50,747,263 of record CM069860.1, read on the forward strand.
TTTGCAATCTAATGTGGGGGAAAGTGTGGTGAAAGGCAGTAAAGTGGAGGTTGAAAGTGAACATGGGACTATGGTAGCTGGATGGGTTTGTTCCAAGGTTATTTAGAATGTGTTCTAGTTGGAAAAGTTGTAAGCCTTATTTAAAAAGTTTTGAGGGACATTTCAGGATTAAGATTAAGGAGTGTAAAAAAAATATTGAAATTATGTGATAAAATGAAGACAAATAAAACAGTGATTTAAAAGAATAGAAAATAATGGAGACTGAATAAAGTGACCCTAAAAATACTGTTTGCAGATTAATACCTAGTTAAAATCCTGAAGAGATTATTAAACAGTGCATGTTACCTTCACTTGTTGATTCCATTCTTGAAGCTGTATTCACTGTATCCCCAAACAAACAGTACCTTGGCATTTTTGTTCCAACAACACCAGCAACTACCGGACCTGAAGAAAACATGGCAACAACCTATTGAAGAATGCTAAACATAATGCACTTATTTAAACTGTTGGTGCAATGTGTATATCTAAGACCTTCTGCCAACAAGCTTGTTATTTCCTCCCTCATTGATCGCTCTCGCTAGAAAGTTATTCCACTCAAGTGTGGTGTTATTTTATAAGCTACTACTCTTTCACCCTGGAGGCTGAAATTACAGGGCAGAAAATTATTTTCCAAAGCTAACTCCTGTGAGGGGCTTAATGTCTAAACAATACTCCCAGTTCTCTTCTGTGCTGGAAACAGTATTTTTTAAAACATTAAACCACTCCTAAGGGCTCCAAGAAACTTTTGAAACCTGATTTGTTACAAGGTTATGTCGGCAAAATAAAACAATGCATCAAACACAAAATAAAAAGACAATCACTCATTCTAAAACAAGTGGAAAATGTCTTTAAAAAGTTTTAAAGAAAATTCTCTTTTTCACATTACCTGAATGAATTCCAGCTCGGATTCTTAACTGTGTATTAGGCTTGTGGGGAATTCTGAATGTCTTGCACACAGAGACCAAATCTAATGCCATGCTTGAAATTTCACTGGCATGCAAGATACCATTCTCCTTCGGAACACCAGAAACAACCATATCTAAACAAAACAAAGACATGTAGGTAATTAAATGACAAACAATAAATAACATCATTTAAAAAAAAAAAAATGTTAAACTTGCTTGTAGCCATCTTTCAAAATACGCATTTTTTAAATTGACTACTCCTAAGGATGTTCTTTATAGAAATGCATTATAGGAGGGGAGTTTACTAACATCACAGAGCGCGAAAGAGCCATTAAGAGCAAGAGAAGGATATATTCACGAAGACACAACTGCAATCATGTTGTGACAATATTGTAAAAAAATACAATTGAAACAAGTGCAGTGTGACACAAAATTGCTCCAGCTGTGTCTGAATACGTATATGCTATTAACACAGGAACCTACATTTCTGTAACATGTGAATTTACTAAGACCCATTATCACAATTTCAAGAACATGACATTTAGCAGTGTCCTGTTGGTCACATTGTGAATGTTGCTGTTTATTGCTATTTTAAATAAGTATTTGTTGGGTGTCTTACTAATTCAAGGCCACAGCTCACTTACTACAAGCTTAGGTTTTCAGTCATTAAAAACTAATGACTATAAAAGTCAGTGGTGTATTTAATATTTGTGGTGCTCTAGGCCTGACTAAGCTCATAAAGCCCATAACCCTGACCAACATGATCTTCATCCCAATGGCTGGATAAAGAACATAGCAAATGTAGTCCACAGGAGTAAACATACAGACTTATGTAGATACAGAGAGACAGCTACAGAGACATAAGATAAATAGTACACAGCTGGATTGTAGTAAAATATAATTTAAACAAATGTTTTCATTGTGGCAACAATATGTTATAACAAGAACATTGTAATTTTATTGTACATTAATTCCACACATGCACGTTCATTTGTTGAATAGATATTATATTATAACATTCTTTTGTTTACAGAGATTTATTGCATTAGATCACAACAACATTTCATGGAACATTTCTACTACAACATGAGCTATCACTACATGAGGTACACATTGATTTAAGCCATGCAATTATTTTGAGCACAACATATTATTAACGGTGTGCAGTACACATATATATTGGTATATATGCATGAATACACATATTTTCAATATAGTTGGTTCTCTTAGATAGCCATATGTACCAGCCCTCTAAGACATTAATTCTGGCTATAATACTTACATGCATCACCTATTGTTTCCACTTTGTACACATCATAGTTGTCAATGATTTCATCAAAAGTGGTATAAAGCTTGTTAAGGAAGTCCACGACCTGATAAGGTGTACTAGTGCTTGATAAATGGGTGAACCCAACAATATCACTAGAAAATAACAACAGACATTGCATAATTAGTACTGATTTCATCTATTATGTTAAGAAATGACTGCATCTATAAGCTGTTTCTTCCAGACAGAGGGTTTTACAATTTATACATTCCACACAACATGTAATATTAAGTATTAATGCAGAATAAGCCAAGTAAAGCTTTATTTATATTATAATAGCACAGCTATGGTAATCTGATGTCATGCGTTTACCTTTAATCTGGTCATATTCCTATTTACAATTAAGCCACAAACTGCAATTGTTCGTGACTCTCAGATAAAAAAAACAAAAAAAACAAATTAAGTTCTAAATCATTCTGGACATTTATAAAGAAGGTGCCTGTTATAATATCTTCTAATTAGCGGAGCTATTGATCACCACATGCACCAAGGCATAACCAAAAGCTGGTGAAACGTGCTTGAAACTACACTTCCTAAATGTGTCAGCACAAATGATTTGTTGACATGATGCAGAAATATGCTTAAAAAATGAAAGATAACCTCTGCCTAACATCACTGAGTGAAGACACAAGGACACAAGGGAAACTACAGGAAAGTGTCAATTTCCCCCGTTTTAGTTTACCTTCCAGTCACTTGTCCTTTTTTTAATTATAAATGCTCCATCTGTATTGGAGTTTTAGGTTTAAAATACATTGAAAAATTGGTCAAATAGTGGTTGCTGCCATATTTCTACTTCAAGATTATTACAACACCTTATTGTATCTGGGTGTGGGGAGTGAGGAAAACAGATTAAATATTGTGTGGTTTTACTATCACATGATCTCGTTATTGTTTTTATGTTTGTTGCTACATCTTTTTAGTTCATTTGAAAGGTAAAAAAGGAGAGAAACAAAAAAACAAGGTTTAGTTACATTAATAAATGTGTGTACAAATTTTAAAATGTTAAGTAATTCATATAACAAAAAATATCTGTAATCTCAGTTGGACTTTCTGATAAGTTTTTAATACTAGCCAACAATCCCCAATAAGATGGTCACATAACACTTACCAAAAGTATACAGACTCTTGATTGATTGCTAATCCAAGTTTTTTTTTTTTTTTAGTAGTGTGGGTACAGCTGCCCTGTCAGACTGAAAAAACCATGATAATTTGTCCTTTGTTAAAGTGCTCCTTTCTCGGTTTCATGATTTATGCCTATGTCATGGCCCAATTACTCATATATGGTGTAATGAGGTTAGTCTAGCACAAACAAGTTATGAATGGACATTGGTGACAAAAGAAACGCACACGCTGGATTGCGCAATCAGTCTTAGTTGTCTTCCTCTTGTTAGTTAGTTGTCCTCAGGCCTAGCTAACATTTTAGAACATAGATTCTATCGCACATTATCATACATACTGTGTTATAAATTGTTTGCGTGTCTTTGTCCTTGATTTAACTAGAAATTAAGAAAATGTGCATTTGCCCTGCTAAAGGTAAGTGTTAACTCTTTAAATGACACAGGGGCATCCATTAAGATTGGAAGAAAGGTGCTCGCTTCGGCAGCACATATACTAAAATTGGAATGATACAGGGAAGATTAGCATGGCCCCTGCGCAAGGATGACACGCAAATTTGTGAAGCGTTCCATATTTTTGACTATTCCACCATGACGTCAGGTCCCAATAAATGGCTGCCTATTATGCCAAATGTGTCCACAGAGGATCTACTTAAAGCACACAACACCCTACTCACAACTATTAAAGCCACGGCATACAGAGATATGTTTTTAAAACTTTTTAACAGAGCATACATATCCCCGGCCCAGAGTAAAATTATGTTCAACAACACCCAAGATAATTGCCCAAAATGTAACAGGACGCAGGCAGACCTTAATCATTGCTTATGGCAGTGTAAAATTGTATGTAAATTCCTAGCTAGGGTCCAACATTATGCGAAAACCACACTTGGAATTAGGTTTCCATTGACCGCTGCCTTCGCACTCTTTGGCCTGACTCACAACCCGTTTCCGGGAGTGAAGATGGCCAGGGTGCTGATGGCCGTGGCCAATAAAACCATTCTACAAGTGTGGATAAAAAAGGAGGAACCTTCTCTTCGTATGTTTCAAGACAAGCTGTTCCAACTATTTAGAATGAATTGGCTCACAGCACGCCAAAACTCAAATCAAGCTACAAGAGGCTTTTTCGAAAATTGGCAACGTTATATCAACTCTTTATCCCCGACTATACAAATTAAATCCTCTTTTCAATATTCACCATGGTACATGGACCAAATCCTGCAAGGAAAAGACGATATTCCTTAACTGGACCTAATCTATACTGCTTAATTCAAAGTTCCAGATGAGATTTTACCCAATTTTAGATCCCATCATACCTCACAACAGGGAGCCCCCACTAACTTGATAAGCCTCTTGGTCATCCGATATCAGGAGACGAGTTTATATGTTTGTTTGTGTTGGTTTACATGTTTATTAAAAATCTGGATTAGAAAAAAAAATACACAGGTTTACATAGGCTAAAGCTAACAAGCGTAGATCTTGAAAATTACGTTGAGTACACGATTAAATTTGTATATTTTAGTCAATGATATTCCTTGTATTATGGTTCAATGTTTTATTCATAATTGATGCTTTATTCACGCACCTGATTGTCAATCTGGTACTGTTTCTTCAAAACGAAAAACCTAAATGTTTAAATTGATATAACTATAGATTGTGAACTTGATACCTGCTATTGTAACTTTAAATATCATTTGTATTTTTATATACATTATTGGTCTATGTAACCTGATATATGTCTAAATAAAAATGTTAAAAAAAAAGAAAAAAGAAAAAGATTTGAAGAAAGGATCTATCACCTTAAACAACCTTTAGGGCACTGAAAATGGTAGATTCAATCAACACTCTAAACAAAAAATGGTGGATGTCTTTCTATCAGTGAGATACATAAAGAGCTATAACAATTAGATGTTGATGAAGGGGGAGTTTGACTGTGTTGGAGTTAATATGGATTAACTCCCCCCCCTTTTGAATTTTCTCACTGCAGTTTATTTCTGCATTCTACTGAATCAACAAATAAGTGAATGTCAAAAGATTGAACTTGATGGACAATATATATATTTTTTTTGTTCTACCTAATTAACTACCTTTCTTGGACAAAACTATGCTGTTTCCATAGTTTTGATAAAAACTAATGTGGTATATTTTTGATACCCAATAGTTGATATAATTAATGTTTTCATCTTTATTTTCTTGTTAGATAATACAAGACTAGTCTGGTTTTCAAAGAGATATTGTTGAAGCACAATTATCAGAAGCGTCAGTTACAAAAACAGCTCAACTAAGAGCAACAGTGGTTGTAAAATTAAGCTCAGCAGCATTAAAAAAGATTATGTCCAAAAAGCACAAAACAACAGTAACACAAGTGACTACAGAGCTCAATAAACATCAATTTCAACCAAAACAGTCTGCCGAATATTATGGGATACGCAATTGCCAAACCTCTTCTGAGAAAGGAGACCATTTTGAAATACAACCAATAGGGTAATGAACACAAGAACCAAACAAATGGCCAGTGACAGATGGTTGCTTACTCACTCACACCATTTCCAATTATTGGTCTAATAATGAAACCTTTGATCCCATCAATGAAGCATGTCAGTGGTTTTGTGATGATTTGGACTGCAAGATCCTAGATTTCCATGAGTTCTGTGGTAACACTGCAAAGTGGTGCTGTTACAGCAAATGGTGTACATATTGTTCCCTAATAGTGATGCAATCATCTATGATAACAATGTGCTAGAACAGAAAAAGAGTTATTCCCCCTTGCCCCCCAACAGCACTTAAGGAATTGTAGAAATTGTTGTTGAAAGAATGACTCAAAATTCCACTAAACCGTTTTTACTACCAAATGTGGACCAACAATGAAATATGTTAAATACAATGGTGTTCCGATATTTTGTCCAAACCCTGGTTGTGACTAGATGATACAAATCCGTTATTGCTAAAGGAAAGTCTGGATAATGATAATTACCAAACCCAAGTTAAAGTACTTTTTCATGTTTTGTTGGTGATAAATAAAAGAGGAGAACAGTGGCCTAGATGTATCAAAGGAGATTAATAGAGCTTATTTAAAGTGACACTGTCAACTAAAAAAGATTACTCACTATAACATAAAAATAGTCTATACACCTATCAGCGATAACATTATTACCACCTGCCTAACATTATGTAGGTCCCAAAACAGCCCTGACCCCGTTGTGACATGGACTCAACTAGACCTCTGAAGGTGTGCTGTTGTATTTGGCACAAACACACTAGCGGCAGATCCTGTAAGTCCTGTAAGTAGGGAGGTGGGGCCTTCATGAATTGGACCTGTTTACCCAGCACATGCCACACATTCTTGATTAGATTGAGATCTGGAGAATTAGGAGTCCACCTTAAACTCATCATTGTGTTCCTCAAACCATTCCTGAACGATTTTTGCTTTGTGGCAGGGCGCATTATTCTGCTTAGAGAGGCCAATGCCATCAGGGAATACTGTTTCCATTAAAGGGTGTGCATGGTCTGCAACAATGCTTAGGTAGGTGGTACGTGTCAAAGTAACTGCCACATCAATGGCAGGACCCAAGGTTTCCCAGCAGAACATTGCCAAAAGCAACACATTGCCTCTGCCGGCTTGCCATCGGTCAGTGGTCATAATGTTATGGCTGTTTGGTGTGTATTGTCTTTTTCTTAAATGTTTTTAAGCTGATATTGATAACCTATTAGAAACTACGCATAATCAATGATATTTCTTCCTCAACAGAGCTGCTTGTTTCTGTTTTTGTTCCATAATGTGTGGTAGATTAGTGTGTTATTAAACTTGTAATCTGAAGGATGAGCTCATAAATACTTACAGAAAATATGAATATTACTGTTTTTTTTTTTTCATCTATACTCAATAATATAACTTTACCTGAAAAATATTGTTGCGCTTGCATAACTTTGTGCTTGTGAAATTTTTCCTTGCCTCAGGTCATCTGCAACTTGTTTTGGTAGCATACCTTCAAACAGAAAACAAAATAATAAAAAAACAAAAAGCATTCTTATGTAAAATACTATTAAAACACCTAATCCTTATAATCTATAATTAAAGATAACAGCCGTCTAAGACATACATTAATTGGAAATATTATTGTCATTTTCATTGTTACTTTTTTATGCTTTTAATTTTATTGTGGGAATAGGATCTTGTTGATGGGAAAAAAAAATATTGGTGTGCTAAGCTTGTCGTTGGCTCAAATAGTATCCATGTGTAAATGATGCCCACCAAAGGTGTGAGCGTTCCGTAAGTATAGTGTCATTTGCTATACAGTTTAAATTAAAAGCAAAAACTGTCTGCTCTTCTCATGCTAAAAATGTTAGCAACAATTATATAAATATAATTTAAACGAGAGGTTTTGGTTATATGAATTGACCAATGCATAATTAAGCTCACCTGTCACATCAAGGCACACACTCAATAGGGTGAGAACCTACTCTCACCTCCTATCTAGTGGGCACACAAAGCATTCTATACTGCTACCAAAATCTTGTCATTTACATATGTATATTTTCTCCAAACAACATGGAGGCTTAGATCGGGTTTCTGGCAGAATGAAAGAAAGGAGGGAAACATTCTTTATCAGATATCTAGATCAACAATAGGCTTAACAATCTCTTTGAGTTTCTAGGTCGTTTTTGTGTGAAACATACTGCAAATAACAGTGTCAAGAACATTAAATAGGCTCTTCTCAGGAACATAGAAAAGTGTGAACTGACCAGGATAATGAGCCACGCACCAGGGCAACAATGTCTCTGGAAAACTGAGTCTTATCGAAGCTGCTGTTGTGTTTTAAATAAATGGTACTAATGGTTGTTCTTACTAAAGCATACTTTTTATTTATTCTGTAGACTGGTCAGTTTCCATGTTCTTGTCTTGCATCACACAGAGGAGAAAATTACAGGAGATTCTCAAATATAACACTATATGGTAGAGCAGAGTCAAATATATTACATTTGAGAAAGAGTGATGGTGGTGATATGGCTGGTATTCGACATCTGCTCTAGTCCATTGCTTAAACACTTATCCTTTCCTATTGGAGACACTAATACTCTGTTAATAGCAATAAATGAAAATTAATTTAATTAGGACTGAAATTTTATATTCTTATAGATTGAAAGATCAGTTGGTCCACAGTTAGGCCTCTGACATTTGGCTAGAGATCATATAATGAATATATTTTCTATGTATGGTCCACTATCTTTACTTACTATACAATAACTGATCGGTCTTCTGTTTCTCATGCATTAAGTCTTGTGTGCGTTCAGCTACCAAAAGTTCCAGATGTTTGCTATATTTTTCCATCTAAGAAGAACACATATTATTTGTATTAGTTTCTGGAAATGGGTGATCAGTCTGTGCTGTCTGCCATATTATTTCATTAAAAAATTTTGCTTAGCATCCAAATAGTTGTCTCTACCAGCATCACAAGGATAAGAGATACTGATGACTAGGGTAAACAAAGAAAAAGGCAGTAAGTTCTAGCTCCTGATAGAATCAAATAAACGTTAGAAAAGCTTGAGAGGGCAATTCCAAAACGTACAGGTGAGGAAAGGAACAATTCATCTTTGTCCGAGCCAATCTGTGGGGTATAGTCAGAAAATGGAGAAGCAATGCAGATTTCTTGAAAAGCTGCCTCGTAAGTTGGAAAGCAGCTTTTAAAGTGCATTAAAGGAAAGATTGCAGCTCTGATGAGCTGGTAATGGGAATACCATAATGACAGCTTCAAAGGCGAAAATGTATCATTCAGCAAACAACTCTTCTATTGTGCAATGTGACATGGTAAAAATAAAAATATATATGAACCAATACATTTAACTGTTAAGTGAATCCTTTTGAAGTGATAGCAAAAATAATGATGAGGTTAAATTCTGAATGCTGTAAAAATAAATTAATATTATATTATCTGTAATTAATATATCTGTTTTTTGCACTTTATTGTCCTAGTAAAGAATATGGGACGGGGTCTATAGTAAAGAACGGGGTCTATTCAATGACCTGAGTTAATTTATCTCATGTCATTGAATTCCATACATTGTAATAGAAAAATGTCAGTCAAGAACCGCTAACAAGTAATATTGTGTGTCATTGAATCTGACTTCGTGGCAATCTGCCCAAATTATGCCACGTGAAAGATTTTTGTGATCTTTTTAAATATTACATTTATGATCATACAGTACTGTCAATAGGAATGTGCTATTATTAAACATACATCACCATACCAAGGTTCATTTCTTGATTGATATGTATTGATATGATAAAGAAGGAAAGATATTACAATGACAGCATAAAGGTTATTACCTTTTATTTGCTATGAAATAATGTTTAGAAGTGTATCCACATTAATGATGATTTATACTATCCACCTAACACTTGACCATATAGCACTGATATGTATTCTCATTCTGGAAGTGACATTACAATAATATATGTCACTCAGTCTGACACTGTCACTTTCCATTATCTTTGACATGCTCGGATGGTTCTGGATACATGATTTATAATTCTACACAAGTGTCTGATAGTTAAGGAGTGATTAGTCTTTTTCTAATATGGTGTTGTGGTAATGTAGGCCTTGTAAGGGTTTTGTGGAGCCTGCTGCCTGCATGAAAATCTATATTCTGTTTTACTATATCTCATCACAATTAAAATGTGGACAACTGTGATATGGTCAAGGAATTCAAAATCTAGTAGGTACATCTCAGTGTATTAAATAAATACATGCCCATCTGAAACACTCACTTACCAAAGTCATCATGACATCGACAGGGCTGACCTTGTTAGGATTCATTTTGTGCAGCTGTTTCTTGACCTGCTCAAATGTAGGCCTGTGGGCTGGATTTTGGCTCCGACACCTTCTGATCAGCTGCAGGAGAAATTAAATAAAGAGTAAATCCAGGGCCTTTTCCGTCTGATAATAGCATGAATACCAGCAAAGAACAGATATATTACAGCATCCATGTGGAGTGTAAACTGACTACTGCAGTATCATTGAGACGGGTCACTTTGGATTATCTTAATACACTGGTATAAAGTGATCTAGGTATTAGACAGTACACGGGTGCTTTCTGAGGATATGCGAGGACTGTCTCATGATCTGTGCCTGCTATTTTTTTTTCCTTCATGTATGGCTTTTACCTTATACTTTCTCCTTCCTTGAGTATGGCCATAAGATATTACTGATTTGTATATTGTGATAGAAAATTATATCTATGCTTACCTAAAATAAGATTTATATATATATACTTTTAATCTGCCATCAAATTCTTAAACAATAATTAGATCACTATATATAGATATATTTTAGCTTTTGTCTGGCATCATCATTTCTATTTACTATTTACTCCTTTGCCCAACTGTAAGGCTTTAACCCCTTAAGGACAGAGCCTTTGAAACATTTTTGTCCTTTCTGGACAATGGCTATTTTAACATTTCTGTGCTGTTTGTGTTTAGCAGTAATTTTCTTCTTCGTCATTTGCTGTACCCACACATATTATATATTGTTTTTATCGGGACAAAAAGGGCTTTCTATGGATGCCATATTTTTGATCATATCTTATCATATTATTAAAAAAAAAAAAAAAATATGGTAAAAAAAAAAAAAAATACACAAATTTCTTTGTTTTTATTTGAAACAACTTCTCCTCATCGACAATAGCGAACGAAAAAACATGCTAAATAGATTCTACTATTTCTCCTGAGTACAGGGATACCACCCATGCATAGGTTTGTTGGGTTGTTTGGGGGCTAAAATGCCAAATTTGTGAGGTGCAGTTTTTTGTTTTCCAACTTGAAATTTTTACATGCAGACAGCCTGCACCCATGTCCCATTTGGGACATATTTGAAACCAGCCAGTGTATTTTACCCCATCAACCCATATATTTTTTAAAAGTAGACACCCTAGGCTATCTCAAATGGTGGTATTTTAACACTTTCCATGCACTAATTCTACCACCAGCCTTTGTCAAAGTTTGTGGTAGTAATTTTTTTGTGTTTTTTTTTCACAAACCTTGTACTTCAGACATGAATTTACAGATTTTGGTATGTGTCACTGCCAAATAACACCCCAATAAGTGTTCAGCAACATCTCTTGAGTACAGGGATACCCCCCATGCATAGGTTTGTTGGATTGTTTGGGGGGTAAAAGGCCAAATTTGGGAGGTGAAGTTTTTGGTTTTCCAATTTGAAATTTTGACATGCAGACAGCCTGCACCCATGTCCCATTTGGGACATATTTGAAACCAGCCAGTGTATTTTACAACATCAACCCATATATTTTTTAAAAGTAGACACCCTGGGCTATCTCAAATGGTGGTATTTTTACACTTTCCATGCACTAATTCTACCACCAGCCTTTGTCAAAGTTTGTGGTAGTAATTTTTTTGTGTTTTTTTTTCACAAACCTTGTACTTCAGACATGAATTTACAGATTTTGGTATGTGTCACTGCCAAATAACACCCCAATAAGTGTTCAACAACATCTCTTGAGTACAGGGATACCACCCATGCATAGGTTTGTTGGGTTGTTTGGGGGGTAAAAGGCCAAATTTGGTAGGTGCAGTTTTTGGTTTTCCAAATTGAAATTTTGACATGCAGACCGCCTGCACCCTTGTCACCTTTGGGACATATTTGAAACCAGCCAGTGTATTTTACCCCATCAACCCATATATTTTTTAAAAGTAGACACCCTACGCTATTTCAAATGGTGGTATTTTAACACTTTCCATGCACTAATTCTACCGCCAGCCTTTGTCAAAGTTTGTGGTAGTAATTTTTGTGTGTTTTTTTTTCACAAATATTGTATTTTAGACATAAATTCACAGATTTTGGTATGTGTCACTGCCAAACAATAACCCAATATGTGTTCAACAACATCTCCTGAGTACAGGGATACCACCCATGCATAGGTTTGTTGGGTTGTTTGGGGGCTAAAAGGTCCACATTGTGAAGGTGCGCATTTTCAACTTGGAATATTGACGTGTAGCCAGCCTGAGCCCATCTTTCATTTGGGACTTTTTTTTAAAGTAGGACAGTGTATTTTACCCCCAAAAGTATATATTTTGTAAAAGTAGACACCCTAGGCTATTTTAAATGGTGTTATTTTAACACTTTCCATGCACCAATTCTACCACCAGCCTTTGACAAATTCACATATTTCGGTATGTGTCACTGACAAACAATACCACAATATATGTTCAGCAACATCTCCCGAGCACAGGGATACCACCCATGCATAGCTTTGTCAGCTTTGTTGGGTGTTGAAAGGCTACATTTGAGAGGTGCGCTTTTTGATTTTCAAACTTAGAATTTGAACATGTAGAGCAAGGAAGGGGTTAATAGCTCTTATAAGAGCCTTTGTAGTACTGTACAAAAAAATTAACCCCTAAAAATGCACAGACAAGAAAAAAGGTTCTGCTGTGCAGTGATCAGTGGCAGGGAAGGGGTTAATACACTACACTATACAAAAGGTATGGCTTTTATAAAAGCCCTTGGGACTCACAATTTTTTTACATTTTATTTAATTTATTACAATTAAAAAATTTTGTTATACAGATCTGTCTCTTTCCCTCACTAAAACTCAAGTGAGGAGAGCGAGGCAGATCCATATGGGTCAGAACAATATTTACGAACCAGACGAATGGTGATGCTCATCTGAGAAATCACCAAACCACCTTTGCCACTGATCGGCTGTTACTGATCGCTATACACGCGTTCAGACAGCTTCAAAAGGAATACACGTAATCCCCTAGTGGGTATAACTAACCCCTAGCGAGTCTGACAAAAAAAATGCTGATAGCAAAAAAAAATCCTTCTGCGACTAGATTGCTCCATATGCGCTGCTTAGGCAGTGACCATATGCACTGCTTAGGCAGTGACCATATGTGCTGCTTAGGAAGTGATATACGGCAAGGAAGGGGTTAATAGCTCTTAAAAGAGCCTTTGATATACTGTAATAAATCAAAGTAAAAAAAAATAACCCCTAAAAAAATGCACAGACAGCAAAAAATGTGCTGCTGTGTAAGATCACTGCGTACACAGCGATCAATTTCAGGGAAGGGGTTAAATACTGGAAACGGCTTTTATAAAAGCCTTTGGGTCTCAATTCTATTAAATATATTATAATTAAAAACTTACATTATACAGCTCTGTCTCCCTCCCTCACTAAAACTCAAGTGAGAGGGAGGCAGATCTACACGGGTCAGATCAAATATTTACAAATATTGATCTAACCAGACGAATGGTGATGCTCGCTTTCTTTACTCCATTTAGTGCATGACGTGCCAGGCACGTCACCTGTCGGCAAGTCCTCGATTTGCCGTGACGTGCCTGGCACGTCACCTGTCGTTAAGGGGTTAACAATACCTATACAGCAGTCTGAGCTCTGGTCTTCGCAGACATTCCTGTAATGTATAACTGCTATATGATATATTTTTTATTGTCATTATTTTTATGATGTGATTGAATATCTCCCACAACTGAACTATCCCTAAATTGCAAGTTAGGCAGAATTCTAACCCATCTACATTTGCACCTTACCTCTACATATTCGGATGGGCAAGGACAGCCATTTTCTGATTTTCCTTTAATTAGCTCTGGCAAAGGCAGGCAACAATGTTCATCTGAACCAGCTTCATCTTTCTAGACAAAAAAAGATAGCAAACACAAACTTAAATCCAATATAAGTGCTACTCACATTATTTAGAGATCTGATCTGAACAAAAGATGATACTTCTGTGACACTTACAGGGCAGTTCCAACTTAATTAATTTCTTTATGTGGTACATGTGTTTAAAATATGTGAAATGCACTTACCATATTTATCGGCGTATAACACGCACTTTTCCTCCCTGAAAATAGGGGGAAAATGATGTGTGCGTGTTATACGCCGAAAAAAAAATAAAATCTAAAACTTACCTCGTTCCTGCTCTGTCCCCCAGTGTTCTGAAGGTGTGTGGCTGTGAGGGAAGCGTTGTGAGCTCCCCTCCAGCCGCGCGGTCAATAAAGTGTTTTTTTTTTAAACAAACTTTATTGTTCCGCGCGGCTGGAGGGAAGCTCACAACGCTTCCCTCACAGCCAGGCATCTTCAGAGCACCGGGGGACAGAGCAGGAACGAGGTAAGTACTGGGGTCTGGGGAAGGGGGGGGGGGGGAGGAGGGTGGCATAACGAGCATACTTGGGGGCAATATGGCATATTAAATGGCATATTGGGGGCAATGTCATGGCATATTAAATGGCATATTGGGGGCAATATCCTGCATATTAAATGGCATATTGGGGGCAATATACTGGCATATTAAAATGGCATATTGGGGGCAATATCCTGGCATATTAAAATGGCATATTGGGGGCAATATCCTGGCATATTGAGGGCAATATCATGGCATATTAAATGGCATATTGGGGGCAATATCCTGGCATATTGGGGGCAATATCATGGCATATTAAATGGCATATTGGGGGCAATATCCTGGCATATTAAAATGGCATATTGGGGGCAATATCCTGCATATTAAATGGCATATTGGGGGCAATATCCTGGCATATTAAAATGGCATATTGGGCTTCAAAGTTCTTTATTTGAAATTTAAGGTTTTTTTCCTGAAATTTCCTTCTTAAAATGAGGTGCGTGTTATACGCCGACGCGTGTTATACGCCGATAAATACGGTATTTTTAACACATTTAAGAATGCTCCTGTGCATTGAAAATATTTTTAATAAGGGACCTTCAAATTGAGTGACATCCAGTAAGAAGGGCTTGTAGAGATAGACAGGCCTGTTGCTAAATGAACTCTATAACAGTTGATTGAAGAGAACGTGTACACAAAAAACTGGTCTAAGGGATCTCTTTCTTTTTCTTTCCTTTAGATGATATAGAAGTTATTTCATTTAATTGTAAAAAAAAAGGCAGGATTTCAAAAATGATTTTTGATAAAAAAAAAGTGTAGAGAAAATTAGTCGGGATGTAATCAGTAGTGATTGCCTGGGCAATCCTTGAGGTGCATTTTTAAAAAAGGATACTGTACATTTAATCTGATTGCCTGTCAATATCTCATCTCATCTTACAGCTACTGTAATATTACAGTTACATGTCAAATTTTGTGTGTTTGATCTTCCCATCATCTGAAACCAGTAAATTCTCTTAATCCAGGCACCTCAACTATTTCCCCAGTCCACGTATTCAACAACATGTTTTTTATGCTGAAAATACTGGTCCATCTAATAATAGTTTATGTCTGTGTGACGGGCTGTGGAAGTTATGGCTTTGTTGGACTTTGAGTGTCATCACCCAATATCTTCTATCTTTCTCTGCGTTCTGTAAACAGTCATATCAGTGCGGCACTCAGTCTTTTTATCTGTCACACATTGCTCGTTGCTTTGATATTTTGAAAGCGTCCTTGTCTGTGAACGAATGGTTTGGATTTGTCGCACCTTTAGGAATCTGTTGAAGGTCAGTGTTTTCTAATAGCACACTATGTGTTTGAATTTAGAACATGATTAATAAATAAAATATACTGCAGTAGCCAGTAGGGGTCACAAGGTGGTCAGTGTGTATTACGCTGGCGGCAAAATTTCACTTAAGCTGCAACATCTCAAGTGGCCTTTACCAACCAATCTTGACTAAAACTGAAACAAACAATTGCTTTTTTCAGTTGTTGTAATTTTATTGTGGCCGTCCACTACTTATATCTTCATATGTCATCTCACTGTGGTCGTCCAAATTAGGTCCTTGTGGGTGCTAATTCAATGTACGGATATGTATAATTCTGTGCAGACTTGTGCACCAACTTCCGTGTTACTCCAGTGCTCTATTATGAATCATTCTAATTTCAGCGCCAGTCTAATGTTGGGGATCCTCAGAGAAACTCTGTTAGTCTCATGAGCTCTAAAGTATCAGGACTCTTTAGACTGTGGGACATTTTATAAATAACCCGTATGCATGTTATAAATCGTAAACCTCCATCTTTTCTTCCTGCCAGTTACCATTAGTAATGGTCTATTTTTCAAACAAGTCCCCTTTAGTTCAGAAGCAAGATTTGGATTGGAGTAAACTAGTGGTTAAATAAAGGATAACCTAAGTGTAATGTTGCTGCCTTGTCAGTATGTTAACAACAGACTGGTAAATAAAAAATGGCTTGCTTCCAATGGTAAGTCTATGAAGGCAATAGCATGGCCAGTATTTTTTCAAACTGTCATGTACCTATAAGAAAATGCAGCAGCTAGCTTAAAATTCACTTCAGCCATAGACAAAACGTAGTGTATTAGTCTTGTAAATAAAGAACTTACCGGAACAGGATCACTCCTGGTAGCGATTTCAAGTAAAATAATAGCATAGCTGCCAAAAACAAAATGGATAACGTACACATCAATATAATCTATAGTTAAAATGTTCACAATTATGTGTGTGCAACTGGCTCTCCAACACATGACATGTTCATAACATCATAATAAAAAAAAAAATGCACTTCAAATAATACAATAAATGACACAATGGTATAAAAGGTATTAAAGAGTATTCATTAAACATTGACAGGTTAAATAGTGACCCAATCTTACAGTCCTAGCAATGCTGACACTACTGAACATATCAAGTAGTCACAAAAGGGAGATAAAACTAGCAGTTTAGAATAATAATAGAGAGAGAGTATAACATACTGCTCTAATTACTACAAATATACAATAACTCAGAGTACCGATACATATCGCCTGCTATTGAGTTGTCTGCACTGGATGTAGTGTGCCCCTCAGGCGGCATATACACTTGATCAAGGCGGTTGTGATAAGTGTTAGAGTCATCAAAAGAATTAGGTTTGCGGTAGTAATCCAATCCATAGTCTGAAAGATGAAAGGATGTTTTTTAATCTTCATGAACTTTAAAGAGGATCTAATGGTACAGCATTGTTCAGTTTAAAAGCACATATTATTTTTTGATGATGTCATCCAGAGGGAGTAAACCCCCCACTATATTTTATATATGAAAGGCCATTTCTCCATGTTTTATATTGTATTTGAATGGAATTTCTGCAAAATACCATTCAAAAGTTTTCCCATAGTTTTTGTCAAAAAACCCCAAAGACTTAGAAGAAATTATTTCTTTAAGCTGCTGCTACACTGAGTCCGAGGACAGTTGATCGCTGCGAGTGGTGCAGTCATGTCATGTAAGTTGGGAGGAACGAAAGTGTGAATGGCAATATGAATGAAAATGTGAATGCTAATGTGAACAATTTGGAACAATGACAGCCAGGGGCGTTGCTAGGTCTCCAAAATATCTGGGGCTGGAGCCCGTGATAGATTTGATAGAAGTGGAGTAAATAAGATCACATGCTTAGGCGGCATACAGACTGATATAATTGACGCCAATGAACAATAGGTATATATGGGTATATATCAGGGCTCAACAAATCTGAGCACCAGGAAATTATACCTGGCGCCTGGTTATTTTGCCCCTACATGGTGCCCTCGCCGCTGGGATTATTTTATTTATTTATTTATCCAGCGGAGCGCGAGGGAGAAGTGTGTGCAACGGCTGCATAGTGTCTGATATATTGATAGATACACTTTTATCGTAAACAACAACAAAATTGCTGACTTGTGTGTAAGTGTATGTGACTGACAGTGTGTGTGTGTGTGTGTGTATGTATGACTGCCTGCATGTGTGTGTGTGACTGATTGTGTGTTTATGTGACTGACTGTGTGTATGTCTGCCTGTGATCGACTGTATGTGTCTGTGACTGATTGTATGTGTTTGTCTGTCTGTTACTTACTGTGTGTGTGTGTCTGTCTGTGACTGACTGTGTGTGTGACTGACTGTATGTCTGCCTGTGACCGACTGGATGCGTGTGTCTGTATGTGTGTGTGTGCCTGTCTGTCTATGACTGACTCCACAGCAAAAGTCCACAGTAAAACTCACAGTAATGTGCAAATGTGTAGGTATAACACAGACTCCACAGCAATAAAACTCACAGTAATGTGCAGTGTGTGAGTATATCACACACTCATGCTGCACATTACTGTACCACAATACACAATAAGATTCACAGCAAGCAAGAAACTCACATTACTCGAAGTTACACTTATACACATAAATACACAGCCACAAATACACACATATACACATGCACAGTTACACACAGAGACCCATAATCCCACTTACACACACCAACTTACATTACACACACACACTTGTATGTGAGCAAATTCCCATGATATCAAAATAACTCAGCATACAAAATGTTGTATATGTTGCATTCACCATTTACCAGACTTTGAGAAAAAAAAGTAGACCAACAGTCTCATAATATAGGGGATATCACCCCCCCACACACACACACACACACAGACACCCATCCTTACCCCCCCCCCCCATAGATACCCTTACATAGACAACCTTACACTCACACACACTCTTACACACACACACATCCAGACAACCCAAAACAGACACCATTATACACACAGATTACCTTTCCCACACAGATATTCTGCCATGCAGACAAAAAAAAAAAGGGGTCAAAAACCTACTACCAACCTCCTAAAAGAGAGAAAGGTAGGGAATTGAGATGGGAATTCAACTGAATGGGAGAATGTTTCCAACTCTACTTTAGCCTTAATTCTGAAATTCCCAACTCACTTCCCTGCAATTCTTTCTTTCATGAGTAAAGCCCATAATATAATGAGCAGCTCATTCATTCATAATGTATGGGTTTAATACTATAACCAGGTACATGGGATGTTTAATGCCATGTGTATGGACTTTCATTGCCATGAACATAAAGACTATATATAAAGATGAATCACTATTATTCATATTGAATGTGATAATCAAGTGTGCAAATAAAAATAATATGAGATGATAGCATAGCATTGTTTCACATTACATGATCACATTCAATATGAATAATAGTAATTAATCACATTTTTTCCTAGTAATCTCACTGGGATTCTCACTCTGCCACTCACACACACTCATAACTCTGCCACTCACACTTTCACTCTCACACACTTACACTCTGCCAATCACACACTCATAATTCTGCTGCTCATGCTTACACTCACACACACACTCATAACTTTGCTGCTCACACTTATACTCTCACACACTCTGCCACTCACACACAGATACGCGCACACTCATAACTCTGCCACTCACACTTACATTCACTCACACACACTTACACTTTTCCAAACACTCACACTCTGCCACTCACACACACACTTACATTCTGACACTCACACACATAACTCTGCCACTCACGCTTACTCTTTTCCACTCACACCCACTTCCACTCTTCCACTCACATACATCGACATGCACACTCATAACTCTGCCCCTCTCACCCACTTACATTCTGCAACTTACATACATACACATGCACACTCATAACTCTGCCACTCACACCCACTTACACTCTGCCACTTATATACATACACATGCACACTCATAACTCAGCCACTCACACCCACTTACACTCTGCCACTTACATACATACATGTGCACACTCATAACTCTGCCACTCACACCCACTTACACTCTGCTACTTACATACATACACATGCACACTCATAACTCTGCCACTTACACCCACTTACACTCTGCCACTTACATACATACACATGCACACTCGTAACTCTGCCACTCACATACATACACATGCACACTCATAACTCTGGCACTCACATACATGCACACTCATAACTCTGCCACTCACATACATACATGTGCAAACTCATAACTGCCACTCTCTCTTACACTCTGCCAGACTCACATTCAAAGCTTGAGGGGGCGGAGTTGCGCATGAGGAGTGGAGCCGAGCGCGATGTGGCGGAGTCTGGTGCTGTCCAGCATTTAGATTGCAGCACGCAGATGGCGAACCGAGCACAAGGGGGCGGGGCCTAGCACGAGGTCAGAGTCTCCATCCTGGGCTATGGAGGGGAGATCCGGGGCTTTAGCCCAAGTAGCCCCCCCCTAGCAACACCACTGATGACAGCTGAACAGGAGTGAATGTGTATGCAAATGTTCTTAGAAAGAACTAGGAGGTATGACACCGTAGTAAGTGGGAGAAGGCAGACAATGAGACAGACGCAAGGTGTCAGCACTGTAATATAAGAAGGACACAGAACAGGCTAAAGATTTCTAGGTAACTTGTTTGTTTTACCACATTAAACCAAGATAAAAGGAAAGCACTAGGGAACCATTTTTTGTTGCATTTTTTCGGTGGGTTTAATCCCCCTTTAGGTTATACCATTGCTATTCCTGGTCCTATAGACCTTATCTCTGCTCACCAAGGAACTCCTGTATCCTGTGGTCCTATTTAATGCTTACTTTTGCAAAATCCTTGTCGTTTACATTAAATAGAAAGAGCTGGTAAAATAGTATCACCTTTAGTGATAGAAGAAGTATGGACAGTAGGGGTCATTGTCCGACCCAACAAAAAAAGTGAACACAACAACACTCTTGGCTCCCAAGAAGGAAATGCAAGGAGCAGAGTTACGTTTTTAAGATCTAATAAAGAGATGGAAATGCAAGAGTAACTGGTGCCACATTTCTAATAAGTCTCGTGAAGGTGAAACAGATTGAGTCATCAAGGAGAGGAAGAGAAACAAAGGTCACTTCCAAGTTCCCAAGAAGAAGAATGAGAAGCATAAATTAGTCTTACTATATTCAGATACTATAATAATTGCTCAAATTACAAATGTATTTCTGGTACTCGGTTTTGCCCACATGCAGTGAGATAGGACAGTGTAATCAAATATAATCAAGTGTGCCTTGCTCTTAGCTTGGGAAAAACATGTGCGTACCTGTAACTTTACAAACCCAGCGGTCATCAATGATACAATTTGTAGATTTAAGGCGTGAATGGTATATTTTATGTTGATGCAGATAAGCCATTCCTTGTGCAATATCATTAGCAAATGAAAACCTAAAATGCAAAAATGATTATTAATTTTTTTTAAGAACATTGATAAAAGAAAGAAGTTTAAATTAAAATTATATCTCAACCTAAAACAAGCAAAGGATGTAAAAAAAAACATTTAAAGCAACACAGGTGATTTTATCAAAAGAAAAATCATATTTTTAAAGAATGTCCATAAAATAATTGAGTCAATGTTATACACACAAGCAATTACCAATTTAGATCTGGGCACAATTTGGACACCTTTTGCTTTACTAAGCAGTACTGTGGGGTTCCCTGTGGAGCAAAGGTCATTAATAGATCCCTACATAAGCAATTGTAGCTTCTCCACAGAGACAATGGGGTGATGCATCAACATAAAGTGGTAGAAAAGAAAGTATGCTGTTTATTTGAGAGGAAAGACTGGCTTCTATTTTAAATCACTCTGTAGGACAGTCAATGGCATTTCTATCTACCTGTGCATTTACCTAAATATATAAATGTTTATTATGAAAGCAAAACAATGGATTATAGTTTATCAAATATGTGACACTTGTATTCCTCTTTAGAATGTATTTGATACATTGGGGTTAGTGAATAAATTGTATTATTTACACCTCTTTTGTCCATATTGTTAGAATAATAATTTAGCTATACATTGCTTTATTCATGAAAGAGAGAGAATTGTAGTGAACTGAGATGGAATTTCAGACGTTAGGCAAAAGTAGCCAATTTGGAAAAAAATTCGCTCATTCAGCTGAATGGGAGATGTATTAGTACTCGGATACTTTGGCCTTAAGTTTGAAATTCTTTTCTCAATTCTCTGCAATTCTCTCTTTCATTAAAGCCCTAACTGTTATATATTTGATAGATAAGTTGATGAAGCCCTTGTTTTCTTTTCAAGTCTGTTCCCTAGGGGTGCTAAAGAATTGAAAGCCAACCACAGACCATAGTAAAACATACTTACATTTAGAATGAGTTTCAGTGCCTAAGATTATGTATATGTTTAACATTACACTGTGCCAGTAAGGGGTTGTTATTTTTCTTCTAATAATGTGCCACATGCATGTGGTTTTTAAGAGGCTATATTTTAAAACTAAGCTAACATAGTTTGTCTTTCTTTTAATACAAATTAACCACAAGTAGTATAACAAGGACATATGCTTTCAAAGTGGACTGGCTAAGCAAAGTAGACAAGAGGTATTAAAGTTGAATCATTACACTGGTGTAGCAAACATTCCCCAAAATACCCTCCTGCACCCTGTCTCCCGAGAAAAAGTAGAACAGAGAGATCTGTGCAAGAGAAGAGACATCTGAATTCACTTACATTTATTCCACCAAAATAGCACACCCTAAGACAGATTTAATTGCATATGGCCTCTCACCACTGAAAGCCTGGCATCATCAAACAACAGATGCTCATGTGGCGCTGTATCATACCTGAGAAGCGCAGTTTTACTATATTTTGGAATTTCATGGTACAAGATGAGTATAAAAAGATGTAAACATTCTGGTAAGTATTCAAACATATTGCAACTTTAACCCCTTCGCGACCTTATGACGAGTTAACTCGTCATAAGAGGCGCAGCATTAGCGATCTTATGACGAGTTAACTCGTCATGCAGTCTAGGCGGCGGTGCGCTCCGTGCGCACCGCCAGCCAATCTGCAACGGTTCCAGGACTAAGCCTCGCACCCCAGGCAAAGCTCCTGGACCTGATCGGTGGATTTCCGGGAATGTGATCGCGGTGATCGAGTTCACACACTGACTTTGCCTCTAATTCACTCTCTGTGCTTCACGTTCTTATAGTGAAGCACAGAGAGTGACCTGTAAATAAAAATAAATAAATAAAGAACATAGCCAGAGGGGCCACTTTATGGCCCTCATTTGTTTTTTTTTTTGGTTTTTTTTTACTAAGTTTTTTTTTTTTTGCAATTTATAAAGTTTTTTTTAATAAATAATAGGTAATTTTAACATATTTAATCAAATTTAACCCCTGCATGCCTGTTGCGTGATTTTTATGGATCTGACATCGCACTATACAGAGTTTTTGTTCTGTCTTTTTTGTTTAGGGGGGTTTGGGAACCAATATTTTTCTTTTTTATTAGTTAGTTAATTAGGGGGGATAAGTGGGTTAGTGTTGCATTAGTTGTGTAGCTTATTATTGGGAAAATAATGGTAAAAAACTTTGTTTTCCTCTTTTATATGTTTATATTTTTTAATACTAAACTGTAAATAATTTTTATGTATAGGGTATCAAAAGAAAGCTCTAACTGTCCTTTAAAAAACAACATATTACTTGTATGGGTGCGTTAAATGAGAGAGAGGAAAATAATGTTTCAAAAACCGCATATTCAAAATTGAAAAACGCTCTGGTCCTTGGCCCAGGAAAATCCCTGGTCCTTAAAGAGTTAACAGTGGATTGTAATTTACTTTCTATAATTAAAGATTTATTTTCCATATGAAATATATAATTAACTTATTAACATAAGTATTTTGGAAACTGATTGTTGCTTCTGGACCATAAAGAATGTAGTTAAATTTGCCAACATCACATTTGTGTATACATCTCACCATTGTCACTGTGATCACCTGTATCTTCTCACCTGAAACCCCAGTTCAGAGGGATGTCTTCATTCAGCAACACATCATTCAAACTCCCCTTTGGGCAATATTCAGTAATAATAGCCACATTGGGAACTTCAATGCAACCGCCTATAAATTTACATAGATTGGGATGGTCAAGTTCCCTGCAGAAAATTTGAAAAAATAGAGATTTAATACATAGAGTTTCTGACACAGGATCAATTCATGATGCACACATAAGCACTGAGCAAAAAGATCAAATTGCTGTCTCTGGTATTCACTCTGACAGGTAAACCAAAGATATTACCCCTATAAGATCCAGCAAGGTAAAAAAAAAAAAAAAAGGCAGCTACATCTACACTGTCTAAATTATATTAGTGCTGCATCATGTGAAGCAAAAAAAACAGAGAGTTCTACAGAGAGAGGTTAATTCCACGTTCATGGATATTTATAGCACACAGAGGGAATCATGAAAACTACTGTAGAGAGAGAAGCACACCTCCACATACATAAACACTATACTGAAAAAAGTATTGGTAGAACTGCCCCTACTTTAACTTCTTAGTGACAGAGTTCTATGCTGCATGTGATGTGCCTTGAAGACCAGAATTCCATTATTTTTGTAAAACTGTTGTCATATGTTTGCTTAACTGTGATTTTATTTTTTCATGTTCAGTCCACCTAAATAAGTGATATATCATATTTTAAAGGACAGATGGGGCTTTCTTTTGATACCATTATTTTCCTCAGATTATATCATTTACTATTAAAAAATCATAAAATAAGATGAAAATATGCAAAAAAAAAACTTTTTCTAACGTTGACCTGTATTTTTTTTATACAATTACAAATGGTAAAAAAGACCCCATCTATATAGTTTCTAATATTTGTCCTGGGTTTAGAAATACCATGTTTTTTTTTTGTTTTTTTTCAAGTTATAGGGCAATAACGATAGTAGTGTTTTTGGTTTCCTTACAATTTTCTCCTACAGTGACCTTTTGACCTCAAACCTAACCCTAAATCTACTTCCATCCATTAATCTAACCCTAATTCTAACCCTAGCCCACCTGGAACCCTAACCCTAATTGTAACCCTTACCCTACTTGTAACCTTAACCCTATATCAAGGGTAAGTAGATCTAGGGTTACCTTTTTTTTCTACAATGTAATGTTGCTGACTGCCTGTAGGTGATCATATGTGTGTGTGTGTGTGTGGGGGGGGGGGGGGGGGGTTCTGAAAGCACACTTGGATCTGAAGCAGCCTGTAGTGGTTAAGGGGTTAAACACACATTCTGGTTCATGTTTTTCCCATTCTTTGGTCACCAAGGAAAAATTCCAAGTGGTTTGAGCTTTGGGATACCCACAGGGGAAATCCTTTTGATGATGTAACTATTAGGATCACCAGTGAACATATGGTACAGTAAATGCTGTAAAGTAAGAATGCTTTCATGCTTTGAAATGTTAATAGTTTATTTATAGCAATTAACTAAATGAGTGAACAGAAGATAAAAGTAAACTTATCAATATTTTGTGTCATCCCCCTTTGCCTTCAAAACAGCATCCATTTTTCCAAGTACTCTTGCACAAATCAGGGAGTCAAAGCGAGCGCTGCATGTATTTTGCTTTAACTTCTGTGTTCAGACACACCTCCATGATGTCACAAGGTCTCGCGTTCTATTATGGCTTTGACTGGGTCTCTGCCACTGTGGTCCCTGAATGGGGAGTGGGGCGGCAAATCAGGCACTGCCCGGGGTGGCAAAAATTCTAACTATGCCACTACTAAGCTGTGAGATACACATCGGGTTTACTTAGATGAAGCAGGACAGGTGTTTTAACCCTTACTTCCTTCAAGGATTAAACAAAGTTTATTTGTCCTTTATAGGTCAAGAGCTCAAATGCAGGTAACAGGCAAACCAAACCTTCTTATAGTTCATTTATCAGAAATAAGATTAAAAGGTTTACATTATCATAGCAGAATACCAATATGTCAAATTCAATAATGTCTATAGTCACCTGATTTGCTTCACTTCTTTGCGTATTGCCTTGGAAATGGTGAATGATTTTTTCTGTATTTTTTTAATAGCCACTATTCTGCCATCACTAAAATAAAACACATTGATTGGTGTCATTAATTGTTTAGTTGCATACAGTATAAGATAAACTAAGATGCCCTTAGTCTTTGGAACAAGAAAATATTCAAATAACCTGTTACAGAAAATTATTTTTTTTAAAAGCTACTGCAAAATGTCTCATTGCAGTTACATAAACACTGACGTGATACTCCCATCCGTATATAGTTAGAAAGACAAAATGATCTACTCATTATGCAGTTTATCCCTAACTAGATATAGCCAAATGACATAAAACTCCCAAATGCAGCTACTCAATTTGGGTCCGAATCAGAAGTTTTGGCTGTTCGGAAACAGGAGCATTGGAGGTGTTTGGATTAGACATTTTTTCCTGAAAATCATAGGTTTTCTGCTACCCAGTATGCCCTATCACCCTCAAACACGCTCGGAAGTTGGCTGAAATATCGGCATTGTGGGCATTCCTGTTCTCCAGATCTGGTCTAGAGGCTTGAAATAAAAATGTTAAAAAAAAATTAAGAAACTATAAATTAAAAATAGTTTGCTGACCCCATTTTTATTTATACAAACAAACCTGCTCTGATCCCTCATGTGTTTAACGGCATCTGCCCCAGCCCCAAAAGGATCAGGGCTTCTTGTCCTGACCCCAATGATTATTTAAGGGGGCCCCACTGGGGATATTTATTTCAATATTTATTTATACATTTTTATTTCGGGAGGACTTTAGCTATTTTCAAAACAGCCAAATTCCTCCTAAAACAAGTCTCATTTCATTTTCGAGCACAATTCAGCTGTTTTTGGCTCTAGCAGGTATTAGTGTGGAATTTGCTATAATGTCCAAATTGGGGACCTATTCAGGCAGCACATCAGGGCCTATTGGGCTCACAATTCAGTTCCTGATATGTCCCCAATGTGCCCTGAATCAGTCGGGACTCCGGGGGCATTAATTATGGGCCAAAGTCTGGGGCATAGACCCTCTGGATGTTGGTACAGTGTAGCTCCTATTGCTATATATAAATACTGTGGACAACCATTCCTATGATGCTTGATCAGGATCATAAAATACTTTTTGGCTGGCTGGGCATTATGCATACTTACCAACTTTTTTTTCTGTGTCCTTGGACAAAAAGTCGGCAGAGTTACGCAATGCTGGGTGACATCACAGTTCCCCGGGAAACAGGCAGAGCCTAGGTGGGAGGGGGCCATGTATGTGTGAGGGGAGTGAGTGATGTGTGACTGGGGGAGTGGCTTTGGGGGGAGTGTATATAAGCTGGGATCCCCTGAGTCCATTTTGGTTAACGGACATATCAGGAGAAATTTTCCACCCACCCTCCCTTTTTTAAATTGATTTTTTTGTGTGCATTAATGTATTTCTCTTTTGTCACAGCAGGCGGGGTTGTCCTAGCCAATCAAGTTAGGGTGTCCCCTCCCTTAACCTCTGATCACGATGTAGGTGATCATAATGGTCGTGCCCACCGAGCTAACAGCCGGCTGGTGGTTAGCATCAAGTGGGCAAGCAATATACAGAGGTAACATGGACGAGGGGGTTGGGGTTCACCTTGTAATCCGGAAGTTTTAGAAGGCTAGGTTGATGCTGGTTATGTGTTTGTTATGTTTTTTCTCAGGTAGATTGGCAAGGACTAGTTGTAGCTGTATGTCGGTCATCGAATGTTCAATT
Organism: Pelodytes ibericus; assembly: GCA_036172795.1. Taxonomy (NCBI): domain Eukaryota; kingdom Metazoa; phylum Chordata; class Amphibia; order Anura; family Pelodytidae; genus Pelodytes; species Pelodytes ibericus. Next base: position 50,774,915 of record CM069860.1, read on the forward strand.
TTATATATATTTATATATCTATTGATAATAAGTTACAAAAGGTTTAATAATAAAGGAGATAATTTTGGCTCATACAGTTACTTGTTATGTTAATAAATGCTGTGGCCTATTTAAACTCCTTCCATGTCTCGCGTCTTTTATTCTGGAGGGGGAGGCATGGGGGAGTAGGGTAAGTGTGATACCATTCATTATAGGAACATTCCCCTTTGCTACATACATGAACACTGAGTTCAAGGCTACCCAGTACAGATACCAGGTGTCTGAAGCTCATTTACCTATGTTTATATGGTCTGCTAGACATACATCATTAAAACAAAATGCTGCCTGTGCAATAATGGCTGGACAGGCCCCCCAAAGAATAGGACTGTCCCAACAAGTCTGGAACTTTTAGCAACTATGATCATGGGAACCACAATTCACATTACAATTTAATTTATGTTTTTGGTATTGGGTTGAGTTTTTTTTAGTTATTTGCTTTTTGTTTTGATATGTTGGTGTTCTGTTATCTCTTTCTGAGAACTCTGATACCTCTATGTCCAGGCATTTTAGAGAGGCAGGTCACAATGCTGCACAATTAAAATATCAAATTCTGCAGCATATTCTACCTTTGATCAGAAGTGGTGACAGGAATATGAGATCATTTAAAAGGGAAGTACAGAAGATGTACACCTTAGACACATTATCTCTGCATGGTTGGAATGAGATGCTGGAGTGGCACTGGGTTCTCTAATATATTTATAACTGTGTCTTTCTGAAAAACATGTCTTAACATGCTTAGAGCTGGGGTTTATTTTTCTGATACTCATTTATTTTCTTTAATTTATAGATCATATCTAGAGATTTTCCTGAAGATATAAATATATAGTATATTATTCTCTACTTATTTACTGTGTAAGAGTATCCATTTATTCACTTACTAGGATTCATTGGTTTATACTTTGTTTGTTAACTGTTTTTAATTGGTTTAGCATTTCCTTGTCAGTCCTGGGTGTTGTTTCAGGAGGGTAGGATGATGCAATGGGTATATATTTTTTGGTATATATAAACAGTTGGTTGTCTGGTGGGATTGGGAGCATTTGCACAATGAAAACAGAGGTGGTGGGCACTTTGAAATGTCTACATTGAGATCTGCGCTCCATAAAATAAATTGGTGATTTTTCAAAGCAATCTGTGTGTCTGTGCTTTATTCCATAGAATCATTTTATAATGGAAAGATAGGCGAGTTGGATAACATTTCTGCCTGATTTTTGCAGTTCCCTACTTGGTTCACCACTGTCCACTATTTTGTGAATATATATCAATGTGCAGTTTAAATAAAGCCTAAGTAGTAAAGATCCCAACTTTACAAACATAGCCAAAAACAGTAATAAAAAGTGGCCGTAAGCAGTGGTGTATCTTGATTTTGTGCTGCCCTAGGCAGACAAAATTCAGGCACCTCTCTACCCACGTTTCACACCCATGACATACCCATAACCCAGGTTGCACACCCAGGACATGCCACATCACCCCATTACATCCCTCCATCACCCCCATTACATGCCTCCATCACCCTGTTACCTGCTTCCATCCCCCCATTACATGCCTCCATCACCCCCATTACATGCCTTCATCACCCTGTTACCTGCTTCCATCCCCCCATTACATGCCTCCATCACCCCCATTACATGCCCCCATCCCCCTGCCACCCCAGGACTTACCCTGTATTGCTTTCTCTGTGCTGTGTTCGGCTCCCCATTCTGCCTGCTTGCAGGAAGAGAGGTGGTCAGGGGAAAACTTCCAATCTCCCCAGCCACTGCCTCTGCCAGCAAGCAAGTTTTAATTTTTCTTAAAAGCTTTTTTTTTTATGTGCAGCCCTCCAGAGGCAGACAAGGCAAGTGCCGCCCTAGGCACTTGCCCTATTTGCCTCGAGCTAAATACAGCACTGGCCATAAGTAAACATTTCAACTGTTCTAGTAAGTCTAACATTAGTCTAAACAGAAATAAACATTTATAGACTCACACTGCAGAACATTTTTCTTCACTGACTATTTAATTGTATTTTGCATTTAAACCAAATAATTGGTTACACATGTCTATCATTCAAGTGATTCTTTAAAGAGTTAAATACATTTATATAAATTGGCTCTTTGGAGGTTATTATGATAATCCTACTTGGAGAGATGGGTATATCAGATTTAAAAAGACTGATCACCGTGCTGTGAAAAAGGGATTTGAATCGAATTAGTGCAGATAACTTGAAAAAGCTAAACAAGATTGATTAGAACCTACTATCGGCCCGTGTGAGTGAAGAATTGCTTTCTGGAAGTGCTGACAGCCAGAGGACAGGAGCTCAGAGCAGTGATATGACTCGTATTGGAGTTACTGGCACAGTTACCTGCACTCAGTGTGCTTCCTATTATAGTCTGGGCCATGGAATAATCTGAAATAAAACAGATAAATACACACCCAGAGTAACAAACATACATAAAGGGGAAGTACAGCCCCACAACAGATAAAGTATTCAATAAGAACAATGCTGTAAATTGTTTATGTATTTGTGAAGGGAGTATGATGCTTTGGGTAATGTTCTGCTGGGAAACCTTGGGTCCTGCCATTCATGTGGATGTTACTTTGACATGTACCACCTACCTAAGCATTGTTGCAGACCATGTACACCCTTTCAAGGAAATGCCATTCCCTGATGGCACTGGCCTTTTTGAGCAGGATAATGCACCATGTCACAAAGCAAAAATAGTTAAGGAATGGTTTGAGGAACACAAGAACTAGTTCAAGGTGTTGACTTGGCCCCCAAATTCCCCAGATGTAATTCCAGTTAAGCTTCTGTGGGATGTGCTGGACAAACAAGTCCGATCCATGGAGGCCCCACCTTGCAACTTACAGGACTTAAAGAATCTGCTGCTAACGTCTTGATGCCAGATACAACAGCACAGCTTCAGAGGTCTAGTGGAGTACAAGGCATGATGGGTCAGGGCTGTCAAAAGGGGACCTACACAATATTAGGCCTGTGGTCATAATGTTATGGCTGATCGGTGTATATATAGAATGGCAAGGGTGAGCCAATGTCTTCCTTAATGAGCACTTAATGGCTGTACGTTTATTGTCTGAAGTCAATGTCACCCACAGCAAGGGATACAAAAGCCATGGTAGCGCTTCATTAAATCAGACTGTCATTTTCTGCAAAAAGTCATTTTTCCAAACAGAAATTCTGAAAACAATTGTACTAAACTTCAATGAGCTGTTTAAGCTAAACAGTGAACTGAAGTGAACTGAAAGGGGATTGTACAAGTCAGACATTAATAGCAGAGCAGGAGCAATTGTCAAACTTGCCTTTCTTTCCCGATTTACCTTTTTGGCCTGATTTTTGCCATTCCCTTGTCAGTTCCCCACAACTCACTGTGTAGTAAATAAATCATTTTTATAAACTGACTTATCTGTTACACTGGATATTCTCTTCTTAATTATAATCAAGAATTGTGTTAGCTCTATTTTTCTGTCACTGAACATGTAGTGTGCTGATGAAGGTTGATCCCCACCTGCATCCATGGCAAGAATCATAGAATAATCCACTTGAGAATGAGAGCATAATATTTTGACCTCCACTTTAACAAACATAAGCAAAGAAACCCAATTTCATGTAAACAAAGTATGATCCCTATACACTCTATTTACTTTAGAACAGGTCCAGCCTTTTCTATCTGCTGTAGAGGCTTCTCTCCTCTGGAGACATGTTTAAGAGTGATAACTCTTTGAATGTGTCATTTGGTCTCTGTTGTGACTATGACCATCTTCCTGTTAATATGTTACTGATCACTGTCCCACCTATCACTGCTGTCTTTACCACCGGGCCTGAGTATACAAATCAGCCGTGAAAAACAATTTTACGCCAACCCCATAGCAGTGCATTATTATACCAGCCCCACAGCACCATACATTTTTAAAGCACATAAGAAGAATGCATTGTTTATCAATAAGAAACATTTGAAATGACAAAACAGGTTGTATATAAAGACCAAATGCTGGTGCAATGTGGTAAAAGTGGAGCAATCAGCCCTAGGGCAAAAGGGCAACTGCTGTGAAGAAAACTTACTAATAAAGATGCCCTGTACTGGAGATGAGCTTATATTTAAAACCTATGAATTAGAATACATAGACATTTGAGTAAAATAGAATAAAAAAGAAATAGAAAGCAAGAACATTACAAATGCAGCATTATATGCAGAGGATTAATATCTTAACCCCTTCCCATTTGTAGGATGTTCTATGCCATTCTACATTTTACTGCCTAAAGGCTTATAGAATGGCATATAACCTACTGAGTAGATAACAGCACATGTAACAGCTCCCCATTATGAGCTGTGTGTGGATCCCGCTGCAGGGACTTGCAGCAGGGTCCCCACTGTCAGATCAGGCTACTTTGAGTGGCCTCAGTCTGTCAGAAATTGTAGCTGATGCTCAAAGCGTGTGTTGGCTCCATTTTGCTAAAACAAAACCCTGCAAGACGGCATAGACTGTCCTGACCGTTACAGCTCATCGTGGCTCCCCACAGCGGAATCCCCAGATCTGTAGAGTCCCTGATCGGATCTCTGCTTCTACGAGTGGGGCTAGGAGCACATAGACGCCAGTTTGGTGCTTTGGTCATTAAGGACCAGAGCACCATCCTGCGGGAAAGGGTTAAAGGGATACTACACAGATATTTTTTCTGTTTTTATATATTTTTCAACTTATTTGTCATGCACATTTTATCATTTTGCTTATATACTATGCTATCATCTGTTTAAAATTAAATTCTTAAAATAAACTACAAGTGATAAAATGTAGGTATTAATAGCAGTTAGACATATTCACTTGTAGTTCAGTTCACTTTAAGTGAATGGTCCCCAATAGCTTGCTCTTGTTTTTCTAGCAAGTTGATGTTGAAAATAATGCATGGCAGTATCTATTTATTAAGATGGGAAAATGAGCTTCTTAGTTTTATACCTTGTTTTATTTTCTTAAAATCGATGATCCAACTTTCATCTGAAAACATCTTTTGCCTCTGATATTGAAACCCCTAAAATATGAACCAACAGTAATAAACACAAGAAAAGATAAGAAAACAGTTAGGATCAGAAACTCTCACATTCATCATGTTACAATTTCACATGTCCTATTATATAGACAAAAATAGCAAGACACCTTTCTACCCACACTACAATGGGGTTTATTTACTAAAATGCAATATTGGATGTTGAGATGGACTTTGGCAAGGTGAAGGAGGTCAAGTTAGCTTTAGTGAATAGCATGAGAGGTCACCTTTTAAAGTGAAAGTAGACCCTCCCAAGTCCCCCTCCTCACACCATTTTCAAATTTTAGTTAATAGACCCCTATGTGCAGCAAAGGCACCAAAGAGCAGAAGTGTTAAAAAATAGAAGTTGTTTACTGTAACCCCTCATCAGAATATGGTAGGAGAGCATTGTCTTTTCATTTGCCTGGGTGTTTATGAAGGACCATTAACATCATTAGAAGAGATATAACATGCTTTGTACCATGTTTATGAAAAACAAAAAAAAAATGCATATCAGGACACCTTTTTCTTCAGGGAAGCTAGTTGAAAGGTACACTTCAATAAAGTCCCACTATTGGACCAAGGACATAGATAGACACTTGGATAGTCTAATAAAATGATAGAAGGATAACTGCCTCTGGGAAGCACAAGGCCTATGCTAGTTAACTGTGTTTTCTATAATATGGGAAGTTGTATAGACAATTTAGTATAGGTATGTTACTCTAGAAATAATTTGTAGAGCATTATGCAATAGAGCATTGCATGGCAGTAGGTAGTCTCCAGTGCTACTGATGCATTACAGTTGCACACTACACTTTTACTTTCTGGTTTAGGAGACCATTGTTTCTCAGTAAATAATATAGAGCTGGAAAGTGTAAAGCTTTAAATGTAGAACTTTCTGGGTGATCCACACATGGGGTGCCACCAAAATGCAGTGGTACACAACTTTTTCTAGAAATTTAGGTTCAGGGGGCAGAGATTACTAATTTCTTGAGGTAATTTAACAGAATCTGTGACCCTTTTTAGTGGACCACACTGGGCCTGTGAGCCTCCATTAAGTCATGAATATGTTACTGCAAGATAATTACTATTTTTGTCTTTCAAATGTTAACTTTTGGATGCTGACATTATAACAAAATTACTGAACATAGTCACTATTACTTTACCACTAGAGCCAATATGAAGCCAGCAATTATTAGTGCCACAGGGATAGCAATGGCCATTCGACTGTCAGACTGGGGTTGGCATTCTCCACAGTCAGCGGGACATGTTGAACAGGCTTCCTCTTCTTCGCATTCTCCATTGCCACATACTGTAAAAATTAGAAATGTGCTGAAGAATTAACAGAAAAAGGTTTGGTGGTTGTTAGCTAATAATGAGTAATTATTATTAGTTTAATACAGTAACCAATAGAAGTTCAAACTTCATATCCTTTTCATATCCTACCATAAGTGGCTCTTAAACAAAGAACACATAGGAGAAATTATGTATTTACTGTACCTGCTACCGGTAGTACCATAGTTTTTGCCTCCAATGCCACCTGCATTTTCCCTACTCGGACGTGGGCAATCAATGAAGTTACTCCAACGTGGAATAAAACAACCTGGAAAATAATAATAATAATAAATATTACATTATTAAATAAAAAAAGTTTATGCTTTATAATTGCCGGTCACCACAACATCCTATACATTAATAAATTCAAACAGTTTTTTTTTGTTCAGAAGTGCTTATGACATGTTAAGTGATATATTTCAACTTACCTGTCTTGGAACACATAATAACATGGGTACATAGAAAAAGAGACCTAAGGGTCTACGAAAGATGGACTGATTTTCCATGTCAAACACAAAAACACATTATTTTATGTTAATTTACTTTAATGTAATGTATTTAATTAATGTGTCATGTAATTTTATTTTATTAGACTACAGGCAATTTCGGAAGGACTTTGGCTGTTTTGAGGAATTCAGCTATATTTGTAATAGTCCAGGTCCTCCTGATATAAGCCGAATTCCTGCTTATAGAAGTCCATGGGGAAGACGGAGGCTACCACTTAGTTTCCAAATTTCAGACGTATTTAAAAGAACACCGAAGGTACCTAAATAGCATGGAATTGGGGTGATTTTGTGCCACTGATGTTATCCTTATATATCCGACATCGGAGACATGATTTCAGGTCCATTAAAGGGTAGACCCTTAAATGAGCAGCTAATCAAGGTGGTTAGGTGCATGGTGGTAAAAGCTATGTTCTCAACAGCAGTTATATTCTAAGTGTGAACACTTGTATCAATAACATTTTATATTTTTTAACAAGATGTTTGGAGCCAGGTTTCCCTAAACACTTCATCATCCAAGACACATCCCACCATCTCATATTTTGAAAGCCAATTGTATAAGTATCTACAAATACAAATTGTATTAGCAAAGTGTATATTACCTTCGCACTCCAGTTCCCTTGAGTCATTTTCCCAGAAGTAGATATAGTGTGAGTGAAAATCTGTCCATCATCTGGTATCCATGGACCACAAATTCCTCCTTTTCCCTTTATTATGGAAACAAAAACAAAAAAAATCACTGATCAGCAATGCCAAGGATCTAGGGTTGGCACCCAGCTGGTATTTTACTGGTAGCCTAGTTTAACATTGGCTGGAGGCCAATGTCTATGGAGGTAATAGCATGCCCAATATGTTTCTCCAAAAAAAAAGGTAACAGCCCAACAAAGATTCCTTTTATCAAATCACAAAAGCTGAACCTTTTGAGGTTTGCTAGATAAACAAGATAGTGATTCCTAATGTTTTGAAATTTACACAAAAAAGTCTATTCACTAACATTAAAACAGTGGTGAACAAAAGCGTTGCACATATAAAGCATTAATAGCAGAGTTGCATAGTAGGAATATTATATAAATTATACAGAAATTTCTACAAATGCTGATCATCTACAAATCTGTTATGCTCTGCGGTCTGCCATTAGTTAAGGGCTCATAGAAAAGGGACAAAGGAAGGATTTGGGGAACTAGCAGGAATACAGATAGAGAGCAGTAGCATCAGTCCAAACCCCACCTCTGGACCTACAGTGTAGACTCCTAATCCCCCCCTCCCCCCCACCCCAAAAAGTATGGATGACAAGATCAGTTTCCTGCAGATATATAGATTTACCTTACATTGTGCTCGAGTAACCACAAACAAATATTTTGATAACAATAAACGTAACTGAAGATTGCTTTTGCCTCCTTCAAGATGTTCAAACAGAAAATCCAAGTTTCCTATTATTCGCATTTAGCTATCTGAATTTTGCAGTTCACTGTTTTAGTCTGATATCTATTTATTACCAGATCCAAACAGCTTACTAAAAATATGCAAACAATCTGTGGGAGAGGGAGGAAAGACAACATTCATGGGAGGGGGTAAAACAGATATGGGTGCAGGAGAGGAGAGACAACAGCCATGAGAGAGACATACAATGGGGGGGATAGGAGAGAGAGAGACAGGCATGGGAAGGGAGAGGAGAACAATCATCATGGGAAGGGAGAGGAAAAAGACCGACATGGGAAAGGAGAGGAGAAGGACAGACATGAGGAGGGTGGCAAAAATCTTTGCACCAGCCCTGTACCTATGTCATTGATTACAAGAATATACTTGTAAACTGTGACCGATTGATTTACAAGAAAATGAAGATCAGCCATGAAGACGTCTCTGAATCTGATTTTGTGTGATTTAAAAGTTACATATATGCCATATGTACTTACCATGAAGGACATGGGGCAGGAGTGGATATTTGCATGGTGCACACAACAATTCTCACCATTTGCATCTTTCCAGTTGGATGGACACTCTTGTTCCTCACAAAACTTTTTTGCTGATGCAGCATCACTTAATCAGGAACAGAAAGTGGTCATTTGTATTTAATTATTAATCATCCATTTTTATTTATGGGATATATGAGGCAAATTAGCATACACTGAAAGACACCGAGGACAATGAGTGACTAAGAGCTTTATAAGTAGTTATGGTTTACTCCTCATGTAGGTTTTTAAAGTGAACCTGTCATCCACAAAATTGTGGTAGACAAGTTGATAATACGTTATGTACCAATGTCTTGAAACTGTTTCTATTTGCCATATTTGAAATCATCTTAATCAAGTTGCTAAAGACAACTAAAAATGTAAAAATGGTGAAAGGTAACTTTAAGAGAACTTCAAAAGTTAGCGCCTCTTGGGTATCTCTGTCTCTTGTTTATCCCTCTGTCTCTCTCTTCACTATCTGTCTCTCTTTGGCCCCACTGTCTCTCTTTTACAACTGTGTGTCAGCTCTGCCTCTCTTACTCTCTTGTCTCTAGTTGTCTCTCTCATCTATATATCATTCACAGCCCTCTTTCAGGCTCTTTGGTCTCTCTTAGAATCTTCTACCTAGATTGTGGTAGATTACAGTTCCTTTCTTATCTGTCTGTCCTTCACATTTTTGGGCCTTGCATTTTCCATGTGTGCAATAAACATTCACAAATTTGGGTTTTAAAGATTTCTTTAAATGAATTGTTAAGCTGTCAAACAACTATCCATCTGTAATTTGTAATCTCCAATGTATTCATCTGTGAAAAATAATTCCGAGACTATGATTGGATGCTTCCTCTTGAGGCCTTAATTCCAGGACATATGGTTTACATGCATGTCAGCTGTTAGTAATAAATGTGTTTGGTCTACCTGTGAGAAAGGATCCCATTTGTCACTGCATAGTGATAAAACTCATCAGATGCTGAGACCGAGTAGCTGACATCAAATAATTCTCCACTGACAGCTTTCTCAGGAGGCCGTTGTATCCATGACATTTCCAAACCTATAGTAAACATCATAAAGCATTGGTTCATTTAAAACTGGTATAAATAGTCAGACAACATTAAAATAATTAATTGAAAGCAGGAAAAACGCATTAAACAATAGCAACTTAGACACGTATTCATCAAACTGTGAATTGTAGTGAATTCTCAACTTGAGCTGTGGAAATTTGACAAGACAGGTCAAAGTTTGCAATTTGGTTATAATTTCACTAAAATGTGGATAAGATCCGCTTGGCAATATGATTTTCTCATGATTCTAGCTGTTGCCAGATATTCAATGAAGAGATTATTAAAGGAAGAATGCATTATATTGAGATGCGTTATTAGACAGTAATGCTCATAGCAGCTGATACTTGCTTATCATCCTTGCACTCCAGGTTTAAAGTAACAGGATATTTTGCCTCAAAAAATGAATATGTTTGGGATCCATTGGTGATTATTTGGACTTGCATGGTGATTATTTGGACTGCGATCACTGCGGCTTGAAAGCACAACAATAAGAAACAAAAAAACTATTTGAAGATGTAATTCAGTTAGCTGCTCACTCTTCATGTGCAAGTGTGTGCACACTCCTAGCTTTCACCTTTGTATTTCTCAGTGCCTGAAAATGGCAGCATCAAAACTAACAAGTTGGTGCAGGGAGGACCAAATTCACACTTTACCTCACATGTTTCACCTGGAGCAGTTTATCATGTTACAAGTGACATGACATGTGGTGTGTGCCCCACTTGAACAGATCACTACGGTGTCCCCAAAAAAGTATTAATTGGTGCAATTTTCTAGGACTGGGTTTATATTTACCAGAGAAGGTGTCTCCAACAGCCTGTGTAGATGTACACAACTATAAATAAAACTTTTATATTCTTCATGTTGTGCTAATTACATTCTGAAAATAAAAGCACATCCAAGTATAATCTTATAAAATAACACTACTGCCAAGTCTTATGCCAAATACTACAGCAGTTGGAGATATATTACCCTATATTTTTAGTAATTCACTATGTTTCCCTATGCTGTCAAGGCAAGCCCCTATAAATTACAGTGGTAAGGTCCAGTGCCCACATATGCGTCATTTAAATGCACTGAATATATAAACACTTCTCCTGGTACCATCTGTTTGCAGTCAATTGTCTCGAAAATGTGTCATGCTTTTTTGTTTGAGGTTTTTTCTTTTTTTTTTTATATACTGTACAAATCTTTTCTTAACAATTGAGCCAAAACTACTCGAAATGCATAATTTTCCGGTGTAATTAATTCAGAAATTAATTTTAAAAATGAACAGTATATTCCTTTGCATATTTATAAATGCATGCTGTATATCTATGCAAATAACTGCTTAGTTGACTGATATGCTTGCTAAAAATAAAAAGGCATTATTTTCACAAGGCATGATAATATAATATATTTCGCCATGAAATTAGTATAATTGATTAAATTAGATATTAAAATAAAATAATCCTCATCACCTTTACAGGACAAGAACTGTGAGCAGCAGCTAACCTCTACTACTGGCAGAACTTCTTATCTGAAAATAAACACAGGTTGACACAGAAGCACTTAAAATTAAAGAATTAACACCCACTTACATTCAAGTTTGGCGAGAGGAGGTTGAGCTCCTTGCCTCATTACATATATCTTTTGCCATTGGCCAGTCCCATGGATTTTGTGGGGTGGAGGGGTTGATTTATGGGGCCAGTTGGCCAGCCCCTTAGCCCATGGATTTCATTGGGGTGTATAAAAGGCCAAGGGCATTTGGCAGGCCCCATTTATTTTATAGGGATTGTGGTTTTCTTAACGGGCCAGGGGCATTTGTCGGCCCATGGTCCTATATATACCGTATTTGCTCTAATATATGAGCAAATGATCTGAAAAAGAATTGTTTTATATTCGAGATTGTCTTATAATCTGACCTCAAATCGAGGTCTGACTATAAGACGGGGATCCAGGTTCCCCACATAGCTGCAGGGGACCTGGACCCCCATCGCTAAAGGCCGGATGATGTCTGTGCAATGCGCATCGTGCAGACATCCACCGGCTACCCCCACTACCCACCAGGGAGACTGGCTGTCCATCATAATGAATGGAAGTGTCAGGCAGCATGGAGGATGTCTGCACGTATCGTGCAGACATCCCCTTGCTGCCCCCACAAGCCACCAGAGAGAGAGGCAACATTGGAGGGAGGGGGATAGAGAGGCAACATTGGGGGGAGGGAGGGGGGGAGAGAAGCAAAATAAAGGGGAGAAAGGCAGCGTTGGAGAGAGGGAGTGGGGAGAGAGACAGCATTTTGGGGGGAGAGAGAGACAGCATTGAGGGGGGAGAGAGCCAGCATTCGGGGGGATAGAGCTAGTATTGGGGGGGGGGGGATAGAGCTAGAAAAGAAAGAAGAAATAAAAACAAGAAATGCATCATAATTTTTATTAAATATGAAAAAGCAATTTTTTTTTCCTAAAGGAATATCCACTATAATATAATGTTATATTCAAGCAAATACAGTAATATGGGGGGTTAAGGGACCAGGGGCATTTGGCTGGCTCATGACCTCATTGCTTTTAGAGGGAACTGTCTTTTAGTCAGCCTCTGGCCCCAATTATAATAGGCGCGCCAAGGTGCATTTGCCCCAGCCCTGGTCTAATTGCCCCCTGGGAGCATTTGGGCAGCTCCACAATTATATTAGGGGAGACAATGGGCACTTGCCCAGGCCTTGTCCACAATATTTATCAGGTGCCTGGGGGCCATTTCAGCCTTTTAAAAAAAAAAAAAGTCTGAGTCTAGAGTTCAAGGTGAGCTCAGGAACCCAAGCGGTCTATTTGCTAAATTTGAGATTGGAGGTTGAGATTAGTGCTAATCTCTACCTCCAGCCTCGAACAGACTCACCTCACTTGGGTGCCTCATTCACTAACTATGTTTGTGAGGGCAAGATCAGTCAAGATAACATAAGCTGAGGATATCAACTTTGGTGTGAGATTAAGTCAAACTCAACCTCCAAGGTTGGAGGTGAATTTCCCTTTGTCTCAAAAATATCTTTGATCAATTTGATAAAGTCAGATTTGGCACCAGAGTTTGGCAGTGTGATTTTTCCATGAATAGAAAATACTGGGACTCGACCTCCTGAGATTATTGAAAACCAAAGGGGCTGTCGAGCTGGGGTCCAGGGCCGGCCTTAGGGGTGTGCGACCTGTGCGAGCGCACAGGGCGCAACACCCCAGGGGGCGCCTGCCCGCCGGTATAAAGAAAAAAAAAAAAGTGTAAAAAAAAAAAAAAGCCGGTAGAGGCACTGGCTGGGGGAGATCAAAAGATCCCCCCTCACCAGCCCTCTGCTCGGCATTCTTGTCTAGGTCCGGGGAGGGGGCGGAGCTAACCGGCACAGCGGTGTAGCTCCGCCCCCACCCCGGGAAGCAGAGCAGCATCTGCTTCACGGGGAGCCCGGGCAGCATGAGATAGTGCTGCTCGGCTCCCCATGCCTGCATTAAGCATGGGGAGCCGAGCAGCACAAAGTCTTGCTGCCCGGGGCTCCCCGTAATGCAGACTCTGCTCTGCTTCCCGCGGTGGGGGCGGAGCTACACCGCTGTGCCGTTTAGCTCCGCCCCCTCCCTGGATCCACCTTTTCAGGCAAAGGTAAGGAGGGGGGGGCGGAGAGAGACAGACAGAACAGGGGTTAGTGGGGAGAGAGACAGACAGAACAGGGGGAGGGGAGAGAGAGACAGACAGAACAGGGGGAGGGGAGAGAGAGACATACAGAACAGGGGTTAGGGGGGAGAGAGACAGACAGAACAGGGGGAGGGGAGAGAGAGACAGACAGAACAGGGGTTAGGGGGGAGAGAGACAGGCAGAACAGGGGGAGGGGCGAGAGAGACAGACAGAACAGGGGTTAGGGGGGAGAGACAGAACAGGGGGAGGGGAGAGAGAGACAGACAGAACAGGGGCAGGCGGGAGAGATAGAACAGGGGTTAGGGGGGAGAGAGACAGACAGAACAGGGGAGGGGGGAGAGAGAAAGACAGAACAGGGGCAGGCGGGAGAGATAGAACAGGGGTTAGGGGGGAGAGAGACAGACAGAACAGGGGGAGGGGGGAGAGAGACAGACAGAATAGGGGGAGGGGGGAGAGAGAGAACAGGGCTAGAGAGAGAGAACAGGGGAGGGGTGGGAGAGAGACAGACAGAAAAGGGGCAGGGGGTAGAGACAGAACTGGGGGAGAGAGAGACAGAACAGGGGACGGGGGAGAGAGACAGAACAGGGGACGGGGGAGAGAGACAGAACAGGGGACGGGGGGGAGAGAGACAGAACAGGGGACGGGGGGGAGAGAGACAGAACAGGACGGGGGGGAGAGAGACAGAACAGGGGACGGGGGGAGAGAGACAGAATAGGGGACGGGGGGAAAGAGACAGAACAGAGGGAGAGAGAGAGAGACAGACATGGCAAGGAAGAGGAAAGGGACAAACATGGGAAGGGAGAGAGACACAAAGATAGGGGGGTGAAAGAGACGGGGGGGGGGGCGCCACGGGGGAAGCCCGCACAGGGCGCTGGAACACTTAAGGCCGGCCCTGCTGGGGTCAACTGAAAACCTAGAGGAGCTTGAGTTGGGAGGTCAAATTTGAATTAGTCTCAAAGTGAAAGATGACCTCCAAAGTTGACTTTCTGGAGATATTCTCACTTTTTAGTGAATAGAGCCCTCTGTGTAACAAATAAATATAAAACACAAGTGTGAAAGAGTAAATTTTATGTCAAGACATAATTTTATGTCATATTTGCATTTCCTTCTTTACTGATAAACCTCCAGCAGCAAAGCAGTTAACAGAATAAAGAAAAATTCAACCAATCAGGATACAATAACACATCTATATAAGGCATAACAATCCTCTTCCACTTCCTCTTTCTTTGCTGCTTGAAAAACCTCCAGGTGAGCACTATCCAGATAAGAGTCTCCTTATCTCTGTAATTTAATTGTGATTGTATGCTTTATTGCTTATTTGATTCCATCACCTTATAGCTATTGTTTTGTGTTTTGTACCACACCTCCCCGTTTATATCAGACAGTTTTCCTGTACATGTACAATTTGCATTCTGATTCTTTTCTGTTTATTACTTACTGGCTAAATCTATTCATACCTTTATATTACCTAACCTTCGTTAGATATATATTCTGTGTACACTCATCGCTAGTCTCCGTGATAAAACAAACATGACTAGCGACGTCTCTCTTTTCCCACACATTGTCTGACAGCCGTTGCCTGTCATACTCCCAGCACACGTGCCTCCACAAGACACAGGAAGGCCTAGCTCTCACCTCGTTCTCTATCCGCATAAGGTGCCTGCGTTCAGGCCTCTCTCCTTACCGCTCTGAATCTCTCTCCTACGGAGCCCCCTGGCAAAGCTCCGTTTCGTTTACTTTTCCTTCGTTTTTTTGTAAAAAACTAAGTCTCTGTTAAGTCACGGCGGCTTACCGACCACGTGGTCTGCGTGGGCCGCGCCCGTCTCGACGACGGGTCTTACTTTCTATTTTATCCTACAATCTGATTTGTTAGCGGTATCTACCACCGCCATTTTCTCTCTCCCCTAAACAGTTCGCTTACTTCACACACGTGATTAAACGGATTTACAAGAAATACCACTATTAAACATATTGTGGGCCAATACTTTAATTTCAGACATTCAAAAATAGTAAAAATGAATAAATAAACGGCTCACAGAGGGTGACCCCCTTCTGTCTTTATACAAATTATACCTACAGGTCATTAACCCTTGTCACACTGCCAAGAGGTGTCTCCCTGAGGGTGAACCCCTCTATTCATAAACGAACTGATTCAGTTCATATCCTTTAATTTGTTTAAACATGTGTGCACTAACATACATACTTATTGTTCATTGAGGGTGACCCCCTCTAATGTCCCTGTGCTGAATTCAGTACGATGCGCTCAGTGTGCATGTTTATTTGTTATTAAGGGTGACCCCCTCTTATCCTCTTCTGATATCATCATTATTATTAACTTACCAGGACGGCTTTCACAGCCTTCACTTCATATGGGCTGACTGGGTGACCCCCTGCACGCCTATCGGGTGAACCCCGTTTATTATTATTGCTCTGGTCCTTGAACGATCATTACCACAATACCAGAATTAACACATAACTGTTATGGTAAACGTGATTTATGTACCTATTGGTAGCACCCACGCCACAACGGCTTTTACTTTCTTTATGTCACCCACAGACGTGTCTGACCTTCATTAAATTATGAGTGACCAGAACAACCAGACTTTGCCACCTGGGTTCCAGGAATGGTTACGTACTGCCTTAGCGGATTCCCTCCACTCTGCATTGACAGCTCTGCACGATACCCAACATACCCAATCCCCAGATGATAGGGAGGTACTTTCTGGCTCGGACAGGTTACCTGAGTCCCCAGAAGGCTCCCAAAATCGAAAAAGGATTTGGTCCAGTGGCCCAACAACATCGGATAAGGGCAAGGCACCGCTCAAGAGAGCCAAAAGCAACTCGCTACCCATTTTTCCCACCGTCAATCCGTCGGCTCATCTCCCACTCTCCGAACACAAAGAGGATTTTCAGGTCTTGGACGAATATCTAAACGATGACTATGCTAAACCCGGCACCTCTGCATCTCGGTCACCAACCCGCCCCGTAACACAACAAGCTAAAGAGCCTGTCGTCAATCCCGATCCGCCCGTGGAGATCCTAGATTCCTGCGGACTCCCTCTGTTTGATCCGCGCACCTTGCACCACCCTCGTTTGGCAGAATGGTCTCCACCACCTCACATTGCAGAATTCTTACGTTACTGGCTAAGACACCCCCTAGAAAAGGAGGTGCGTCAACGTCTACGGGCTGAATGCCCTCGTCCATCCTTCCCGGACAAGGTAGCTCAAACCCCCGAATTCTACCCTACATTCGTAACGTTCATGATGAAGAATGGAAAGGACCCCCGTAAGGGTTTGGAGCAGGGTCTGCGTTCAGTACAAGACAAAATGCTCGATATTTCGGGTCCACTAATTATTTCTCATGGCTGACGAAGTCCTCACTACTGGAGCGTCAATCAACCCCCATCTGGCCAGGGAGTGGGTACAGAGGTCTTTATGCCTGTTGGGCAACGCCAACACGGCAATTTCTACCGAACGTCACAAGGCGGCACTTTTCAAATTAGACAGTAAACTGGCTGACCTGGCCCCTAAAGAACTGGGCCCCGACGCCAAAGGCCTTTTATTTGGGAACAAGTTCTTAAAAGATCTTAATCAGAACGTGTCAACCTTCACGTCTCTCAACAAGGCACAGTTCAACATGAGAAGAATGTTCCATTCGAGAGATCATTTTTCTCATCGAGCTGGTCGGCAGAGGGGTCGTGCCACCAGCAAGGCGGCCTTCACGGCATCAAGACCCCGCTTCCAGGAATCATCTTCCTACCGGTTCCAGAATAGATCCAACTATCGGAACCCATACTTCCGTGGAAACACTAGGAATAGGGGATCATCTTCATTCAAGTCCAAGTTCCAGCCAGGTAAGATTACAACCTTTCCTACCTCATATACTTATTGCAGGCAGATTAAGATATTTCCATCTAACATGGGCACATATTACACAGGATCCCTGGATTCTTCAAACTGTTCAGTGTTTTCTAATAGATTTCACCTCTCCTCCTGCACAACGCACTCCCCCACACCCGATCCACATGTCGTGCAGCGACCGTTGTTTAGTTCACGGGGAACTCGTAGCTCTGAGAGACAAGGGCGCCATAGAATTTGCTAGCAGGGAACCCGGGTTTGTCACCAACATATTTTTGGTCCGCAAAAGGTCAGGGGAATTGCGGACGGTTATCAACCTGCACGCACTCAACTACTATGTCACCTACAGGCACTTCAAAATGGAGGGTATCCACCTCCTTCACGATTTGCTTCAGGAAAGAGATTGGTTCTGCCGTTTGGTCCTCAAGGATGCCTACCTGACAATTCCGGTTCATCAGGACCACAGGAGGTTCCTTCAGTTCTTCTGGCAGGGAAAATTATGGCAATTCACATGCCTACCTTTCGGCCTCTACAAAGCTCCTCAAACCTGTCATGGAGTTCCTACGCTCCCGGGGGATTCGATCCATCGTCTATCTCGACGATATCCTCATTATGGCACAGGACAGGGTTTCCCTTTGCCGAGCCACATCCCTTACCATTCATCTTCTTCAGGAGTTAGGTTTCGTAATCAAAATAGACAAATCGGAACTCTCTCCTACCCAATCCATCCAGTTTTTGGGGTTCACGGTAGATTCGGTGGCGGCGGTTCTCAGATTTCCCCAATCCAAAATCACCACCATACAAAAGTCAATCCGACGCTTTCTGCGACAACCTCGGGTGACTCTCCGAGACCTGGCACGCATTATAGGCCTGTTATCAGCATCGCTACAGGTGATCTTCCCAGGTCCCTTCTATTATCCCGCAATGCAAAGACTAAAGACTCATCACTTACGCATTGCGGGATCCTACGACTACTCATTCCGTCTCGCGGACGAGGGTCGCCTCGAACTACAATGTTGGTTGACACACATGACAGCCTGGAACAGCCACGGCATCTTTGGTTGCGTCCCCGATTTCATCCTAAAATCTGATGCCAGCCATCTTGGTTGGGGCGCGACTTTCGGGTCAGACACCACGGGCGGTACTTGGACGTTGGAGGAAAGGGACCTCCACATAAATTGTCTGGAGCTAATTGCGGGCTCCTTCGCCATTTGCAGCTTCACGAAGCATTCAACGCATTGCTCCCTGGTCCTACGAATGGACAACGTGTCCGCGGTTCACTATATCAACCGGCTGGGTGGCTCTCGGTCAAAACTGTTGACAAACCTGACCAAAGAGCTATACCATCATTGTATGGAACATCACCTCTCTATTCAGGCGGAATATCTCCCAGGGAAGGACAACACAGTGGCGGACCGGTTCTCCAGACATTGGAGGCACACCAACAATTGGCAACTCCTCCCGCGGATTTTTCACACCTTAGCCCGGCGCAGAGGTCCCGTTCACCTGGATCTCTTCACGTCCAAAACAAATCACCAAACACCAGATTACTTCAGCTGGATGCCGGATCCGCAGTCATTGGCAGTAGATGCTTTTCTCCAAACCTGGCCCCCTGCGGGAGCGTACGCCTTTCCCCCGTTAGCATCGATTCTCCGCGCTCTTCATCTGCTGATCCGGCAGAGGGCGACGGTATTGCTAGTCTCACCACTCTGGCGGGCCCAACCTTGGTTTCCCCTTCTGTTGGAACTTTCTTGCAAAGACCCCCTACTACTCCCAACATCTCAGGATCTGTTATTAGACCCACAAGGGAATCCACACCCATTAATACTTCAGGATCGCCTCCAACTGGTGGCCTGGACGGTTTCGGGGTACCTGGGATATGTCGGGCCTATCGGCAACGGCTCGGAACCTCCTCTGGGACTCTTGGGCACCCGGTACCAAAAAATCGTACACTCGGGCATGGGGTTCCTGGAGTAGCTGGTGCTTGGGGCAGCACCTTAATCCCTTTACAGCCCCTGTGATGCACATATTGAATTTTTTGGCATCCCTTTTTACTCAGAGGAAGTCTTACCGTACCATCAATATGTTTCGGTCAGCTATATCAGCGGCTCATATTCCCATTGACGGTATGAGCGTGGGTAGAGACCCGACTATCTGTCGTCTGTTACGCGGGATCCGGTCAACTAGACCTCCTTCTTCTAAGTACTCGGCTTTCTGGGACGTGTCACAGGTTTTCTCCTTTCTGGACGCCTGGCCGGACAACAACCTCCTGTCACCGCGTCAGCTGTCGGCTAAAGTGGCATTACTCCTATGTCTGATATCGTTCCGGAGAGTTTCGGACGTTCGTGCGTTTGATGCAACATCTTTTTCTTTCTCACTCGAGGGGGTTGTAGTGTCCGTGGCATGGCGAACGAAGACCGCTTCCTCTACAGTTTTTTATCCATATTTTCCAGATAACCCCAAACTATGTGTCGCTCGTTGCGTACACTGCTACTTGTCCTTTACAGTTCCATTTGGCTCGGTCCCCACCGGCCAACTTCTGATTTCCTACGTACGGCCCTTTCGACGGGTATCAGCTCCAACAATTGCTCGATGGATCAAGTGGATATTATCCCTCGCCGGAATTGACGGCTCTTTCGGTGCACACTCTGTTCGTGGAGCGGCGGCTTCGGCGACCCTGGATTTGGGGGGATCCTTACCTGACGTCCTGGCGGCAGTAGATTGGTCCAGGGAGTCGACTTTTCGTACCTTTTATTTTCGTCCCCGGGTACATGCAGGGTCTTCATTATTGGCTCAGCGTTAAAATAGCAAATATGAAGCCTCCTGTCTTGACATAAAATTAGGGATTATTCTAACCTTGGTGTAGATATAATCTAAATTCTATTAAAGACAGGAGGCGAGTATTTCCCACCCAGTTTGTTTATTCATTACTACCCTCCCTATTACTGGCATCTACTGTCCTTTCTCTCTTTTATGCTGTCCTTATTTTCTATCAAGTTATATTGTTTACCTAATTTTGATAATGAACCTATGTTCTAACATATGACCTTATTCATGATGATGTTTCAGTACTTCAGAGATACAGATTTATGGTGAACAATTTACTTTCACAATGTTTCTCTGTCTCTTCTAGCATTATCGACTCCACGTCTCCTGAATCGGTTACCCAGTTTCCGTATTGTTGAATGTTTGTTTCTGGCTTCTTGGAATTCGGCTCATGTTCTTCCTGTTTTTTTCTACACACCAAAGAAAGAGGAAGTGGAAGAGGACTTTTATGCCTTATATAGATGTGTTACTGTATCCTGATTGGTTGAATTTTTCTTTATTCTGTTAACTGCTTTGCTGCTGGAGGTTTATCAGTAAAGAAGGAAATGCAAATACTCGCCTCCTGTCTTTAATAAAATTTAGATTATATCTACACCAAGGTTAGAATAATCCCTAATTATTGCACTCACAACATTTGTGAGAAAATAACCCTCTCAATTAAGAAAAATCTGATGACATCCAGGTCTTCTCTTAGATATACTCTGTATAAAATATATAAAATGACAAACATATAGTATAACAGGGGAAAAAATATTATATTTTTCTGGTATTTTGGTAAATGTACATTTTAAGAGTCAGTGGCACACTTAAAGAATAAGTGGGCATAATGTGCAATGATGACAGGATCAGGGTCTGATTTATAGGAGAAAAACCTAATGCTTCTCTAAGCGTTTCATCGGATATTCGGTCATAACTTCATCAGGAGATTTTGGCTTGAGACTGATCGCATCAGCGTGCTTATATTGCTCCAGATACTTCTGTCCTCTGGTCAAGTGAATGTCTTCTTTGTGATATGTACATATTCAAGCAACAGTTCATATGGGTGTAGCTACCATGAATACCCACTTAAGCAATTACTCATATACATTTCAACAGTAAGACATGTGAACATGTGAGGTACAGTTATGTGAGATAGCTGAGGTAGAGCACCACTTAAAAAGTCAATTCGTCATACAATGTCAAAAATTTTTTTTTAGAAAAGTGCTATTCCAGTGCAGAATGTAGAATGGAAGTGAACAGTCAAGTCTTATCACTTCAAGAGGGAAACACAAACCAAACAGGATATCAAAGAGCAGTGTTATGGTGTGCAATGACACAATTCAATTCTGCTTTCAAGAAACCTTATGTACTATGCTGGACGTAAAACAAAGTTAGCAGAGGTATAGAAGTGCAGGCACTTGAAACTCCTCACTTAAAGAATGCCTAAAGTCTTCTAGACAAGCTTAAATCAGGCAGAAGAATGACAATGTGTGAACCTATTATTAGGAATATTAGCTAAATGTTATTATTACAGATTTCTGGATAATGAAGAAGCAGCCTGTATTATTTGCAGATCTATATAATAACAGCATAAAAAAAAATTAAAACTTGAAATCCAAAAATATATTTAACTAGTTGCATATCTGGCAGAATATATGGCAGGTTTAACAGTGTCCTACTCTTACCCACATTTTAATTCATTTTGCAGCCCTCTAGCCCTTTCCAGGACTTTTTTAGAGGCATTTTAGTGCCCAAAAGTTCATGTCCCCATTGACTTCAATGGGGTTCGGGGTCAAGTTCGAGCCCGAACCCAAACTTTTTTCCGAAGTTCGGCTGAACCCGCCGAACCCGAACATCCAGGTGTCCCCTCAACTCTATATACTACCAGTGCTCAGTGAAGCTATGTTATCTTGTGGTCAGTCTGCCTTCTTAGCAGCTTTATGTGCATGGAAGCTGCCAGTTCAGTCACCCTTTGGTCAGACCGATGTCCGATCTGACCAAAGGTAGATGTAGTCCTGCTGCCTGTTAGCATACTCTTAGTGAAGCAGTTTGATGCTATGCTCAGTGCACACCATGGCAGCTGCAGCTTTTACAGTGAAATAAGTAAATAAATGGTCAAGAAGTGAAAACGGCAGTTCCTTTCCCATGCACAAATAGTAAGAAATATGTATTTTAACAGTTAAAACACCACTGAATTTTTATATACCATGAGAATTATTTTTATTTTATGTTTAGATTAACCTGACTGCTCTGCTTTAAAGGACATTTTTGTTTGTTATGTCTAATTAAAAGATTGCATAAAAGAACAAATTAAGTGCCTTATTGCAGGGGCATACCATACAACATGTGCCCATGAGCCAAATGTAGTCCAGTTGTATAATTTACCTTACTACATTTATTACATTAGCCCTATACATGTGTAGTTCTGTTGAAATGTGGTGGATTAATACTTTTGTATTACTGCTAAATAAACAAACATAATTTTCTTTGTCTAATAGACCATTCTCCGCCATTGATATGGATGTTGAGCCCTCTATAGCTCATTTATGGGGCGGAGGTGTTGTTTTTGAGATATAATGGCCTAATCATGTTATGTTAGATGAATTCTCTAGATCTATCAAAGCTATTGCACACTGCCACAGGGTCTTACAGACCAGGCTATGATGTCAGCACAAAACTGTATTAACCATTAACGGTTTAAAGTAACTGCATAATAGCCTGTAACATTTTGTAATACTAACAATACTATTTTGTATAATTATTCCAGAACATTTTATGGGTGTATTTAAATGCAGATCCAATAAAAACAGTAAACAGTTATAAAAATCCCTTTTCTGTTGGTTGTTTTAGCAGGTAACATCAAATACAAGATGTAGGAACATTGCTTATATTCTCATGAAGTTAGAAACCCTCACAGTGCAGGTAAGGATCATACTTTTCTTTTTGGTGTGGGATCAGCACACGTGTCCCAATTAAGTTTTGTCCACAGCAGTTGAAACATTTGTGTTATTAAGTATAAAATGATTAATATTTTCTACTGACGTAACCTTCAGAGTTTGTTTTGGAGAGCTGCATTACTATGACGAATTACACTGTAATTATTGAATGCTAAGGACACAAAAATAGTAAAAAAATGTTTTAAAAATATTAAACATGTAATTAAACTTTTTGTCAGGTTTAAAAATGTAATGACAAAAAAACAAAAACAAAAAAAACTGATCATAACATGAATCAAACAATGGTCCAGAAAAATATTTGAACTTACAGACAGAGCTAATGTGACAATACTAACATCTGTGGCTGGCAGACTATACACAAAGACATAGGGGTGCCTTCATAAACATCAGGGTGTAGCTACTGAATCTGAAGTAATACAAGAACACTCAAAATGTACACTGCTGTGAGCACTTCACTATCTATTGCCTCTGCAAGTGACATGTTGTTGGGAGTGCTTGCTACAACGTGGTTGAGTGTGCTGTTGCTGAATATGGCTGCTAGTGACAGCACTAAATTCATCTACTAATCAGCTCAGCAGGGATCCTGATGAAGAGTTGGCTGATTTGGTTGCCAAGTCAGGTTCATCCACTGATAATTCAGAGAAGACACAGCACAACTTTATTTCAGTAATACAGTCAATCAAATCTGAGCCTCAAACACACCTGTGAAATAAATATTCAGTAAAGGCTAAATATAAGAAAAAGCTTTCATATTCATTGGCTTGAGGGAGGCCAATGTTAAGACTATGAAGCCAATATCATGGCTGGTATTGTTTTGAAGTAAAGGTGGCAATCCTTATCTTATATTTAAAAGGAATGTTTATCATGGCCTAATGTTTATTTTTATTTTCCCCCAACTGGAAAATCATTATGGGTTTCCAACTACGAATTTAATTTATAACTAGTCTACGAATGTAATTGTATCCTGGTTATTTCTGAAAATAAGCATATGTATTGATGAATTATATATTATGTTTTTGAAAATGTCAGTATTCGAATGGTGATAAAACATAAAAGCTGCAACTTATTTATTTTTATGTTTACTGGTAAACATATTTTGTGTCCATCAAGAAAATTAGCTTTATTAAGTATCCTATCTTGAGGAGCACTACAAGGATGGTGAAAAAAATGTAATAAACTTCTGACAAAGGTGACAGTTGTTAGTACAGTGAGGGAAGTCATATACTTATAGGATATTCTGGACATATGATAAGGATTAAAGATAATTTGAGTGTTAATAACAGGCATAGAACGGGTAGACTGGATTGATGATCAGGGAAATGTCCGTACAAGGACACCAGTGTCCATGATAAGGTTAGTGAAGGTCCATAGAACATGGCCAACAATATTGGTGCCAATCCCTGCTGACAATTCATGGATCAAGCCACTCTCACCTGCGGACAAGCTCTACATTGTACGTATACTACTAAGTGAACAATAACTTATGTCATTTTCTTAATAAAAAAATTATTTCAGGGATGTCTGAGTAAAATCAAGCCTGCTGACTAGTATCTAATTTACTGATTAAAGCTCTGGATAATACACTTGAGATAAGCTTCTCTGCAACAAAGAGAGAAGTTACCGTACATGTCTCGCACACAGTCGGCTGATTTTCACCCGTTGTAACAGATCTGTAGTCTGCCTAAATTTAATCTCACCTCCGCAGTCTATCATGTTCCCATCATCAGGTTTCTCCAACGGCCAACAGTCATATTCTGTATTATCTAGATCATGCCATCCTATGGTAACGTCAAGCTTGAAAATCTACAGAGAAGTAAAAGAATAAAGGTAATGGATTTATTATTTTAAAATGTTGTACTACCAGTACGTTATGCGTCCCACAATTTCACGTATGTATTACAAAGGTCTCTGCTATATACATTAGTTCTTCGTTACCTTTCAAAAAAATTTAAACATACAAGTGTAACCCAATATGTTATTTTTTTTTTTTTTAAACAGCCTTAATGCCACTGTAACACCCAGTCATAATCTATTATTTTAAAAGTTCACAATTTGTTTTTTGAAACAGTTGAAAGACCCTAAAAAATTTGTATTGGATGCTTTTTTTTTATAAATGCTACAAGGCATATTAGCTGATAGCTTAGCGTACTCAATTTTACCTGTTTTTCAGTATATGGGTATTACGTTGATATATGTATATATATATATATATATATATATATATATATATATATATATATATATATTCTTGATATGAATATATACTTGAAAACAGGTGGAACTGAGCACCTCAAGCTGTATTTGCAGTGTTGCAAAAGTATATCTATGTATATGTGTGTGCGTATGTGTGTATGTAGTGTTTACAAAAAATACAATATGTGCAATATAAAGTTTTTGCAAATTGTTTCCACCTACCAGTAAACTCCCAGTGAGATGGAACAGAAAAAGAAATAAGTTGCAGCCTTTCATAGCCAAGCAGATTATTGCATCCCAGTGCCAGGTATTTACTTTAAGGTCTCGGGGGAGCTTTATTGTAATGATGCTGTGCCTCGGATACACAGCCAGATGTGATGCTGTTGCTGCTGCTGTAATTTTCCCCTAAGGACTGGCTATTGGATGGTAAGGAGGGGAAGGTTGGATGCTCTCAGCTGTAAAATCAATTTACTTTCAAGAAATCACAATTAAACACAGTATTCAACGTTCACCTTGGGTGCCATCCAGTGGCTGTATTTCTTAATACACATAATAACTACAGTTCTTTGGGTAGTCAAAGTGAACCAGAAATATTTTCTGCACTATAAGGAATATTTATATAGTAATGCTATAAGAAGATAAAAAACCTTAGTGACTGACACTAATGTAAATAAAATATTTAAGGATATTAGTAACCCACATGATGTAAGTAATGATACAAACATTTGTTGAGAAACATTTTACTTTGGTGTTACATGTATTAAATAAATACACTCATTAAAAGGTCACTATTTTATTTTTTATTTTTCATGTTAAATAGTAGAGTTTAGGAGAGTTTGATGCCACACTATAATAATATTAATATTAATATTAATAGTAATAGCAAAGTGTATAGCCAATACGTAGGCCCAGAGTATTTTACACTGAACAGCTAATTTTTTTTAAAAACACATAAACTAATTTCTCATCCTACTCTAGCACTCAGATGACACCCACAACTTTCCCCAGAAATCAGGCTGCACCCAGCACGCTAATTGTTCTCCCAGGACATGCTCCAGAATGTGGCTGTTACTTCATGCTTCCCACGTTTCTCTGGAACCAGCGCACCATCAGGTCACATGACCAGCTACACTCTGACTTCCGCTGACATCACCATGAAACATGTGCCAGCTTTGCCACCAAATAGTTAATCAGTTTATCAACATGTGGCAGAGTACCATCACTGCCCTTAAGCAGCTTACCAGTACCATCTTTGTCCAAACTGCGTGTGATGTCTCTTCCTGTATGCTGTGTATGTTTGGCTGTACCCATACTGTCATTGTAATTTCATACATATTCCTGGCCTGGTTTACACTTGTTATTTCGAGGATCTATGTATTATTTGTGATGTCAGCTTGGAGCAATGCTGCTAAGAAAAAAAAAGCAGTAAGGCCAAAATGTTTTGTTGGCAGTAAACTCTGGAGATAGCTTCACACCCTGTCAACCATGAACAGTGCCTGGGTGCGCAACATGCCACTAACTACTGAAAATTGTGTCAGTGAATACATTTGCTTTGCAGCATGTGTGAGTGTGCTCTCAGAAATTAACTACACTGCAATTTTCTTTACTCCTTGCTCAAATTCCCAGTATACTATATTCTCTAACAACGGAGCAAATAATAGTTGCAATACTGACTGATATTTTGGATTCCAGCAGAGTGAGAAGAATATTTGAAGATCATCACACTGCAGTTCAACAAAAACCAGCAGGTGGATTTATGTTCAAGGGTATATCCGGGTATATGTTCTTGTATGACCCTTTTTCTTGAGCAAATAGCCCATAGGCTCTATTGTTTTATCTCTTAAAATGAATCACGTCCAGCCCTTATAAACCTAAGCTTCTGCATGGTATGTGACCCTCAACGTCAAAGTTGGACAACACTGCTCTAGATGACCAGTGACTCTCCAGCTCTTTCTAGACTTCAAATTCTTAAAAGTCTTTCTTATGGCAGGTGAGGAATTACAGGATTTATAATTCTCAGCAGCTGAAGAGCTGAGTTCGGACACTTAAGGTATTCAACCCAACCTTGTAGCAGAGCATAGAAAAATTCAGCTGGTAGTGGTAAATGTATTTTTAATTCAAGGTGTGGATCACTATTGCATTCAGTAGACAATATATCATAATCTTAGTAATTGGCATTTGAGCATAAGCAACATTGATGGTCATTTTCAGAATTTGTTACTACCATCTTCCAGTGTACTACCAACCTGCTACCACAGTGACTTTGAAGTCGTTTTGAATTAAATACAAGTATTTAAAAAACATTATCTTTAAGTTTATCATATCCAGTATTTATCAAATAAACTCGAAATAGTAATTGTATTGTGACAGTTGAGTTTAAATAAAAGGGTGTCACATTTTGCCAGGAGATGGCAGCAGAGTAGTGGAAAGAGGAGTGTGAAGTCTACTTGAGCACTAACCATGTATATAGCATATGTTAACCACAAATAAACAAATATAAATGGTACTTTATATATTTTTTTACTCATTCTTTCAATTAATGTATTATTAAAATTCATAAGACAGCTAGAATCCAATCAATAATAAACCTGAAAAAGGGGATTAGTATTGATGCAGTTCTAGGCTAAGGTTCTTAAGGTTAAGATGAGTTAGGGTTAGAATTAGGATTAGTGCAAGGGTTTGATTTAGGGTTATAGGTATATTTAGTGTTAGGGTTAGATTTAGGGTTAGGTTTGGGGTCAAAAGGTGAGCAGGAGAAAATGGTTAGGAAACAAAAAACACTACTTTTGGTGATTGCCCTATAACTGCAAAAACAACAACAGAAAAATGTGTAAACATGCATATTTCTAAACTTGGGACAAAATGTAGAAGCTATTGATAGATGGGGGTCTTTTTTTTTTGCATTTGTGATTGCGTAAAAGATTGTTTTCTTTCATCATATTTTATCATTTGTTTTATAGTAAATTAAATGATGTAAATAATGGTATCTAAAGAAAGCCCTTTTTATGGCTATAAAAACTTCAAATAATATGTGTGGGTGCATTAAATGAGAAAGAGGAAAATTACAGGTAAACACAAACATAGCAGAAATGTTATAACAATACTATCACTAAGGGGTCACGTTCGTAGTTCTTGTCTTGGAAGGGTAGGGGTCAGATACATTCTAACTTTGTGATTTCTAATCACAGCATACAACTTTTTATTGCAGCTTTGTGATTATTTGTTTAGTCCAGATAATTCCAGATTAGAATTGGGGGGGAATTTTACTCTAATAAAATGATCAAAATAGAACTTTTTTTATACCTAGTCTGTGACAGAATTCTTCCTCAATAATCAGATCACTTTTTATTTTATTTTTGTACAGCTGGTGCATCTGTGATTTTTCTGCAGAATTAATTTATACACTGGGGTAGAATTGTGCCATAAAAATGAAGGCAGAGTGTGTGGGTGATGCAAAGTATTCCTGTATCTGCTCCCCTCTCTTGAGAACTACAAACTCAAGAGATGATCCTGTGAAATAGCCAGGTACAGGGGCTTCAGGAAGGATTGGGGGGAGATGGCATCGGGATTTAAAATTTGACGGGTTAGGTTTAGGGGTTATGTTTAGGGTTAATGTTTGCCACACTGAAACAGCCGTGCTAAACTGGAATCACTTAAACTGCCGTTGTGAGTTGGCCATGCATGAACTTCAGCCATGAACTGGCCAGATTGAAAGTCTTGAAAGAGAAAATGTTCACACTTGGACCAATCAGGATGGGGGGCAATGACTGTGACCCTGCTGTTTTTGATTGCTGTGTTTATAAACAGCTGCGAGCAAGGAAATCTTTACCCCATTCTATTCCTGGTGAGCTCCATAGAGCTTCCCTGAAAATGTTCCCTCACACCGTCTCTCTCCAAAGTTATTTTGTGCTTGTGTTTATTTCTGCTATTGTCACAGGAGAGAATGGCCTTTGTCAGCAATGTTTAAAGGAATTACTGGAAAGTATGTTTTTTTAGGGATGGGAAGCTATGACCTGTCATTGGTTTAGGTCCCTGTAGGACCTAAGGACTCTGGTCATTTTGTTTTTATCTGCTTGCAGCTGGTATGCTTTAGTAAGTATGCAATATGGGTGCTGGGGCATGTCCTGGGGTGCTGGGGTAAGTCATGGCTATGCAATGTGGGTTTTAAGGGATTGTCGTAGTATTTTGATATATTTCACAAAATGGGCGACAAAATGGACTCAAGTTAATGTATCGCTGTCTTTCCTATGGGAAAGGCATATTTGGGGCAATTTAAGCTAGAAACCTTTGTTAGCAAAGACTCGGTTTTATGATGAGAAACTCAAATAGTTACCTGTCATCTTGAGAGAGCTCAGTGTGAGAAATGTACATATCAGGTGTTCAAATAAAAACCTGAGATATCTAATTAGCGAAATCTTTGCTAAATTCAAATGTGAAAATCTGACTGTATTAAGATTTTGCCTGTTAACCAGTGGCATACCTACCACTGGTGCAGGGGTCGCAGCTGCGACCGGGCCCGTCTGCGACCCATGCACACAAAAAAAAAATGTAAAAAAAAAATGTCTAGGCAAACGGGGCAGCTGCCCAGGGCCCATTCATTCTTGGGGCCCAAAGCAGCTGCCCTGTGGGCCCCCGCTGCCCGTGTGACTGTCTCACACTGAGACAGTCACTAACGCTCAGCAGCCGTGTGATCCGCATCCATCGGACCCGGCTTTTCGTCACAGCCGCCGGAAGCGTCACTTCCAGTGGCTGTACTTCCTGCACGCACGAAACATTGCAGAGGAGACGGGTCGACGAGCAGCAGCATACAGGTAAGTAGGGGGGGGGGGATACCACTGGCAAAAGGGGCACATAACGGGCAAACAGGCAAATGGGCACAAAACTGGAAAATGGGCAAACAGGCAAATGGGCAAATAACTGGAAAATGGGCAAACAGGCAAATGGGCAATTAACTGGAAAATGGGCAAACATGCAAATGGGCAAATAACTGGAAAATGGGCAAATAACTGGAGATGGGCAAATAACTGGCACATGGGCAAACAGGCAAATGGGCAAATTACTGGAGATGGGCAAATAACTGGCACATGGGCAAACAGGCAAATGGGCAAATAACTGGAGATGGGCAAATAACTGGCACATGGGCAAACAGGCAAATTGGCAAATAACTGGAAAATGGACAAATAACTGGCACACTGGCGAAACAGGCAAATAACTGGAAAATGGGCAAATAACTGGAGATGGGCAAATAACTGGAGATGGGCAAATAAGAGGCAAATAACAAGCACATGGGCAAATAACTGAAAAATGGGCAAATAACTGGCACATGGGCAAATAGCAGGCACATAGGCAAATAACAGGCACATGGGCAAATAACTGGAAAATGGGCAAATAACAGGCAAATGGGCAAATAATTGGCAAATGAGCACATACCTGACAAATAGGCAAATAATTTGGCAAATGGGCACATAACTGACAAATGGCCAACTAACACATGGCAAATGGGCAAAATAATATATATAAGACTGTTCCATTTCAAGAAACACGTCTGCATATAAGTATTTTTTGTATTGTTCTATATATTTTGTTTTTATTTCTATACACTTATTACTTCTAGCGCTCCAGTTTTATATTTATTTATAATATAGTGAAGGAGTTTGAGCATGCATGGGATAGGTATAAGGCTATCCTAGATATAAGATAAGGCCAGGGACTAATGAAAGTATTACATTACTGAGAGGGTAGTGGATGCATGGAATAGCCTTCCAGTAGAAGGTGTAGAGATTAATACATTGAAGGAGTTTAAGCATGCATGGGATAGGTATAAGGCTATCCTAGAAATAAGATAAGGCCAGGGACTAATGAAAGTATTACATTTCTGAGAGGGTAGTGAATGTATGGAACAGTCTTCCAGTAGAAGTGGTAGAGGTTAATACAGTGAAGGAGTTCAAGCATGCATGTGATAGGTATAAGGCTATCCTAGATATAAGATAAGGCCAGGGACTAATGAAAGTATTACTTTACTAAGAGGGTAGTGGATGCATGGAATAGTCTTCCAGTAGAAGTGGTAGAGATTAATACAATGAAGGTAAAATTATTTTTGTACTTCTCTCATGTTTATAGAATTTGTCCTATAGACTAAAATCTTAAAGGGCATACATATTAAATTGTATTCAGGTGGAATTCAGGTAACTAGAAAATTTGGGATTTAAATCATGGTCAGAATGGTGAGCTAAGAGCGCTAATAATATTATTATACTCTTATCACATATTAACCTCTTCGTGACGTTAGGTTGTACTATGCTGTCCTGATTTTTAGTGCCTAAAAGACACTAGGTGCTCATGAGTAAGTGCTATATGCGAAATGCGTCACGCTACACATCTGATTTGATTTCCACTATTTTTCACCTTTTGCTGGGTTTTTTTGGATCTATTTTATATACTCTTGCAATTAAAAATGGTTTTCTACTAATCCCTGACCGCTGTTAGTGCCATTCCTGTTTCTATCTATCACTGTTGTTCACTGGTGTTGGTCACACACCCGCAGAGGCACCAGAGGAATTTAGTGGGGATCTACCTATTGGAGCAGTTACCACTACCTGTAAGCCCGAATAACTTCACTTACTCAAGTCGTGAGTGTGCAATGTGAGTGCTGGGGCATGTCCTGGGTGTGCAAGGTGGTGCTATTGGCAAGGGATGTGGGGGCTATATTGAAAGCAGTGCAGGAGAAATGGAGTGGGGGAGGTGGGGCCCAGACCATTTGTTCTATAAGGGGCCCTACAAATGCCTATGATGGCCATGAGCTCAAATGCCTGCTTGGACACCTCCTCAAGTTTTAAAAGATATTGAGCCCAACTGCGACTACCCATAACATAGTTGAATTTATCTTGGGGGGGGGGGGGGGGGTCCGTATATTGTCATGCCTAGGGCAGCACAAAACCAAAATACACCACTGTTGATGAGAATGTCTAATTGCTGGATGAGTGATGAGAGAGACAATATTTGCCCCACAATTGACCTTTATACATAATTCCCATTGTGTAAATATAACATTTTTATTGGAAAAAAAGCTGATGAACAAGATATCTGATGAGATGGTGTGTTAATGCACCATCTTTAACTCCTGGTAGTTTTATCTTAGCCCTTCATCAGTCTGAAGTAGATCAAATTTGTACTACTGTATTAATTTTCGTGGTAGTAACATCTGTTGGACGTTGAGCAATAGTGACTTTCCGAGGATGTATTTGCAAACCAGATAATATCTAAATATACCTTCTGTGATTAAACACTTTTTTATTATTATATTTGCAATCCCAATGCAAATTCACAAGAATATTTTATCACAAAAATAAACATATCAATAAAACAACTCTTATTTACAGCATTTTCAGAGGCATTTTCATGTGAATGAGCATAGTTCATACACCTCACAAGTCACAACCAATATTAACCTGGCTGTCAGTTAAGAAACAAATAAGTGATGCTATAGAATCTGTAGATGCAGCTTTTGTTTACCGTGTAGGACATGCAAGTTGTAGTACAGTAAAAGTATAGATAAATGTAAATCATTTCACAATAATAAGGAATATAACATCAAAGGTGTCTTTACATGCAATACAAGTGTTATCTATTTCCTAGCATGCCCGTGTGGCTACCAGTATGTTGGTAGAACCTCAAGGAAACTGCATGTTAGATTGGGTGAACATATTAGAAATATATGTAATAATTTTCCAAATCTTAAATTGTCCACACACTTTACAGAATTCCACAATAGTAATCGATAGGGTTAATAAACATTGGAGAGGGGGAGATTATATACGCAACATGGGACAGAAAGAAATGAGATGGGCTTATGAATTGGGAACCTTTGTACCTAATGGTGTAAATGTTGATTTTGACCTTTATAATTTTTTATACTCCTTTATTTGCCTATATCTTGTTATGTTTTCTTTCCTCTCGTTTCAGATTGATACATTGCATATTTATGTGTAGTTGAGTAATGATGATACTGTATCTATCGAGATCCATCTCTTCTCCTTTAAAAGTTGCCTTAGTGGTGCCTTTTTAAGTAGCACTACTTTTTTGCAAATAATGACTGAGCAGGTTTCAATTTTTTTTTTATATTCTTCCTACATCTAACGTCAATGCCATCATATATTGCAATGTCAGATTTTTGATACATTTTATATATATATATATATATATATATGTTTTCTAAAGAGTGGATATGTATCTCAACGATAGATTAATTAAATGCCTCTTTTTTGTAAGTGTCTGTGTTCATGCACAGAAAGACACACTCATTGTTAGTCTGTAATTCATTAGTCAATTATTGTAGAATGTATATAGATTTTAATTTCATTTTTTTTATGTCGTTTTTGTGCCATTTCTATATAAATAACAGAGAAGAAAGCACTGTTAAATTTATAGCCATAACAAACAACCATAAGCATCTTTGAAATGTCATGATGAAGGGTATTTTCTTGCAATCCAAGGGTTAATTACTAATTAGTCCAATTGTGATTACACGTGCAAGAATGTCTCTGGGTAAAGTTTAAAAGAGATTGAGCTCGCATTTTTTATATGCACCTTGATGAAGCCAGTCAGGCGAAACGCGTAGTGCTTCTACTTTATATCCACGGAGATATAGATGTAAACATACTGTTTATGGTCACTGTTTGGACCCCTAGCTGATAAAACTGACTCTCTCTAAGGACCCCGTACAAAGTGGCGACAGGACAAGCTAAAAGAAGGCTGCAATCATACTTATACTGTGAGATCTGGGAGGTCCCAACTGCAAGCAAGTCCTAACACCTGGGAGTCTTTTCCATCTAACCTCCGTGTAGGGCGATTAAAAAGCCCAAAGCTTTCTGTGGGATCCTGTACGCAGGTCCCACCACCAATGAGTGTAAGCTCCTTCAATTAAGATTTTGTGTCTATTGTAGCATTTGTATTTCTTTAGAATTTGTACGTGTATCTGTTTGTTTCATTTTTAATGCAGCTTTGAAAAGCGATAGTTATGTCTATTTTGGATGCACCAGCTGCAATCCATTTTTAACACTTTGAGATAGCTGGTTACAACTATCTTACCGGTACCGTTTAATAAATATATACTTTTATAATTGTATCTACATTTTAATGCAGTCATATTTTCTTATACATTAGAGTGACGTTATTTGTTTCTTTTTCCTTTTTGACTGTTAATATATATATTTTTTATTTTCATTTATTTTTTACTTGGCTTTACATTATAATATATCATTAAGTCATACAATCAAAGTACGGTTCTTTATTTTATTGTCTATATAGATACTTTCGATAATACAAAACTATATATTTCTTTATTTTTTTCACACACACCAATCGCTCAATTGAGACCTGCCTCTGTATAAGAAGAATCTCAACCATCAAGAAAATCGTCTTTTTATAAGTATAATTTATTTATACTATTTATCTATTCTATAGCGCTCCAGTTTTCTTGATCTTTGGCTGTCAGTTAAGCCTGACATGTTGAAACTTTGCTCAGTGGAGTCATGTGATCATTGTATGCTGTTTGTGATTGGCTGTACAAACTGCTGCAGACTCAGGATGACACAGCAAATGCTATTCAGGAAATGTGTCTCTATTATTTGTATTTCTAGAACACGTAACAATTCAAAAAGGGATAAGAAAAGGGAAGAACAAGCAAACTCCCTGAGATAAATGACTCCATGTAATACCAGCTAATTAAATGTTTATTAGTTATTGGGTTGAGTATATAAATACAAATTGTACATTCACTGTTTATCTGGCATACAAGTAATAAATGATACATCATGACATTGCAAAACTGAACTTTTACCTTAGCCTGTACTATTTAATACAGCTAAATATGGTTAAAATTATTCAGTAAGAATGTTAATCCTTTTGTATGTAGGTTTCCTTAAAATGTTAAAGCATATTAACCCCTTAGTGACAAGGGTTGTTTTTACATTTCTGGGGTGTTTGTATTTAGCTGTTATTTTTTCTCACATACTATACCCACGCAAATTATATGTTGTTTTTATTGTCATAAGAAGGGTTTTCATTAGATACCATCATATTTTATAATTTACTACAAAAAAATCAAAGTATGATGAAAAAATAAAACACTTTTTCTAACTTTGACCTAAAATATAATTCACACAAATACAATCATTAAAAAAGACCCCGTCTAAATAGTTTCTAAATGTTGTCCCGAGTTCAGAAATATGATTGTTTCCATGTTTTTATGCATTTTTTTGCAAGTTATGGGACAGAAACCAAAATAGAGTTTTTGGGTTTTATCCTAAATTGACCTTTGACCCCAACCCGAACCCTAAATTTAACGCTAACCCTAAATTTAACCCCAATTTTAACCCTTATGCTAACCCTTGATATATTTTAATTTAATTGTAACCCTATCCCTTATGATAACCCTAATTTAATTGGAAGCCTAGCTGCTATTCTAACCCTAACCCTAGATTTAAGCTAATTAAGTAATTTTGTTTTCATTGCAATGCTGCTGACAGCATGCTCCTGCAATATGGTGACCATGATTGCTCCGAGAGCCAGAATTTCGGTGCTGGCTATTGCTTTGAAATCGCGGCAATAGAACAGCACCGTCAGAGCGTTTTTTGCGATCGTTTCACTGCAGAACGTGTCAGGAACGGTTAAAAAAAGGTCAAAAACGTGTTACACTCAGTGTTGTGGTGGGTGTGCTATGTGACCACCACCTTAAAACCTATAGATGCGTTATAAACAGTAGGTAGGTGTATTCTTAAAAAATCCTCGTAATATATGAATATAGAAAAAAGCACATATAGATACATATAGTGTTGTAGATTAAATGAATGTGAGTACAAAGTATGTATTGATTGCATTCGCAAACTCCCAGAGGAGTTCTCATATGTAGCTTGAATCGAAAGCTCCTCTCCCTTTTTCTTATGCTCGATTAATGCAAACAGGATAACATGGAAACTTAGTATGAATATAAAAGTTAAACAAAAAATGTATTAAAAACAAATATTATATTACAATTAAGGACAATGTCTCCAGCTTTTTGATGTGTCCAAACGAGGCTGATCAGGCCAAATGAAGACAGCAGCAGAAACAGCATAAAAAACATACAGTATAAAAGTCCAAAATAGCAGCATAAAGTCCAGGTAAGTGCTAAAAAGGCGTTTCGCCCGCTCCGGGCTTCCTCTGGCGTGTTTTCACTGCACTAAAGTTGATTATTTTATATCCGCTGATTGCCGCTACTTCCGGTTACTAACTAGTGACATCAGCGTGTCTGTCATCGCGTTCCAAGATTTCCTTCTTCTTCTTGCAAGAAACCCTCCATGTGATAGGCTTGTTTGGCTTCTTTGTTCACTCGTACAGAATAATTCAGAGAAGAATAAATGAAAATCGAATATTACACATCCGAACAAAATTTATATAGTATATTTTAATATTGCCTCTATATTTTATTTGTTGTAAAAACCTACTTTAATGAAAAACTACTTAAAAATTGCTTTAATAAGAATAATGCTTTTTTTTTAAATACTTGGATCACAAAATCTGTATTTTAAAATCATAGGCTGCTAATAAAGCCACAAAAAAATGGGGAGGCAAATTAAAATAGTTCATATTAACCAAAAACTTATGATAAAAAAAACAAACAGAAAATGTATTTGTATGTATTGTGTCCAGAGTCCCTTCCCAGTGGTGTATCTTGGTTTTGTGCTGCCCTGGCCAGACAAAATTCGGGCAGCCCTCTACCCACGTTGCCTCCCAGGACATGCCTCATAACCCACGTTGCACACCCAGGACATGCCACATCACCGCATTGCATGCCCCCATAACCCCATTACATGCCTCTATCACCCCCATGACATACCCCATCACCCCAATTACATACCCCCATCATCTCATTACATGCCCCCATCTCTCCATTACATGACCCCATGACATGCAACATCACCCTAATTACATGCCCCATCACCCCATTACATGCCCCCATCACATGCCTCCATCATCCTCATTACATGCCCCCATCACATGCCCCCATCACCTCTTTACATCACCCCCATCATCCCATTACATGCCTGTCACCCCATTATATAACCCCAATTACATGCCCCCATCACCACATTATATGCCCCCATCACCGCATTACATGGCCCCATCACCCCATTACATGCCTCCATCACCCCATTACATGCCCTCATCCCCCCATTACATGCCCCCATCACCCCATTACATTCCTCAATCACCCCCATTACATGCCTCCATCCCCCCAGGACTTACACTGGTGGCTAGTGTTTTGCTCCACACGCGGTGAGAGCAAATAGTTCACATGACCTGGTAATTGTCTGTCATCAGAGCGCCGGGTCACGTGGCCTGTCAGCACTTCCCCGTCATATTGCACGGGGAGCTAGAAGCTCCCGATGCAGGCAGAGCGGTGGTGAGGCCACTGTCTCTGCCAGCAAGTAATTATTTGGTTTTCTTAAAGGGGCGGCTCTTTTTTATTTTTTTTAATTTAAAAAAAAAATGTTTTGGAATTTTGTGCCACCCCCCAGAGACATATAAGGCAAGTGCTGCCCTAGGCACTTGCCTTGTTTGCCTCGTTGTAAATACAGCACTGGTCCTTCCTTTATACTGATATCCAAATGGGCATTCGATGAGATAGATGACATTTGTGGAAGAGCATGTCAGAATTTTTTTTTTATACCAAATTCTATTTG
Organism: Pelodytes ibericus; assembly: GCA_036172795.1. Taxonomy (NCBI): domain Eukaryota; kingdom Metazoa; phylum Chordata; class Amphibia; order Anura; family Pelodytidae; genus Pelodytes; species Pelodytes ibericus. The sequence continues at coordinate 50,812,978 of CM069860.1, forward strand.
ATTACAATGGGAGGTATATTAAGTGATGAGTATTTTCGATCACAGCCATAAAACCTGTTTTTTGAGAAAAAAAATACTTTTGCCTTTCTTAATATGCTGTTTACCAAATAAACTTTTTGTCAGTTTGGTTTTTAGATTTGGAGCTCCCCTGAATACCACCTTTAAGGGTTTTGTCCTTTAACAGGATGTCCCACTGTTTTCTTACGATTCTTTGAATCCTATGTGCCTTATTGTTGAAGTCAAAAACTAAGGGTATATTAAATTCCTCTGTATTTTGTTTGTAATTTTGGTTTATATTGAAGTAGGGTATCTCTATCCATAGTTGTCACCACGTTAATGGTTGCATCCAAAGCTGATAAACTGTATCCTTTTTCTTTAAATCTGTTTTTAAGGCTTTGCGCTTGTTGTCGGTATACATCAATATCCAAGCAGTTTCTCCTTATTCTCATATGTTGACTCTTTTAATACCTTTAAGCCATGGTAGGTGATGGAAACTATCATAGTTGATATAATTATAACTTTTACATGCTTCCTTGCAGTGTGTCAAAGTCATATGATGTAAACAGAAGAAAATCAACAAATTAAGGATCCATGTTAATTAGTTAATTGAATTCCAATCGGGTCACATAGGACATCTACACACTGCATTATGGTATTCTGTTAACTAATTGAAGAAAATAAGATTTGTTTCTTATAGATGTTGTAGGTATGTCTCCATCCCAATTATTGTTGGTGATGTGCTATCATCTGCTGTGCTATCATATATGTATAATGGTTTGGACTTTTATTTAAAACAATGTTAGGTAAGAGTTGACAGTTGTCCTTTTAATTATTTTTTACATGACACATCTTCTTTACTGATATTCTAAAAATGTATTTTTATTTAGCCGAGGATTGAAGCATTTAATCAAGCATTAACAGTTAAGTATAAACCCACCAACTAGTTTTCCTTTCCTTGTCAGCTGTTAGTGCTTATTTTTGCAGTTCGTCATTTCACTTTTTAGTGAATATCCCTCACATTGTTGCTGTACGAATGTCATTGAGCGTCCCACACCTATATGCTTTGAAAACATGTACTTTGGACAAATAGTTCAAGATCTTTATCAGCAATTATGCAATGTCTGTTGCAGTTCACCACAGCTGAATTTTATTGAATAGATGCCATAGAGCACTAGGTGAGTAGACCAATAAGTAAGCACTAGAGTACTGTAGGGAGCAGATTTGTTGCAGTTGCCTGATTACATAAAGTTTTTTTTTTTATTTACCATAAATGGTATTCTTTTCTAAAGCCACATTTCTGTTCATATAGTTCACAACAATCTAGGTTTTCACATAGGATGATTGGATCGCTACATTATCAGTGACTGATTAAGTATGTAACAGAGTGATACATGGTACAATGGAAATCAGTATTTATTATACCGTACTTAAAGAAGCATTGAAGTATGCAAATACCATCAATGTCTATGAATAAACTGACCATATATAGTCATAATATTTTCTTGATCTCTACTACTGGTAGAAAAAGCCAAGTGGAGTTTTGGGAACCATTTCAAAAATAATTCTGTAATTTTGTACTCACTTGCCTCGCCATCCTAGTAATCCCCCCCCCCCCCCCCCCCCGACCCCACCACACTGAAAAATATAGTAATTACTATACTAAAAATGTTCATGATCAGTGTAACTGAGCCTTAGAAAGGTTAACTGGTAATGACCTTCAGTGTCTAGGACTAGGCTTCAGGCAGTTCCAATCCAATGGGTCGAGGTCTCCCACTGTTTGCCTGATACAACATTAAATAAATCTGCTATTTTCCAGCAATCATCGTTGTCTGCTGATCATTTACGGTGTGTAGCGGATCCTAACCCATTTTTTCCTCTTTTCTTACATTTATAAGTGAGTTTTTTCAAAGACAAGTACTGAATATTTTTGCAATGGTACAAATCCTCTGCATTACTTAAATTTTAGTTTCAACCTCTTCAGGACTAGCTGTTTGGAATATTTTTTTTGGACTATGGCTGTTTTAACTGTAAATTTCCTCTTTTTCATTTAATATACCCTAACATTATATACTGTTTTTATCGCCGTAAAAAGGACTTTCTTAAGATCCCATTGTATCTTAAGTTATATGGCAAAAATCAAAAGTAGCATTTTTTCCTAAACATTTTCTCCTACAGTGACCTTTTGACCCCAACCCTAATCATCCCCCTAATCGTCTAACCCAAACCCATCTGTAACCCTAAGAGGAAACACTAAACCTAACCCTAGATCTAGGTTTCATAGATCTAGGGTTAGTTTTGTACTTTTTTTTCAATGCAATGTTGTTAACTACTTCTAGGGGCAGTCAAGCAACAGTAAAAGAGTGATGGGAGTGATTTTGTGATCACTTCTGTCGCCCTTGTCGGATACAGGGCAGCGCCATATTGGATCTTGCGATCACCATGTGGGGATGTTGAGGCATCATAGTAATACTGTCAAAGCAAAGGCAGTGACTGTTGATCACTGCCCATGTGGGATTCACCGCATGACGTTCCAGGCCCATCAATTGTCAGAAAATGCTTACCTTCGAGTGATTTGCTCGGCACATCAATTGGTCGAAGGGGCTATTGAGGCAGAAATACTCTTCTGCTTCATAAAATAAAAAATAGTGTTTATTCCCTCTTTATCTTTTTTACTGCGTTGATCCAAAGAAAAGGGTAAACATTTCATCAATTTCATTTTCTGTTTTCAAACAATTCCTTCTTGACTCCTATTGGCAATCAGGTTCTCCTTGTATCAACAAGCACTAAATAAATATTAATGCTATACTAACACTTGTGGCCCTTTTTAAAGCCATCTACTGTATTCAATAACATCACCTCTTAAGGCAGTGAATTCAATACCTTTATTGTCCTTACCATAAAGAATCCCTTCTCTTTGGAGAGCCCTTTGTATGGGCCCTATACATATTTATATAACATTACCATATCCCCTGTAAGATGCTGTTTCTCTAGTGTGCACAAATTTAACTTTTCTTGCCTTTCTTCATAACTAAAATTTTCCATTCCGCTTATTAGTTTTGTAGCATTCCTCTACATGGTTTTTAGTTCCATAATAAGCGTTTTCAGAAAAGGTGCTAAGAATTTAACAGCACATTCAAAGTGAGGTCTTACCATGGACTTGTGAAGAAGCAGAATAATATTGTTGGCCTTTGCAACCTCCAGCTGAAACTGTGCACTACTGCTAAGGCCATTGTCTACAATTACTCTCAGATAAACACAATTTAAACTATATGTTGCATTTTCATTATTATATTCAAAATGCAAAACTTTACATTTGTCTATATCCTTTTTTTCGATTGTCCATATATAGATATCTATTTGAATGTCACAGATTTCCTTCATTTTATCTTCTCCAGTGGTAGTAAGATAGATATTCCTCCAATGTGGCCAGTGACTTCCTCTCTAAAAATACCCAGTGCATGCTTGTATATTACAGGAGCTAATCTTGTGTCTGTGATTGATTTCTTAACCGATCCCAGGAGTAGTCGACTTTGTATTGTATGTATCAATTTATATCTATCACTGTATGTTGGTAATGTCATTGAAGCTGTTTCTTATCGCTCGTCGTGATTTATATATACATTTTTTTATGATATGAAATTACTGTACCACTACCTAGCACCAAAACCTTTTTTTCAGTTTTTTTTACATTGCCAGATGTTTATGGTACTCACATATTGCTGTTGAAATATTAACATTGTGAATGTAACTTATACACTTGCTTCACTTAATTTCATGTGCTTTCACTGTTTGCATGTTTTATATACTTATATTATTTTGAACTGTGTGTCATTATTATGCACACACATTTATATCATCATCGTATACTTGGTGGATCAAAGATTTCTATAGGGCTTTGGTTTAGTAGGAGCAGAATTTATTTATTTTGCTACAGTATCTAAACCAGAGGTGGCAAACTTATGGCACGCCAGGCCCTCAGTTGTGGCACTCGGCCAGGTTCATCCCTAACCACCTATCTACTCCGTCCAACTTCTGGGGAGGAGCAGTAAGCAGTGAGTAAAAGACTGGTGCAGCCAGTCATCTGCTACTTCTCCCGATAATCGGGCGCCTGCGCACTTTTTTGAGAAGCAGGTAGAAGCGTTCATTTTGAAAAAGAAATTGACGGTTTGCTTTCTGACTTGAACGCTTTTCGGGAGAACGAGCAAATGAGTGGCGGCACCAGTCTTTTACCCATTATGTGTCTGTGTGAGAATATATGTGTGAGTATATATAATTTTGTATGTGTGTGTGTATGTGGGTATATATATGTATGTGTAACCATGCACCCTTGTCATCCAGGCGTTACTGTATCCTTCATGCTTTGCCTTCTTGTTTATTATTTATGCTTAGTCCTGTCTTTGCCCTGTAGTCCTGTCCTTGCCCTGTAGTAGTCCTGTTATGTTTTCCCTTCTGCCTGTCCTTATGTTTCATTCCAGGTTTTCTCTCATTCCCTCTGCCTTGTCAGTTTACTTCTATTTAAACCACACCCGTTACTGTTCACTCCTTAGTGCAGTCTACAGGTATTTCCTCTGTGTCTAAGTGCCTATTCCATGTATGTCTTTCAGATTTTATTTGTTAATGCTTTTGCTAATATTTCGTAGTTAGGGACTTGTCTGGGGTACCTTGTGGGGTACCTTTACGTGGTTGGCAAATTAACAACAAATTGGCCAATTGGTGAACCAAACCCCCACCTTTACCATATTTAGTGTTAGGCTAGTTCCTGTATTTATATTTGTTCCTTTGTATGTTTCTCTTTACCCTGTGTCTTGTATTATTTATCCTTAGTTTGGTTTCTGCTTTATCTTATGTCATGTCTCTGTCCTGTAGCCCTGCACTCTGTATTCCAGTTCTATTCTCCCTCAGTTACTTTTCTGTTTCAGCTCTGCTTAGTTGTCACTAGTTCATTTCATCTTAAGCCCTGGGACCAGTAGCTGCTTCACAGCGCCTGGTTGTGGCTGCAAAAACTTGGGGTGCCAAACCTCCAAGGGATTGCAGTTACCCAGCACCGGGTCATGTGTCTCCACCCTGCAATGTAGCTACTGAACTCTGATGCTCCGGGTCCCTTACCATCCCAGACCTCGTGCGTTACACTAGGGGTGTGTGTGTGATCTATACCTTAGCTGCACTTGTCATTTTTCTATATATTTTCACAGTGGGGCAGTTAGATATCCACACTATAGATATAGGTTATATACATGTTTTTTTTTTCTTTCTATAACCTTATGGTGTATATATATCAGCTTTATATTTATCACTTACATCATTTTTGTGTGTATATATATTACCCAGTATTTCAATTGTCTCTTCTGCTGAGCGCCTAAGAGAAACTACAGTTTCTTTAAGAGCAGGACCCAGGACTGACCCAAAGATACTTGCAAATCCATGCCCCAAAGCCTATTTCAGTAAATTTGGACAATAACCATTTGTGTGGAACCGTACCGGTCACCTTGGCAAAGTCTAAATAGATCACATCCACCGCAGCACTCAAATCTATATTTTTACTCACGTAGAATTGAAAGTTAGTTTGACAAGACTTCTCTTTCACAAAGCTAGGTGTTGCTAATGCTATTCCTGCTTAAGATGAATTCTTGAGTATTTTCCCTAAGCAACCCTTCAATTTCCCCACCACAGATGTCAAGCTTAAAGGTCTGTAATTGCCCAGCTGGGATTTTAAAATTGTCAATCATTGAAAATAAAAAATAATGGTCTGGCCAGGGCCTGGCATTGCTCTTTAAGTACCTGTGGATGTACACCATCCTGCCCAGAGGCTTTGTATACCATAACACCATTTAATTGTTTTAAAAAAAAACTCTTCTGTCAGCCAATCACATGCTTGCTGTTAAATTAGCTTGCAGTTCCTTGACCATTAGGTCTTATTTGGTGGAGCAGTTGCAAGAGGGGCAGAAGTGCAATTGCCCGTTGGGCTGCCCTCTAACATGGCCCATTTCTAAATGCCCAAAGGCATATCAATTTCTACCTTTCTATACAATTATCTTTCTATCAATCCCCATACCTTATCTGTCAACATATCTCTCTGTGTCTGTTTGCTGATAACGTGTAGGCTGATGAAGTTGCACCATGGGTAACCAAATTCAGTAATGTGCAATTCCTGAAGCCTGGGACATGCAGTTTCAGACGCCAGGAAGCTGTTTTTTAAAAAATGTGCCTGCTGTGCAAGGCTTAAATGCATCTTAGCCGCTAACAAGCTAGACAAATCCAGGGTGCCTGGTCCAGGGCCATCTTTAACACGGGGCAGCTGCCCCATGCCCACATACTCCTGCAGGGCCTAAGGCAGCTGCCCGGTGGGCCCGCTACACATTCACATCCTTAACTGCTACCTGCACTATGCGATCAGCACTCATCGCATAGTACAGGTGCACCCAAAATGTGGTCGTCCGGAAACGGAGGTGCACTCCGTGTGCCATCGGCACTGGTAACAGCACCTCTTGTGTCCTGACGTTGCGTGCATCAGCCTGTTTTGTGTGAGGGGGGAAATCTCCGCCCCTCACACACAGAGCATGTTAGAGCACCGGATGTCCATGACATCCCCGTGCTCAGAAGAAATGGAGCCACGCACAGAAGAACCGCCCCCCCCTGCAAATGTAAGGTAAACGAGCAGGGAGGGGGACAAACAACCTTATAAAGAGAAGTTATGTGTGTGTGTAAGTGTGTCTGACTGTGTAAGGTTGTCTCTCTGTGTGCATTTGTACAGCCCCACTCCCAAGTTATATTAAATAAATATTAAATGGACCTGGTGGGTGTGTGTGTGTTTATTTTGTTTTTTTTTTTTTTAGGAAGGTATTCGGGTGGATGGTCGTGATTGCCGGGGATGAGGGGCGGGGTCCAGGGGGCCAAACCAAATGTTTGCCCCGGGTCCAGACGGCCTGGCCTGGTCACCATGGAAACCAGGAAATTAGACATGGCTCCCTTTGCCACAAGCACAGAACAAGGGGGAAAAGTCTGTGCAGGCTGCTCAGACTGTCAGCTCGGCCCCCTCACGCTCTAGTGTCTGAGCGTTGGGTGTCACATGAAGATGCACAGACCCAATTGCAGCTGAAATGCACCCCTCGCCTACTGTGAGTTAATCCAGCAGGGAGAGCGGACCCTAAGTAAAAATAAATGCAGTTTTTCCTTTTTTTGCTAAAAAAAATAAGCTTTTTTTTTTTTTTTTTTTTTTTACCAGTTGTCTAAAAATGGTCTGTCACTCAAACCAATGGCTGAACATACATACCAATCAATGGATTCAGAAGTAGAATGAATTAAAGTTAATAGCAATGTAAGAGTGATTTAGAAGAAAGGGATGCATATATAGTTTTACCTGTAATGGGCCTTTAAGAACAAAAAAGTCTAAATTACACACATTAATTAACACATTTAGTACAACCAAAACATGGCTGTATAATCTCCCAAAACTACAGAAGGATACACAGGCAAGGAAGATTTAGATCCCAAAGAGAAACTGAGTTATGTGTTTGTTTTCTATCATCCTCTCTAAATACAAAGGTTAAACTTCACACCAAATATTTCAAATCATTTTGTCTAATACAAGAGTTCATGCAGATTCCTCGAAGTTCATTCAGTGTATTGTGACATAAGAGGAGGGGGTGGGGGGAGTGGAGCAGCTCAGTGGGTGAAAGGGAAGTTCATATATTGTGTATTGGCATTACAAGTGTGTCAGTTTGTGCAGTCAGAAGCAGGATTCCTTACATCACACAGACAGATCGAGAGAAATTTAATCAGGTAATGCTAAACCATTTACTAATTATTTGAAGCCAGTTAGCAATATTAGTGACCCTTACAAGGTTATGGTCTAAATATTTTAATGACTGAACGGCCTATTCAAGAAATAATAATGCTCTGTTTAGGCATTAACTGTAACGTGCTGTGCATTTAATATCATCACGTCAATGCTTTGATATTACAAGGAATAAAATCATGCATCTTTCTTAAATGACAGGGAGGTGCACAATCATTATACTGTTATTTAGACACACCTGGGTCATTTTCTAAAAAGGGTTTCTGATATTATGCCTACATCTTCTGGTGTAAACCCCTTTGATTGTACTAGGCCTCTGGAGCTGAATACAGTGTATTATGTTCACTTTCTTCCCTGCTGCAGGAACTGAGTGTTTGTTTGAAATGTGGGCTGGAGTTTGCAGAGAAAAACAATCTTTTTTTTTTTTTAGTAGTTCCAACATCACAGCTGGTTATACAATTTTAAACCATATTTGATTTTCTGCTCTGAGATACAAAGGTTAAGTCTGTATTTATATATACATAGGTTTGCATGTATAAAGTGTATATCTGAAAAAAGATGGTGCAATTGTAACACAAGTAGTGCCTGCACACAGGTATTATAATATTCTTACCAGAAAAAAAAAAGCTATTTCTCCAGCTATGCCAAAACAAAAATTAAATATAACTACCTGCTTCCCAACTACTGCACCTGGCAAAGCAGGACACTGAGATGGTGGCTTGAGAAGCAGTGTTGTTAGTAGCTCTATCACTTAAACTGACTGCTCTACTGCAGACTTATGCGCATTGTGAGTTATTTTTGACACTTTTTCTGAAACGCCATAACATTTGGTTGTAATATAAAGAACACCATGGGGATTTTCTCCTGGTATAGAGCATATCTGACCACGAATAATGCATAGTTATTATTAATAAAATATTAAAGACATTTTATCTCACCTTCACTAACCTGCACCTCACTCTTAGTGAACCCACTAAATAAATAATGAATTAACTGAGCAGTCCCTACAGCGGGGTCCGCACACAGCTCGTCGCTGGGGGCCACGATGAGCGGTTTAATGTAGGACGTTCCATGGTGTCCTACAAGCCTCTAGGCACTAGAAGTAGGACGGCATGAAATGTCCTACAGTCGGGAAGGGGTTAAAGGGATTACATTTCACACAATGGGTAATACAAGAAAAGCTCGCACCAGTCTGGGAGGTGGATCAATGAGGTTACACAAGCATACAATAACAGTTTAACACTCCCTTCCTTTGCTGGCTTCCAGAGTCACGGTTTTTCGTGACAGTAAATGATTACATTTTCTGTATATGCTTATGTTTGGCATTATTTGTGCTTAAGTAAGAAGGGTATTCCAGTTTATACAGTTTCTAGAATCCAATAGCAGCGACAATCTCTATTTTCCCTGTCCAAATTATCATATGAAATAAAAAATGGTTTACATTTTTTTGCTTCCTTCTGCAGCTGAGTAAAGATGGTTACATCTAAGTCATGGACTATGGTACAGCACTTTGAAGGTGAACCTAAACTTGAAGATTTTAAGTTGATAGAGAAAGAGCTACCACCCCTACAAGATGGAGGTAAAGAGGGTCCCATTTGAAAGGACCATTTTTTTTTTTTTTCTGTTATTGTTTTTCATTGCATTCATGCTTTATATCCATTTATACCCCCAGCTGTTGTTGACTACATCTCCCACAATGCTCTTACATCCCTAATGCTGGCAATGCATCAAGGGAAACGTAGTCCACAACATCTCGCATGCCAGAAGTTGCCTACCCCTCCTATTTCACATCACCAGCACACCTCAGTGCACGCATATAACACCTCTATACACAGATCTCCCCAGCACTCCTTACAAGAGTTTCCTTTCAAGACCTGCAGCAGTGGCTGTCTGTCGGGTTGAACGAAAAAGGAAGAGTTTAGGGCAACATTGGAAAATAGCACAAATCTCTACCGTCATAGTAAAAATAACGCCCTTTTATCAAAGAAACAAGTTATTTTAAAGTGGCTCTTTAAAGAGACACTGACATCTGAGCATTGTTATAATGTGGATGTAGAGAATAAAAAAAATCCATACATTTATATTGACAGAATTGCAAGCAAATGGCAAAAATTGGGAGAAAATTAATTTACATATTGAGCCACAGATGATGTAAAGGGGAGACCCCACGGACACTTTTAAAACAAGTTAATTTACTTGCAATTCTGTGAACCCCATGTATAGATCATTTTTTACTCTACATTCACATTACAGACAATGTTTAGGTGATACATTTTCTACCCACCTAAAGTGACTAAGTATTTAATATTAAAATATATGTTGCATTTTTTTAATTTCTTTTTATTAACATTACTATTTTACAAATGTTGTTGCTTTTAAACTATATTCTAGGTAACATTTTTAAATATACTTTTTCAGAGCTGTTGCTGGAATCTGTGTTTTTGAGTGTGGATCCATATATGAGGTAATGGGACAACATATGACTCAATCCAAGGCTTCAACTGCATGTTTGTGACACAGTTAAATAAAAAATGTCCACATGGAGAATATTGTGTACCTTATATATCTTTTAATTAACAGGCCATACAGTAAACGTGCATTGAAGGGAGGAGATGTAATGATGGGATCACAAGTTGCAAGGTAACTTCATTTTTATGTATATTTTGTGTTGGTGTACATCATTTAGATACAGTAATAAAGAAAAACATAATGATGTGCAAACAAATAACTTTAATAACATACTTGACCAGCTTCCGAAATGTAACAAAAAAAATCTAAACATGCATCATAGTGCAGACCAGCATTGTATAAAAGCACTGTGCATCAGTGATAGTCATGCCAGGCAAACCCTGAATTTCACAAAAAATCTTCAGTCATATCCCAAACTGTGTCATGTGTGAAAAGAGGCCAGAAGGACCTACAGCACACTTAAAAATAACAATTACTGTGACAGCAGGCACCTGTGCTGCCACGTGTCTGAAAGATACGCTCATGATAGTTGTCATACATATTTTATTAAGACTTTCAGAGTGTATTAGGTGTCTGTGGATATGCATCTACCTCTCCATCCGTTTGACTACCTATATTTTATTAGCTACTACTGCAGATTTGAGAGACGCCTTATCTACAGACAGACTATTATCAGTAATAGGTGGATCTCTAAATATGGTGATCAAGATGGACAGTGTGGGGAAGATGACAATAGAAACTGAAAGAACCTGCGGTAACTTGTCGACATATTTTATTATTACTAGTGATCATACAGCACACTCAGTGTTTGATCTTCAGCAGCACCCTCTTCTAATAAATGCTAGCTTAGGTGAGTGCTTCCCTTTTGGATGAAGATGACACATAAACTTAGTTCCCTGTGTTTAACTGAGTCCACATGTAACCATGGTGAAACGGTTGGCGGTAAAAAGGAAGGAGGTCACCTTGATCTCCTGTACACCCTCTTTTCTCCTACATGATCACTAAGTTACAACCCATTAACAACTCACACTAGCTAGTGCAGCAGAGCCAGTCCCATGCCTGCCCCTGCTGATGGTATAAATAACATGCAATGCCACCCCAATCCTGCAGTGTGGCAATAAAACTGACCCAGAGGCCAATGGTTCTCCTTTACCCTCCAGCCAAGCAGTGCCCTGGTTGTTATTGTTGTGTTTTATGGCAAACTGTTTATTGGTTTCTACAAGATCACCCCTAAATAGCATTCCTACTATACTTGGGTGTAATGCTCATACATGTGTTAAAAGTTTGCTTTTTTTTTCATTAGGGTTGTGGAAAGTAAAAATCCTGCTTTCCCAGTAGGTGTATATTGTGCTGCCAATGCAGGATGGACAACACACTTCATATCAGATGGCAAAGGAGTTCATGCCTTGCCTTCAAGTTGGCCAGAAAACCTTCCTAAATCATTGGCACTCGGTGCAGCTGGCATGCCTGGGTAAGTAGTAAAACACATATAAAGTACTATCCAAATGTTTATAATTTGGACACTCCTAATTTCTAGAAATACAAAGCAGCAACCAACCAGAGCCCAAACATGTAAACCATATACAAGTAATATTCTAACTGCTCTATTTAGGGCCACTTCAGTAATTGGGAATTATCTGGATCTACACAAGAAAAGCAGTACTATAACTTAGCTGATGAAACATCACTACTAGTTCCCCAGTGATAAGCTCAGAATCAAAAGGGGGTAATTACCTTGACACAAGAAAGCTTAGTGGAATATGCTCTCCAGCCCTTCAAGTGTTGGTTTACACAATCATTATTTTGTTTTTAGTAAAATAAATTGTAAGACATCCTAACAAGTCATACTGTCAAAAGTAGTGTTAATATTGTATGATATGGTTAATTAAACATTATTGGCTCTATAAACACATTTTTTTTATGCACACCACAAAATAATTGTGGTTAGATCTTTTCATAAAGAAAGAAACAAGTGTTCTTCAAAGATACATACATACATACATACATACATACAATGTTTTTTTTTTTTGTGAACCACTATCCTTATTTTTTTTTTCAGTTGTACAGCTTACTTTGGTCTGTTAGAAATCTGCAATCCAAAGGAAGGTGAAGTACTTCTGGTCAATTCTGCTGCTGGGGCAGTTGGATCCATAGTAGGCCAAATTGGGAAAATTAAGGTAGTTAAAGGAAATGTACCTGTAATCTTACTGTGCAATGATTCAGTGCCTCTGGTATACTACCGGAAGCAAAATATCAATAATTAAGCAAGCTGTGGATAAGGGGGTTTCACTGTTTTATAAATTTTGACATAGTGTGTGTGTGTGATTTATAAATACACTAAATGATGGCTTTAAGAAAAAAATAGTCTATTTAATAAATCATAGTTATATCCACTATTATCTACATTTTGGGTCACGACAGGACAATGAAGTTTTGTCTGGATAAATGTTCCTGTCATGATCCGAAACCTTGTCGATGGTGGATAAAAGTATGACTTATTAAATAAACATTTTTTTAAAAACATTTTATTAAAGTGAGTTCATGAATCATTTTGGGTTTTTGTATATGGAGCAGCAGGACACCCGGGCTGAATGATACAAGTTCATTAAGCTGAGTGTACAATTAATTGGATTACTCTGTGTGTTGCACAGAATATATTAAAGGATACTTGTCATACAAAAATGACTTGAATCAACTAAAGAGGTGTTCATCTATATTTTTGGCTAGCATGTGTACAAAAGACTAGAAACTGGAATTTAATTTTTCGGGGTCCAATCTTTAAAACATTGGTAAGCCAACAAGAAAAAAAAAATCAATGGCTGCCTTGTCTCATATGCACGGTTAGTTAATCAAAAGAGAATGAAGTGTGTGTGTGTGTGTGTGTGTGTGTGTGTGTGTACTTATTTAACTTACAACTTTCGGGAACATATCCATTAAATTAAAATTTCCATTATTTTTTTTTAATCTGTCTGATCAGTAAGTTACTTTATATATATATATATATATATATATATATATATATATATATATATATATATATATATATATATATTTTTCTGAATTTTGCAAAATTTAACAGTGGGCAAAAACAAAGCTATTCATGTGTATTGAAATAGTTATGGTTACGAGTTAAAACATAGGAAGTGAAAAAATGTTGTTATGACTGCACACTATTCAAACAGTGCCGTGTCTAGGACTCCACAGGTCAAAGACCGAAGAGTTGAAATGTTGCCACTTTGGGGATAATAAACACCCACTCTATCGAGTGCTGTGTGATTCATCGTTTTTCCTGGAGCAAAAAACTAAAAAGTTTTTTTTTTGTCCTGATTAGGGCTGTAAAGTAGTTGGATCAGCTGGATCAGATGACAAAATCACCTATCTGAAGGAAATTGGCTTTGATGAAGCATTTAATTACAAGACTGTGAGCTCTTTGGATGAAACTTTGAAGAATGCATCCCCAGAAGGTTACGATTGTTATTTTGAAAATGTAAGTAAAACACATGTATGGAAAATAATTACTTCATGCTGCGGAACAAAACTGCATATATTTCTATAATTTTCTATAAATAACCCTCTACTATAAGAGTCTTACCGTATTTGCTTGAATATAAGACAAGGTTTTTTTCAGAGCAAATGCTCTGAAAAAGACCCCTCGTCTTATATTCGAGGTTGTTTTATAATCTGACCTCAAATCAAGGTCAGATTATAAAACTGGGATCCAAGTCCCCCACAGAGCTGCATGGGTCCTGGATCCCCCCCTTGCTAATAGCAAGTGGATGTCTGCGCAATGTGCGCAGGCATCCTCTGCTGCCATCCGGCATGACCGCCGGGACTTCTATGATGAAGCCGGGTCCTTCTGGCTTTATCATAAAAGTCCTGGTTGAAGTGCCGGGCAGCAGCGGAGGATGTCTGCGCGTATCGTGCAGACATCCTCCGGCTGCCTCCACTAGGCACCAGGGAGATTTGGGCAGCCGGGTGATGTCTGCACTATAGTGAAGACATCCTCCATGCTGCCTGACACTTCAGTCTATTATGACGGACCGGCTTTCTGGGAGACAGACAACATTGTGTGGAGGGTGGGGGAGAGAGACAGACAACATTGTGGGGAAGCATTGCCACATAAAAGCTTAATAAAAACAAGAAATGCATTTTTTATATCAAGTTTTTTTTATTAAATATGAAAAATTAATTTACATGTGAATATATACAAGTTAAACTTTTTTCCTATAGGGTAGTCTTATATTCAGGCTTTTATTTTATTTATTTTTTTCCTAAAGGAATATCCATAGTTTGGGGGTCGTCTTATAATTAGGGTCGTCTTTATATTCGAGCTAATATGGTACTTAGAGATAACTTTTGGGAAAAAAACCTGCATATTTGTCAATCAATATGGATGTGGGCAGTTGGATAGCAAGGCCATGTCCCGATTTTATCTACAGCACAGTTGGGAAGTATGAATTAAGAGAAACATATGGTTTATATTGTCAGTGAAATGCACTTTGTCCTGACTGTCCACTGTTGATGACCTCACCATGAAGTACCTTATAAAAAAATTGTGCATATATCATGCAGAGGAGATGGCACGGATACATTTAAAACCATTTTCTTTTTAATATATAATTTATTTCTGCATTAGCATTGTGTAAATCCATTTTGTGCACATAAAATACTAGGATTATAACTTTGAGGCTACCGTGATCAATATCCATTAAAGTGTGACTAACTTGGTTATTTATACAGGTTGGAGGAAAGTTTGCTGATTCAGCACTGAAACAAATGAACCTTTTTGGAAGAATTGCTATATGTGGTGCAATCTCCTTATACAATGATTCCGTGCCTCAAACAGGTATGCTACAGGCAGACAAATATCAATATTTTAGTTTTTTGCAAGTAAATTAATATCTGGATCAATAAAATCAATAAAAATAATAGGATGGAATTAAAGAACACAAATCTTGTGAGTATGATTTTCAGGGAAGTGTTCAGACAATAATGTAAAAATTGCCTCTTTGGGGAAACCTGTATAATATATATATATATTTTTTAAATGCAGAATGTAGACCTGGGACTTGGTTGTAAAGTTAGTTGTCACGTGAACCAAAAACTCAATCTGTAATTATAAATATGTTGCAGAGGAATTTGCTACTGTGGTGCATATTGATTAAGTCTGCCTGGCATCTTACAGATGTTTTCTACACCAGAATTATAAAAAAACAGGAATATCCTGTCTATATTTGTAATCATAATTATATGATGTCATTTCAAGTTTTAAAGTATAGTACAGTTCATATGTGCTCTAGGCAATAAACCCAATACAAATTATTCCATAAAGGCAAATCCTGGGACAAAATTCTTAAAGTGAAGAAGTCAACAGGAAGTTTCTTTTGGCTTCTGTGGTAATATCCACACTTTTTGAATGTTGGCCTTAAGTTGAGGAAAGGTTGAGGCGCCGTCTCTTACAAAGTTTGCAACCTCTAAAAAAAAAAAAAAACAATGTACATGTTAGGTTACAACATTTAAAATATAATAACTTTTTTTTTTTTTAATTGTGTACCCATGTATGTAATCTACTCAACTTTCTAGTATACCTAGGTTGTATTCTTGTAAATGTGGGAAAAAAAAAAAAAAATTGTAATACTGTGTTCGACTTGGGCATATTTGAAAAAAAGTCTTAATGTATTCTTTGTGATAAACCTTTCATAAGCAAATTTTACTCCACAGGACCCTATATACAGCCATATCTCCTCTTCAAACAACTCCGCATGGAAGGGTTCATTGTGACTCGTTGGCTGGACAGATTTCCTGAGGCCCAGAAGCAGCTTTTACAGTGGATTACAGAGGTAAGGACAGCCTGTACTTCAATACACTACAACCGAAAGGGTGAAATCTTCCATTGTTTTTCCTGCCAGCTTTACAAAAAAATACCACAATGTAAATGTGCTTAAAGCAGCCGCTATTTGCACATTTTAATCTAGGCCAAGATGTTGTGACTATACCCCGCTATCCTGGCTCAGTAGCGCAGTCAATTTGTGCTCCCCTAGCTTGGGAACACACACACACACACACACACATCTCAAATACATTGAGTGCAAAATACACTTTTTATTGAAAAACACCCTTTTTAAAAAAAAAAATATATATATATATATATATATATATATAACACACACATGCATAATAGAGTTAAACCTAATTTGATTCACATTAAAATACAAGTTCTGCACCAACACATAAACCACTTGGTGACATGACTTTTTGGCTGTCTTACTGTTGGTGACCTTCACGACAATGGTGCTGCTTTATTGCCTCGATGCCTCGAGGCGTTGGGCAGCACCGAAATTTTTAATCTGGGTCACCCACGGAGCGATCACGAGTGCCATATTGCAGAGCAGCATGTTCCTCCAATATGGCTGCTCTCTGTTGGGTAGAGCGTCAGAAGTGGGGGGAAAAAGTCACTTCTGTTGCTCTTATGCTGTTGCTAGACTGCTAGAAGCAGTCGGTAACATTGCAATGAAAAAAAGACTTAATTAGATCAAATCTAGGGTTAGGCTTAGAATAGTTCTTAGGGTTACAATTAAAGTAGGGTTATCATAGGGGATAGGGTTAAAATTAAATTTAAAAATTAGAATAAATTAAGGATTAGCATAAGGGTTAGGTTGGGGTTAAATTTAGGGTTCGGGTTGGGGACAAAAGGTCACTGTAGGGGAAAAAAAACGTTTTTAGTTTTTGCCCCATAACTTGGAATCCCCCTGTGCCTTGCCCCGCAAACATCTGGGCAGCCTGCCTGGTGCCTGTTTCCAGACGCAAGCAGCCAAACAATGTTCATAGGTGGATCAGCCCCAAACCCAATACATCTCTGGATACCTGTCGTCGTAATTGCTGACCCCCTTCCCAAATAGTGACTTAATCAGAGGATCAAGGGAGGATTGACAGTTGTTGGAAGTTTCAGTGGACCACTACATATTCGTGATCCACCTAAGAAATCCAGGGGATTTCTGCTATATCCCGGCCAGGCTATGGAATGGTGGCATGGTTGCAGAGTGCCACCAGGAGGCAAGGCGACACTCCTTTTCAGTCAGAGGAGGAGTTGTTCAGAGCAGGGTCTGAAAAAGGTCCATGAATCTGGTCAGCAGGAGTCCACAAGCATATTACAATCCCATTTGCCTTCACATTATCATATTGCACATAAGAAACAAGTGTTCTGTGTGCTTGGAAAGCATAGGGTACTGAGGTGTTGCTTAACAAACTTCAAGCAATCGTTTGTGTAGCAGAAATTTGAAACTGGTTTGCCTGTGTTAAAGTAATCTAATACAGGGCTTGACAAATTTTATTTTATTTTAGGAGCCAGAATTTTTTTTTTGGGAGCCAGACAATCACGCAAACACACACGCCTACTTCACATATATACAAACACACGTACTTTACATATACCCATATATCCAAACACCTCACACACACCTACTTTACATATACACATACATCCAAACGCCACACACACACCTACTTTACATATACCCATATATCCAAACGCCTCACACACACCTACTTTACATATACCCATATATCCAAACGCCTCACACACACCTACTTTACATATACCCATATATCCAAACGCCTCACACACACCTACTTTTACATATACCCATATATCCAAACGCCTCACACACACCTACTTTTACATATACCCATATATCCAAACGCCTCACACACACCTACTTTACATATACCCATATATCCAAACACACACCCACCTCACACAGTCTTTTCTTGGGGGGGGGGGGGGGGGGGTTTCTTCTTGATGTGTCCCCCTCCCTGCTGCTTTACCTCGCTGCAGGGGAGGGGGATATTCACGCTGCAGCTGAACGTCGTTGGTCGGGGTGCTGAGTGCCAGGATGTCACGTGACGACATCCGGCACTCAGACATGCGTTGCGCGAGGGGGCGAAGCTTGCAGTCTGGACCATCGGCACAGACGTTACCCCCTCGCGCTGCGGAAAAATCGTATGGCCGCGGCAAGGGGGCCATGAGGCTGACAGCACCCAGGCGCCAGGTCTAATTTCCTGGTCGCCATGGCGACCTGGCGCCTGAGGTTTGTTGAGCCCTGATCTAATATATCGAAGTATTCAAGGTATAAACAAGAAATTGCTTACCATTTATAACCTGGACAACTAATACAGTTGCACATAGACCAAATATTATTATTTCTTTTTTTTTTAAGTGACCATTTCCAAAAGTATCCATCTATCTTCTCCAAGATGACCACCACAATAGATGTACATGCATCCACCAGCCTCCAATGGTGACCTCATCATTCCACAATGCTTAATGTTGAACACACACTTTTTTTTTTTTTTTCTGCCTCTTGCAACATATAAATGCCCACAACTTTTGTCCCTTAACTAAAAAGCTATAATTTAATTGTGGGACAACAGTCTTATCAAACTTGGTTAAATCAAATTGTTTTTGGAAAGTATTGCCATTTAGCACTGAAAGTGTAATATTCCTAAAATTCTATATAATTCTAAATGTTGGTGTTAAATTGTCCTTAAGTAAAACTATATTTTCTTTTTCATTTGTTTTTCTAGGGCAAGATAAAATACCATGAACACATCACAAATGGCTTTGACAACATGCCTGCAGGCTTCATTGGAATGCTTAGGGGAGAAAACATAGGGAAAGCGATCATAAAAGTTTAAGTAGGAATTTATCTTAATGTAAAGTCCACAGTTTTTGAGAGTCTCTTTTCTTCAAGAAGTCTGTACTTTTAATGTCTTGTTAAATCCCAACGATGTGAACACTGCTTAATAGAATTTTGAAGGAAATAAATTCTGCAATCTTTCTAACTGCTTGCATACTTATGTTTGTCCTTTATTTGTGTATAGTTATATGGACTTGTCTTAGGCACAATAGCCTCTGGAACAAAAATTGAGACTGCAATTACTTTTCTGTAAGTAGAGAATGGGAAGTGTAAAGGACCTGACCTGCCTCTAGCAACTATCCATCAATCACCAGGGTACTTCTCATTGAGTACAATGTTGGTATATAAATTTATGTGGAAGATCTAGAATACTTTGTGATTTTAAAGAGGGGGGGGGGTATGGTAACAGGAAATTATTAAAGAGAATACTCCACTATTTTATATTAAACGATATATGGTTATTGACTAGTTTGTCAAACAACCTTGCTCTTGGTGGACATTTTATTGCGGTCTAAAATAATTAATAAAATGAACCCAGCACTTATGCCAGTACACCAGCAATGATAAAAATCAATGTGTTACCCTAAACCACACCAACACCAATCAAACATGACAAGAAAGTGCACCTTGTGATGTCGCATCCCTCTAAACCAATATCAATCATAAAAGATGTGAAGCTATCGGGAAAATACATACCACAAAAATACTTTTTAGATGAAGCACAGGTCCATTTTATTGTAGAGGGAATAGATCTTATGTTAAACATTAAGTTTTCTATGGTTTTTGGAAGAATATTTGTTACGAGTGAAAGGTACAGCTCTGGGGCACCATGTTCGCCCACAGTTATGCATATATGTTCATGTCCGATTGGGAGGACATTTACATCTAGGGTGAGCATGACTGTAGGGCGAACCTGGCCCTGTTTTATCGCCACATAAATGATCTTATTTTTATATGGATGGGTAGTGAGGAAGATATAAAATATATGTTTTTATAGTACATTAATAATAACTAGACTTTTTGATTTTAACACCACAAATAGCAGAGAACATATTACTTTTCTTGACTTTGACATTTGCATGAATAATGGGTGGATTAAGACTCAGACCCACTTCCAGAAAGTAGATCCTAATCTCGGGCTGCCACTATTCTCTGTAGCTCAAAAGGATTCCCATGAGCCAGTATACATGTAGCCGGGGTAATTGCACTGATTTGGAGTGAACAAGTTGTTGTCCTCTTAAAGGAAAACTTTTCAGATATGAGGTCTACAAAACTTTACTAAAGTGGCCAATACAGATCGCAATAAACCTATAAGGAAAAGGAAGTGTTCTCCAAGTCTAAGGTTCCAATCATTTTGGATTATAATAATAATGCCCATTAGATTTAAAATACATTTTTGATATTTTTTTTTTTTTTTTAACTGATTTATTGTGTTTTTAGAGTGGTACTCAATTTAAAACAAAAACTGACTATCAAATTTACTGGTAGGATCAAAGAAGTTAAAAAGGTTCCTACTCACTTATTTTATTTTTTTAAATTTCAAAAACCAGGTTTTTATGCGTGTAAGGATTGCATTGCAGGAGACAAAACGCTTAGCGTCTTGGATTTATTGCTGTCTCTGGACTTTTGCTTTGTGGACTTTTTTTCTTTTTGTTGTGCCCTGCTTTTTGTTGACTCTGCTCTATTAATCTGATTCTAGGCCTGTAAAAAAATTTGTAGAGGTTGTTGTACATTTATCTTAATTTACAATTTTTCATAATTTTGGCAGACAGAGTGTGCTGTTCCTTCTCGTTTTTAAAAAAATTTTTTTATGTGCTGTGAACCACCATTTATACTTACCACCGTGTTTGCAACTGAATAAATATATATGGTGGAACACGTCTTGTTTTGTTAATTGTTGGTGTAAGGTATTCCTAGTGTCTTAGCAGTTGGTGGGGATAGATGGCAAACCACCTGATTTTGTGCCTTTCTGCTTTTTAAACTAATTACCTACTAAAACTATATGAATTCCTTTTTTATTCTTCCTTTTTTTTTTTTTTTTTTTTTAAGTAGGAATAGGAAACTTTCATTCTTAGTTCTGAAAAGACAAATGGCACACCTTAATATGCTTTCCAACATAAGCCTCTTTATTACACAATCTATGCCCTCAAGAATTCCGGGTCAGCCAAGTGAGCTTTCTACAACAAACAGTGATTAGAAAAGTCAATGCCGCACCTTGTTTAAAACATGCTAAATGCTTACAAGCACCTTCAAAGCATGTCTGAATAGGACCAAAGTTCAGGAGGATAACCATAATTCTGAATTGTTACACATGTATCACTATCCAGAGGATATACTAAATCATAGTACATAGAACATTTAGGCCAAAAAACCTAAGGGAGAAATACCAAGGGATGTCATCATGAGGTTCGTAAAATTTAATTTTCGTCAAAAGTTAATGACTACCATCAGGTATACGCAATCACTGGAAAGACCGTATGAAGGTCTCCAATTTTTTTCAGGACTTGGGGTTTACTATACAGAAGGCTCTGAGGTTTTTTTATGAAGCCCTGAGAGAAACAAAGATCTCCTACTCATGGGGATTAACTATATAGAAAGTTACTATGTGGGGGGAAGTAGTGGAATGGGGGTAACAAGGTTTTTTTTTTTTTTGTGTGTGTATTTATGTAACCTATAGTTATACCAGACATGATCAGAGAAGGGTAGAGCAAGTGGGGTATCCTTACAAAGGATACACAGATTACAATTACAATGGAATATGATTAATATGACGTTTGTATACGTGAAATAGGCATAAGGTTATTTGGGGTTGAGAAATATATTAAGTAGCCCGACTGATATGAGTAGGTTAGAAGTATTTAGACGTGGTACTGACGAATACGTAACACTACTCCATGGACTCTATGTATGGAGAATTTAATTTTTTTAGTCTAAAGGCGGAAAGAGCCAAGGGGTTTCATGGATTGGTTCATAACTAATGGTACGCAAAGACTCAGTCTGGTTGTGGAATAACAGTTAAAGCAAGGGGTATAGGTTACACATGTATAGAAGGGGTTATATTGTTGGGCCTTTGGGGCCCTATGGTTATGCGGTTAATTATGTACTATATAATTATACTAGTCACCCAGTGCATTTTCATAAATTACAAATGAAATTAACTCAACAATCACAAGGGACTATGATGTTTGGATTTGATTAATAGCCTAATATAAATTTGTCCTGTAAAATATATAAAGCTGACTTAGTGGACTAGATGAAACTTAAAAATGGTGCTGTTAAATATGAACACTACTCCATGGATTTTCTGTAGGGGAATCTTAATTTCCCAAGTCAAGTACTAAAGACCCAAAGTAACTTATGGATAGAGTTGAGCGGACACCTGGATGTTCAGGTTCGACCGAACTTCGAAAAAATGTCCGGGTCCGTGCTCGAACTTCACCCCGAACCCCATTGAAGTCAATGGGGACACGAACTTTTGGCCACTAAAATGCCTCTAAAAAAAGTCATGGAAAGGGCTAGAGGGCTGCAAAAGGAAGTAAAATTTGGGTAAGAGAAGGACAAGTGCCCTGCAAGCAAATGTGTATAGGAAAATAACTTAAAATAACATAAAATACATACAAATTACAAATACAGCTGAGCCATAAAATAGCACTAGATGGAATCTTTGATTTTAGCTTTGGAAGAAATTAAATCTAAAGCATGGCTGCCAGGAGGATCAACAGAATTATCCATTTGAGAGAAGGTTGGAGTGCAGGGTATTCTCTTTCAGTTTATACTAAGTGACCCATAGGTTGAGGAGGCGTGACCGTGGCGGTGTAGGTGGAAGCAGCGCTGGAGGAGGAGGAGGAAGCTAACACTGTTTTTTATTTGTATTTTTTTTGTTTATTGGAGTGCAGAAAATGCACCGCAAGACGTAAGTGTTCTATTTAGCACAATAATTAGAATTTTTCAAAGTGCGCTGTAAGCACAGTATTGGACTGTTCTATTTGACTCTCAGATATGAAGTGCACCGCAAGACGCGAATGTACTATTTACCACCCAAAACTATTAGAATTTTTCAAAGTGCGCTGTAAGCACAGTATTTGACTGTTCTATTTGACTCTCAGATATGAAGTGCAGGACGCAAATGTAATATTTAAAACCAACAAATTGCAGTATTTAAAAATGCCTAGATGTTGCCCACTGAGCTAACAGAACAGAATTAAAGTCATGTGCCTGGCACACATGCAGTTGCAAGTGCACTGCACTCTCTGTGGCACTGGGCTCAGGGCAGGGTACAAATATGTAGTATAGCACCCACTAAAATAATCACTGTAATTTTAATAATCGCTGTAGTTTGCAACACCAGAATTTTTTTTAATCTGTCCCTCACAGCTGCAGCATCCTCTCCCTACACTAAGAAAAGCTCATGTAATGTGCGTGTACGTGACTCCAGCTTATACCGTATTTGCTCGATTATAAGACGACCCTGATTATAAGAGGACCCCAAACTTTGTATATTGCTTTAGGAAAAAAACTAAAAGCCTGAATAAAAGACTACCCTACAGCAAAAAAAAGTTTAACTTGTATATGTAAATTGCTTTTTAATATTTAATAAAAAATGTATATTATACAAATGCATTTCTTGTTTTTATTTCCTTTTATGTGCCAATGCGGCCTCTCTCCCCCTCCCCCAGCTGTCTCTCCCCCCCCCCCACGTTGTCTCTCTCTCCCTCCCCCCCAAACTTCTCTCTCTCTCTCCACCTCCCTCGTCTCTTCCCCCTCCCCTTGTCTCACTATCCCCCCTTGTCTCTCTCTATCCCCCCTCCCTTTGTCTGTCTCCCCCTCCATCCCCTTGTCTGTGTCTCCCCCTCCCTCCCCTTGTCTGTGTGTCTCCCCCCTCACTCCCTTCCCTTGTCTGTGTGTGTCTCCCCCTTCCTCCCCTTGTCTGTGTGTGTCTCCCCCTCCCTCCACTTGTCTGTGTGTCTCCCCCCCTCCCTGCCTCCACTTGTCTATGTGTGTCTCCCCCCCTCCCCCCTGTCTCTGTGTGTCTCCCCCCCTCCCTCCCTCCCCCTCACCTTGTTTCTTTCCCTGGTGGCTAGTGGGGGCAGCCGGGGGATGTCTGCACGATAGGTGCAGACATCCTCCATGCTGCCCGACACCTCCGTCTATTATGACGGACAGCTGGTCCGTCATAATAAACGGAAGTGTCGGGCAGCATGGAGGATGTCTGTACATATCGTGCAGACATCCCCCAGCTGCCCGATTCTCCTGGTGGCTAGCGGGGCAGCGGAGGATGTCTGCGTGATGAGCACAGACCTCCCCTGCTGCCGCCCGGCATGACTGCCTGGACTTTTATGATGAAGCCAGGTCCTAGAAGATTTGAGGTCAGATTATAAGACGACCTCAAATGTAAGACGAGGGGTATTTTTCAGAGCATTTGCTCTGAAAAAAACCTTGTCTTATGCTGCACTGGCCAATCACAGCATGCCATTAGTAGGCATGGCTGTGATGGCTTCTAAGGGCAAACGAGTCAAACACTTGTTGATTGGCTGCCCCGAACTCCAACCCGAACATACAGTGAAATGTGTTCGGGTCCGGGGTCCAAAAAACGTAATGTTCGGTATGGAGTGTCTCATCTTTGACAGAATGTAAATTTAGTTTAGGGACTTATAGGGATAGTAAGGTTTAAAGTTAACACATGTAAAGAAAGGGTTATATTGTTCCTTTTTTTTAAATCTAGCTTTTAGATAATTATATTTGTCACGCTCAGTGAAGGGCAGAGCACACAAGTACACCCACAAAAGATACATAGATCACACATTCCCACAAGGGAATATGAAGCTTGGATTTGATTAATAGATTTAATATAATCAGGTGTGGTGAAATATATTAAGTTGATTGAATGACTGGAGTGGACTAGATGAAACCTAAGAACGCTGTGGTTAAATATGAAACATTACTTCATAGATTCTTTGTATGGTGATGACTAATGGAGTGGCTCATCTTTGATAGAACATAAAAATCTAGAGTTGTACATGGATTAATAGGAATAGTAAGGTTTTAAGGCTCCCCTTGTATAGAAAGGGCCATATTGTTTGTAATATCTAATAAAATTAAGTTTGAACAAATTTATAATCTAAATGATAAAAATGGTAGATATGTTTTTCTGATATGCAGACTAAATGATGGGATCTTTTCGCTGTTAAACCTGTACGCCCCCAATAAACGACAAATACACTTTCTGAATGGTACTTGGATAAGGTGGTGGACTTGATCCAGGACACCTTTTTGTGTTTTGGTGACTTTAATTGTGTTGCTGATGCAGCCCTTGATAAAAAGGTTGCCTTGGGAGCTAAGGTTACTCCCTCTGTGAGAGGTCTTCCCAGATCCTTCACTGACTTATTAGGCAAATATAAACTATATGATAAATGGCGAACTATAAGGCCAGCGGATACAGAGTTTACTTATTTCTCAAAATCTCACAGATCTTATTCGAGATTAGACTTGATCTTGACTAGAGCAAGCCTTGTGAACGACTGTTTGAGGATTAGCATTGGGACAGTGGCATGGTCGGATCATGACCCGGTTTTTGTGAGTTTTGAGAGGACACTCGAGGACAACCTCAGGGGTGGAGACTGAAAGATTCTTTATTGTTTAAAAAGGAGAATCTGGATTATATTCAAACAGTCTCTAACAATTTTTTGAGGAGAACTACCTCCTCAAAAAACGGTCTGGTGTGCCTATAAATGTGTGGTATGTAGACACTTAATTAAACTTGACAAAAAGGCAAAAAAGATCAGTGGGTATAGCCTTTCCCAGCTGTACATTAGGCTAAACGATTTATCCCAAACTAATAAAAGAGCTATACAATTAGATACAACAGAGGAGATCACTAAAGTGCAAAAAAATCTAGGCATTACTTCTGGAAAGAGCTAATAAAATCATAGGAAGGATGGTACTATATAGGGAACAGAATTAACAGACTAACGACAGACCAGCTTAAAAGAAATAAGAGATCCAGGATCCAGAGGATAATTACAGAATCAGAGACATGCATTAGCCCAGAGCAGATAGGAGCTGCTTTTAAGCATTACTACTCGTCGTTATATAATATCTCCTCCTCTACAAGGGATATGGGAGAAATCTCTGGGTATTTAAAAGGAGTGGGTCTGCCTAGGATCTCCCAAGATTTGAAAGCTTCCTTGGAAGCCGAGGTGAGAAGGGCAATTGATAGATTGAAAATTAATAAAGCCTGTGGTCCTGATGGATACTCTAACTATTTTTATAAGAAACTAGGAGATGTCTTGATTCCCCACCTAGAAAATACGTTTAACCTGATTAGAGCCTCTCGAGCTTTCCCGGAGCAGATGCTGCAGGGTGCGATCACCCCCATCCTCAAGGCTTTGAAAAACCAAACCGAGAGTCTAATTATCACCCTATATGGCTAATAAATTTAGACAATAAAATATATTCCTCCATTATTGCTGATAGACTGAAACCCATAATATCCTCAATAATACATAAAAATCAAATAGGATTTGTTGGGGGTAGGTAAGCCTCAGGCAACATTAGGAAGATTATCGACTTGGTGGACTATTTGACACAACAGGATCTTCCAACAGTAATGGTATCTTTGAGAAGGCCTTTGACATGGTCGATTGGCAGTTCTTAGAGGAGACCCTTAAAGTTAAGCCTAATTGACACCCTGCATCAACCAAAATAGGTAGGGGATACCTGGGTTAAAACACCCCCCATACATAACGGTCACAGATTTAGCAGCGGGGGATGGCTGCTGACAGACCATAACCACATAGAAGAACAACTGAACTTTCACACCCCTAGAGGCTACAGTTCATAAAGCGGGTCTGTTAGAAAATAAATAATGGCCTCCAAAGTTGAATACTTAGAAAAAGAGTAGTTTATTGAAAAATCCTCAAGATAGGGGACCCCGAAGTGTGAGCGCCTAATACATGCACCACACATAAATTAGGCAGATATATAAACAGGCAATAAATAAAATATCAACAACACAATAATACCAATAACTGTATAAAAAATAAAAATAGAATCCTGCAGAATAAAGGTGGTACATAGTCTGGTAGACAATATCTACAAAATATTATACAACCCACCAGAATGCCTAACCACTATTTTTATTATAAGTTGTGCATCCACAGCAATAAACATAGAATAATTAGACATTTTGTAACATTTTGTGGTGATTGAAATGGGTCAACATTCCATGCAAAAATCATGCCCTGTAAGCAAAAAAGCATAACAAGGGAGGTAAGGTTTCTGGATCCTCAGGGTTCTGTAGCAAGCATGAATTGTTTAATCAGTCAAAAAAAAGCCCATGCAATGTGCACCAACAGGATGTGGGGCAAGGCAAAATAGGTCCAGATCGCTTTTGAAAGCTCCAAAGAAAGTATATCTGGTCTAGACTCTGAGGATAGTAGATGTTCTTAATTATAGAGTCACATGGGCCAGTATATAAGCCACTCACATAGATCAAGGTAAAACGTTCTTGGGACTTATTGCTCCCAGTGGACAAATAACAACCAGGGAGACCTTCAGATGGACGACATACAGGGTACCTGAGACCTCCTGTTACAGCCCACCGGCTGCACAGACTGAATGATACCCCCATTATAAGGACTCCATAGATACTGGTACCGCAGGTGTCAAGGTAGATGCAGCAGTCCCATTACTGATGGAGCAGACAGCTCGGCTTGAAACCGGCTGGAAAGCCTAAAACACCACAGATCCATAAGCTGCTTAGCAGGTGACAGCTCCTCCCACAGAAATGCAAACTTAATATGGGGAAGTCACAGGCCTTGGGGGTAGGGGGAGATCGTCTGGCAACCTTGAAGGGAGAGTTTCCCTTCCATTATGTCAAATACAGCACTTACTATCTGGGGTTAAAAATTCCATCTACTGTAGTAAACTAATCGAGTTAAACTTCGCCCCTCTGCTGAGAGATATTACTCAAACATTGGCTCAATGGAGAGGTCTAAATACAACCTGGCTTGGAAGAATTAACATAATAAAGGCTTACATGTTGCCAAAACTGACATATCAGCTGAGAATGTTGCCTGTCTGCCTCCCCTTTTCTATGGTGGAACATTTCCAGTGGATCTTTAGTAGATTTATATGGGCTGATAGAAGACCAAGAATTTCTTAAAAGGTGTTATTTAGAAAGAGATCTGCAGATCTGGTCACAACTGGCTAAAAGTACCCTCTGTTTGAACATACAGGAGCAGTTTTTTAAGTTAGCCCAACATGGGTACCTAGTCCCCCAAAGAATGCATAGAATTCTTTCTGGACATTTGGTGGTCCTGTGAAGGTTGTTGGGGTTTGGGATACAGTATTTTAAACGATCATGGACTTGGCTGGATGTCCTCTTTCTCTTACACCTGAACAAGCATTGTTTCACTAAAACTTGGAGGGTTTACCTGAAAAGAGTAGACATTTCTCACTGCCCTTATTTATGGCAACTAAAACCCTAATTGCTAAGAAATGGAGGTGTGAAGAAGAATTAACCTGGACGCAGGTTCTAAATGTAACTAACCAATTGTGCTTTATGGAGAAAGGTTATTATTACGCACACTTTAAGGCAGAGGCGCCAGTGGTTAGATCGCTTTCCACTGAACCCATTGGAAATCTCTGAACCCCAAGCATCTGAGTGATAATTACGGTAGTCCATGGAGTAGGCTTTGAGCTGACCAACTGGTGGGAGTTGCATCGGGCGCTATATAGTGCTATATGTCGAATTATTATATTTAAAGTTTGGTTCAGGAGGGTGCCAGGCATCTCATCGTTCAGGTTTATGTATGTTATGTATATGGTTTGAGACTCAACGGATTATGCAATGTTATGATTTTCTGGGGTCTGGTGGTAGCAGACTCTAAATTTTGATGAGTCTGGACTCATTGTTTGTCTTTGTAATATGATAATACGAATAAAATGAATTAGAATTCAAAAACAAAACAAAACAAAACAAAACAAAAGGTCAGTTAAACCTTGTTCTTGGTAGAGTAGTGTATTCTAGAGATAATTGAAGATGGGTGCTCAGTAACTGATGAAAGGTCATGAAAGGTTAAGACAATATAAATATAAGTATGTAAAAATAAAATATTCCCCCAAATATACTAATATATGATATTGTGTATTAGATTACGAATGTATCTTCTTTGTAATGGTAACTAAACTATGATCTATCAAACAGCAGTTAATGTTGACTGATTGGACAACTATATATCATCCAGCATGGTGCAATAAATGTCATGCTCTAATTATCTCTAAAATACCAAATATTGCACAACCAGTTGAAACTGGTATTACAATGATAATTAAAGAGCAAGATAATCAAATGCAAGTAAAAAAAAAACTGTTCAAATTTGTGGATAAATAAAATGCATTTGTCCCTTAATAACTTAGACATATATCTCTGTTCCTTAATGTATGTGTTCGGTACAAAAAAAAAGTGCTGATTAGATTTGAGAAAAGTTTCAACTAGTAGTGGAAATTGTGTTTTTCTTAAAAGTCACACTGTACAGAACATTGGATGGATTTCCTCTGCCGTTGATATTGGAAGCAACGAGAGAAAGGAGGAGCTTTGTAACACTGAAAAGTTTAACAACGTTTAGAAACATCTCGGGATTTGGATATCTTCTATCAGAGAATAATGAGGTAATAAATGGGTAAATCGGAACAAATGATTGTCACATTCTAGCAGTTTACTTTCATATTTGAAAGTTTATATGACTTTTTGCAAGTCCTTGACTTTCTTTACTTTGTGACCGCAGGTCAGCTAAGGACAGATTCTATCATTACAAGCCTGCCTGCATGAGCTGTTTATCTTTCCTTGAACTGTGTTTGTGCTGGAAAATATACATTATCCTGTATTGGGATATTCAGTGCTTCTATTTATAGGTTACTAACCGTAAATATATTAATGTGGGAATGTAGTTAGCCTGTTTGAAGTTTAGGATTCCTTGAACGTGTTATTGCAAAGTTTTGTTTAAATTAGTGTAAACATGTAAAATGACAAAAGGAGCTTCTCAGAAAAAAACAAATTGGTGCAAAACACTGTGCAAAAACATAGGAAATATCATCATCATCCACTGCCATCTCAGCCATGTTTTACTGGTCATAACTTTTACATGCAGCCTTGCATGTCAAGGCAGTCATATGTGGTCAGAAGGAAAATCAATTATCTAAAACTAGATTGGAACTCACAGAACCTCATTAATTAGACAATTAAATTCCTTTGGGTCACCTATGACTTCTACACACTGCATGGCTGCATGTAAAACTTACAAGTGGTCAGTAAGGAAATGGAAGTGTCAAGGTGTGTTAAGGAATCCTCATTCCTGAACTGGATGGAGAAGACAGTTAAAGGACAACTATCTGAAAAAAAGAAGTTACGTTTAGTTGAAAGATTTCATCAAGTGTAAGCACCTTGAACACATACAGTTTTAATGTAATAATACAAATAAAACTTTTCATTAAGCACTCTATGTTTGGTGTCACATGTCCGCCCCTGATAAAGGGCTCAAATTGCTCATTACTTATGTTTTACCTACTTTTTTCCCCACTGCACTTGTTTAGTACATGACCCCCTTAGTGTACAATCTAGCTTGATGTGGTTCTACTACAGGTTGATTGCCAGTTACCCCTATTTCAGACTTTTCTACACAAAGGATAAAACCCATATGCTTCTTCTGATTATATTAGCTATTGAAATGTTGGTATGTTTTCAATTATTCCTTTCCTGCATGCTTGTGCTGAGTAATTTAAATATTTGCTTAGTTTCATACAAAAGAAACACTATCAGCAAAAAAAATTGTAATACAAATATGGGCATGATGTTTGGCAGGATGACTTTATAATATTTGTATAGTATTATTAAACTGTCCAATAAAATAATGCACATTCATAGCAAGGAGGCTCCACCTCCTTCCTACATGGTTATTAAGCTAAAGTGTGTAGTCATTTTGCAGGTTTCTTGGTTTCTTCTGAGCTGTTGGTTCTGTTGTCTTGCAGTCTTCACACAATGGTGCTGTCTCGCTCCTGGACTTTGGTCAAACACTTTGAGGGTGCACCAAAACTATCAAACTTCAAGTTAAAGGAAGTGGAATTACCCAAGATTAAACATGGAGGTAATATAGGCTTTCGTTTGTGTCCTTGCTCTGTCCTGTTCTTTGATTGATTGAGTATTGTTCTGTTGTAATTCATATGTACTAATGTTTATGCCATTCTACTTACTAATGTAAAAACAATCGCCATCAATGTGTTTTTTCTGTCAGTGGCCAAAACATCACCAAACCAAACATTAATAGGGTTTTAATGGCACAGGACTTTTTGGGTAACTTAACATGATGGGAATATGAATTGTACTACCAGTAGTGGGTCAATAAATGTATAGCTCTTTAAGGCTTAGGTAACCATCTGTTATCTTCCATATAAATACTAGACCAAAATGTGCAAGTCCCCACTCTTATTTATAAGCCCAGCATCACATTCTTGTTACTGCTAAACAGGGCCTGCCTTAAATATTAAGGTTCCCTGTGCAGACCCATTCGTGGCACTCGCTTTCTATCATCAGGGCCACGGACTCTTTATTGCAATAGTCTGCTACCCTGAATACCTAGTTCCAGACTGTGTTGTGTACTAGCTATAGTGACTTTGTCAACTTACATTTATGGACATCATCTAAGGTTAGAACTTCACTGAATTAGAGGAAATTAACAAATTAGACAGGTTGGTTTACTGCATTTTAAAGTACCACACTCACTTGAAAATCACCTACATCTCTCTCTCTATATATATAAAAGTTAAACACATCTAAAAAAAAGTGATGCATTTATTAAAGCATGTATCGCAACAGTTTACTCATACATATCAGGTATGTAGCTTATACTGACCGCAAAACGTATCATTTGTTTTTGTTTCATGCATTTTAACTGTAGGCATTTTGAATAAATCACATTTTTTATATTTTACTCAAGCCCTCCCCCAGTGATTACTCTGCATGTTTACTGCAGGTACTGCAGCACTGATGATATAGACACCGAGGATATAACGTTTTTTTTATTTTTTATTACAATAGAATAGAATACATTGTGTGGAATGTATTAAGATTGCTCTTGCACACAGTAGGATCTCTTAACAGTGCAACACATTGTCTGATGACATCACTAGAGAAACAGGATATGCCATTCATTTACTCATCTAGTGTGGACTAGAACATCTGGTCTATGCCTTAGAGGTATGTAACAAAAAAGCAACATTAATCATTTATGCCAACTAAGAGAAATAGAATAGGATAAAGATTTGAAGTGTAATATACATTTTCACCACAAGAGTGCACTGCAGTATGGATGTTTGTTATTATGTTATTATGTTGGCTGCTATTTACTTTATGTTCCGATATCAGTCTAACCCCTCTCATTGTATAATTAAAGATCAACAAAGGCTTAAGGGTCTACTCAATAAAAATACAATTGCAGGGAATTGAGATGGGAATCTCAAACGGAAGGAAAAAGTAGCTGAGTTGGAAAAATTCTCCCATTCAGCTGCATTGGAGAATTTTTCCAACTTGGACACATTGGCCTTAAAGTTTCAATTTCCCATCTCAGTTGAGTAGATCCTATATGAATACAAAATAATACAACATTGTGCAATTAATAGACTTAAATGACCTTTACTAATAATCATCTGACTCATGAAGGCTTGCTATCAACGCACACTAATTCTAATAAGTACTTAATGAGTGAGTAACCTTATGTTTGTTCTCTCATTGCAGAGGTGTTGCTGGAAGCAGAATTTTTCAGTGTTGACCCTTACATGAGGTACACATTTATTCATTTCAACATGTAAATACAGCCTGTTATGCTAATGTAATCCTTTCTGTGGTGATACTTGTTGTATTTTGAAGAGTTGCAGATCTGTAGTACTCACTATTTATGTGTAAATGATAGTGTTGCCACCAGGCCGGTATTTGCCAGCACGCCGGTAGTTACCCATGTAACTGACAGAAAACACTATAGTGAAATCGTATAGCGGCAAAGCCGACCTTCTTTACCCTATGATACCTCTCTGTCATGCTCTGTAGAAACATATCCGGCTCGCTTTGATTCCAGAAAATAAGGTCAAATTGGTTATAATAACCTATAATTACCAAATTATACCTATGTCGGTTTACTTCAAGATCTCTCCCTCTCCACTCTCTAACCCCAGTACACACTATTCCGTACAGCCCATCCACATAATGAAAGGAGGCTATTTTATGCTCTTAGATTTACTTATTTCATTTTTGTTTTCTAAATGAACGTTACAATTCAATTTATTTTCTTAGACCCTACAGCAAACAAAAGATGAAAGAAGGAGATGTCATGATGGGAACACAAGTTGGCAGGTAAACATAAAAAACAAAATATTGATTTATATACTATTCAATAACCAAATAAATATGTATTTCAGTGCTCCCAGTATGTATTTAGTTGATCAGAGAGTATGTACTGTGATCAGGTACCATCATGATTAAAAGGTAACCCCCCCAGAATTCTTTTTGTTATAGTTCCACTAAGTTGTTTTTTCGCTTATAAAAATATAATTGGTCATTGTATGAGGTTGAACTGGCATAATGAACAGCATCAGAAGAGATCTGCCTCAAAGATACATGCTGAGTAAAGGCTCTATGTTTTGAATTTTTGCTTCTATTAATGAAGCAAAAGTTAAAAACCAAGTAAAGTGTCCGTACAAGGACACCAATATCTGTGTGAAGGCCCAGAAGATCAATAAATTGTCCACGCAAAATCCAGTAAATGTCCACCATGAGAAACATTGATGCTTTCCCCTGCTCTGTACCTCTTCCTTCACACCAGTTATTCTGCTTTCCATTCATTATTGCCCCACATGACTTGCTACAGCACAAGATTGTCCCACACTTCATTCCACAGCTCATGTAATGCTCCATGGTACATTCCATAGTACCAAAATGCCCCCACAGTACTCGCCACAGAACCAGAGTCCTTTACAATACACAACACAATAGTCCACCCACAGTATATGCCACAGCACAGGAGTGCCCCCACTGGTCATGTCACAACAACATATTTCCCCACAGATCATGCCACAGCATAGTGTGCCTCACAGCTCCGGATTGCCCCACAGCTCCAGCTCATACATACCAAGTGTCCTGCTTTGTGTGGTACAGAGGGACTTAGGACCACCATTCTGCATTCCTAATAAAATTTCTGGTGTCCAAGGCACAGGAGACTGCTTACTGCTCATGTGCAGTGGCGATCCTGGCTTAAGATGCCAAGATCTTAAGCTATCACAACAGTGACAAGCACTTCCTCACATGCGCTGTACCCCTGTCACTCATTTCCCCAGACTCCGCCCCCGCGTCCTGATGTTGGGAGGTATGCAATATTACTGGGCTCTGAATGGCACAATATTACTGGGCTCTGACTGGCACAATAATACTGCGCTCTGAATGGCACAATATTACTGGCATCTGAAAGGCACAATATTACTGGCATCTTAATAACACAACAATTATAGCATATGTGTGTGTGTGTGTGGGGGGGGGGGGTAACATCGCGATGGATGGCGGGATTGCATGCAGGGGAGGGGGCAGGGTCCAGGGGGCCCAAGCAAATGCTTGCCCAGGGTCCAATCACTATTAAAGACGGCCCTGGGCTGATGTGGAGAATTGTCCAACTCCTCTTTTTTGGCATTCATAGGCCACTAGGTCAGTTCAAATTGTCCACAGAGTAACAGGGGACATTTTAAAAGCATTACGTTTATAGCAAAATCCGCCTTTTCTCCAAACACGCCGGATGTATTACAGGCATCTGACTGGCACAATATTACAGGCATCTGACTGGCATAATATTACAGGCATCTGACTGGCACAATATTACAGGCATCTGATTGGCATAATATTACAGGCATCTGACTGGCACAATATTCCTGGTATCTGACTGGCACAATATTACAGGCATCTGACTGGCACAATATTACAGGCATCTGACTGGCATAATATTACAGGCATCTGACAGCACAATATTCCTGGGCTCTGACTGGCATAATATTACAGGCATCTGACTGGCACACTATTACAGGCATCTGACTGGCATAATATTACAGGCATCTGACTGGCACAATATTACAGGCATCTGACTGGCATAATATTACAGGCATCTGACTGGCACAATATTACAGGCATCTGACTGGCACAATATTCCTGGGCTCTGACTGGCACAATATTCCTGGTATCTGACTGGCACAATATTCCTGGGCTCTGACTGGAACAATATTACTGGGCTCTGAATGGCACTATTACAGGCATCTGACTGGCACAATATTACTGGGCTCTGACTGGCACAATAATACTGCGCTCTGAATGGCACAATATTACTGGCATCTGAAAGGCACAATATTACTGGCATCTGAATGGCACAACAATTATAGCATATGTGTGTGTGTGTGTGGGGGGGGGGTGGTAACATCGCGATGGATGGCAGGATTGCATGCAGGGGAGGGGGCAGGGTCCAGGGGGCCCAAGCAAATGCTTGCCCAGGGTCCAATCACTATTAAAGACGGCCCTGGGCTGATGTGGAGAATTGTCCAACTCCTCTATTTTGGCATTCATAGGCCACTAGGTCAGTTCAAATTGTCCACAGAGTAACAGGGGACATTTTAAAAGCATTACGTTTATAGCAAAATCCGCCTTTTCTCCCAACAGAGTTTTGGAGAGTAATAACCCTGCCTTCAAAGTAGGCAGCTATGCTTTATCAACTGCTGGCTGGACAACTCATTCAATTTCCCAGGGTAAAGAATTAACACCTTTAATTGCCAATTGGCCGGACAACATCCCCAAATCATTGGCCCTGGGGACAATTGGAATGCCTGGGTAAGTTATCTGTATCAAAATCATGCACATCATGTGTGCTATGT
Organism: Pelodytes ibericus; assembly: GCA_036172795.1. Classification (NCBI taxonomy): domain Eukaryota; kingdom Metazoa; phylum Chordata; class Amphibia; order Anura; family Pelodytidae; genus Pelodytes; species Pelodytes ibericus. The sequence goes on from CM069860.1 coordinate 50,848,888, forward strand.
AACGTAACAAGCATCACAAGTATTTTTAACTAATATACATTTTCATCATGGACACCACATTTTATCCTCCTGACATTAGGTAGTCACCTTGTGGTGCCAATAAACAGTTTTTACCTCAGAAAACATTTGGAACCATGTGGATCACATGGTGTACCTCAGGTAAGTAGTGTAATTGAAACTATTTATTTGCTGTTGGCAGGAAACAAATTACGTAATGCTCTTATCTGGCTGTTTCTTTGCCGTGTTCATTATGGGACGTTTATGAATTAACTTCAACACAGTTTGAAGAATGCAATCCCAGAATTCCTAGTTCACAGCCACACGTGGCATTCTGTAACTGAACCTGGGTATTCTGGGAGTATACATGTGCACATGCCCCCCCCCCCCCCCCCCCCAGTTACAGCAATAGTTATCATGTTTATCTGTAAGCTTCATAGATGCTACAAGCAGAAATTAGTATAAATAAAATGGAACACAGACACCTGTCTGATTATGTATAGTTCTCCACTGACTTAACAATCCTCCTATTCAAGTCCAGACCCAGAAAATGCAGCACTTCTAAAGAGCTAGCCTAAAATGGCAGTCCTCCAGTATTTATTTCATTTTTTCTGAAACAAATGGAAAAACATATACAATGGCTACTCACAAAAGTACAGTGTACACTCTGTGTAGGTTTTCTCTGAAGCAACTTCGTACTAGGAAATGCGTAGGGGTTTTCATACAACACCTCCTGCTTATTTATTAGCAAAGCGATTTACCATCCATCCATCAATTCATTTAAACCTCTAACTGAGAGAGAATCCAATACCTAAGTGGCACTATACAAGGACAATGTTGCGTGTAATTTTTTATAATACCTTGAATCTGCATATACTTTAGTGAGTAGCCATTTTCTATGTTTTATACATCTGTTTTATGGGAATAAAGTCACTTGCATGACATCTCATTCACATATGAGCCAGCAGTTGCCAAGCACACATTTAGAGATGAAAACCTATTTTGTCTTACATGAGACTGGGTAATTTTTGCAAGACCAGCGTACATTGATTTACTTGATATTAATGATTGCTATTAGAAATACATTTTGAGGGAAAAGTCAATATTTAGGATAGTTGGCTGGTAATATAGATTATAAGTGTTTTTTCATTGTTGTACTAATGACCAGTATGAATATTGTCATTTGTTTAATGTCTGCTTGTCTTGATGGTACTCATCCCATGTTTCTTTATGGCTTCAAGTCCCAAAGGAATTCAAAGAAAGGTGGTCTGTGTGTTGCAGCTCATCCTACCACCTGCCATATTTAATATGTTCAAAGTGTTGAACTTACGTAATGGTTCTGAATCCTGTAAAAACTGAGACCAGGTTTTGCTAAATTGCTAAATTACCCTAGTCTTGCACAGTTGGTATAAAGTTCCACTAAATTACAAAAATAAGTTTTGCTTCTATTTAGAAACCACCCCCCCCCCCTTTTTTTTTCTTCTTTCTTCTTTTGATGCCATATGCCATGGGTTTTATTGTCTGGAGCCTGTTTGGTTTAATCTGAAGCAAACAAGTTGATTCAGTTATGGACTATTACTCAGTGTGACTGATTTTACATTTTTATGCATGGCGTCAATCAATGTTCCTTTTCCAAACCGAATAACCCTCTAAGGCAGAGGTATTTACCATCATTGTTCATAGCTGTACTTTGGAACAGAACATGTAAGGATGTTTTGTGGGCCTTCACAAGCCTTACCACAGACAGGCACTGGTACCTATGTACAAACACTGCATATCCATCCTCTGAAGTGCCTTCACTCAAAATATCAAAAATCAGGCATTATTTGAAAAGATAGGTGTAACGGACCATCTACCGGACGTATTAGACCCTCTGCCCGTTGTAGGAAATCACCTCCTTAGCCCCTGATTAAAGCTCAGCATTCACCCAGCACGTCTTTCTAGAACCTTGCTCTTTGTACCCAAATAGCAGGCAGGAGACTACTAGCAGTTAGGTACAGCAAGAATGAACAACTACTTTATTTGTGAACAACACAGACTTACACATAAAGCAATATACTAACAGAATATAACTAACTAACAATATTAACGTTTATAGTTATGGCACATAAGCCAGGGCCCATAATCTACAGGGAGGTGTTTGGCCCTCAGGCCCCTCCAAGAACCCCAGTCAGACAGGCTGTCAGAATTCACTTCGTGACAACAGGTAAGTTGGAATTTTTTTCCAAAGCTCATCAAGGTTGAAATAAGTAGGGTAAAAATTGGAATTAAATTTTAATTTACATGTGCAATTTGCTTCTATTAAAAGAGTAGCTATATTGAAACTGATGCCATTACTATGTTATTTTCCTTTAGTTTAACTGCATACTTTGGCCTTCAAGAGATTTGCTGTGCCAAAAAAGGAGAGATAGTTTTGGTCAATGGAGCTGCTGGAGCTGTTGGATCACTAGTTGGGCAGATTGCAAAAATTATTGTAAGTATTATTATAAATTTGTATAGGGATGTATATTTGGTCTGTCAATGTTTGTGTATATATATATATATATATATATACATACACACATAAATACATACACAGTCACGTTCAGTTTTCCTCCCTAACTGAAGAACTAAATGGATAAAAATGTTGAGAAAGCGAGTTGAATGTTGAATGTCAGCTCTAAAATGTTTCTTTCTAAATACATCCTCTAACTATTGCATAGGGCCTTTACAAATAAAGCATGCCTATCTAATAATTCAAGCTATGTGAACTTTTTGCAGTGCTTGCCTCTCCATCAAGCACTGCCAGGATGCCTCTTACTCTGATAATCCGGCCTAAGCTTTTGAAAGACCACTTGTGTTAGCTCCCATTTAATCAAACAAGGCAGTGAGGGAGAGATCTCTCACTGCAGGCCAATCACAAACAGGGGCGTAACTGCAACCGGGCCTGCCACTCTAGGGGGCCCAGGTGACTCCTGTAATACCCCCTTAAAAAGCTGCTAGCTGCAGATAATAAGTGCAGTTATATGCACAGAGAGAATCTGATCCAACATGCAGGAAGTGACATTATATCCATTTTCTTCCTGCTGCATGGAGGGAGTTAGACAGAGGCAAGCTGTTTGGAGGATAAGATGGCAAAGCTAAGGACACAGGAGAGTTGTGTAGGGGGCCAAGATTGCACAGAGATGCTGTTTTGGGAAGACATGGCTTAGAGGGGCTGTGTTGGAGGCTAAGATAACACAGGGGGATGCTTGTGGGCACATTTTGGCTGTTTTGATGACTTAGGTGGCGCAGAGTGGCTGTTTGGGTGACCAAAATGGCACAGAGAGGCTGTTTGGGTAGCTAAGATGGCTAAGAGGCTGTTTGAAGGGTTAAGATGGCTCAGTTAACCTGATGACAAAAAGGGAGCAGAAAGACTTTTGGTGGGAAAATATGGCACAGAGAGGCTGTTTGGGGGGCATCTAGGACAGTTCAGTGCGGCTGTTTCACCACTGACAGTTCATCGTTGCAGTTTGAGCTCTGAACTGTCAGCGGTGAAACGCATTTCAGCCATTTCACCGTGGCAATGTAAGCGCTGACAGTTATTGCTGAACTGTCAGCGCTTACAATCAGAGTAACCCCCCATATAAATGAAACCCCCCTAATAAATTAAACCTCCCCTAAAAGTTACCCTTCCCCGAAACCTAATACTAACCCTCCCCGAACCCTAATACTAACACCCCTAATACTAACACTAACCCCCTAATACTAACACTAACCCCTAAGCCCTAATACTACCACTAACCCTTAAACCCTAATACTAACCCCTAAGCCCTAATTCTAACACTAACACTTAGCCCTAATACCAATAGGTGAGTATCTTGAATGCAATCCAACGATGATCTGTACCGTGATGAAATGTCTGTGATGACATCGCAGTGAAGCAGCTGCAATGAAGCAACCGCAAAGAACAGTCTCATCCCCGTTTGGGGGTTAAGATAACACAGATAGGCTGTTTGGGCAGCTAAGAATGGCACAGAGAGGCTGTTTGGGAGCTCACTATTGTAAGGTCTGTTAACACCAGCAGACAGAAGACAAGAGGAGGGTGAGCAGTAAGAGAGACCTAGACACATTTTATCTTTGATCACTGAAGTGTTTAAAAGTGGGTGCACTACAGTATCAAAAGCAACAGTAAGGCCATGAAGGATTACCCAGGTGACACAGGAATCAACATTAAGTAAGTTACGCAGTGTTGGAGTCAAGTTAATTACACAAGATTATTTAATATCAGTATTAATTACAAATGCAGTTGCTGCATTATATTACCGGTGCTCTGGTGTAATTACTTTGCTTTATTCTATTATGTTTGCTCTCTCAGGGCTGTAAAGTGGTTGGATCTGCGGGCTCAGATGACAAAGTTCAATATTTGAAGGAGATTGGTTTTGATGAAGCATTTAACTACAAGACTGTAGGCTCTTTAGAAGAAGCCTTAAAAAAAGCATCTCCAGAGGGCTATGATTGCTTCTTTGAGAACGTGAGTATTTATTTGCATACAAGGCTGCATAATGATGTCACAAAAGGAAGGGAGCCTTTAACAAAAAAAATATTTTCTTATTAGTATGTAATAAAAGTCTTCTGTTTAGATTTCAATGCTGTTGTATATATAATCCACATTCACACTGGCATTAATGGTTTAGCATATGTATAAAAAAAAAATTCAGGACTTTATTAATGAAAGAGGCAATTACAAGCAACAGACAAGGGAATGTCAAACTTAAAGCCAAAATAAATGAGTTCGCCATTTCAGCTGAATTTCAGATTTTTTGTAACTCGTCTACTCTGGCCTTGAGTTTGAATTTCCTATGTCAATTCCTTCCAATTCCTTCTTTCATTAATAAAGCCCATAATGTCTTTGATGTCAGCCTATTTTCTTATACCACTAATCTCTCATAAGAGATGCATGCTCATTTATGGATCATGCTACATGTCCTCTGTCTCCTAGAAACATTAGGTAAATAAAGAGAAATGTATAAATCCTTAATAATGACCTTTTGTGCTCTATACGTGAAGGTTGGGGGAGAATTTGCGGATGTGGCCATACGTCAGATGAGAAAATATGGAAGGATTGCCGTATGTGGTGCTATTTCCCTGTACAATGACACAGTCCCTAGAAAAGGTACTTGACTATCTATATATACTGCTCATTATTGCATCCCATGATTATTTGTAGTTTATTAAATTTGGCATAGGCTTTAAGTACTGGGTTAACATGGACTGTATGCAGTGGTGTATCTCGGTTTTGTGCTGCCCTAAGCAGACACATTTTGGGCACCCCCCTACCCATGATGCACACCCACGACATGACCAATAACCCACGTTGCACATCAAGGACATGCCCCATCACCCCATTACATACACATTGCCAATATTGATTGCCATTAATATTCCCCAGCTAATTTGCCAAATAATATGCCAGTATCATTTTCCATTAATATGCCCCTGCCAATTTGCCCAATAATATGCCAGTATTATTTGCCATTAATAAGTCCCAGCCAATTTCCCCAATAATATGCCAGTATTTGCCATTTAATCAGCCCCTGCCATTTTGCCCAATATTATGCCAGTATTATTTTGTCATTAATATTCCCCAGCCAATTTGCCTAATAATATGCCAGTATTTGCCACTGAATATGCCCCTGCCAATTTGCCCAATATTATGCCAGTATAATTTGCCATTAATATTCCCCAGCCAATTTGCCCAATAATATTCCAGTGTTATTCTGCCATTTAATATGCCCAGCCAATTTGCCCAATATTAAACCAGTGTTATGTCCCATTAATATGCCCCAGACAATTTCCCCCCATTTCCCCAGCACTTACCTGTTTTCCCTGGTGGCTAGTGGCAGGCAGCATGGTCTCCTCCATGCTGCCTGTTCGGCTCCCAGGCGGTTGTGCCGACAGATCACGTGACCCTGCGCACGTATGATGTTAGCACGCCGGTCACGTGACTGTCGGCACTTCCGTGTCACACTGCATGGGGAGCTGAACAGGCAGCACGTAGGTTTCTCTGTGCTGCCTGTTCGGCTCACCGTGCAGCCTGCCGGCAGAGGGAAAGTGAGGGGGGATCTTCCGATCCCTTCTCACCTCCGTCTCTGCCTGCAAACGCGTTTTCTTTTTTTTTTTAAGGGCCAGATTTTTGGGGGTTTTTTTTTTCTTAATTTTTTTTTTTTTTAGTGCTGGGGGGTGCTGCCGCCCCCCAAAATTTGCCACCCTAGGCATCCACCTAGGATGCCTCGCGGGAAATACAGCACTGATTGTATGGTAGTATGTTTAGTCATAAAGAGCTGTACAGCATTCCCTGCATATATATATATACTACATATATCATAAGCATATGAGGTAAATCATTCCTAGTTTCCTGGCTAGTAAAGGAAGTTATGGAATTAAATTAAAGACTTATCTCTGCTTGCAGCTTGCTATCCAGGGGTTAATTGGGAGGAGGTGAAATTCCACCCCCTCCAACACATTAAAGATTTTGGTAGCAAAATATACTGCTTTGTGGGACCACTAGACAGTGGATGAGGTTAAATCTAACCATACTGAGAGTATGACTTGGAGAGTCAGGTGAGCTAGCTTAATTATACTTTGGCCAGTTCATATAACCATTTCTGTTTTGCTTATACAATTGTTGCAAACTTTATTAGTCATGTTTTTAATTTTTTTGTTTTGTATGAAATGAAACACTGTTGTTGTCTCCACAGGAGAGTATGTCCACTTCCCTTTAATCTTCAAAGAGCTACGCATGGAAGGATTCACAGTGCAACGTTGGCTGAACAGATATGTTGAAGGGCTGGAAAAACTGATGCAGTGGGTTCTAGAGGTAAATTTGGAAAATTTTCTGTGATCCCTAAACTTCTTACACAACCAGATTGCCTTCCCCAGTGAGATAATGTGTTTTAGACTGAAGACTTGATTCTAATTCAAATATATACAGGGCTATTTATAAATCCTCCTGCACACAAAAGTGTTTAGAGTTAAATAGTGATTGTGTCTTTTGTGTATATGTATCATATCGGGAACAGATCCTCTGTCAAATAGTGTTTGGCGTAGGTTCTCCAACACTTATCAGACTCCTAATGTTTTATACATAAGATGCACCGTTGCTCTGAGCAATGCTGGGAATCTGCGTTATACATTTCGGTGTGATCCCCTGGTTGGTCTTCTTCATATCCCTCAGGTCTAAGTCTTCTAGCTCCTTAATTTCGATTTAATGACTAACATACAGTTTTCTGTCTACACAGGGGAAGTTAAAGTACCATGAGCACATCACTAAAGGATTTGATAACATGCCGTCTGCTTTTATTGGGATGCTTAAAGGAGATAACATTGGAAAAGCCATCATCACTGCTAAATAAACATTTTTATTTTTTTACATATTACATATGCTTGACTCACATCCTGAGTTTCATAACAATAAATATTGCACTGTTACACATTGTGCTTTAGATCTTGTGTTACACTCTATTCATTGGACATAAAAATTCTGTGCCTATGTAATTTATGTCAGAGATTTTCGCCAAGCCTTCATTTCCCATCCCTCATTCTTTATTTCTCCCAGGCTATTTTCATTTAGTGTTAATAAGCAGACTGTAGGGTGTGTGATTATACAGTGATGAGTATTGGCAGACCTGAGTCAGTTCATTTTCAGTGATGTGTCTGCCTACGCTGCCGGGGGAACTGGATTCTTCTCCATGTGCCACCGCTACAAGTGACACCGTAAATGGGGCTCCTGTCAAGTGGCATCTCAAGACTCTCTTTTTCACAATGAGTAATTATTCCTCCCAAAAGTGGGCCTTGGTCAAACAACAGTACATTCAGCATAAATAGGAGATAACTGAAGAGATACAATGCTATATGTTATACCAGAGTTCATGTATGAAAGAGGAGGAAGCCTGACTGACAATTGATAATACATGTGGTTGCATTCAATAATGCTCCTAAGAAAGAAGAATATTTGCTTATTTTTTTATATTTTAGCTTCAGTGGTGTCAAACTGTGGGCATCCAACTGCTGTTGGTATACATCTCCCATAATACTTTGTCAGACATGTATAGGTGATATATTTCTTCAACAGCTGTTGGACACCCCCTTGTTTTACAGTTTACACTGATGACATCGTCCATTAAAATAAGCATACTTACATAGTTCATTAGGTTGAATAAGCCATATCTGTTGATCCAGAAGGTTTATGACAGAAATTGTTAAGGCATCTGCAAATAAATTACCTAACACAAGAACCACTGTAGTTTAACTCTTCAGTCAATTACATTAAAGTAAAAAATACTTTTTTTAAATATTGACATGTTGTCAGTCTTACAGCCAGTGGTGTATTTAGGTTTTGTGCTGCCCTCAATCTCATGCACTCCCTTCACTCTTTATTTGCCTAATCACTGCTGCACCTCTTACTAAATATGATCCACCCTTTCCTATTTAAGCCCCACCACTTCCTCTTAAGGCTCCGAAACAGCTTGTCAGCTCTGACCCCAAATAGATTGTCAGTGCTATCTCAGTCCCCAAGCAGCTTGTCTGTACCACCACTGTCCTCAAACAGATGTCAGTGCCACCTCGGTCCCCAAATAGATTATCAGTGCCATGTTTGTACCGAAACAGCTTTTCAGTACCATAATTGTCTCCATACAGATACTCAGATATATCTTTGCCCCAGCTTGTCAGTGACAAATGTCACCAAACAACTTATTAGTTCCCTCTCTGTCTGCAAACAGCTTGTTGGTATCATATCTGTCTCAAAAATTTTGTCAGGGAGGTCTACTCACGTTCAGGTGTTGGAGCCCAGTAGCTACAGAACCACACTTGCTGGAGCAGCACAAAGGAGGGGAACTAAAAGTTTGAACAGAACTCCTCACAGAGTGACCGCAAGCACGGGTGATCGTGCAGGAACTCCAAGGATGTTCAATGAAGTTGTTGTAGAGATTAAAGTAGTGGGAGGAGACACAAGGATACCAGAGAGCAGCATAGTAGGAGGAGACAAGCCATGGTCAGGAATACCGCAGGGAATCATAGCCACACAAGCCAGGGTCAGGGGTGCCGGAAATCAGAGTAAACGTGGAGAAGCAGGGACAGTTTATCAACTGGGACTGATAAACTTAGTAAAACTGAATACAATTAACTAACTACCGTGTCTAGAAATTCTGGAGATAATGTTTCAACTCATCAGAGAACACAATCCAACTAATGAACTTTTTTTATTTAATGCTATTGATCAAAATGTGCAACACTCCCAAGTGATTACACTGATATACATTGGGTTAATATTTTTCATTTATTTAATGATAACTCTTTTCATTTTGGTTAGCACTATTAGTCACAGGCGTGTTTCTTAATCGCAGAGGTCTGTTGCCATCACACCTTGTTTTGTGTTCCAGCTTGCCAGGTGTGGAATTATTTTTACAAGGATCAGCATGAGACCACACCCAAACACATTGTGCCAAGAGAAGAGAGAATCAAGTGGATTGTGCTAGGTTAAAGCAGTCATGCCTTAAATATGTTAAAACAGAAGATAACACTGTAATACCTAGTGTGATCTGGACTGTAAAGCTAGATAAAATGAATATAGTCATTTGAACTAGGGTCAAAATGTTTTTCTAAAATAACCATATTATTGTGGGGCATATTTTAAGCAGGAAGTCCACTTTGTCATTTTATTAATAGATGTGAATAAAAGATATATACATTAGAGCTGCATCAGCTGACATAAAGACAGATTTCTTAGCACAGCATATGTTATGAAGAACTTGCCCAGCACCAGAGTGCAGACATATGATTTCCCCCAGCACCCAGATTGCATCCACAGAACTTGCCAAACACCAGAGTGCAGACATAGAATTTTCCCCAGCACCCAGTTTCCCTGATATTGAGTGGTGAACAGCACAATGTCTGTGCTGTCCAGGGCCACAGACATCCTTTCAGACTGCTTCTCGCTCTCCACACTTATTTTGGGACATTAGAGCATTTAGTGTCACGTGACCCCATGTACTGACTTCAGCAGACAAGTGGGGAGCGCGAAAAGGCAGCATGAGAGAATATCAGTGCACCTGGACAGCGCACAGACATCAAGCTGCCTTTCACTACCCCTCCCCCCTCGTAGAGAGAGGATATCATTAGCTATGTGGTGGACATTGCAAGTCTCTGTCATGAACACCAGTGTCTGTGTACAGACACCTTGCTGCTCTATGCTATGGGCTCTGCATGGAAGACAAAACAAAGGAGCATACCCGAAAAGTGGCGTTTTCCATCTCAACCTATTGATCTCAGCCAGAGCTGAATGGCTGCCCTGCCTACGCATCTTAGCATTTAGAAATTAAAAGGCCCACTGAGTCAGATTAGACAGCCTAGGGAGGAATTTACCCTTTGCCAGCCATCCCTTGGTTGTCAATCTACTTATGTGGTTAGTCTGCATAGCTTATTTACCAAACAATTATTTATCAATCCTGCTTGGCTTCTTTGGCTCTGGGACATGAAAGAGAAAAATTATTTTGTACAATTTTATGCTCGTGGTTAATCTGTGACAGTCACCCAGTGGGTCAGTTACACATGCAGGGCTGAATGACATGCCTCCTCTTTAGGCCAAATCTCCCAGCATCCGAGAGCAGGCAATGCTGCACAGCATTTATTGATTAAAAAAAATGATCAGTACATTTTAACCAATACAGCAATATAGTATGGATTTTGTTTTATATGTGTCTGATTAAAAAAAAAAACAATCTCACAAACCCTACCCTATCAAAGACCAGCTTTAATGAGTCTTATATATTTACAAACCTTATTAAAGGGACTGTCTAGTGCCCAAAATGCATCTTCCAAATAGTAATGCATATTAATGTACTTTCAAAGTACTTTAACCCCTTTGTGATGCTAGGATATTCTATGCTGTCCTAGTTTTAGTGGTCCTAAAAGACGCAGGGACGGCATAGAACGTCCTAGCATTTAACAGCTCATTTCGGCTCCCCGTGATGAGCTTTGTTTGGATCCCGCTGTATGGACTTGCAGCAAGATCCTACCTGTCAGATGAGGCCACTCTGAGTGACATCACATGTGACGTTGGGAGGATCCGTTATCTTTTGGAAGGGACCCACAGGGTCTATTAAGATCCTGATCGTGTCTCTGCCATTGTGTTCATGAGTACCGATGGTGGCCAGGAACTAAAAGTGCGCCATGAAAGGGTTAAAATGCATGTTTTACATTTTGCATTGCTTAAAATATAAAATACTTACAGCTAGCTGAAATTGTCACATTACAGCAGTTTTCAAGAAACCAGTACTGCCCACACTAGCTGAGTAAAAGTAATTTCATTTATTTTTTTTGCTGTAGGAATCAATGAGATTAATTTAATTCAAATTACTGTAATTTCCTTTCTCTCTTTTGATGTCATCAGACAATGTGTTGAGAGAGCCTACTGTGTACAAGAGAAAGGTCATTTAGAGTCCATACAATGTATTCAGTTCGAGGAGCACAGGAAGTGACTAAATGAAACAAAACTTTATAGCCTCAGTGTTTATATAATCAGTGCTGCCACACTTGCAGTAAATATAATCAGTGAGTAATCACTGGGGAGGGCTTGAGTAAAATATAAAAAATGTGATTAATGTAGAATGGCTACATCAAATCACACTGGAATAAAAACCAGTACACTATGCAAGCAGTAGTCTTCAACATGCACCAAAGTGAGTTTGAAGACTGTCCCTTTAACAGTGAGGTTTATTTCTAGAACTCCATTCTGGGGCAAAGAGCGAAAAGTAGTCTGGATATTCCATTGGTTTCCATGCTGACTACTCTACGTGTAGCTTTGCTCTAGTATTGACTTTCATAAACAGTCCCCGGTGTGTCAGTAGAGTGGTCAAATTCACCAAATCCTTTTTGTTTAAGACCTTCGCGACAATAGACGTGCCAGGCACATCCAGCCAGCAACTAGGTTTCTGATGACAGATGTGTCTGGGACATCCTGCAGTGGAATGAGCAGTTTTAGCGATAAACGATGTCGAGGCATTAGGCAGCACCGAAATTGTGGGTTTGAGGCACCCACGATCACTCTGCAATGCTGCCCCTAGAGGCAGTCAACAACATTGCAATAAAAGAAGACATTGTGCTGGGCAAAAATAATTTTAATATAGCACTGAAGTAAAAAAAAACATTTCAGAACATTCCCTAGAAAAGGATTGATAGCTTGACCCTTTTTGTTATTTATGAGACCACTAAAAATTAAATTGTTGTAATCAAGATCAGAATGGACTGCAAGGTTATTCAAGAAACATCTGCAAGCCTTGATGTGGGATTAATGTTGTACCTGGAAAAAATACAAAACACAATTAATTAGAGAGGACAACTGAATAAAGATAAATATATGTGTTGTAATGGTGCAATCATCCAGAAAGCAGTACCAAAAAGTACCCCAAAAATTACCAAACGGCATATAAAATGAGATTTTACTAAAAGTGAGGGGCAGGTGAGATGAAAATGCAATCTCAGCAATTTAGCTATGCATTGTGCTACTGATCAACAGTAACATCCATAGGACATACTTGGTACTGAGTGTACATCTCAATGTACCTTTTCTGCTTAAATATTTTGTTATTATTATACATGGAAAAAAGAACTAGACTAGAAATCTGCTACATCAGCTCCTTAGATGTTTTTTGTTTTGCTTTACTACTTACTGCTACACATTCTATATACCACTACCCCAAGCAACCCTTATTTGGAATTGAACTAAGCTTTATCTTATCAGATATCTTTATTTTCACACATACCAGTATCCAGTTTAAGACAACAATGTACATGTATATTCTCTCTGAGAATATTAGTTTATTAAGAAAGATACAAATAAAACAAAGAGTTTTGTGCTCAAGTGACACAGAAAATATAGAGTAAAAGATAATAGTAAAAAACAAAGTATTGGTTGTGTGTGAAGATCAGGAGGGGTTTGACCATACCTCCAAATTGGTTATCGTTAATCAGTCTCTTGAACTAAATTAATTAATAGCTCAAAGGTATTATTTAGCATGTACCCAATTTAAGAGACTGAGAAAGAATCAAACAGAGGCCTACTATACTGTTGGAATTATAGCCAAAACACTTTTCACTCAGCACCAATAGAAAACATACTGTCTTCTGATAGGCTATAGTCCTGTGCCTTTTTAATTTAACAGTGTCCAGATCTCACAAACACTAACTTTGTTAAACTGACTCTAGGGGCCTTTGGTTACTTTCATGGGTGTAGGAACCCCCAAAAATCTGGGGGGGACAGAAATTTTGCTCGCCGGGTATATTTTTATTCAATAAACTGGGAGTTGTTTATAACGTTAAATTTTAAGTGTGTGTGTGTGAAAAATCTCACAAATATGCAAAAGGAACAGTTCTTTATTTATAAGGTCACAGAAATTAACCAAACATTTGGCATATATTTCAGTTATTCCACTGGGGGAGGGCGCCACGGGGGAAGCCTGCACAGGGCGCTGGGACATTTAAGGCCGACCCTGTCAGCAGTAATTGAAGGTTGAATAAGGGACAGTGGTACAGTCTGATGCTGGGTGCTTATCTTGTCTGGGAGGAACTGAAAAGGACACTAAACATTTTTTTCCCACTTGTGCTTCTAATATAGAAGTACAAGTGAAAAGTTAGTTGTCCCTTGTATGGGGATGAACTGGTGTGTACTTTTGATAGTACACACCAGTTTATCATCTGAACGGCAGCTGCCATGCTTCCATAGGACCATAACGAGGTCCCCACTGCTGATCCCATGTAAAAATGAAGGTCTCTGACTGTGCTTGCAGCAAGAGACCCTCGCATTCAGCTGTCAGAGCGGGGCGAGCCCCCTCTCTGATTTGCTGTGCACGTGCTGATGTTTGTCAGCACACGACAACCAGGAACTACTGTGTCTCGCATTTGAGACGCAGCAGTTAGTAAACAGGTTTACTTAATTCTACCGGGACATGTATTGTTTAACCCTTGCTTCCTTCAAGGAAGCAAGGGTTAAACAATGTGTAATGGTCCTTTAAGTAATAGCAGATGTGGAGAGAAGAAAATAAAGCTTTAGTGCAATCTCTCAATCAGTGTAAGTATGTGACATCTTGCTCAACAAAATAATTTGTCAGGCGCCATGAAGCAACTAGTACTGGTGTCCTGTCTCAAAAATGGGTCAGCCTGCCTTGTTAGGATGTACTCCAGAGCAGCAGATTGAGCCCACCTGCCTTATTAGGTTTAACTCTGAGATAACCATGTACATATCACATAAAATTAAGAAATATACATGGTATATTTTATATAAACAACTTTTCTTACATGTGTATAGTTTCATACATTTTAATTTAAAAGAGATTATCTGTCACTCTTCCAAGGACACATTCAGCTAAAATGTTATTATGCGATATTTCTGTAAAGCAAAAATAGAATCATTAACATAAAGTATTATACCTTGAATCTCTCATGGTCAATTGTATTCTTTAGATATGCTGTGGAAGCTCCTTGGAAGAAATTCACCTGTAAACATTGTGAAATGAGCTGTAAACATTAGTTTATAACAACTGATCATGAGACTTAGACTCAACTTACTTTACACTTTATATGACTTTGCCAGTTTTAATTTATTAGAGGGGCAGTGACTGACAAAATCAGGAAAGGGACAGTATAGTTACCAAACTATCCTCCTTTTTGTAAGAAGAACTTGTGATGTCTGCAATTCTGCCAGCAGAAGAACCAACTGTCACTTTCTCAGAATGCTGGATTCTTTCAATGAATCCCAAGCTTTCTTTTAATCATTCCAGATGGTACTGCTTATACAGTCATAGGAAAAAAATAATACCTCTTTGAATTCTATGGTTTTACATAATAACATTCATCTGTTCCTTAGCAGGTCTTACTTAACAACACATGGCATATTGTACAGTGCAATAATTTGTTTAACAAAACTAAAGCCAAAAGGGAGAAGCCATGTGTTCCTGTAAGTGTTCCTTCTCCATACACAGTGTATGGAGAAGGAGCACTTGCAGGAACACTTTGCACCTTAAAAACTTGGACTCTCTGCACTTTATAAGCTGGATGCTGCCTGTTTTTATGTAAGATTTTATATTTATTTGTGTATCATTAAAAGTGTTTTTTACTGAGAATACATCTCCTTCCTCCCCTGTTCCACCATATCTACCTGAAATTGGAGCTACTTCGGAATCCTATTTTATCCAGGACCCCACGAGGGTCTCCCGAATACCCTATAGACTGAGCAGGATACTGCTCAGTAAAATGTGAGTGTGTCTATGTCTACGCACCTATATCACTTTATGTTTTATGAATGTACTACACTATAAGAGTTTTTTTCTTTTTCCCTTTGCATACCATGGAGAGGATTGCCTCCACGTATAGGGTAGATAATGTTGGTATGTCCTGATAAATAAAACCATAGAACTCAAAGATAGAAACATAGAATGTGTGGGCAGATAAGAACCATTTGGCCCATCTAGTCTTTCCAAAGAGATGGTGCACTTTCTTTTCCCCATGACTGTAAATGGGTTGACACTGCAACTAGATCTTAGAATTTAACTTCACACATTTTTATGGAAAAATAAAACTTCACAGGAATAATGCTAGTGAATTCACTTACCCCCTTTGTGACTGAACTAAAGACTGCATATAAAGTCAACAGTTACTGCTGTTGATATTGCCTATCTCCCCTGTAGATTGTTTTGGTGAATGTCAGTTGGTCCTGTATTTTTTGCCTAATCCACAAAGTTTGTGTGAAATCACATACCACCTCGCAGTTCCTGAAGAAGAAGAAGGCTGGAATTCCAGTGATCTTAAAACGTTCAACAAAATCCTGCCAATGACACAGAGCAGAAGATGGCATTCCAATTCAATTCAATATAGACTATATTTACTCCATATGTGTATATTTCATACTCACCGGTGACTCATTAACATCAATTGTGATGAAAAGAATATCAGGCATCTCTGGACACAATGACTGTGAAATATAGAAGGATACAGTCTGTTAAAGTTCTGCTGAAATGTGGTTCTCATTAACCAAATAATAATTCTAATAAATGTACTTATAAATTACCAACATAAGCTGTACAACATAAAGTGGTTGATATGACATCTCAGGGCTAGAATGTAAAATCAAAGAGCCTGCACGTGCGTTACAGGTGGTCTTCCAGGATACCAGGGGTCACTACTCCTCCTGTAACTCTTGTGCTCTTAGGAGCCCTGCTGTTTGCTGTTGTGTGTTATGGAGAAATATGTAGAGCTCGTACGAGTATTATGCTTAGCATAAAACGGGACTTTGTAAGCAAGATATTGTGCGTGTGTTGCACTTGCCTGCGTCCACCATTCATATTATTTACATGCAGAGAGAAGGAATCTTGACAGCTGATTATTGGGTCTGGAAGGTACAAAATGTTTTCACATATAAAACAATGGTAATTGCTTCTTTGCTTAACACCAGTTTGGCTCACAAAAAGTTTCAGAGGAACGGTCTGCTTTCAGATAGCGGGGGAAACATGTATTATACAGGATATAGAGAACATCTCCAAACATCTCATGGTTTAGAAGTACACCCAGAAAACATCTAGGCATTTCAAGAATTGAAAAGCTTTTCACAAATCTGCAGATTTGTCAGACATCTGTGCAAATGTGTACAGAAAACAAAACCTTAGCTTAAAACAGAGCTATGACAAATAACTATTGAGTCCATAAAGCACAAGGTAAACAGGTGTGAGCATGCTACAAGTACAATCTAATTGGCAGTGCAGTGTCTGTAATAAATCAGATCGAAACAGATGATTTAATTAAATTCAACTTACATTCCTAAAATATCATGTAATAAATATCTGGTATAAAGCTGGCCAACAGACGACCCCTGAACCTGACATCACCTGAAGTCATAAAAGCTGTCTTTACTTCTTTTTTTTTCCTGGGTAGGGCAACCAAATAACATCTGTTTTTTTTCTGTTAACATACTACTACTTTAATATATTCAACATCCTATATTTTTCTACATCTGTGTCTTAGGCCAAAAACAAAGAGTTACATTTAATTCTAATATAAATAAGATTTGTACTTACATTAATGAAGGGTGTTGTTAATCTACAAGGCCCACATTTTGGAGAACTGAAATAAACAACAACAAGTCTACGTCCAGCATTTCGTAATGCTTCCTGCAGCTCACACTATATAAAAAAAAAACAAAAAAAAAAACAATCATATTATACATAAGAATTCAGTCACATCTTTTCAAAATTGATTTATTAATTTGAATTTGGTTGTTGACAATTTCAGCATATTCACCCTCAGAATTGTTAGAAAAAGAACATTTAGTTCACATTAGTTGTGGACATGCAGGGGAGGGCTGGCCAAGGGGGTAAATTGCCCCTCAACATCGGCAGAACTACATACCTCATAATACTCCACCAACCTTCTAGAATGGCAGGTAATTATAGTAGTTACAGTACAGAGACCACAATTGGATGTGTAGGTCCCAGTGTGTAGAACTTTCTATATTTCTATGGGTTTTCACTAGTTTTCTGGAATCATCACTCTACCTGGGCAAGACAGAAGTAGGGGGATTAGGTAGGCCACTTAATTCATATTATTGACACAGGCCCTTAGGCAGCCACGGGGGTATACTTATTTGTATTTTTATTAAGGGCCTAACGGCAACTATTTTAAAATATGTGGCCAGCATAACAGTCTGCTGTTACAGCGTAACTTGCTAGTTCCAGTTGGTAATCTTTTATTAAGTTGTGCTAGCAGGGAAGCCCACTGCCCCCAAGAGACTGCCTTATTATTTTATTTTTTAAAATGAACCCTACCTACCACTCCCGACCTCCACCTTGGCTAGGAAGGGCATGAAGATTCTAAAATATGCTCCCAAACCTGTAAAAAAAAAACTTGGGCCCCCCCCCCGTATTTTCACTAATAAAAAAAAAAGTGCCCCCTGCCGCTGCCCATATGACTGTCTCACACGGAGACAGTCATGCGGACAGCAGCAGGCAGCCTTCTGCTGAAAAAAAAAAAGTTAAAAAACAACAACATTGACACTAGATATGACGTTACGTCATACCCGGTGTCTGTGTTTCCCTCCCCCGTGTAGTAGAGAAGACTGCATGGAGGAGACGAGTAGAAGACAGAACAGCAAGTAAGGTAAGTGCTGGAAATGGGGGGAGGAGGAAGGGGGAGGTGGAAAATGAGCAAAAGTCCTGGCATATTAAATGGGTAAATCCTGGCATATTGAGTGGCATAATCCTGGCATATTAAATGGGTAAATCCTGGCATATTAAATGGCTAAATCCTGGCTTATTAAAGGGGTAAATCCTGGAATTAAATGGCTAAATCCTGTCATATTAAAGGGTTAAATCCTGGCATTAAATAGCGAAATCGTGGCATATTAAAGGATTAAATCCTGGTTTATTGAGGGGTTAATCCTGGCATATTAAATGGCTAAATCCTGGCATAATAAATGGCTAAATCCTAGCATATTAAATGGATAATTCCTGGCATATTAAAGGGCTAAATCCTGGTATATTAAATGGCTAAATCCTGGCATATTGAGGGGTTAATCCTGGCATATTAAATGGCTAAATCCTGGCATAATAAATGGCAAAATTGTGGCATATTAAAGGGTTAAATCCTGGCATATTAAATAGATAAATCCTGGAATATTAAATGGCTAAATCGTGGCATATTA
This sequence comes from Pelodytes ibericus, assembly GCA_036172795.1. Classification (NCBI taxonomy): domain Eukaryota; kingdom Metazoa; phylum Chordata; class Amphibia; order Anura; family Pelodytidae; genus Pelodytes; species Pelodytes ibericus. The sequence goes on from CM069860.1 coordinate 50,867,591, forward strand.
AAGGGTTAAATCCTGGCATATCAAATGGATAAATCCTGGAATATTAGATGGCTAAATCCTGGCATATTAAAGGGCTAAATCCTGGCATATTAAATGGCTAAACCCTGGCATATTGAGGGGCTAAATCCTGGCATATTAAATGGCTAAATCCTGGCATATTAAATGGCTAAACCCTGGCATATTAAAGGGTTAAATCCTGGCATTAAATGGTTAAATCCTGGCATATTAAAGGGTTAAATCCTGGCATATTAAAAGGCTAAATCCTGGCATATTAAATGGCTAAATCCTGGCATTAAAGGGCTAAATCCTGGCATCTTAAAGAGCTAAATCCTGGCATATTAAAGGGTTACATCCTGGCATATTAAATGGATAAATCCTGGAATATTAAAGGGCTAAATCCTGTCATATTGAGTGGAAAAATCCTGGCATATTAAATGGCTAAATCCTGGCATATTGAAGGGTTAAATCCTGGCATATTAAATGGCTAAATCCTGGCATATTAAATGGCTAAATCCTGGCATATTAAATGGTTAAATCCTGGCATATTAAATGGATAAATCCTGGCATATTAAATGGTTAAATCCTGGCATATTATATGGCTAAATCCTGGCATATTAAATGGTTAAATCCTGGCATATTAAATGGATAAATCCTGGAATATTAAATGGATAAATCCTGGCATATTAAAGGGTTAAATCCTGGCATATTGAATAAAAAAATCCTGGCATGTTAAATGGCTAAATCTTGGCATATTAAATGGCTAAGTCCTGGCATATTAAATGGCTAAATCCTGGCATATTAAATGGCCAAATCCTGGCATATTAAATGGCTAAATCCTGGCATATTGAGGGGTTAAATTCTGGCATATTAAATGACTAAATCCTGGCATATTAAATGGATAAATTCTGGCATATTGAGGGGTTAAATCCTGGCATATTGAGTGGAAAAATTCTGGCATGTTAAATGGCTAAATCTTTGCATATTAAATGGCTAAATCCTGGCATATTAAATGGCTAAATCCTGGCATATTGAGGGGTTAAATCCTGGCATATTAAATGGCTATATCCTGGCATATTAAATGGGTAAATCCTGGCATATTGAGGGGTTAAATCTGGGCATATTGAGTGGAAAAATCCTGGCATATTAAATGGCTAAATCCTGGTATATTAAATGGCTAAATCCTGGTATATTAAATGGCTAAATCTGGGCATATTGAGGGGTTACATCCAGGCATAGTGAGTGGAAAAATCCTGGCATATTAACCCCTTAAGGACAGAGCCTTTGAAACATTTTTGTCCTTTCTGGACAATGCCTATTTTAACATTTCTGTGCTGTTTGTGTTTAGCAGTAATTTTCTTCTTTGTCATTTGCTGTACCCACACATATTATATATTGTTTTTATCGGGACAAGAAGGGCTTTCTATGGATGCCATCTTTTTGATCATATCTTATCATATTATTAAAAAAAATAATAAAATATGTTAAAAAAAAAAAAATACACAAATTTCTTTGTTTTTATTTGAAACAACTTCTCCTCATCGACAATAGCGAACAAAAAAAACATGCTAAATAGATTCTACTATTTCTCCTGAGTACAGGGATACCACCCATGCATAGGTTTGTTGGGTTGTTTGGGGGCTAAAATGCCAAATATGTGAGGTGCAGTTTTTTGTTTTCCAACTTGAAATTTTTACATGCAGACAGCCTGCACCCATGTCCCATTTGGGACATATTTGAAGCCAGCTAGTGTATTTTACCCCATCAACCCATATATTTTTTAAAAGAAGACACCTTAGACTATCTCAAATGGTGGTATTTTTACACTTTCCATGCACTAATTCTACCACCAGCCTTTGTCAAACTTTGTGGTAGTAATTTTTTTGTGGTTTTTTTCCACAAACCTTGTACTTCAGACATGAATTCACAGATTTTGGTATGTGTCACTGCCAAATAACACCCTAATAAGTGTTCAGCAACATCTCTTGAGTACAGGGATACCACCCATGCATAGGTTTGTTGGGTTGTTTGGGGGGTAAAAGGCCAAATTTGGTAGGTGCAGTTTTTGGTTTTCCAAATTAAAATTTTGACATGCAGACCACCTGCACTCATGTCCCATTTGGGACATATTTGAAACCAGCCAGTGTATTTTACCCCATCAACCCATATATTTTTTAAAAGTAGACACCCTACGCTATTTCAAATGGTGGTATTTTAACACTTTCCATGCACTAATTCTACCACCAGCCTTTGTCAAAGTTTGTGGTAGTAATTTTTGTGTGGTTTTTTTTCACAAATATTGTATTTTAGATATAAATTCACAGATTTTGGTATGTGTCACTGCCAAACAATAACCCAATATGTGTTCAACAACATATCCTGAGTACAGGGATACCACCCATGCATAGGTTTGTTGAGTTGTTTGGGGGCTAAAGGGCCACATTGTGAAGGTGCGCATTTTCAACTTGGAATATTGACGTGTAGTCAGCCTGAGCCCATCTTTCATTTGGGACTTTTTTTTAAGTAGGACAGTGTATTTTACCCCAAAAAGTATATATTTTGTAAAAGTAGACACCCTAGGCTATTTTAAATGGTGTTATTTTAACACTTTCCATGCACCAATTCTGCCACCAGCCTTTGTCAAAGTTTGTGGTAGTCATTTTATTGTGTATTTTTTCCCACATACATTGCACTTTAGACACAAATTCACATATTTCGGTATGTGTCACTGACAAACAATACCACAATATATGTTCAGCAACATCTCCCGAGCACAGGGATACCACCCATGCATAGCTTTGTCAGCTTTGTTAGGGGTTGAAAGGCTACATTTGAGAGGTGCGCTTTTTGATTTTCAAACTTGGAATTTGAACATGTAGAGCAAGGAAGGGGTTAATAGCTCTTATAAGAGCCTTTGTAGTACTGTACAAAAAAATTAACCCCTAAAAATGCACAGACATGAAAAAAATTTCTGCTGTGCAGTGATCAGTGGCAGGGAAGGAGTTAATACACTACACTATACAAAAGGTATGGCTTTTATAAAAGCCCTTGGGACTCACAATTTATTAACATTTTATTTAATTTATTACAATTTAAAAATTATGTTATACAGATCTGTCTCTTTCCCTCACTAAAACTCAAGTGAGGAGAGGGAGGCAGATCCATATGGGTCAGAACAATATTTACGAACCAGACGAATGGTGATGCTCATCTGAGAAATCACCAAACCACCTTTGCCACTGATCGGCTGTTACTGATCGCTATACACGCGTTCAGACAGCTTCAAAAGGAATACACATAATCCCCTAGTGGGTATAATTAACCCCTAGTGAGTCTGACAAAAAAAATGCTGATAGCAAAAAAAAATCCTTCGGCGACTAGGTTGCTCCATATGCGCTGCTTAGGCAGTGACCATATGCACTGCTTAGGCAGTGACCATATGTGCTGCTTAGGAAGTGATATACGGCAAGGAAGGGGTTAATAGCTCTTAAAAGAGCCTTTGATGTACTGTAATAAATCAAAGTAAAAAAAAATAACCCCTAAAAAAATGCACAGACAGCAAAAAATGTGCTGCTGTGTAAGATCACTGCGTACACAGCGATCAATTGCAGGGAAGGGGTTAAATACTGGAAACGGCTTTTATAAAAGCCTTTGGGTCTCAATTCTATTAAATATATTATAATTAAAAACTTACATTATACAGCTCTGTCTCCCTCACTAAAACTCAAGTGAGAGGGAGGCAGATCTACACGGGTCAGATCAAATATTTACACATATTGATCTAACCAGACGAATGGTGATGCTCATCTGAGCAAACGCCAACCCGTCATTGTCACTTATCAGCTGTTACTGATCGCTATACATGCGCTCAGACAGCTAAAAAAATTTTTTTACGTTAAACGTAGTCCCCTAGTGGGTATAATTAACACGTGACGGGTGTAATAAAAAAGTTTTAAAAAAATTAAAAATGCTTCTGCAGCAAGATTGCTGCATTTGCGTCAGATCGCTGATTAGGCAGTGATCTACGGCAAGAAAGGGGTTAATCTCTCTTAAAAGAGCCTTTTTTTATACTGTAATGAATTACAGTAAAAAAAAATAACCCCTAAAAAATGCACAGACAGCAAAAAATGTGCTGCTGTGTATGATCACTGCGTACACAGCGATCAATGGCAGGGAAGGGGTTAAATGGCTTTTATAAAAGCCCCTGGTGTTTAAAATTTTATTAAATATTTTTTTTATTATTTTATTTTATTTTTCTACTTGATCTGATCTGTCTCTCTCCCTTACTAAAAGTAGTAAGGTGAGGGAGGCAGATCAATACTTGTCAAAGGCAATATTTACTAATATTGCCTTTGACAGTATGATAAGTGCTCATCAGAGCACTTACCATACATGCCTGCACACAGATCACATAGATCTGCTGTGCCGGCATCGATTGGCTCCCCCTAGAGCATCGGAAGTGAAATACTTTCACTTCCGATGCTCTTGCCATTAGAAGGGAAACGCTGCCTGTACAGGCAGCGTTCCCTTCTACTGAGCCGATGGGGTCGCTCAGGAGAGCGACCACCATCGGCTCTGGGGAGCAGCACGGTGTTGTAAAGTGCCTCGCTGGCGAGGCACTTTAGCAGCACAGTGTTGTAAAGTGCCTCGCTGGCGAGGCACTTTAACAACACCGGAGATGCTTAGAAAGCGAACGATCGTTCGCTTTCTAAGCACATGTGTGCAGCGGGCGCAGCCATTTTTAAATGGCTGCTACTATCACTCCGTGGAGTGATCGTAGCGCGCCCCTGCACATTTGGAGGGTGTTGCACAATGCCTCTACCTAGAGGCATTGTAGCAACACCGTTAGAGTAAAGAAAGCGACCGCTGGTCGCTTTCTTTACTCCATTTAGTGCATGACGTGCCAGGCACGTCAGCTGTCGGCAAGTCCTCGATTTGCCGTGACGTGCCTGGCACGTCACCTGTCGTTAAGGGGTTAAATGGATAAATTCTGGCATATTGAGGGGTTAAATCCTGGCATATTAAATGGCTAAATCCTGGCATATTGAGGGGTTAAATCCTGGCATATTAAATTGCTAAATCCTGGCATATTAAATGACTAAATCCTGGCATATTGATGGGTTAAATCCTGGCATATTAAATGGCTAAATCCTGGCATATTAAATGGTTAAATCCTGGCATATTAAATGGATAAATTCTGGCATATTGAGGGCTTAAATCCTGGCATTTTAAATGGCTAAATCCTGGCATATTAAAGGGTTAAATCCTGGCATATTAAATGTCTAAATCCAGGCATATTAAAGGGTTAAATCCTGGCATATTAAATGGCTAAATCCTGGCATATTGAGGGGTTAAATCCTGGCATATTAAATGGCTGAATTCTGGCATATTAAAGATTTAAATCCTGGCTTATTGAATGGCTAGATCCTGGCATTTTAAAGGGCTAAATCCAGGCACATTGAGGCGTTAAATCATGGCATATTAAATGGCTGGCATATTGAGGGGTTTAATCCTGGCATATTAAATGGGTAAATCCTGGCATACAATGATGGTAAAAATATGCCCCCCCCCCCCCGGAATAATTTCTGCGGATGCCCATGGCGCCCCCCCCCCCCAATGGTATGGTTTGTACAATGGACACTAACCACAATGATCAGTAAAACCCATACATTGGCAGAATTGAACAAAGACACCTGTTTAGATAAAGTAGTAACACAAAAAAAGAAAGGGAATTGTCAAAGATTTCTCTGCCTTTAAGACCGCTGCCATCTGTGTTCATATTGTAAATCGTAGTTGAAAAATGCTGCTGCTAGTTCAGAATTATCCCAACCTATCTGTTGTGCTAGTGAAGGGGTAATTACAATCTATTAGTAGATGCACATGGGTCGACAGGCTAAACTTAATTGACTATCTTCAGTCTGAGTTTATGCAGGCCTGTGATAAACATGCCCCACTGCGTAGAGTGAGAGTAAGGGGTGCCCATCTGGCCTGGGTCGCAGCTGACCTCCTAGACTTATTCCATTTTAGGTATTCTTTAGGATCAAAATTTAAAGAAAACTGGCTCCACAAGATCTCACCACTTATCAATACATCCACAATAGATGCAAAAATCAAACCCTCCCATGCCGCTCAGAACCCACCACAATTAAAACACAAATGGAAGTTCTACACTTTCCAGTGGTAATAGCAAATTAATTTCAATAGCTATTTTGTAGGATGTGCCACCCCTCTTACAGCAAAACACCACAATGAAAATCATGACACTGTTTCTATGGTAGACAAGTCACCCCAACATCACCCCTGGCTAAAGCCCGTGCAGAATTTGTTACTATATCAGATCAAAAAATTACAATTCGACCCATTGCCCACTTAATCAATCCATCCCTGTCCTCCAGTTATGTCCTCAAAGACTGGAAAATAGCTTCACTTGTCCCTAACCTAAAAATGGTGACATAGTGTCAAACTACAGGCCTATCTCACTGCTTCCTATACTTTCTAAAGTCCTGGAAACTTTTTCCCATGAGCAACTGTGGGATTATTATCAACGGTCCAACTATCTAACCTCGCTTCAATCTGGGTTTCAGTCACATCACTCCATGATTACTGCCCTCTTACAGGTGAGCAATGACATTAAGAGTGGTATGGAGAGTGGTAAACTTACAGGTGCAGTTTTCCTAGAGTTTACAAAGGCCTTTGATACGGTTTTGCTAAACCAGCTAAATTGCTCTGGTATAAATGAGCAGTTGCTCTGCTGGTTTTCACACTTGTCTGTTAGAACTCAATATGTGTCCTTTGCCAATACTGTCTCCCTCCCGTTGCCAATTAAGTATGGAGTGCATCAAGGATCCATCCATGGAGCACTGCCTTTCTCACTATGTATAAATGATCTACACTCAGTGTGACCTGGCTCCTGTGCATATGTATGCTGATTATACTGTCATTTATATGAGTGGCACTAAGCTATCACATGTGGAATCTGTGCTACAGTGTCATTTTTCTAAAGTTTAAAGTGGGATAGCTAGCAACAAACTATTCCTCAACACTGAAAAACTATGTCCATGTTGTTTGGGAAAAAAGCTAATCTACTTAAATTAAACAATCCTCAAATAAACATTGATTCTAAATCTTGACCCATGACCTGACCCATGAATTCATAAAAGTTTCTTGGTGTGGCTAAATCCAAACCTGTCGTTTGGTCTCCCTATTGACAAGATATTGTGATTGGTACTATATATATATGAACAAATCAAACCTACATTCCACAGTAAGGAAATGTATTGTGTAGCAAATGTTAATGCCGATCTTAGACTATGGAGATGTAGTAAACAATTCTGCATCACGGTACAATGCCCTCCAGTGCGATATAACAGTCATTACTGTAAAATGTTAAAAGAGTTAAACTGGCTGACGCTTGCCTTTAGGCGCACTCTCCACCCAGCTTGTTTAGTGCATAACCACTTCTCTGGAAAGCTCCCTCCCTACCTTTGCAGCATGGTCACTCTTACTCCCTGCACATCCTACAATCTCAGATCCTACACCAACCCTTCACTAGCGATCCCTCACTTCAAAAAGAAAGCAGGTCGAGGTGCGTTCTCTTTCAGAGCTTCTTATATGTGGAATAGTCTCTCTGATTCTGCCAAATCATCATCTAGTCTAAAATCCTTGAAAATTAGTGTCTCCCAAATTATCAAAACAGAATGTATTTGTTATAAGTTTACAAACTCCTTTAAATACTGTACATGTTGTTGTTTTGTATTTTACTTTTTTGGTATCAATAATGATTTACACTGTATGTTCTCTTTCCAACTTGTATAAATATTTGGATGTATGTATTTTTTAAAAATCTACTGTTCAATGTGTAATTCCATTCTGGACTGGATCCCCAGGACATAATTGAAAACTAGAGAAATGTCAATGTATTCTTCCTGGTAAAATAATTTTGAAATAAAATAAATGTATAGCTTGGAGGAAAGATGAGATGGGGGAAATGATAGAAACATCTAATATATCAAGGGAATTAACAAAGGAGGAGAGTATATTTAAAAACAGAAAAACTACCACAACAAGAGGACATACTCTTAAATTAGAGGGGCAAAATGGTTAAAAGTAATATCAGGAAATATTACATTACTGAGAGGATAGTGGATGCATGGAATAGCCTTCAAGCGAAAGTAGTAGCAGTGAAGGAGTTTAAGCATGCAAGGGTATGGCATAAGGATATACTAGATATAAGATAGGTCTAGGCACTAATGAAAGTATTTATGGAATTGGGCAGACGAAATGGGCCGAATGGTTATTATCTCCAGACACATTCTTTGTTTCTATTATAGTAATGTATTGTTTAAATCAGGACATGTTTTTTTTTTTTTTTTTTTAGAAATCAATGTAATGGATAATGTTATCTCAAATCTATTATATTTGTTTTTCTTTCATTTTGTGCATTTGATTGACATGAGTATTGCCAGTAAATTATATAAGCCGGTGTATTAAAAACAACCACAGATATTTACTAGACACCATCTAAAATGCCAACATCGTTAGAGATGAATCAACATCTTTTACCAAGACAAAGCCACAGCTTGATTCCTTACATATCTAGCATAACATACTATATACTTCTTCTCTTGCTATAACCATTTAACCATATATTTATTTCATCGTTGTAGAGAACACTGTTAAATTCATGTTCTACCTTTTTGTGCTATTAGATTACATTATTCCTGCATGCATTTTTACAATATTATTTCATAATTTCAATGAATATATTAATATGTTAAATGTGTATAAAATAATACAATTGGAAACTTAAAGTGTCAGTTTCACCTACAGTGTCCAAAAAATGTTTTTAGTAAAGTACTGCATATAATAACGAAAAAAAGAAACAGATCTGTCTTATCAGTTTTTTTTACACTTCCAGTCACCTAAAAACTGAATAAATAATGCAATAGTTTTATCGCTATAACACCAGTTCTGCTCCTCTCTCCAAGTTCTTGGATGTCACTACATGTGACCCCGTGAAAATAATTATCAATGTAAAACATAAAGAGACCTGTATATTGTTTTAAAGTGTCAATAAGGACATTTCACATATATTATACATACAATGTACAACAAACATTGTGTTGAATTGTCCGTTTAATAACCATAGTCAGTTATTAGAAATATAGTTTTTTTTTAAAATTTATTATGATATGCTCATTATGTTTAGCCTGTCATGGTGAAGACTGATAGATCAACTTATTGGATCAATATTAATGCTAATGAAGTATGTTCTAGAGATTCCAGACCCATCCACATTTGTTAAATCTCTGTGGAAAGCACATTAAGACGAAATCAAAATAAAACATCATACCTCTTCATATACCCTGAGCATCGCCATGAAGAAGATCTTCGTTCACCACCCAGATTGGATTAGAGTTCTTACTGACAAGAGGCTGCCACAAATGATGGCTTTGAATTGCCTAACTCCTTATATTTGTGAACGTGCCAAATGCCCCAAGGCATCCAAGCAGATCCTAAATTACTGAGTCTAATCAGAGCAGTGCTCATCTAAATCCTGGGAGCGGCAATCCCATGGAAAGTATGCACAGTTCTGTATGACTAATGTAGCTCTGCCTAATATTATTGTTGCCCCTCCTGATGTTGATTGACATGTACGTTACCCTTTTTTACAGGAGAACAATGCACAGGGGAAAACCAAAACCTGTATTGGTGTGTAGCAGATCGATAGGTTCATCAGTCGGATTTGTATAAGTTCACTCAACATCTCTCTCGTAGGTTCATTTCTTGTTACATCACGACCCACATTACCAGAAGCTAATGAGGACATGTGATATGTTTTATTACAACAATGAAACAATACAACTAGTGATAGTATTAAAGTTTGCTGCCATGATGGAACCAACTGTTTTGCTTTTAATCAATATGATTATCATTATCTTGAGCTCAATAACTCTTTTGAGACTGTCAGTGACAGTTTTGTTACAGGCTGTTATTATTAAACAGTAGAATTGAGATTTTATTTTGAAATGTTATGCTCAGTGTTCTTTAATAGCGAGTTAGCTATTTAATATTATGAAGTTATGTTAACCGTTTACAGTTTTAAAGTTATTTTAAACAATGGTTATGGAGCACTGCATTCCCTTGCTATACATTATCTTCCATACAAATATATATAATTGAGATTTCAATACATGCAAAAGTAATTTAATTTTAAATAAAAAACATCTGGAACAAGATATGTTGGTAAAAAGTCAATATAGTTCTGTGTTTGTACTTACAGTTAGAGGGCCTCAAGATATTCATAAGACTGTGCCCCATATTGTATAATTTACAGTTATTAACTTTCTTCTTTCTTAAAGGGACTCTGCCAACCTAAACATTGCTTATATTGTGAATGTAGAGAATAAAATAAAATGGGGGAGCTTTGAGTATGTCATATACATTTTCTTACCTGCCTGCTACAGGCCCCTTTCTACCAGTGGGTCCAGAGCAGAACTCCTGCTGCACTGACATTAGTTATGCCCTTAAGTCTATGCTCACCTTCTATCCAATGAAATTCCTTTCCTCTTTCCATCTGTCAAAACTTTACTTTCCCAGTTTATGTCATCTGAACATTGTTAACTTGAATAATATTAATACAGTGTGAGCTATGTATAAAAACTCCCACACAAAAAAGTGTCTGGAAGGTAGGAAAAAACCACCAATCGATATTTTTTTTATATACAGTATAAAGGCGTGCATTTTTCTACTTCCTGACACTGTCCTGTGCATGGAACTAGTGCCTTCATCAAAATGAATTTGGTGGAGGTTTGTTGTCACTTTATAAGTTCTTTTATATACATGGGGTTTGCTGGCACTAAAAGCAAAAATGCACCCAAACTTCTGATTTTTGTAGGGAGTTAACAATATGCATTGGCGCACATGGCCAAAGGGCCACTTTTTGGCGCTATATCCCTTTCCGCTGGATTTATTCATAATTCCCAATAGTTTTTTTGTATAAAATGTCACACTCAGAAAAATGTTGTGAAGGTATCAAAAAAGTGCAATCACTGCTTATGTAGAGCGACACTTGCGCCTTTTTTGTACATCCATTCTTGTGTGTGGATATAACTCCTCTGCCATAATGGATCTGGCTGAGATATTCTGACACCTTTTTTTTATAAAGTTGCCAGAACATATTTAGCATTATACACTGGCACACACTGCCAGGTGAGACCACTTTGAGGCCATTTTTCCGCTACATTTCTGACATCTGACATTCTGACATCCCAGAAATTCAGGCACGCCTCCGTGAAGTTGGGATGTCGGCAGGGACCAACAGAGTCTATAGAGACCCTGATTGGGTCCCTGCTTGGATGTTCCTGGCTGCTGATGACAAATTTATTGGCTCCCAGTAACAAAGGACCGTTAAGGACCAAAGCACCATTGGTCATGAAGGGGTTAATATATACATTTGCTTGCAATTCACAGTGTATCGATCATTTTAATTTAGTTTTCCTTCTCTACACTGACAACGTAAAAAATGTTTATTTTCTCTTCCTGTAAAAGAAAATGCATTCGATTTATGTTTGCTCTCTCTTTTATTTAAGAAATCCCCTAGTTTACACCATATTTAGATAAACTTATCAGCTGCATTTCACAAGATGAGATCTTACATAGGAGCCAAATTTAAAGCACATTTAAATTCCTATTCTGTGACTTTGCTTGCCGTCCTAAAAACACTATAGATACTTGTATATATGTAATTACATAATACTGTAAAGAGCGCAAAATAAAAAGCAAAAAAACTAAACAAAATATTCAGCTGTGAAGCGTATACTAGGGTTACACCCATAACTGGATAAGCAAGTTGTGTCAGATACTTTTATTGGAACAAAAGTAAAAAATGTGATGGACTTGGAATGGAGATAAAATGGTATGTTGTTTATAAAATGGATGCCATTTTATCCTTTGACCTCTGATTCCCTGCTGCGCTATAAACCATACAGGCTGATATCCGGTAAGGTTCCCTTTATTGATAATATGTAGAAACAAAAGTCTTTCTCAGCACAGGAAAATGTTAACTAATGGGGCAAAGGGGCAACTATTCTGGGTCCACACAATGCAGACGAGCACTGAATTTGCTTGTTAAGACTAGTTGCTCCTTCCTTTACCTGCTTGCAAGAACAGATGCACACTGATTTACATTATTATTTATTTTACTCTTTCCCTTACTATCCATTGCATCATTTTAATTCGGGTATTGCCTAAGCTAGTGCTTAGTCAGCATCAAAGGAACATGATGCCTGTCTCAGCTTCATGGGAACTGTCATTGACAGCTAAGATCTGTAACTCCTGTTACAGTGGCAATTCTGCAATTCCTATGATATGCTTCCACCGTCATTGTAACCTTTTATTTGACTCAGTATCTTTGAACTATTGTCACTATGAAGTGCAACTTATTGCTGGCAGACTGTACATTGTGAATACAGTGTAGTTAGAATACTGCATCGTAATAACATTTATACTGCATCACGGTTTGTGGGTGGCACACAAATTGCTTGTAATAATTATGGTATATCCCTGCCTGTGACTGGCACACTGTACGCTGGTAATAATTATGGTATATCACCATCTGTGGCTGGCACACCAATTGTGAGCAGGCAGCATGGTGTTTGTGTGCTGCACAGGTGCACAGACAATCTACAATGCTGTCTATTGAGCTCCCAGCGCATGTCTGATGTCAGAGTTCAGGGAGGGTGACAGGCAGCATGGTAGACACTAGACACCTGGGAACTGATGGTGCTGCCTGGGATAAGATTTTGGTCTGTAATGTGTGCGATGAGACAGGTCCTGGGGTGATGGGGCATGTCATGCTTGTGTAGGGTTGCCACCTTTTCTTCAAAAAAATACCGGCCTTGGTACTATCTCCATAGACTTAACATTGGCCTGATGCCAATTTTTTACCGGCCTGCCGGTAAAATACCAACCAGGTGGCAACCCTATGCTTGTGCAATGTGGTTCATGAACAGAATAAAAAACTATATATATAGTTTTGGGAACAACTGGAGAGTTTGGTGGGACAGCGTGATTCAGGACTGCAATCCTAATCACATTCTCTGGTGTCTGGAAACCGGAGAATACCCATAGGCGTGCGCAGCCTATTGCATTAGGGCGTGCACCCTAAAGCACAAACACACACGCCGCACACGTGTGTGTGTATAGATATATAGATAGATATATATCTATCTATATATCTATACACACACACACACATACACAAATGCACTCTGCATACTTACATACAGACCCGCATTCATATAATTATCAATATAAACAAACATTTAAAAACTGTATTAAAACTTTTTTTTTATTAATTAAGCATTTAGCAATGTAAACAAACATTTCACATTTTTTAACTTAAAAAAACACTTACTTAAAGTTTACCAGCCAGCCGGCCGCCCCAGAACCCCTCCTGGGAAAAAACGATGTGCCTGTGCTCCGCTCTGCACCCTCTCCTCTGGCACTGCGGCTGGGCCTCACCCTTGCGTTGCCGTGACTCCGCCTCTGCGTGACGTCACGGAACGCGTGTACGCGAACGCGTACATTACAGGGGAGGTCTGAGGGAGGAGAAAGTCCGTCCTTCACTATGCGGCGCTTCTGCTCGCATAGTGAAGGATCGGATTAGGAGACAAACTCGGGCGGCAGACGGCAGTGCAGCACGGAGGCAGGGCCGTCTTTAATAGTGATTGGACCCTGGGCAAGCATTTGCTTGGGCCCCCTGGATCCTGCCCCCTCCCCTGCATGCAATCCCGCCATCCATCGCGATGTTACCCCCCCCCCCCCCCCCCACACACACACACATATGCCATAATTGTTGTGCCATTCAGATGCCAGTAATATTGTAACTTTCGGATGCCAGTAATATTGTGCCAGTCAGAGCCCAGTAATATTGTGCCAGTCAGAGCCTAGTAATATTGTGCCAGTCAGATGCCTGCAATATTGTGCCAGTCAGATACCCAGTAATATAGTGCCAATCAGATGCCCAGTAATATAGTGCCAATCAGATGCCCAGTAATATAGTGCCAATCAGATACCCAGTAATATAGTGCCAGTCAGATGCCAAGTAATATAGTGCCAATCAGATACCCAGTAATATAGTGCCAGATACCCAGTAATATAGTGCCAATCAGATGCCCAGTAATATAGTGCCAATCAGATGCCCAGTAATATTGTGCCAATCAGATACCCAGTAATATAGTGCCAATCAGATGCCCAGTAATATTGTGCCAATCATACCAGGAATATTGTGCCAATCAGATACCCAGTAATATAGTGCCAATCAGATGCCCAGTAATATAGTGCCAATCAGATGCCCAGTAATATAGTGCCAGTCAGATACCAGTAATATTGTTCCAATCAGATACCCAGTAATATTGTGCCAATCAGATACCCAGTAATATTGTGCCAATCAGATACCCAGTAATATAGTGCCAGTCAGATACCAGGAATATTGTGCCAGCCAGACCCCCCCCCCCGTACTTACACTTCACTGCTCCGTGTCCCCCGCCGGATGTCTCCTCCGTGCAGTCTTCCCTCTTGCACGGAGGAGGGCAACAGAAATCGAAACCGGATGTGACGCGACGTCACATCCGGCGTCAGTTTTTTTTTTTTTTTTTCCCGGCCGTCGCATCCATCGGATGCGGCTTGCCGGAAAAAAGCGTTCACAAGCGCAATGCGCTGTGAACGCGGCAGCAGGGGCTGGGGGCCCACGGGACAGCTGCCTTGGGGCCCCCCAGGAGTAAATGGGCCCAGGGCAGCTGCCCCGTTTGCCCCGCGTTAAAGACGGCCCTGCACGGATTAGGGTGTGCCCAGGCACACCCGGCACACCCCGTGCGCACGCCTATGAGAATACCTACTGCACAACATTGTGTGAATGCGCTGTAGCTCTGACAGCTTCAGAGACACGCTAACAATCTGACCCTCCAAACTTAGGTGGAGTGACTATGGGCATGCATGGTAGGGCTGACACTCAATCTCCCAAGCTTGTCTCCCCGATTCGCTAAAGGGAAAATATTGGGATAGACGTGCCTATCCCATGCGTACTCCTCTACTCTATTTAATGTCTTCTTAATTTTTATTATGTTTTGAGGACACTTTTATTTTTATAAATATATAATAAGGATACCATAAATTATATTCTTCTTGAAGTTATGCGGAATAGTTTTTGATTATGTTTACACAATTCTATTACCAAAGGCGGACATAGCCTACAGCAAAACATAATACAGACACATCTATTTGGTTATTAATGCAACATTATTATAAGAGCCTGTCAGTTACAGCTCATTAACACTGAGCATTTCTATTTTGCTAGTGTAAATCCTGGATGCTATATGAGTGCTGGGGCAAACCTTAGGTTCAGTCTGGATGCTGGGACAAGTCATGCGTGTCATCTAGGTGTTGGGGCAAGTCCTGTGAATACAGTCTGGGTGCTGGGGAAAGTCCTGGGTGCAGTGTAGGTGCCAAGGAGGGAAATAAAAACAAGAACTGTGTTTTTTTCAATAACATTTTTATTAAATGTAAAAAATTTAATATTCAAAAGTTCTGTTGGGAGACTGATACAACCTAGGTGACAAAAGGTTTCTTAAAGTGGTTTTTTTTTTTATCTCACCACCTTGAATCCCTCAGATTGATTTGCAATTGTTTGCAAGTTGTTATCTGTCAAAAGAATTGGTAAAAGCGAATTAATAATCAATCTAACAGTTGTAAATTGATGACTATGAGTAAGTAGTCATAAAAATAGGAAGGCCATCTCTAGTTTTAATTTTTTGTCTTGGGGAATGCAGCTTATTTCTGTCTGAGTAAAGGGCATGCTGAAAAGCAGTCCTTAGCATAGAAAATGGGAATCTATCCCGTAAAAAGCAAGAATTTTGTACAAATGCTGAAAATTCTGACCAATTTTGCCAATGGAGTTTGACAATATAATTCATTTTCACAGTGATAACATCAATAAATGCAATAAAAAATTGTTGATCCTGATCTGCTAAGACAATTAGGATCATATCATGCCATCCATCCCCCAAATATGGAGAAGGATGCCAATGGATTGTGATAAGCCCCTGGCAGGGCCTCCATCAGAAATTTCAGGGCCCCTTACTGAAAAAAATCCCCCCCCCCCCTCGATAGTTTATCCATTAATAGCCCACTGATAATTTGCTCATTAATAGCCCACTATATAATTTGTCCATTAATAGTCCACTGATAATTTGTCCATTAATAGTCCACTGATAATTTGTCCATTAATAGTCCACTGATAATTTGTCCATTAATAGCCCACTGATAATTTGTCCATTAATAGCCCACTGATTGCCCATTAATAGCCCACTGATAATTTGTCCATTAATAGCCCACTGATAATGTGTCCATTAATATGCCACTGATAATTTGTCCATTAATTTGCCACTGATAATTTGTCCATTAATAGCCCACTCATTATTTGTCCATTAATAGCCCACTCATTATTTGTCCATTAATAGCCCACTCATAATTTGTCCATTAATAGCCCACAATCCCCCCTCCTCCCCCAGTACTTACCTGGATGTTGCTAGTAGGTCATCTCCCCCACAGGGTTTCTTTCTGCACGCACGCTGCTTGCAGGAAATACAGCCACTGGATTTGGCATGACATTATTTCTGGGGGCTGTGACTAAAAGCCAGGTCCATCTGTTGGCTGCTGCCCAATCGTGACTGTCTCTGTGTGAGACCATCACATGGGCATCGGGGGCACAAGGGGCAGCTGCTTTGGGCCCCCAAGAATGAATGGGCCCTGGGCAGCTGCCCTGTTTGCCCACATTTTTTTTTAAACACCAGGACAAGTGTATCGCCCATCCTCCCCGATCGCCCATCATGGCCCCTGGACTTATCAAAATCCTCACTGTAATGGCTAATACAGCCTGCCTCAGCTATTGCAGGCTAAGGCAGAACCTTTTCTGATCGTTCAAGGCTTGCCTCCATCCAGTGGCATAATGGAATACCTCTCATCCTATTTGCCTGTAGCATGTGCTAGTCTCAAAGATCTAGCCACACACAGCTGGTACAGTGAAACTGTGAATGGTTCATTAAATCAGTTAGGGTTCCTTTGATCATTTGTGTTAAATGAGGAATCACAGTTTGAGAGAATTGCTTGTTAAAACTGATCCTTTGGAACCATACAGTCCATCAAATGATGTCTGCTGGAGGTTCATACAGATGTCTGGGTTGTGTTATGTGCAGTCACATGACCCCCCAGAATGAGGTTGGGACATCTGCACAAGAAAATTCAATCTACCATTAAACATAGGATTTTGTGTTTGACTGACCCCTGTGGATTGGCCTGCATCGGAAAGCCTGTCCTTACCAGTGGCGGAACATTAGCTCAAAGCATAAAAACTCTTTGACCAGCTTGTAATTTTCTCTTAAGAAAATAATCATTTTGGATTTTGTGGCACTGTGACCACTGAAATAAAAATGGACCTCTTTCTCTGTTTACTAGAGAGCAGATAATGATGCAGGGAGCGATCCATTCATTTTTGCATATGTTAATGTTGAATATGTTGGGTAAAACATGTTTATTCATGTGTAACATGTGGTATGTCATGTTATATTTCCTAATCTGTTAATATTTTTCCCCAGGTAAAGGGGATCTAATGCCTTTGGTTTGTTGTATATGAACCTTTTTCTCTTTCCAATAGTTGTTTTTGACCTAGTAAGAAAAGTGATGAAATTATATTGTGTCTATATTTTTTTTAGTGTGCCAGGTTTGGTCTTAAAAAAAATAAGTTTGTTGTGTAGGAGGTGTGATCATTACAATATTTTTGCATATTTTTGTTAGTTTTTTAAATGTTTTTGTAATATGTTTTAGCCAGGTTACTCAAAACAATTTTGTCATGTCACTTTGGATTTTTTATTTAAGGGGTGTTTTTTGTACAGCAAGGTGACCTGAGGAAAGTCTAGGGTGTAGACAAGTGTTTGTCAACTTTTAGGTCCTTACCCAAAAGTGTGTCAAGAGCTGGTATAGAGTCATAGACATGCACTTTGGCTTCATCAACAAATCCAACCTTTGATTGAGGGAGAAATGATGATGCAGAAATGCATATTGCATTCATTGTCTAAAGCTGAGAATCCCACCAACTAATGAATAGCATTGTTTCAATAGTGCCACTGATATTTCTTCCAGTGACCCCTCTAGGTTTAGGAAACAGCTTCTTGTTTACATTGGGGATATAATTCCAAAATTTGTCTGAGATGGGTCAAGTGGCCTCTATTCTCTGCTCCAGCTGGTCATATCTCATAAGTGTCAATGGCTTTTTATTTGTTTTTTACTTAAATAACACTTTCATTTTCTTTTGCACTGCAATTACTGCACTATCTATTTTGTGAAAATTCCCTTTTTTGCTGGTTTCATATTTTGAACAGGGAATACTGTGCAAATTGTTTTGTGGCATAAATGAAATTATAATGGCTCAGAAATTAAATTATTTTGGGGTCGTGACTTAATGATCAAGAACAAATATGGGTACTGAGGTAAGACGGGTTGAGAACCACTGGTGTAGACTAAAACGTTAATATTTGTGTCCTGTAAATAAAGATTATATTTTGAATTTAAATAAATTTGATGAGTGCTCATTTTGGAATATTTTATTTGTAGAGCACAGAGCACCGGGGGGTTACACCAATTGAGTCAGTGGACTGCAGTAAATCCAAGGATTATATATATATATATATATATATATATATATATATATATATATAATTTATATTTTAATTTTTAATGGTCATTTTTTATTTTTATTTATTTTATTTTTTGATCAGGTATAAACAGAGAGACTACTGGATTAAATTGTCTGTTTAATGTTCATGGTGAGTTTGTAAAGCTGAAGCATCATGCAATCCTTACAACTCAACACTGGATGGAGCTAATTTGTATGTCCTTAACAACATATCAGCCAGATTTGAAACTTCTCACAGCCAAGATGGAGACTCACACAACCTCTACTAGCAGCGAATAGCCTGACAATTGTAACAATATCTGTTTCTGTTATAAAAATATTATAACACTATCATTTTGTTAGGTGGAAGCTGATTAAATATTTCTAATTTTGTTGTTTACATATTTTCTCTGTGGTTTCATGGGATATTTACATAATAATTCCTTATTATGTGACTATTTGTTAGGCCCTTGTGACTCTCTCTGGCACAACTATTTACAGATGCTCCATTGGATTGAGAGCTGATGAATTTAGAGGCTAAGTCAACACCTTGAACTTGTTGTTGTGTTGCTCAAATCATTCCTGAACAATTTTACTCTGTGGTGGGGCACATTATACTGCTTAAAGAAGCCAATAACATCAGGGAGTACCGTTTCCATGAAAGAGTGTAAATGGTCTGCAACAATGCTTAGGCAGGTGTCACAGTGTCTATCCTTTTTAACCCCGTAGTGACAAGACATTTTCACCTTGACTTTCCCTTGGTGACAATGGCTGTTTTGACATTTCTAGGGTGTTTGTGTTTAGCTGTAATTTTTTTCTTTCCCACATACAGTACCTACACAAATTATATGTTGTTTTTATCGTCATAAGAAGGGCTTTCATTAGATACCATTATGTTCATCATATCTTATAATTTACTACAAAAAAATCATAAAATATGAAGAAAATTTTTAAAAAACCCACTTTTTCTATCTTTGACATAAAATATAATTTATACAAAAAAAACATTAAAAAAGACCCCAACTAAATAGTTTCTAAATGTTGTCCCGAGTTAAAAAATATGCATGTTTCCATATTTTTCGGTATTTTTTTGCGAGTTATGGGGCAAAAACCAAAAATAGTGTTTTTTGTTTTTTTCCTATATTGACCATTTGACCTAAACCCGAACCCAAAATGTAACCCTAACACTAAATTTAACCCCAACTCTAATCCTTATTGTATCCCTTAATATTTTTTAATTTTAATTTAATTTTAACCCTATCTCTTATGCTAAAAAATATTTAATGTTAACCCTATAGGCTAAAATAGCTATATGACCTCTTTTTAATTAATTAAATATGTATTTTAAATATTTTCCATTGCAATGCTACTTAACTACCACTAGGGACAGTCAAGTAGCATATTCAGAGCGACAGAAGTGAAATTACTTTCACTTCCGAAGCTCAGACCTTGCAGAGGCCTTAGCCATATTGACGGAGCAGCATGCTCCGTCAATATGGCTCCCCACGCTCAGTGGGGCGATCGTGGGTGCCCCAAAATAGAAATTTCTATGCTAGCTATTGCCTCGACATCGAGCACCACAGACCAGCACCGTTTTCGCGATCGTTGATGCCAGTCACGTCCTTTGTCGTTAAGGGAGTTTCTCCCAGGATGTGCCTGGCACGTCCTTTGTCGCGAAGTTTGTTAAACTAAATAATGCTTGTTTTACTTTCCTTATCTCATTTGTGTATAAACAATGTTTTATCCACCATTTTTACTGACTTGGCTATTTTCTGTTCGGTGTGTGCTTTGTAAGACATTATAGCTTGCTTTGCATTTTTTCTGCGTAATCTTAACAATCTGCCTATTTTTCTCACTCTGGTTTTTTTTATAATGCTCATTTTCTATTTACTATTTTGGCCACTTCTTTGGAGTACCACACTGGTTTCTTCAAATTTGTTTCTGTTGCCTTTAGTAGTTCAACTTATAAAATAATCCATTTTTCCTGGTCTCCAATTAAACCACTCCAGTCTGATAATGACTCTAGGGATAATGATATATTCTAGTTTTAGAAAAGTCTAATTGTCTAAAATCTAAAACCACACTGACTGGTGATCACTAGATCCCAAACTTTCACCTATAGTAATATCTGATACTAAATCTCCATTTGTGAACACTAAATCTAATATAGCCTCCTTAGAATGACTCCTCAATTACATGTTTTAAACACAATCGCAGTAGGGAGTTTAGAATAGAAAAATGTAAGTATGGTGGTTGAGATGAACCTTTATTTGACCTATTCTATCCCTGAGATCCCATCACAGGATCTTCTCTGCTCTTCCTCTCAGTACTCAATACAGAACCATTTTCCCCCGAAACTCACAGGTCACCTCCTCCCCCAGCAAGCACAGCAAGAGAAGCTTATATATCAAAATTATTATTGGTACTGTGTGAAAATGTAATATTTATACATAAAACATTAACATTCCTATATTGATAGAACTGGTTTCGAGTGCATCTCTTTAAAGGGACTTCATCAATAAAGCATTTTTATACTGTCATAAACAGGTGATGTCACCTGTTTATGACATCACCTGTGGCGTGACTTGCAAATGAACTACATAGCGGGAAATGTTTCATTTGCATATTCTGCTCTGTAAATGTTGTGTAAAATTGCTAGTTCTATATCAATAAATGTCCATGTAATATCAAGAAGCCAGGTAATGTCATAAACAGGAGACACCAAAAAACCATTCAAAATATGTTTCTCTTTATTTATGCATGCAATTCTGTTAAGAAAAATCATAGATAACCTTTTATCCAGTGTCAGTGCACGCACAGCCAATCGAAGTGAGGGCTCACCCTGCTCATGTGATCAGGGTCTATATGTGGATCTCTCTCTGCACAATCAGAGACAAAGTTGCCGACCAGACAGGGATTGCTGATCAGAGGATAAACTAACATGTACTGTTAAAGGTGCATGCCAGTTTATCCTCATATTAGGACCACTACATTTTTTTTACTTGTGCTTCTATATTATAAGTGTATTGTCCATGCCTTTAATAAACAGCATGCTTCTAGATAATGATGAAGAGTTCTTTAAAAAAGATTGTTGTAATGGTTCATTTTCCTTCTTCTAGGTTCTTCTGGATCATTTTCACCAGTTTTCCTTTGTCAGCACCACGTAATTCATCAATCTGCCAATGAGAGTTAATTTGAAAGGTTAATACCTGCCATAAAGATCATAAACAATATTACAGTAATGAATGTAAATAGTGCCAACAATGTATAACGTTTTTATAAAGGCAGACATGGTCCAGAAGCAACCTTACAATGTATTCCCAGCAACTTCTAACATTGCTACATAGTTACATAGTAGTTTAGGTTGAAAAAAGACTTGGTTTGAAATTCTATAAGCAGCAAGTTGTGTGTAACATGGGTTAATGGCACTTTGAGAGTAGAGCTGGCTGGGATTGGACATAGTACTCTGTTGTCAGAAATGAAAATAAAATATTGGTTTTTGGTAAGCGCTATATGTACCTTTTTACTTTTTCGGTAAAACATAAATGTGGGCATAGCCTTGATTCCACATGCTGTGGATACCTCCTGCAAGAAAGAACATTTCATAAGCAAAACAGAACACAAGAGATACACAACACACAATAAAACAATAGCTGAGTTTTCCATAATATCAGACATCCAAACATTACTGCTAAATGTTTACTCTAGAAGCATAATCACATTTTATTTAGTGAATAGACCACATATGTATTTTAAAATAGTCTGAACAAAATGTACATGTGAAAAATATAACAAGTTACTCCTAATGCATTTTGTGTTGCAGGGCAAGATGTGCCTAGTAAAATGTTCTGAAAAAAAGTTACTTTGTTTATTGCAATTATCTCCAAAATCCCACTTTTTCCAAACGGGAAAATTCCACCTTCCTCAACTTTAACTTTTTCTTAAAAAAAAAAAGTCTTTCTGTCTAAGCTGTGTCAGACATGCAGCGAACTAGGAAAACACGTTACTTACTTCTGCTTCATCCACATCTACTTTATAAAACTTAGCATCTGTATATTCCTCGCTCATTTTCTGAAAAGACAAAAAAAAAAAAAAAATTAGCACTTTCAGCTACAGATAGCAAAATAGCATTGCCAAAATTATCCAAGTTTGTGAAATTCTGTACTCAGCATAGTGCTGGTTCAGAACTATGGAAGTTTAGACTGGTGGGAAGTTTAATCCACAGCAGTATGGCAAGCCATCACTGACTTAAACTGTCACGTGTGTAAACTTTACATGGTACTCAGTCAGTCATAAGATGGCCTACAACAATGAGTAATCATTGTGCTTGAACTCTGTTTTTTTATTTGATTTCTCATGATGCTCAGGCAGCTAAAGGCAATGGAAAGTAGTTTAGAACAGCTTGAATGGCAGTTTCCCCTTCACAATGACTCCCTCACCCTTGGCTACCTGGCCTCTTACAACCTACTGTTCGAAGCAGAGAGCGAGTCTGGGCTTCAGCCTGTATAGTACCATTTCCTGAAAGTGACAGTGTGTGATGCATGTGCTATATCTTTTGCACATGATCATTGGGAGCCATTCAGAAACACCTCTAGGGGCTGTTAACATAGAGGCATTTAGACATCCATAATCTTAGCCTATCAGGCAGCCACAGGCCACTTGCTACCTAGAGTGACTGCAGTGGTGGCAGTTCCACTCAGGGGAGGGCTGGCAACTAAGGCAAGTACCCCAATGCTACTCTCTAACCCCTCACAATGGGCTGCACCACTTTTTTCCATTTAAATGCCCATGTTATCCAGTTTGGCAGAGCTACTCAGTCTGAGTATTGGGTCCATCACTAGAGCATGCCCACAAGCAGACATTGAAGGGAAAAAAGTTTTCTACCAAAAGTGTTTTTCTTCCTTTCTTTGCAATATCGGTACAATTTTGTATCTCCATCCATCTTAGTTTGTAAAAGGAAATAACAGATCTTACCAAGTACAGCAAACTAACAACACAACCACATATGATCACTGTCTTTCATCACTGCATACGCCCATATTTGGAATGTATGTACCTATGTTAGGTAGATGCAAGAACTGGAATCTCAAAAAGATAAGACTTACTTTAAATTCAGGAGCAATCCTTTTGCAGGGTCCACACCACTCAGCAGAAAAATCAATAACAACAAGGCAATCTTCATCAATTGCTTTAGTGAACTCATCCTATTGGGGAAAGAAAAATATTTAACAAAACTGAAAAACAAACAAACAAAATGACACAATGCTAATCTTGTGAATACTTGTAACATGTGTGACTACATTCTTGACAGGCACTCCTACCCCCTTTATAAAATAAATACATTACCATAGGCACACATTGCATAAGAACACATGGTCACCTCCTTTCCCTCACAATTACAGAGACATGATCCAGCCATGGTCTTCTCACTGACAGCAGAATGTGCATCATGTACTCACACATGCCATGAGCTTCATACAGACTGCCACAACGAGCAGCTCTAGTCTGTGCCACTGCTGACACATCATTTGGGGCCAAAGCAGTGTACTGATTCTCATTGATAGTATATAGTCTAGTAATCTCCCTGGCTGCATCAGGTAAGGGGCACCAAACAAATACATGAGAATTGTATATGAAAAAAGGAGATGATTTAAACAATAAATTGTTGCGAAACAGGGTTTTTAAAAGAAAGGGTCACATTAATAAACACAATTCCTAATTTACTAAGATATTATTAAAGCACAAAACACAAAGAGTAGAAGGAACAGCCCCTTTAATAATTTTTCCCTTATCCACAACGTCTGTCTGCCAAGCACGGTTTCTCAACTGCTACTTTGCAACAACACTTAGGGCTGAAAGAGGGAAGTGCAGGGGAACTGACTATCTTTTGCAAAGACTAGAGCTAAATAGCTGTTAAATTGTGTATTTTTTAAAATAAAAGTGGCATTCTGTTTCATTAACATTTTTGGGGGGGATTTAATACCTGGTTTTATAAATGTACACAAAATACGCACAAAGTAACCGGCCTAAAGTTTGGAAAGATTCATGATACATCGGGATAATATCAGAAGTTGAATTGCGAGCTATACAATATGCCCTGATGTGACCACGAATAGCATCACATAATGGCTGAATATAAGCTGATTGCGTTCAAAACTGAAAGCAGAGCGAAATACACTGAACTAGACTCCTGTGGGAGAGACTAATTTCGGGACAAATTCGGCTATTATGGAAGTAGGTGAATTCTCCCCAATATGAAAAAAATGAAATAAAAAAATTATTAAAATAAATAACAAAACAAAGAATTAGTCCCAGTTGGGGCCCCTAAAAAATACATGGGAAGCAGGGCAAGTAGCCTTGACCTCCTATTAAAATTGGGGATGGGAGCTGTCAACATGGTTTCCTGCCCCCTAAAATAGATTAGATGCCAGGGTTACTTCCCTTAACCCCCTTACAATAATATTATCTCTCTCCAGTGTCTGGGGGCTTGGCAAATTGAAAAGCAGCCCATGGGGAAGTTGGGATTGAAAGCATCTGATTGGCAGACGAATAGGAGAATTTAAATTGTCGCATTTTGTAGCCAAAAACCTATTGGTTTTAAAGTGAAAATATTATGATCCCAATAGCCAACACTAAATATGGCATATTGTGTAGAAAAGATTAGGGGATTCATTTGATTTGACTAGTATGCCCGATCCTAATCCATTTTGGAATGGATTGGGCAATATTGTGTTGACCCTTAAGTAAATTTAGTTGGCCAGTTTGGTAAATTTAATTTGCCGGCTACAAAAATGTCCCAAATGAGACATGAGTGCAAGATGAGAACAGGTAAAAATTCCAGGGTTTGTAAACTAAAATGTGCATGTCACAAAAGTGACCAGTGGTGTACCTTGGTTTTGTGCTGCCCTAGGCGAGTGCCTTGTTTGCCTTATGGAAGGTACACTACTGAATATGACCATTTAGCTAGACAACTAGACAATGCAACTTGGAAGAAACTCGAGACAGGGGATATGATAGAAATAAATAAATACAAAGAGGGAATCAACAACCTAAAGGAGGAGAGTATATTTAACAGGAAAAAAACTACCACAATGAGAGAACATAGTGGTAAATTAGAGGAGCTAGTTCAACCTACAAAATTACTTCTCTTTTTTTTCCTGTGTGTATGTAGACTTTTTTTTTTCACTATTACATTAAATAATTTTAATACAGCCTCAAAAATCAGTGAGAGGTTGGGCTGATGGTTTCTCTGCAAATCGGATTTGTACTCTTTGCTGGATTTATATACAGGTGGCCTCAGACAGCTCTGTGGTGAAGGAGTAAGGTTAAAAGGCCTTTTGATATATCAGCAGTAAGTCAATTATTTTTTTTATGCAGTTTTTAGGTAATTGGGGCAATTGTGAAAAAAAAATGAACATAACTCTGTTTCTTTACATAATGCAGCACTTATACAATATTTTTTTGGGATACTGCCCCTTTAATAAATAAGGTATTTCTAAGTTAAACTGTGACATGGTCACCAAAGATGGTATGAAATACAAATTAGTTACTGGAATAAGACCAAGGACCTTAGGTGCTAATTTACTATCCAATCTATGGAAATGCACATAGA
Source organism: Pelodytes ibericus (assembly GCA_036172795.1). NCBI lineage: Eukaryota > Metazoa > Chordata > Amphibia > Anura > Pelodytidae > Pelodytes > Pelodytes ibericus. The sequence goes on from CM069860.1 coordinate 50,893,930, forward strand.
TTCAAATGAAACCGCAGCTAAAATAGCCTAAGGTTAGCAAAATATACCCTAAAGAAGAATGTCATTTAGTTGATAGTTGTCTATTAAAATTAAATTACCCAGAGGTACTTTATACAGCTGACTAGTAGTTGTCAGAGACTCATCATCAATGTCAGTCTGGCCTTTTTTGTCTGTCCCCTACAGTCTCACTGAGCTGCTGCAAGAACTATACTATGTGGACAAAAGTATTGGGGCTTACTGAATATGGGAATATTGAATTAAGGTGTTTCACACAAACCCATTACCACAGGTATATAAAATGCAGTCTACATTTCCAAATATTTGTGAAAAAAATGGGTATTTCTGAAGAGCTCAGTGAATTCCAGATTGGTACTATGATACGATGCCACATTTGCAATATGCCAGTTCATGAAATTTCATCCCTGCGTGATATTCCATGGTCAACTGTAAGTTGTATTATTTGAAAGTGGAAGGGTTTAGGAACAGCAGCAACCCAGCCACGCAGCGTAAGACCATGTAACGTCACAGATTGTGGTCACTGACTGCTGAGACGCATGGTGAGTAAACTTCAGCAATGCTAGGCCGATTCCTGGAATGAGTTTCCATGGCCAAGCAGCTGCATGCAAGCCAGGGGAGGGCTGGCAGCCTTAGGCCTGGGGGGCAAATCCAGTCAAGTGGCCCATTGCACCATCGAATCGCCTCCCCATCCACGGCCATCTTTTCCTTGTTTTATAACGAATATTGCCAGGATTTTCCCCCACAATATGCCAGGATTTGCCATTTAATATGCTAGAATTTTCCCTTACAAAATGCCAGGATTATGCCCCTCAGTATGCCAGGATTATGCCCCTCAATATGCCAGGATTATGCCCCTCAATATGCCAGGATTATGCCCCTCAATATGCCAAGATGATGCCCCCTCAATATGCCAGGATTTTCCCCTAAATATGTCAGGATTATGCCCCTCAATATGCCAGGATTATGCCCCTCAATATGCCAGGATTATGCCCTTCAATATGCCAGGATTTAGACACCCAATATGCCAGGATTTTCCCCTCAATATGCCAAGATGATGCCCCCTCAATATGCCAGGATTTTCCCCTCAATATGCCAGGATTATGCCCCTCAATATGCCAGGATTTAGACACCCAATATCCCAAAATTTGGGCACCCCCCCCCCCTACCCACGTTGCACACCTACGACATGACCCATAACCCACGTTGCACACCAGGACATGTCCCATCACCACATTTACATGCCTCCATCACCCCATTACATACACATTTCCAATATTATTTGCCATTAATATTCCCCAGCCAATTTGTCCCATAATATGCCAGTGTTATTCTGCAATTTAATATAACTCAGTAAATTTGCCCAATAATATTCCAAGGTTATCTGCAATTTAATATGCCCCTGCTAATTTGCCCAATATGCCAGTGTTATTCTGCCATTTAATATTCCCCAGCCAATTTGCCCAATAATATGCCAGTCTTATTTGCCATGTAATATTCCCCAGCCAATTTGCCCAATAATATGCCAGTCTTATTTGCCATGTAATATGCCCCAGCCAATTTGCCCAATAATATTCTAGTCTTATTTGCCATGTAATATGCCCCAGCCAATTTGCCCAATAATATGCCAGTCTTATTTGCCATGTAATATTACCCAGCCAATTTGCCCAATAATATGCCAGTCTTATTTGCCATGTAATATTCCCCAGCCAATTTGCCCAATAATATGCCAGTCTTATTTGCCATGTAATATGCCCCAGCCAATTTGCCCAATAATATGCCAGTGTTTTTTGCCCCCCCCCCCCCTTACCTTTTTCCCTGGTGGCTAGTGGCAGGACTTCCCTGGTGGCTAGTGGCAGGACTTCCCTGGTGGCTAGTGGCAGGAGGACTTACCTGGTGGCAGGCAGCATGGTCCCTCCATGCTGCCTGTTCGGCCTCCCGGCGGTTGTGCCGACAGGTCACGTGATCGGCGCGCGTCTGACGTCAGAGCGCCGATCACGTGACTGTCGGCACTTCCGTGTCGGCACACTGCACGGGGAGCCGAACAGGCAGCACGGAGGTTTCTCTGTGCTGCCTGTTCGGCTCCCCGTGCAGCTTTGCAGGCAGAGCGGAGGTGAGAGGGGATCTTCCGATCCCTTCTCACCTCAGTCTCTGCCTTTTTTTTTTTTTTTTTTAAACACTGGCCCAGCGGCCGTGTTTTAAAAACCTTAGGGCGGCCTGGGGGGCAATTGCCACCCTGCCCCCCGGCCCAGCCCGCCCCTGATGCAAGCCTTACATGCATCGCCGGTACAATGCCAAGCATCGGATCTAGGGGTATAAAGCAGGCCAACAGTGGACTATGGAGCAGTGGAAATGTGTTTGGTGGAGTCTTATGGTGGAGAGTTGGTTTGGCGGATGCCAGCAGAATGTTACTTTCCTGACTGCATTGTGCCAAGTGTAAAGTTTGGTGGAGGAGGGATAATGGTATGGGGCTGTTTTTCAGGGGTTGGGTTAGGCCCCTTTCAGTGAAGGGAAATGTTAATGCTTCAGCATACCAAGACATTTTGGACAAATCTATGCTCCCAACTTCGTGGGAACACATTGGAGAAGGCATTTCTCTATTCGAGCATGACTGTGTCCCACTGCACAAAGCAAGATCCATTGAGTTTTGTGTGGAAGAACCTGACTGGCTCAGACCTCAATCCCAATGAACACCTTTGATATGAACTAGGCAGAGATTGTAACCCAGGTCTCCTTGTCTAACATCAGTGCCTCAATGACAAATTCTCTATTAGATGAATGGCCAAAAATTCACACAGAAACACTACAAAATCTTGTGGAAAGCCTTCCCAGAAGAGTGGACGCTGTTATAGCTCCATAGGGGGACAACTACATATTAATGTCTATGTACTTAGAATGTAATGCCATAAAAGTCCCAGTTGCTATAATGGTCAGGTGTCCCAATGCTATTGTCCATATAGTGTATGCATAGCTCTTTTTCAAGGGACAATGAAACTTGTGTATTAAGGGCAAGGCAGTACAACAGGATCAGGAACAACAACAGCTATTTTTGGCAACAGGCTGGCATTGATGGTTAGGCACCGGCATTAACATATCACAAGTGATGTAGTCAGCACACACCTCTGCTTTAGGGGTACATCGAAATGCTTGGTAAAAGCCTGTTTGGTCGAAACGTTGCTGGTGAAATAGAATGGTCTAAAGGCGTGCTGAGTCTGATCTGAAGGTTAACATATCACGCCAAAGTTAAATGTTGTTACTTTACATGCTGCCACCTTTTCTCCAGAACAATACATGGAGCAAGAACCTACTCTATTCACACTCAGATTCACAGCGAAATGTGTTTAACCCCTTATAGGTCAGAGAAAGACAAAGGATGTGGACAGAGTAAAATTATCCAAAGTGGAATAGAGTCCAAGTCCTATAAGTCCATCAAGGGACTAAGGTAACAGTCACCAGAGTCCATGCCTGGTACAACCAATGCAAAATATTCTCTATAATATCTAAATAGTTCCATGTTAGTTGTGGACATAATTGTAGAATTTGTGTGTTATGGGTTACACTTGTTTCCTGTCTGCATGTATATACACAAATAAGTACAGAAACACATACACATGAGCTATAAGAAATAAACACTAATACTGCATGTGTCCAACTCCTACGCCTATGGTCTTTTGCCACATTTGCTTCCATCAGTTAGATGAAACTGTTTCTAGGATAGGCAAAATGCCTTAAGCAAATTCCTTTCACAGGATGCTATAACTTGTCATTGCAGGTACATTTATACAACACAACACGATTTAAACACTATACCCTAAAGCATTGTGGCAAGTTGTCTAAAAATCACATACCACAAGAATGCTTGTTAAAGGGGCAGTTCCAGCTTCCTTGTCCCAAAAAATATAATAAGTACTGTATTATGTAAAAGTCTGTCCTATACCTTTAAAAAAAAAAAAATTGTAATCGTTTCATTGCTGTTGCTATAGCAGCAGTCCTGTCTATCTCTCAGTACTTCTTGGATGTTACTGAATGACAAAGCCTCTGTGAAATTATTTCCATTTGTAAAACTCAGGAGAACTGTACATTGTTTTAAAGTAAGAATAAAAAGTGTATTTCCCATATATTAAAATCGTACAGAAAAAAAGCCATGTGCTACTGCCACTTTAAAGGGAAAATATGTATATTTTGAGACTATTTAGGTATTCTCAAGTCATAGATTTTAGTCACTTCGTTGGTGTGGATTAAACAATTAATACGTCCCTCAACAAAAGGCTGGTTTAAACATATGCCAGTAATGAGTAACTTGACAGTCCAGCTGCTCTAGTGTGACTATGATGCCACATCTGGCTAAGCATCTTGAGTAATGAAGCCCATAATATTTTAAGTCCTGAAGCAAAGGTCCATAACTGCTCTACATGAGATAAAGGCACAACACAAGCTATCTCACATATTGTAAGAGATACTGTACTTCTTGGGTAAACACAGCTATTATATTCATACACTAAGTGTGCTACTGTCTCTTTAAGCCTAGGTGCATCCTTTGTTTCCTTACCATAGTACAAATCGTGTGCAGCATTGTGACGTAACCCCGGCTGTCCTCTACCTCTCAATGCCAATGTTCTGTGTGCTGTGCAAGTTGCTTTTCATTTAATTCTGTTATATAAAGAGATTGGGGTGGGCTGGGCACTTTTAACATTCTCCTCAGTTGATCTCCTCCCCCTTAATTAGGTAAGGTACAGAAGAAGTTCTGGTTTTTCAGGACTGATGGAGATTATGGCAGTATGGTTAACAGAGCATTTAGTGTCTGCTGTTACTTGCATGTGTGTTACGAGGACATGCTTTTTATCTCGGAAGTTTGTTGGTTCTGCTGTGCAATAAATGCTAAAATAACATATTCAAATACATGGCTACTTGGGAATCATTGTAATTTTACAGATGAGGAAAATAAAAGCCAACTATTAAGCACACACAAAAATATAGATACACCAATCAGCCATAATATTATAGCAATTCATGTGGATGTTACTTTGACATGTACCGACTACTTAAGCATTGTTGCAGACCATGTACACCCTTTCAGGGAAATTCCCTGATGGCACTGGCCTCTTTAAGCAGGATAATGCGCCCTGCTACAAAGCAAAAATGGTTCAGGAATGGCTTGAAAAACACAGCGATGAGGTCAAGGTGTTGACTTGGCCTCCAAATCCCCCCTATCTCAATCCAATCGAGCATCTGTGGGATGTGCTGGACAAACAAGTCCTATTCATTAAGGCCTCACATCGCAACTTACAAGATGTAAAGGATCTGCTGTTAACATCTTGGTGCCTGATACCACAGCACACCTACAGAGGTCTATTGAAGTACATGCCTCGATGGGTCAAGACTGTTTTGGTGTCAAAAGGGGACCTACAAAATATTAGGCAAGTGGTCATAATGTTATGGCTGATCAGTGCAAATATAGAAATATTACATGCAAAAATAGGGACTCGGCCACCTAAGCTTTCATTCTTTTAAGCTTTTCTAGTTAAAAAGAATATTTCTGTGTCTTCTATTTATGACATGACCTTTGGCTTAACGTGCAAATTGTGCATTTCCCATGTAAAGTGTCCATGACAAGGGTTGTGAAGATCCATAGAACATCATTAGACTGCCTGTCACAGTCTACCACGTCCACCACGAACAATGCTGGTGCCTCACTCTATTCCACAGTCACATTGAAAACACATATAAAAGACACACACAGTGATTGACCCAAATAGTGATGTTATTGATGCATGCAGTATATATTCAGAGCAACCCATGCATAAAGAATGAGGAGCTTTTCAGTGCTTCAGAGTGTGTTTTACATCTCAGTCCTATACCAAACTGTTTGGTTGTTCCAATCCCTACCATGTCTAACATTCCTTTGGCTACCCCAATAACACACCGACCCCTAACCTTATTTAACCCTTATCTGCCCTATCCTTACTTTGCATCAGTTTCTCTTACTTAACCCTTATCATCTTATACCTCTAAGCCATCTTCCCCAGATGTATTTAACCCCTCTAACTCTGTTATTACTTCAACTTATCAATAATTCCCCCTGAGAGTGCATATTTATAGGACTCATGCATATGAGTCCCCATGGATAGGATTATATAGTCCTATTGGTTCAGTATGACTATAGTGTGGAAGTAACATTCTGGTCCTCTCTCAGTACATATCCTCTTGTGTGTAGGGTTGCCAGAGGGCTCTGACCAAAATAATGGACTCCCATTTGTGTCAAGCTCTAGGTTAGTATCTTTCAATTTTTTTTGTATACAAAAAACAAAAACTCACCCTAATTAATTTGGAAACAAATTTTTAAACATAATATACATGAGAGGTTTTGGTTATATGAATTGGCCATAGCATAATTCAGCTTACCCGCCATATCTAGTGGGCCCACAAAGTAGTTTATGCTGCTAACAAAACCCTTTTAATGTGTTGGAGGTGGTAAAAGTAAACGTCCTCCCAATTAACCCCTGGGCAGCATGCTACAACCATACAAGAAAAATATTGGTTTTGCTTAGCTAGTCACAGCCTCATTGGTAGGCTTCATTTTATACATTTATATTATTTGAGCCTGTGACTGGCTTAGCACATCAATATTTTTCTTTACCCTGCTTGCACATAGTTGAGGTTATTGGCTCCTCATTATCTGGTTGCAGCTTTCTGTCCAGGGGTTAATTGGGAGGAGGTTTAATTTCACCTTCCAACACATTAAACTGCTTTGTGCACCCACTAGATAGGAGGTGAGAGTAGGTTCTCACCCTACTGAGAGTGTGCCTTGATGTGGCAGGTAATCTTAATTATGCTTTGGACAATTCATATAACCAAAACCTCTCATTTATATTATGTTTATTTATTTGTTGCCATTTTTATTTTGGTTGAAGCGCAGAGAGTTTTTTTTTTTTTTTTGTTTACATTGTACGGTCAAGGTCACTGTATTCACAGCATGCTCACACCTGTTTGGTAGGCTTCAATTTTATACATTTATTTTATTTGAGCCTATAACTACCCTAGCACACTAACAATTTTCTTTTCCTCAATTTTTTTTTGGTTTAAATAGGGGAAAAAACAAATGTAATCTTTTTATTTCTGAAGGGAAATATAAAGATTTTTTGAATGATACTCAGACTCAGTAGCTTCACAATGGTTGGTTTTAGGCACAAGATATCTTTACACCTATCCTGGGAAGCATATGTCAACCATTAATTAGACTGGCTTTAATGTAGAAGCATGGAATGTGTCACAAATAAGAACCATCTAGTCTTATTTAATTTCATTAATCCCTGGAATTATTTTATATCTAGGATAACCTTTTGCTATTACCTTATCCTATTCATGTTGAAACTCATTCACTGTATTAACCGTTATCACTTCTGTTGGAAGGCTATTCCTTGCATCCACTACTCTCTCCGTAAACTAATACTTCTGATTGGCAGACATTAATCCATACTACTACCCTCTTACAGTAGGTACAAAGGGTAGAATTTTGGGGGAAATTCAAGAATTACGTGGTATATTTATATATGTACATTGAATAATCAGAGAAAATTGATTTTATCCCTTCAAGGAAATAAGTCAGTGCAATAAAAGAGTACCTTGGAGTAACAGGATGTAAGGTTTCCAGTGAAGTCATAATGTATTCTTTTCAGCTTCATAAATTATTATGAAATACATTTAAATATTTATTTTACATCAGGTCTGTTGTAATTCAAAACTAGAAATATTTCATCTAAAACCTGTAAGTCACGTTGATCCCAGACTAGTGTATGCATCGCTTTGAGTCTTATTATGTCATATGCAAATCATATAACACATTCTCAAAGGACAACTAAAGTTGTTTTTAGCCTTCCTTCATGGAATACATGTAATGCTATTGGCTTTCTATAAACCGAAATAGAGTCCCCATTCATACGAATAGGTCAATTGACCTATTCGTATGAATGGGGACTCTATTTCGGTTTATAGAAAGCCCATAGCATTACATACAATGCAATCGCCGAACCCCGAACTCCAACTCGAACATACAGTGAAATGTCTGTGTTCGGGTCCGGGGTCCAAAAACCGTAATGTTCGGTACGAACCCGAACAGTGAGGTTCGGGTTCACTCAACACTACTCAGGAGACCTAGCAACTTTATCAAAGTCTTCCTGTATTAACATCACTGTCACCCACATAGCAGGCTCAACCACTTGCTACACAAGCACATCACGCAGAATTTTCTTCCTGGATCCACTAGTCATATTATTAACTGGTAAAAATCCCCAAGACTGATTCATAATTCGCTTTCAGTGTGTCACATTATCATTTTATTTCATTGTGTTCTTTTTGTATTATTATTTATTTTAGATAATGTTGCACACAGTGATTTTTCTGTTTTTATTTAATTTCAATCTGACAAAAGAATTGGTTCTATTCTATAAACCCTGACCTGGCAAGAAATGGGGCCAAACTGGGCCTAATAGCTGAATTGCAGAGAAAGATGGAATTCAGCTATTCAATATGGAATACATCTTAGTGATTATCTCAAGTGTTCGAGTTGGGAGGTAAAAATAGAACCAGGGCCGTCTTTAACGCGGGGCAAACGGGGCAGCTGCCCTGGGCCCATTTACTCCTGGGGGGCCCCAAGGCAGCTGTCCCGTGGGCCCCCAGCCCTGCTGCCGCGTTCACAGCGCATTGCGCTTGTGAACGCTTTTTTCCGGCAAGCCGCATCCGATGGATGCGACGGCCGAAAAAAAACAAAAAAAAAACTGACGCCGGATGTTTCCCTCCTCCGTGCAAGAGGGAAGGCTGCACGGAGGAGACATCCGGCGGGGGACACGGAGCAGCTTCATGTAAGTACGGGGGGGGGGGGGGGGGGGGGCTGGCTGGCACAATATTCCTGGTATCTGACTGGCACTATATTACTGGGTATCTGATTGGCACTATATTACTGGGTATCTGATTGGCACTATATTACTGGGTATCTGACTGGCACAATATTACAGGCATCTGATTGGCACAATATTACTGGGCATCTGATTGGCACTATATTACTGGGCATCTGGCTGGTACAATATTACTGGGTATCTGACTGGCACAATATTACAGGCATCTGATTGGCACAATATTACTGGGCATCTGATTGGCACTATATTACTGGGCATCTGATTGGCACTATATTACTGGGTTTCTGATTGGCACTATATTACTGGGTTTCTGATTGGCACTATATTACTTGGCATCTGACTGGCACTATATTACTTGGCATCTGATTGGCACTATATTACTGGGTATCTGACTGGCACTATATTACTTGGCATCTGATTGGCACTATATTACTGGGTATCTGATTGGCACTATATTACTGGGTATCTGACTGGCACTATATTACTTGGCATCTGATTGGCACAATATTACTGGGCATCTGATTGGCACTATATTACTGGGTATCTGATTGGCACTATATTACTGGGCTCTGGCTGGCACAATATTACTGGGCTCTGGCTGGCACAATATTACTGGGCTCTGACTGGCACAATACTGGGCTCTGACTGGCACAATACTGGGCTCTGACTGGCACAATATTACAGGCATCTGACTGGCACAATACTGGGCTCTGGCTGGCACAATATTACAGGCATCTGACTGGCACAATATTCCTGGCCTCTGACTGCACACTATTACAGGCATCTGACTGGCATAATATTACAGGCATCTGACTGGCATTATATTACAGGCATCTGGCTGGCACTATATTACTGGGCATCTGGCTGGCACAATATTACTGGGCATCTGGCTGGCACAATATTACTGGGCATCTGGCTGGTACAATATTACTGGGCATCTGGCTGGCACAATATTACTGGCCTCTGACTGCACACTATTACAGGCATCTGACTGGCATAATATTACAGGCATCTGACTGGCATAATATTACAGGCATCTGACTGGCATAATATTACAGGCATCTGACTGGCACAATATTCCTGGTATCTGACTGGCACAATATTATTGGTATCTGACTGGCACAATATTATTGGTATCTGACTGGCACAATATTACTGGTATCTGACTGGCACATTATTACTGGGCTCTGACTGGCACAATATTGCAGGTATCTGACTGGCACATTATTACTGGGCTCTGACTGGCACAATATTGCAGGCATCTGACTGGCACAATATTACTAGGCTCTGACTGGCACAATATTACTGGGCTCTGACTGGCACATTATTACTGGCATCCGAAAGTTACAATATTACTGGCATCTGAATGGCACAACAATTATGGCATATGTGTGTGTGTTTGTGTGGGGGGGGGGGGGGGGGGTAACATTGCGATGGATGGCGGGATTGCATGCAGGGGAGGGGGCAGGGTCCAGGGGGCCCAAGCAAATGCTTGCCCAGGGTCCAATCACTATTAAAGACGGCCCTGAATAGAACCAAAAGTATATTCTCTTCAGTTGTTTGTATGATGAAGTTATTAGTAACATGTTTGAAACTCATGCTCTTGACATGACTCTCTAGCCTTACTACTGAAGCCTACCCTTTCATCCCTGACAATGCAGGTTAAGAAGATGATTTATTTTTATAATGAAGATTTGGAAATGGAGTTACACGATCAACTGAAAATAGAATGTGACTAGGGTATATGAAATTGTATTTCTGGTCTCGATACCACTGGTGAAAACTACACGAGCTCTCACTGGATCAATGGACTTGCTGCAGCTAACTTTTCCTTAGCTTCTCCAGTTCACATCTGCGAAACCTACAAAAAAGAAGATTTGTTGTGTTTTTCCATTAAACTACAAAGCATAACCAAAGATTCTAAACAACATGTCTGTCCCTTTGTTGAGCAACGTGGAGCAAAAAGGGACCAAGAAGGTACTTTATTGGTAATGTGGAAAGTAATGTTAAGGAGAAAGGTTGAGTCATTAGAGTAGTATTTCAGTCGCTTGATATTTAGGTATTGCTTTAAGTCACTGAACAACTGTTATGTTTACGTATCATTATCTGTGTGTGTGTCTCTGCGTTTGGATTGCCTTTTTTTCTTTAAAAAAAACACCGCCCATGGTATTGCCTCCACTGAATTAACTTTAGCCTGGCTGTAAAATGCCAGCTGGGCATCAAATGTGTTACATGTGTGGGAATTGTTTGTGAGAACAAACAGAATGTATGGATCAACAGAAAACTACAGACATGAATAACTTTCTTTTCAACTTATTTATGGTTCTATATGGACAGGATTTTCTTCCTGTTGATGACCCTATTAAACATGTATTCAGGTGTATTCCTGCAGACCACTATTTGACCCTTCCAGAGCTATGTAGTCTCCCTTGGCTTACATTGTATTTAAAGTAAGCACTTCTCAAATCGTACCTGCCTTCATATACATTTTTCACAAACACTACAAGGCATTGTTTGCCCTTAAAGGGGCTCTTGAATGATACTCTTGTGAGGCAGAATCTAATGTAAACCCACATGCTGAATTTGCAATCCCAAAAAGGGTACAGTCAGCGCTGGGGTGATGGGGCATGTAATGGATGTGCAATGTGGGTTATGGGGCATGTCCTGGGGTGATGGCAAATATAATATGTGTGCAATTTGGGTGATAGGGCATGGCCTGAGATGATGGGGCTTGTAATAGGTGTGCAATGTGGGTGATGGGGCATGCCCTGGGTGTGCAGCGTGGGTGATAGGGCACATGCTCTGGTGATGGGGCTTAGGGCAGCACAAAACCAAAATACACCACTGGGTACAGTGTTTATTCTTTTAAAGCAGCACTTATTGGTGTTGAAACCTTTCCATATACATATTTTAGTAAAACCTTTTTTTGTGGGCATTTGAATTCTCTCTAAATGACACCCATGATCTTCCATTGTGGACACTGTCATTATTTTAAGCCAGGACAGGACATATTATAAAATGGAGTCTTATGAGCAAAGACTAAGAATGTCATTTATTTTTCTAAACTATAAACATGGCACTATGTTCGCAATATATTTTTTAACAAGCCTAGGTTATGACTAGAAATAAAACAATTGCTTAGTATGTAGTGTTGAGCGAACCTGAACCGCACTGTTCGGGTTCGTACCGGACATTACGGTGTCCGTGCCACGAACCCTAACCCGGACATTTCACTGTATGTCCGTGTTGGAGTTCGAGGTTCGGCTATAAACCGAAAGTCTTTAAACCGAAAGTCATTCGGTTTATAGACTTTCGGTTTATAGAATAGCCAATAGCATTACATGTATTCTATAAGCCGAAAGTCTATAAATCGAAAGACATTTGGTTTATAGACTTTCGGTTTATAGAATACATGTAATGCTATCGCTATTCTATAAACCAAAATAGAGTCCACATTCATACGAATAGGTCAATTGACCTATTCGTATGAATGGGGACTCTATTTCGGTTTATAGAATAGTCAATAGCATTACATGTATTCTATAAACCGAATGTCGTTCGGTTTATAGACTTTCGGCTTATAGAATACATGTAATGCTATTGGCTATTCTATAAACCGAAATAGAGTCCCCATTCATAAGAATTTATTATGAATGGGGACTCTAGTTCGGTTTATAGATAGCCAATAGCATTACATGTATTCTATAAGACGAAAGTCTAGTTCGGTTTATAGACTTTCAGTTTATAGAAAGCCAATAGAATTACATGTATTCTATAAACCGAAAGTCTATAAAACGAAAGTCTATAAACCGAATGTCTTTCAGTTTATAGACTTTCGGTTTATGGAATACATGCAATGCTATTGCTATTCTATAAACCGAAATAGAGTCCCTATTCATAAGAATAGGTCAACTGACCTATTATTATGAATGGGGACTCTATTTCGGTTTATAGAATAGCAATAGCATTACATGTATTACATCTGAGAGTCAAATAGAACCGTCAAATACTGTGCTTACAGCGCACTTTGAAAAATTCTAATAGTTTTGTGTGGTAAATAGTACATTTGCGTCTTGCGGTGCACTTCATATCTGAGAGTCAAAGAGAACCTTCAAATACTGTGCTTACAGCGCACTTTGAAAAATTCAAATAGTTTTGGGTGGTAAATAGTACATTTGCGTCTTGCGGTGCACTTCATATCTGAGAGTCAAATAGAACCTTCAAATACTGTGCTTACAGCGCACTTTGAAAAATTCAAATAGTTTTGTGTGGTAAATAGTACATTTGCATCTTGCGATGCACTTCATATCTGAGAGTCAAATAGAACCGTCAAATATTGTGCTTACAGCGCACTTTGAAAAATTCTAATAGTTTTGGGTGCTAAATAGTACAGTATTTTTAATTTGTATGTATTTTATGTTTTTTTGAAGTTATTTCCCTATCCATATTTGCTTGCAGGGCACTTGTCCTACTCTTACCCACATTTTACTTCCTTTTGCAGCCCTCTAGCCCTTTCCAGGACTTTTTTTAGAGGCATTTTAGTGGCCAAAAGTCCGTGTCCCGATTGACTTCAATGGGGTTCTGGTTCTGGGTCAAGTTCGGGGTCAAGTTCAAGCATGGACCCGGACTTTTTTCAGAAGTTCGGTCGAAACTCTCGAACCCGAACATCCAGGTGTCCGCTCAACTCTATTAGTATGTTATCCTGTCTATTCAATTCACTGTACGCTTTAATCATTTCTTATATTGATGATTTTTAAACTACTGTGATTAAATTGTGATTTAATCAGATTTAATATTATTTAAAAAAAAATGATGTTTCTTTGACAAAACTATCCACATATTTGCTGTTACCTAAAATCCCCTGGCAATTAAAGGTTTACATAGCAGCATCTTCCTGTTACTTATTATCGGGAATATAATGAATCATGTTACTATAAACTGCATGGTTAATATATCAACGTGTGATTATGCAGGGTGGAGGAAATACTACTCCAATGAGCTATGTCAGCATCAAAAACTGCAGTGTAATGGTGAACAAGATTATTTTAGGTGTTGCATATTCTCCTTACTACAACAAAGATCTTTCCTGTCAGTCTTGTGGTTTTAATTGGTTATTTACCCTTTAAAGGACAACTGTTTGAAACAATTCACTTATGTTTAATTTAAAGATTGTACTAAATGTAAATGATTTATAAAGAAAATCTTTAATGAAAGACTACAAATAAAGTTCCTTATTGAGCCTTCTTTACTCCATTTAGTTAGCTCACGGGGCGGACATCTTGTTTTATAATCTTGAGTCAGATCTTCACTCACCTTCGTTCAGATGAAGCAAAATATGATCCATCTGACCAAAGATTCTAAACAAAATGTCTGCCTCCTGGTGGTGCTATATGGGGTACAAATGGCTCAATAAGGTACTTTATTTGTATTCTTTCATTAAAGCATTTCTATATAAAATGCCTACACTTGATGCAATCCTTTAATTAAACACATCTTAATATTTTGGTACAGTTCTCCTTTAAGGAACCTAGGACTTCCCATGCCATCATGTAGTTTATTTATTCATAAAGTATTTTACCAGGAAGGATACATTGACATTTCTCTCAATTTCAATTATGTCCTGGGGGACCTAACGACGGCATGGAATGTTCAGGGTTAAAATCTGTTGTGCACTATTCCTAGCACAACCAGTGGCATTTATACACTATTCCCGGGTGCCACTTTACCAAGGTAGTACCAGAAATGTGACCACTGATACAGCCAGTCATAGCAATCACTTTCATTTAGCTCATAGCTTTATCAATTAAGGGGCAGGGAGAGTATTGTTACACTGTGGGCAGCCTGCCCCTATTCCCTAAACAACCCCTCAATCCCTCCAGCACCCCAGAACTGTTTTGTAAATAAAAAATACTCCTTTTTCCCCTTAAGTTATGGCTAATATATATATATATATATATATTTATATATATAGATATATATATCTATATATACCGTATTTATGCGAATCTAATGCGCCATCGAATGTTGACACCTTGAAGGCAAAAAACGTTTTCGTCGGTGAGTGTAATGCGCCTTTGTACAAGAAATGTATTTTTTAAATAAAATCAGTTTATGCTACCAACTTACGATAGTTTTATTATAAATTACACTGCTATCAAACAATATTATGGCATTTCTATAAGTAAGAGAGGGTAGTAGACATTCTCAGTTTGTCTTTATTGCGTTGTGCTTTCCTTTTTGGGGGTTATAAACATTTTGGGGGTTAAATTCTAATTCTATTTTGGAGAATAAATTTAGAAAAAAAAGGTTTGCATTAGATTTGAGTAAATAGGGTATTTAGTAGGTTATCCCGTAGAGTACCAGTGACATGTTAGGACTGTCAGTGTGGTCCTCTAGGGACATTTTAGAGAGTCATCCATGCTAGGGTAAGGTAGCTCTGAGTAGACATGTGCTGTATGATGTAGACTACGTTTACTATGATGCCAAATTCACTGAAATGTACTCTAAATAGCAATATGTAAAAATTCTATGTTTCAAAGCTTTAACGATGCTGTAGCTTAAATTTGGCCATGTACCTGACACAGAAGCCTAGAAAACCAATGCCTGTGGGGATTCACAATGTGAACGGCATGTTGCTGAACATATATTGGGGTGTTGTTTGGCAGTAACACATAACAACCCCTGTAAATTCATGCCTGAATACAATGTGTGGGGAAAATACCCACAGAAAAACTGCTAAATCTGGCAAAGATTGGTGGTAAAATTACTGCATAAACAGTGTTGAACACCCTTGGTTGTCTACGTTTGAAAAACATGTATTTATCATGACAGATATCAATGTAACAATATCACTATCGGTAATTGTGGGGTAAAGAAATCATATATGAGTACAGGATCTGTAAAAGAAGAAAGAGGAATATTGCAGCTAAACACAAATTCCAATCATTGGCATTGGCTGACATTTTTCTTTATCCTAATAGATGTACTTTGATGCCTGAATCAAGGGAACCTTTGGCGCTATAAACATTTGCTGTTAAAGGGACTGTGTGTTGTGTTTATGACACCACCTTGTGGCTTGTTAGCAAAATGAATCACTTTTAAAGGGAAATGTGTAATTTGGATATTAAGCCATCATTTATGGCAAAAACAGGAGAGCTCACAGACGTATTCAGAACATTTTTTCCCCTTTATGCATAGGCCATTTTTATTCTCTGCAGTCACAGTATAGACAAATGTTTAGGTTATTTTTATAAGCCACTTAGTATCTGATAGCTGAGCTTGCAAATTAACAAACGCTTGATGTTAGTTCTAAATGCACACCTCCAAACATTTCAAATCTCTAAACAGGGACACATTTATTTTGTGGGAGTGGCTGAGGGTGTGGTTAGTAGTTGGACTTTATCTATTTATATAATTTGATAAGTCATTTAGAACATGAATTATGTGCTATATCTATCCAAATTAATTAAAAAAAATTGTTGTGAGCAGGGCTGTCATCAGAGATTTCAAGGCCCCTTACAGAAAAAAATATTCTGCCCCCCCCCTCCATATCTCACTCTCGGCACACCTACCCAGGGCCCATGCTGGCCCCATGTGCCCTACCCCCGCGGAGACGGGGATTTTAGAAAAATTGGGTTGAGGAGGGCCCATTGCTTAAGACTTTGGCCAGGGCCCAGTAGGGTCTTAAAGCGGCACTGCCCCTAACTTCCAAAAGTAATTTTATCCATGTCTTTGTATATCATGCCAATGATTTATATGCTCCTCAAGACATGCACCATCACCCACATTGCACATCCAGGACATGCCCCATTAATATGCCACGGATAGTTTCCCCATTAAAATGCTACTGTGTTCCCATTAATATGCCACAGCCAGTTTGTTCATTAACCCCTTCCCGTCCTTATGACTAGTTAACTCGTCATAAGAGCCGCGGGGATCGTTACCTTATGACGAGTTAACTCGTCATGGCTGTAAACGAGCGGTGTGCTCGTGGCTTCTCAGGTCCAGGACTTTGCCTCGCAACCGAGGCTTAGTTCCTGGACCCAATGAGCGAACGTGGGGTCAGCTGATCGCTGTGATTAGCGAATCACAGTGATCACTGATGCCCATGTGACAAGTCAATGTTTTGAAACATTGACTTTGTCACTGTGTCACCCTCAGTACCTCTCACTGCGATCGTGAGGTACTGAGAGTGACAGATAGAGATACATAGAGTTCCAGGAGGTTTGAAGTGGTAAAATAAATGATTTTTAAAAGTTAACCCCTTCATTTCCGTTTCTGATCACAGTGATCAACTGTGATCAGTGCTCTTTTACTTTTCTTTTTTCCATTTAAAATAAAAAATAAAAAAAAATCTCCCATTTTTTAATTTAAAAGCTAATTTTTATTAATATAACCCTGCCAGTGGCATTGCTGTGATCTAGTGATTTTTTTCCGTGCGTTTTCTAAATTTGCTCTGATCTTCTTATCTCCCCCCCCCTTTTTGTGGGAATATTGTATTTTATTTTATTAGTTAGTTAGGTGGGAAATTGGTTGGGATTTGTGGGTTAGTGTTAGGTTGGGTGTTTAAAAAAAGAAAAAAAGAAAAAAAATGTTTTTGTTATAGTTCAGTGTTAAAAATTCCCCTTATGTACAATGTGGAAGAGGCTTATGCCATTCTGGCATCCAGTTCAGAGACTGAAACGGCCTCTGATATGGAGCCAATAACTGATTCGGAAAGTGACAGTAGTATGGGATCTGCTGCCAGCCCGCAACCCCCACAAAGAATGCACACAGTCCCTGAAGAACTTTCATGGGTGCCACCTAATAGTCTGCAACCAGACATACCCACATTCACGGCATCGCCTGGCATTACAGAAAACTTAACCTGTACTGAACCACATCAATTTGTGCAGTTGCGGCTCACGGATCAACTATTTGAGCTGATCGTTGAGCAAACAAATATTTATACCCAACAGTACTTGGCAGCAAAACCTACCTCATATTAGGCTAGGCATCAGAGCTGGCACTCCACTGACTTGGTGGAGATAAAAAAGTTTTTTTCATTCTTGCTGGTTATGGGAATTATTAAAAAGCCAAGTATAAGTTCCTATTGGAGCAAACATCCATTATTGGCCACCCCGCTTTTCCCAGTTAATATGACCAGGCACAGATTTGAAATACTTCTCCGCTTCCTCCACTTCAATGACAATACTAAGTGTCTGCCAAAAGATGACTCCTCATATGACAGGCTCTATAAGCTAAGGTCCCTTCTAACAAACTTGTCCCAAACATTTTCTCACATATATGTGCCTGACCAAAGAATTTGTGTAGATGAATCACTTATGCGATTTAAAGGCAGATTGCTTTTCAAGCAATATATACCATCTAAGAGATCTAGATATGGTACCAAATTCTTTAAACTCTGTGAAAGTAACACAGGCTACACTTTTGCCTTTCACATTTACCAGGGGAAAGACTCCAATCTAGATCCACCAGGGTGCCCTGACTCTATTGGCACAAGCGGAAAGATAGTGTGGGATCTTATCCTCCCATTACTAAATAAGGGATACCACCTGTACGTGGACAATTACTACACCAGCATTGAGTTATTTAAACATTTGTACTGCTTGGAAACGCTTGCCTGTGGGACAATCAGAAAAAATAGAAAAGGATTTCCCCAGCAGCTGGTTTACCCAAAGCAAACACGTTGGACATCATCCTCTTTAAGACAGGATGAACTACTGGCCCATAGGTACACAGATAAAAAGGATGATCCACGATGAAAGCACAGTATCAGTGAGAATAAAGCCTTCAAACAAAACAATTAAAAAACCCCAATGTATCCTGGAGTACAACAGGCACATGGGGGGAGTGGACCTTGCAGACCAGCGCATTATACCATACCTAGTCCAACGAAAAACCCACTCCTGGTATAAAAAGGTGGCAATTTACTTGACTCAAATTGTTACGTACAATTCGTACATTTTGTATAACAAGGCAGGTACAGGGAGGAGACACAGCTTCTTAGAGTACCAAATAAAAGCATTTAGTCATGTTCTTTTGGAGCAGCCCCCTACACCTGCACACCTGCAAGCAGAAAATGTTGTCCGGCTGAGTGAGAGGCATTTCCCTAAAAAAAATCCCCCAACTGCCAATAAGCAAGTACCTCTAAAACGCTGCTACAAAAGAGGCATAAGGAAAGAGTCCATCTACCACTGCCCTTCCTGTCCTTCTCTGCCAGGCTTGTATGTAGAATGTTTTGGCCAATACCACACAAAACTGGAATACTGATAAACCATAAAAATATATCGTTTTGTAGAGACATGTTGTGATGTAACAAAACACTTCTGGGGGGGGGGGGGGGGGGGGGGTTGTCCTTAGCTGCACATAAACTGCTCAAGAAATCGTAAGCAACATAGCAGCATTCCCCCAAAAAATTATATTCCCAAGTTTGGAAATAATTTGTGTAAAAATGGCTGCGTCAAATGCCTGAAAGGACACCAAATAAAATAGCCTAGGTTTCTAGTTATCAAAAATATATGATAAAAAAATATATGTGATAAACACAATAAATATATATATATAACACCTTATAGGTGACAATGTGAAATAATATCCTGAGGAATCAGGAGGAAGCTTTGATCCCCCTCAAGGGGATGCACTCACAGGATGGCTGGATAATAGTTGCACTTCAAGGGTAAGGTGTCGTTTTGTAGGATCCTGCTGTGGCTAATCTGCTTAGATTTTAGCTCAGGAACAGAAACAACAGATATCCAATTAGTGTGTAACATATACAGACTTTTAATAAAAAGAAGTATCTGCTTACATGGAAGTTTTCTCTGTCAAACGTAGTGGGCGCCACACAGCTGCAGGAGAAATCTTGTCCAGTAAGTATCAAAAAATAAAAGATGTGGAATAAAAATATACACAATATATGTACATAAAGAACAGCAGGGTGAGTCCAATCCGCTACGCGTTTCACCCTTTGTGGGCTTCTACCAGGCGTCTGGACTCCCTGCTATGAAGTGGTGTTTTATATCCATGTCCTCCGTATCATTGGTTGGCAAATTACTTCCGCTTTCGTCATCCTCTCGCGTGATTTTGACATAGTAAATTTTCTTAGCGTGATTTGCTGTTATCTCGCGAGGTTTTGACTTAGTCCTTGCATTTTCATGTATTGGCTTGCATATATATACCCAGAGAAAAAACAAAGAAACAAGTGTTTTATCTTAAACAAAAGTGCTAGGTGCATCTATAAGCAGGAGTATGCCCATATTTGGAGCTCAAATGTACTTATATTTGTTAAAAAACAATAATGTAAACAGAAGTATAAAAACTGGGATAGCTCAAAAAAAAAAAAAAAAAAAAAAGTTCTTTATGATAAGAAAAAATATATTAGTATGAAATAATTAGTTAAAAAATATAAATATACTCTTATAAAAAATATATATCTATATAAAAAACAGAGATCCAATATTGCTTAATCCTGTTTATGCACCTTATGGGAAAAAGATACATTTGCATAAAATTTACATAAAATTTACATAAAATTGTGCAGGTCAAAATCTGCATTTAGACCTTGTGGCTTTAGAGTGGCTAAATTAAATACCCATTTCATTTCATGTTTTCCTATATTTTTAATGTTATCACCCCCTCGCCAATTTTTATTTACCTTTTCTATAGCGCAGAATTTAATCCCTTTTGGGTTCTTTTGGTGGCAGTCTAAAAAGTGTTTAGATAAACTGTGGGTTGTAAGGCCATTTTTTATATTTCTTAGATGTTCTTCTATTCTCTTTTTTAGTTGCCTAGTAGTTCTGCCTATATATTGGAGGCCACACGGGCATTCCATAAGGTAAATCACATTTGTAGTGGAGCATGTAATAAAACTTGTTATATTATATTTTTGACTATTTACTGTGGAACAGAATTCTGTAATTGGATATTTAGGGTGGGTGATAGACCTACAACCTGCACAATTAAAGCATCCATAAAATCCTGATTTCCTAGTTAGAAAGTGGTTTGGTGCCTCGTTAATTGTTTTCAATTTGCTCGTATAATTGGTAGTTAACTGTTGTTTGAGATTAGGAGCACTTCTAAATATAACTGAGGGAGTATCTGGTATGATATTATTTAAAATTTCATCCTTTTTTAGGATCCCCCAGTGTTTTTTTATGATCTTTTTTAAATATTTAGATTTATTATTATAATTGAAGACGATAGGGATGTTGTTCTGAAATTTGTTGTTTTCTTTTGTTTTGTATGTTAGAAGTTGGTTTCTGTCCATTTCTGAAATTTCTGTGATAGTATTATCTACTTCTATACTATTATACCCCTTTTCAATGAATTTTTCTCGTAATATGTCAGTCTGCTCTATATAAGTGTTTAAATCAGAGCAGTTTCTTCTTAATCGAGTGCATTGACTCTTTGGGATACCTTTTAGCCACGGTGGATAATGACAGCTTGTTTTGTCAATAAAATTATTTGCATCCACTTTCTTAAAGTGATTTTTGGTTTTTATTTCCCCATTTTCTATAAAAATTTCAAGATCCAGAAAAACAATGTGTTCTTTGCTGTATACCGTATTAAGTACTACATTTTCATTGTTTTTATTTATATATTCGAGAAAAGAGTTTAAATCTTCTTCACTGCCCTTCCATATAAATATTAAATCGTCTGTATATCTATAGTATAGAATGATATTAGATTCCCAGTTATGTTTGCCCCAGATATATGTATTTTCCCATTGGGACATAAATATATTAGCATAACTAGGGGCAAATTTTGAACCCATGGCTGTTCCAGTACACTGGAGATAAAAGGATTCGAGGAACCAAAAAAAATTATGGTTTAGGACAATGCTTATTCCTTCTACTACATAATTAATTTGAGCATCACTCAAACTGTTTTTTTCTTTTAAAATTTTTTTAATGGCTTCACATCCTAGTTTGTGATCTATAATTGTATATAATGATGTTACATCACTTGAAACTAGAATGTAATCATCGTTCCATGTGTAGGTTTGAAGTATTTTAAGAATGCTCATGGTATCTTTTAGATAAGATTTAGTCTCTTTCACATATGGTTGGAGTATGTAGTCTAGATACTCTGAGAGATTAGAGAACATAGACTCTATGCCGGACACTATTGGTCTTCCTGGGGGCTTTTCTAGGTCCTTATGTATTTTGGGCAGAAAATAAATGACGGGTATTTTTGGGTTAATAACATTGATATAATCGTATTCTTTTTTTGATATGAAGTTATTTTCTAAACATTTTCTTTTTTTCGTTATTTTCTTAAAAATTTATTAAACTCTTTTCTCGAATATATAAATAAAAACAATGAAAATGTAGTACTTAATACGGTATACAGCAAAGAACACATTGTTTTTCTGGATCTTGAAATTTTTATAGAAAATGGGGAAATAAAAACCAAAAATCACTTTAAGAAAGTGGATGCAAATAATTTTATTGACAAAACAAGCTGTCATTATCCACCGTGGCTAAAAGGTATCCCAAAGAGTCAATGCACTCGATTAAGAAGAAACTGCTCTGATTTAAACACTTATATAGAGCAGACTGACATATTACGAGAAAAATTCATTGAAAAGGGGTATAATAGTATAGAAGTAGATAATACTATCACAGAAATTTCAGAAATGGACAGAAACCAACTTCTAACATACAAAACAAAAGAAAACAACAAATTTAAGAACAACATCCCTATCGTCTTCAATTATAATAATAAATCTAAATATTTAAAAAAGATCATAAAAAAACACTGGGGGATCCTAAAAAAGGATGAAATTTTAAATAATATCATACCAGATACTCCCTCAGTTATATTTAGAAGTGCTCCTAATCTCAAACAACAGTTAACTACCAATTATACGAGCAAATTGAAAACAATTAACGAGGCACCAAACCACTTTCTAACTAGGAAATCAGGATTTTATGGATGCTTTAATTGTGCAGGTTGTAGGTCTATCACCCACCCTAAATATCCAATTACAGAATTCTGTTCCACAGTAAATAGTCAAAAATATAATATAACAAGTTTTATTACATGCTCCACTACAAATGTGATTTACCTTATGGAATGCCCGTGTGGCCTCCAATATATAGGCAGAACTACTAGGCAACTAAAAAAGAGAATAGAAGAACATCTAAGAAATATAAAAAATGGCCTTACAACCCACAGTTTATCTAAACACTTTTTAGACTGCCACCAAAAGAACCCAAAAGGGATTAAATTCTGCGCTATAGAAAAGGTAAATAAAAATTGGCGAGGGGGTGATAACATTAAAAATATAGGAAAACATGAAATGAAATGGGTATTTAATTTAGCCACTCTAAAGCCACAAGGTCTAAATGCAGATTTTGACCTGCACAATTTTATGTAAATTTTATGTAAATTTTATGCAAATGTATCTTTTTCCCATAAGGTGCATAAACAGGATTAAGCAATATTGGATCTCTGTTTTTTATATAGATATATATTTTTTATAAGAGTATATTTATATTTTTTAACTAATTATTTCATACTAATATATTTTTTCTTATCATAAAGAACTTTTTTTTTTTTTTTTTTTTTTGAGCTATCCCAGTTTTTATACTTCTGTTTACATTATTGTTTTTTAACAAATATAAGTACATTTGAGCTCCAAATATGGGCATACTCCTGCTTATAGATGCACCTAGCACTTTTGTTTAAGATAAAACACTTGTTTCTTTGTTTTTTCTCTGGGTATATATATGCAAGCCAATACATGAAAATGCAAGGACTAAGTCAAAACCTCGCGAGATAACAGCAAATCACGCTAAGAAAATTTACTATGTCAAAATCACGCGAGAGGATGACGAAAGCGGAAGTAATTTGCCAACCAATGATACGGAGGACATGGATATAAAACACCACTTCATAGCAGGGAGTCCAGACGCCTGGTAGAAGCCCACAAAGGGTGAAACGCGTAGCGGATTGGACTCACCCTGCTGTTCTTTATGTACATATATTGTGTATATTTTTATTCCACATCTTTTATTTTTTGATACTTACTGGACAAGATTTCTCCTGCAGCTGTGTGGCGCCCACTACGTTTGACAGAGAAAACTTCCATGTAAGCAGATACTTCTTTTTATTAAAAGTCTGTATATGTTACACACTAATTGGATATCTGTTGTTTCTGTTCCTGAGCTAAAATCTAAGCAGATTAGCCACAGCAGGATCCTACAAAACGACACCTTACCCTTGAAGTGCAACTATTATCCAGCCATCCTGTGAGTGCATCCCCTTGAGGGGGATCAAAGCTTCCTCCTGATTCCTCAGGATATTATTTCACATTGTCACCTATAAGGTGTTATATATATATATTTATTGTGTTTATCACATATATTTTTTTATCACAGTTTGCTCCAAGCGCACTTATTGTTCTTTATTTGTATATATTGTCTGTTTTTGTGTGGTTTAGGGATGTGCTGCTAGAGTTGTGATTGCAGCGCTGGGTTCACTTTTTTAATTTGTATCAAAAATATATGGTTTGATGAAGGTAAATTGAAGAGACTGGCTACAAAAATGCCCCAAATGGAACATGGGTGCAGGATGACCACATGTCAAAATTCTAAGTTGTAAATGCACTCCACTCAAATGGGGCCTTTTAGCCCCCAAACAACCCAACGAACATATGTATGGGTGGTATCCGTGTACCCGGGAGATGTTGCTGTACATGTAGTGTGGTGTTGTTTGGCAGTGACACATAAAAGCATCTGTGAAGTCATGCCTGAAGTACAATGTATGGGAAAAAAATTACTACCCAAAAGTTTGACAAAGGCTAGTGGTAGAATTAGTGCATGAGAAGTTTTAAAATACTACCATTTGAAATACCCTAGGATGTCAAAACTATATGGTTTTATGGGGGTAAAATACCGTATTTGCTCGATTATAAGATGACCCTGATTATAAGACGACCCCCCAAACATAGTATATTCCTTTAGGAAAAAAACTAAAAGCCTGATTATAAGACTACCCTATAGTAAAAAAAAGTTTAACTTGTATATATGTAAATTGGTTTTTAATATTTAATAAAAAAATTGATATTATACAAATGCATTTCTTGTTTTTATTTCCTTTTATGTGCCAATGCGGCCTCTCTCTCCCCCTCCCCTTGTCTGTCTATCTCCCCCTCCCCTTGTCTGTCTATTTCCCCCCTTCCTCCCTCCCCTTGTCTGTCTATTTTCCCCCTCCCACCCCTTGTCTGTCTATTTCCCCCCTCCCACCCCTTGTCTGTCTATTTCCCCCCTCCCTCCCTCCTTTTGTCTGTCTATTTTCCCCCTCCCTCCCTCCCCTTGTCTGTCTATTTCCCCCCTCCCTCCCTCCCTCCCTCCCTCCCTCCCCTTGTCTGTCTATTCCCCCCCCTCCCTCCCTCCCCTTGTCTGTCTATTTTCCCCCCCTCCTCTTCACCTTTATTCTTTCCCTGGGGGATAGTGGGGGAAACTGGGGGATGTCTGCATGCAGGTCAGATTATAAGACGACCTCGAATGTAAGACAAGGGGTATTTTTCAGAGCATTTACTCTGAAAAAAACCTTGTCTTATATTCGAGCAAATATGGTACATTGGCCAGCTTCAAAAATGTCCCAAATGGAACACAGGCGCAGGCTAACTGCATGTCAAAATTCTACGTTGGAAATGCGCTCCTCTCAAATGTGGCATTTTAGCCCCCAAACAACCCAACAAACGTATGCATGGGTGGTATCCCTGTACCCGGGAGATGTTGCTGAACACATAGTATGGTGTTGTTTGGCAGTGACACATAACGGCATCTGTGAATTCATGCCTGAAGTACAATGTACGTGAAAAAAATTACTACCCAAAAGTTTGACAAAGGCTAGTGGTAGAATTAGTGCATGAGAAGTGTTAAAATACTACCATTTGAAATACCCTAGGGTGTCTAGTTTTCAAAACTATATGGTTTTATGGGGGTAAAATACACTGTCCAGCAGGGGCGGGCTGGGCCGGGGGGGCAGGGTGGCAATTGCCCCCCAGGCCGCCCTAAGCTTTGGAAAACACGGCCGCTGGGCCAGTGTTTTAAAAAAAAAAAAAAAAAAACTCGCTTGCAGGCAGAGACTGAGGTGAGAAGGGATCGGAAGATCCCCTCTCACCTCCGCTCTGCCTGCAAAGCTGCACGGGGAGCCGAACAGGCAGCACAGAGAAACCTCCGTGCTGCTTGTTCGGCTCCCCGTGCAGTGTGCCGACACGGAAGTGCCGACAGTCACGTGATCGGCGCTCTGACGTCAGACGCGCGCCGATCACGTGACCTGTCGGCACAACCGCCGGGAGGCCGAACAGGCAGCATGGAGGGACCATGCTGCCTGCCACTAGCCACCAGGTAAGTCCTCCTGCCACTAGCCACCAGGGAAGTCCTGCCACTAGCCACCAGGGAAAAAGGTAAGGGGGGGGGGGGCAAAAAACACTGGCATATTATTGGGCAAATTGGCTGGGGAATATTACATGGCAAATAAGACTGGCATATTATTGGGCAAATTGGCTGGGGCATATTACATGGCAAATAAGACTGGCATATTATTGGGCAAATTGGCTGGGGAATATTACATGGCAAATAAGACTGGCATATTATTGGGCAAATTGGCTGGGGCATATTACATGGCAAATAAGACTGGCATATTATTGGGCAAATTGGCTGGGGCATATTACATGGCAAATAAGACTGGCATATTATTGGGCAAATTGGCTGGGGCATATTACATGGCAAATAAGACTGGCATATTATTGGGCAAATTGGCTGGGGCATATTACATGGCAAATAAGACTGGCATATTATTGGGCAAATTGGCTGGGGATTATTACATGGCAAATAAGACTGGCATATTATTGGGCAAATTGGCTGGGGAATATTACATGGCAAATAAGACTGGCATATTATTGGGCAAATTGGCTGGGGAATATTACATGGCAAATAAGACTGGCATATTATTGGGCAAATTGGCTGGGGCATATTACATGGCAAATAAGACTGGCATATTATTGGGCAAATTGGCTGGGGCATATTACATGGCAAATAAGACTGGCATATTATTGGGCAAATTGGCTGGGGAATATTAAATGGCAGAATAACACTGGCATATTATTGGACAAATCGTCTGGGGCATATTAAATGGCAGAATAAGACTGGCATATTATTGGGCAAAATGGCTGGGGCATATTACATGGCAAATAAGACTGGCATATTATTGGGCAAATTGGCTGGGGCATATTACATGGCAAATAAGACTGGCATATTATTGGGCAAATTGGCTGGGGCATATTACATGGCAAATAACACTGGCATATTATTGGGCAAATTGGCTGGGGATTATTACATGGCAAATAAGACTGGCATATTATTGGGCAAATTGGCTGGGGAATATTACATGGCAAATAAGACTGGCATATTATTGGGCAAATTGGCTGGGGCATATTACATGGCAAATAAGACTGGCATATTATTGGGCAAATTGGCTGGGGCATATTACATGGCAAATAAGACTGGCATATTATTGGGCAAATTGGCTGGGGCATATTACATGGCAAATAAGACTGGCATATTATTGGGCAAATTGGCTGGGGCATATTACATGGCAAATAAGACTGGCATATTATTGGGCAAATTGGCTGGGGCATATTACATGGCAAATAAGACTGGCATATTATTGGGCAAATTGGCTGGGGAATATTACATGGCAAATAAGACTGGCATATTATTGGGCAAATTGGCTGGGGAATATTAAATGGCAGAATAACACTGGCATATTATTGGACAAATCGTCTGGGGAATATTAAATGGCAGAATAAGACTGGCATATTATTGGGCAAAATGGCTGGGGAATATTAAATGGCAATTAACACTGGCATATTGGGCAAATTAGCAGGGGCATATTAAATTGCAGATAACCTTGGAATATTATTGGGCAAATTTACTGAGTCATATTAAATTGCAGAATAACATTGGCATATTATGGGACAAATTGTCTGGGGAATATTAATGGCAAATAATATTGGAAATGTGTATGTAATGGGGTGATGGAGGCATGTAAATGTGGTGATGGGGCATGTCCTGGTGTGCAACGTGGGTTATGGGTCATGTCGTAGGTGTGAAACGTGGGTGGGGGGTGGGTGCCCAAATTTTGGGATATTGAGTGTCTAAATCCTGCCATATTGAGGGGCATAATCCTGGCATATTGAGGGGGCATCATCTTGGCATATTGAGGGGAAAATCCTGGCATATTGGGTGTCTAAATCCTGGCATATTGAGGGGCATAATCCTGGCATATTGAGGGGCATAATCCTGGCATATTTAGGGGAAAATCCTGGCATATTGAGGGGGCATCATCTTGGCATATTGAGAAGAAAATCCTGGCATATTGAGGGGCATAATCCTGGCATATTGAGGGGCATAATCCTGGCATATTGAGGGGCATAATCCTGGCATACTGAGGGGCATAATCCTGGCATTTTGTAAGGGAAAATTCTAGCATATTAAATGGCAAATCCTGGCATATTGTGGGGGAAAATCCTGGCAATATTCGTTATAAAACAAGGAAAAGATGGCCGTGGATGGGGAGGCGATTCGATGGTGCAATGGGCCACTTGACTGGATTTGCCCCCCAGGCCTAAGGCTGCCAGCCCTCCCCTGCTGTCCAGCTTCAAATATGTCCCAAATTGGACAATGGCCCAGGTTGAGAGCATGTCAAAATTCCAAGTGGGAAATTCAAAATGTGCACCTCCCAAATGTGGTCTTTTAGCCCCCAAATAACATAACCTACCTATACATGGGTGGTATCCCTGTACTCAGGAGATGTTGCTGAACACATTGAGGTGTAGTTTGTCAGTGACGCCTAACAGAATCTGCGAATTCATGCCTGAAGTACTATGTATATGAAAAAACATTACTACCCATCAGTTCGACAAAGGCTGGTGGTAGAATTAGTGCATGGAAAGTGTTAAAATACCACCATTTGAAATACCCTAGGGTGTCTAGTTTTCAAAAATATATGGTTTTGTGAGGAAAAATATACTGGCCGCCTTCAAATATGTCCCAAATGGGACATAGGCCCAGGTTGAGAGCATGTCAAAATTCCAAGTGTGAAATTCAAAATGTGCACCTCCCAAATGTGGCCTTTTAGCCCCCAAATAACATTACCTACCTATACATGGGTGGTATCCCTGTACTCGGGAGATGTTGCTGAACACAAAATGGGGTTCTTTCTTGCAGCATCACACAGCAGACTGTCAATGTTAATGTGTAAATGATGAAAAAAACATGTTTTTTTAAATATTTTATTTCTTTTTATTTGTAATTGTAATACTAAATTACAGATTATATTTATGTATGTGGTATCCAAAGAAAGATCTAAATGTCCTTTTAAAAACAACATATAACTTGTATGGGTGTGTTAAATGGTAAAGGGGAAAATTACATTTAAACAACCACATATCAAAAATGTAAAAATCGCTCTGGTCACTGGCCTAGGAAAACCCTTGGTCCTTAAAGGGTTAATATACCGCTGTTTTACTATTAAAATGCCACTCTTTGCCCATTAATATGCCATTATTTGCTCATCAATATGCCCCATCCAGCTTCCCAGTACTTTCCTTGCTGCTGAGAGACAGCAGCACTCAATGCTGCCTCTCTTGTGCTCCCCGCGCACTGATCTGGTTTGAGCACTGGTATGTCACATGACCACTGGCACTCTGACGATGAGGCTGCATCACCCACCTGTTGCCTTTTCATATATTTATTATTACAGGTTATTTCTGGACTGATGGCAACTATGCACTTGTATATTCCCATAATTCCTGTTTAGTCTTGCTTATGTCATTTGCATTGAAGATGGTGTGCATGAACCATCACCCTCCCCTGTGTAAGGGTTTCTGTGTCTGTGTAAGAGTGTCTCTATGTGTTTAAGGGTGTCTATGTGCATATGCAAGGGTTTATGTGTCTGTGTAGTTCCCAATTAACCAGGCAGAGATGGGGAGAGAGGAAGGTATGGATCCTTTTTTATTGAAATAAACAGAGAATGCAATCACACTCAGCCAAACTGCGTAAATAGGCTGATCCTGAAGATACAGAGTTTTAACTTCCAGTTTTATACTTTGATGTAAGCATACATCAGACAAGCAGATACTGAGAATTGCTAACACATGCAAAAAATGTAACTTCAACTTTGTATTGTTTAATCTCCAAAACCTGCTCAATTCCCTTTCATATCAGTCTATTATTCATTTATAGCTCTGGTTTTCCCCTCAGCTTTGAGCTAAGGGGAAACCCACAGTTCTTACAAAAAGTACACTTGTTCTTCAACCTTTTGCACAAGTTCAGACTTATAAGTAATTAACTATTTCTATGATCATATATGTAGCAAGCATCGCTCTTTTGCAAAAGGGCTATACTGGTTCAGCACTTGCGTTACCTTAATTACTTATTTTGATTACACTTAATAAATCTATATAAGAAAAATATAATGTGAATATGATATTTCCCACAGCTGCTTCCAAACAGTTCCAGTTATTCTGAATATTATAGTAATTGTAGATAAATGCACAGTGAAACTGCAATTCCCATGGTGCTTAACTAGCTTAAATGGCCACCTGAGCAAGATGGGAACTTTAGTATGTAGCAGTTTGTATTCCAAGGGTTGGCCATCACAGATTTCTCATGCTAAGTTGTGATAGCTCAAATTTAGAATTCCAGTTGATCAATCTGCAGTTTCCTGGTTGCATAGCTACAAAAGAATATAATATAACATTATAGAAAAGCTAAACCCCAATATAGCGCTATCCGCTAAAACACAATTCCACATATAACATGGTAATTCG
Source organism: Pelodytes ibericus (assembly GCA_036172795.1). Taxonomy (NCBI): domain Eukaryota; kingdom Metazoa; phylum Chordata; class Amphibia; order Anura; family Pelodytidae; genus Pelodytes; species Pelodytes ibericus. Next base: position 50,924,704 of record CM069860.1, read on the forward strand.
ATGACTCCCATTCAGCCTCTGGGGCATAGACCTCACTATGTGGATCCCAAGCCCCGCATTATAACAACCAAACACAAAGAGTACACATTAGCATGCCTATTATGGAAGTGGAAGCCTTAGGTAGTGAGTAGGTAGATCCCTTACCCCTGGCGGAAATTACAAAACAGTAGTCGCAACTTTCAAACACCTTAAATTTATTGTATGTGGCTCTCATGTAAAGCATGTTTGCTCATACCTGGTCTATACCTGGTGTTTCAATGGGAGCTTATCTCTGACATAAAGTCTCTGGGAACCATTAACTAACATTATAGTATGGCGTCTGAGATGAACCTATATTTGACCCACCCACCTCCTCTACTCCCATCACAGGATGCTCTCTGCTCTTCCCCTCAGTACTACAGTACCCTACTCCCCCAGATTGACCGAACAGTCACTTCCTCCCCCATCATATAAAAACAGCAAGAGAAGGTTATATCTCCAAATTGGTATAGTGTGTAACTTTAATATTTCTACATAAAACAATAAAAAGCCTATATTTAACATGTATAGCTTGGAGGAAACAGGGTGGGACATGATAGAAACATTTAAATACATAGAGGAAATCAACACAGTAAAGAAAGAAAGTATATTTAAAAGAAGAAACACTACCACAACTAGAGGACATAGTCTTAAATTACAGGGGCAGAGATTTAAAAGTAATATCAGGAAGTATTACTCTACTGAGAGGCTAGTGGATGGATGGAATAGTCTTCTAGCGGAAGTGGTAGAGGTAAACACTTTAAGGATTTTAAGCATAGGCACAAGGCTATCCTAGATAAAAGAAAGGGAACTGGGGACTAATAAAAGTATTTAGAAAATTGTACTGACTAGATGGGCCGAATGGTTCTTATCTGCCGACATGTTTCTATTGATAAAACTGGATTCAAGTGCATCTGTTTAAAGGGACTCCATCACTGAAGCATTTTTATACTGATATACTGATACTTTATAGATTAAGCTAGCAAAATTGCATAAATTAAGATACTCAAATGTTTAACTGTGTCTGTGGTGTCTCCTGTCTGTGGCGTGATTATTAACTACTCAGCGGGAAATGTTTAATTTGCATATTCTGCTCTGTAAATGTTGTGTAAATTGTTGGTGCTATATCAATAAATGTCCATGTAATATCAAGACGCCAGGTAATGTCATATACATGCAATTCTGTTAACAAAAATCATAGATAACCTTTTATCCAGTGTCAGTACACGTACAGCCAATTAGAGTGGGAGCTCACCGCGCTTATGTGATCAGGTCTGTATGGAGTGGGGGTCTCTCTCTGCACAATCAGAGAAAAAAGTTGCCCAGGAAAGCAGGGCAGCTGCCAATCAGAGGATAAACTGACATATACTATTAAAATTGCATGCCAGTTTATCCTCATTCTAGGAGCACTACAATTTTCAGTTGTGCTTCTATTTTAGCAGTGTAGTGTCCCTTTAATAAACAGCATGCTTCTAGCTTTCGATGAAGAGTTCTTTAAAATAATTGTTGTCGTGGTTCATTTTCCTTATACTAGGTTCTTCTGGATCATTTGCATCAGTTTCACTGTTTCAGCACCAATCAATTCATCAATCTGCCAATGAGAGTTAAGTTGTATGGTTAATACTTATGGCTTTATGGCCATAAAGATTCGTAAAAACTGCAATTTGACAAAAGTGCTAGAATAGTACAATAATGAATGTATATAGTGCCAACAATTTATAAAGTGCTTTTAAAGGGCAGACATGGTCCAGAAGCAACCTTTCAATGTATTCCCAGCAACTTCTAACAATATGTGGTCTAGTGAATGTTTAAAATGCAATAAATGGTGGTGAATGAACAAACAAAAAATAAATAATAAATATGGTTTGACATTCTAGAAGGAGAAGCTTGCTTCTAACATGGGTTAATGGCACTTAGAGAATAGAGCTGGCTGGGATTGGACATAGGACTCTGTGGTCAGTAAAAAGTTAGGTTTTTGGTAAGCGTTATATGTACCTTCCTACTCTTTCTGAACAATATGAATGTGGGCATAGACTTGATTCCCCATGCTGCGGAAACCTTCTGCAAGAAAGAATATTCCATAAGCAACAGAACACAGGAGATACACAATAGAACAATAAAAGTTTCCATGGCTAGTTCTGCTCTATGTCTTATCAGACAACAAAACATTACTGCTAACTGTTTAGCCTAGAAGCATACTCACATGTAGAGACCCTGGCCGGCCTTAGGGGTGTGCGACCTGTGCGAGCACACAGGACGCAACACCCCAGGGGGCGCCCGCCCGCAGAAAAAAAACATTTAAAAAAAAAGTTTGCCAGTAGAGGCACTGGAGGGGGGTGGAGCTCACCGGATGAGAGTTGTAGCTCCGCCTCCACCCTGTGAAGCAGAGCAGCGTATGCTTCACGGGGAGCTGCAGGCAGCAAGAGAAAGTGCTGCTCGTGCTCCCCATGCCTGCACTAAGCATGGGGAGCCTGAGCAGAACTTTCTCTTGCTGCCCGTGGCTCCCCGTGAAGCAGACAATGCTCTGTTTCACAGGGTGGGGGCTGAGCTACACCTCTCAGCCGGTGAGCTCCGTCCCCTCCCCTGATCCACTTTTGCAGGAAGGGGAGAGGGGGGGAGAGAGACAGAACAGGGGGAAGGGGGGAGAGAGACAGAACAGGGGGAAGGGGGGGTGAGAGACAGAACAGGAGGGGGGAGACATAACATGAGGGAGAAGGGAGAGAGAGACAGAATGGAGGGGGGGAGAGAGACAGAATGGAGGGGGGGAGAGAGAGAGCAGAGGGGGGAGAGAGAAGGGGGAGAGAGAACAGAGGGCAGGAGAGAGAGAGAACAGGGGAGGGAGAGAGAGAACAGAGGGGGGAGAGAAAACAGAGGGAGGGGGAAAAAGAGAGAACAGAGGAAGGGGAGGGGGTGAGAGACAAAACAGAGGAAGGGAGGGGTGAGAGAGAGAGAGAACAGAGAGAGGGAGAGAGAGAACAGAGAGAGATAGAAGAGAGTGGGAGAACAGAGAGAGGGAGAGAGAGAGAAGAGAGAGAACAGAGAGAGGGAGAGAGAGGGAGAATTGGGAAGGAGGGGGAGAAAGAACAGGTATGGGGGAGTTGGAGAGAGACAGACATGGTAAGGAAGAGAAAAGGGACAAACATGGGAAGGGAGAGAGACACATACATAGGGGGGAGGAAAGAGACAGGGGGGGAGGAAAGAGACAGGGGAGTGCCACGAGGGTGGCACGCACAGGGCGCCGGAACACTTAAGGCCGGCCCTGACAGAAACTCAAGCTTTGGAAATAGTTGTAAGTGAACACCATTATATATATATATACACTACCATTTTGATTTGTTTAGGATTTCTTCTATACATTTTTTTTTTTTGCCCTGTTACTCAGTCCCAATGTTAAATGCTAGTTTTCACATAAAACTTTAGTTTAGCATAAGTTAATAGATCTATTGGTAACATACGTAAAACATGCTGTCACATCTGTCAATTTTTCACAGTTTAGTGGGGAACCCCTATTTAGTGAGTAGACAACATGTGTATTTTATAATAGTCTGAATAAACTGTACATGTGAATAATATAAGTTGTGCTTAGTAAAGGCCACTGAAAAAAAGGTAGCGTTTTCCCCAAATTCCCACTTTTTCCAAAACGGGAACTTCCACCTTCCTCAGATTTAATCAGACAAACATGCAGCGAATTAGGCAAACTTGTTACTTACAGGTGCTTCATCCACATCTACTTTATAAAACTTAGCATCTGTATATTCCTCGCTCATTTTCTGAAAATACAAAAAATAAATAGCACCTCATGGACCATTACATAAATTTCCCAACTTTGTTAAATTTGTACTCAGCAAGGAGCAGGATCAGAACTATGGAAGTTTAGACCGATGACCTGTGGGAAGTTTAATCCATAGCTGAATGTTAAGCCATCACAGCCTACAACAGCTAGAGTAGTCATTGTTGTCACTGTTGGTAATTGCAGTTTCTACATCAATATTCCTCCCTCTCCCTTTTCTACCTGGCCTCTTGCTACCTAGTTGTTGGAGCAAAGACCGTGGCAGGGCTTTAGCATTCTGAAAGTGACAGTGTGTGGCGGTTGTGATGCTATATCTATTGCACATGGTCATTGGGCGCCATTCAGAAACAACTCTAGTTGCTGTTAACATAGATGCATTCTTCCATAGTCTTAGCCTATCTGGCTTCCACAGGCCCCTTGCTACAAAAAGACACTGCGCTGGTGGTAGTTCCACTAAGGGGAGGGCTGGAAAGGAGGGCAATTGCCATTGGACTTCGTTCTTTCTCTCAATGGGCGGAGGCTGCAACACATTTCATGTTTAAGTGCCCCTATTGGTAACACTTTCAATCTTTCTAGTTAATGCCTTGTCTCCCTGGGCCAATCAAATCCCTCTTTGGAATGGAGGGAGGCAATTGTGCGAGGCATCCGGGGATATGCTGGGCTCAAGGCTGGGCACCTTGGGGGAGGGGGGGGGGGGAGGACCTGTAGCACCCTGTTTTGATTCACCGGTAAAATTCCCAACACAAACCAACTTCCACTCTACACTGACTCTTGTCTAGTGACTTGGTGGAATAAGCTGTGATCACTGTTGCTGGCTGGCGGAGAACCTGACTGTTGCCCTGGAGGTGAAGTAAGCAAAGGTTGGCAGAGCTACTCAGTCTTAGTATGGGGGTCTATCACAGGAGCATGCCCACAAGCAGACACTGGAGGGCAAAAAGGTTTTTCTTCCTTCCAATGCTTATCTCCACATTTTTGGATCTGTACCGCCATCCATCTTGGTTGGTAAAGGCAATAACAGATCTTACAGCAAGCTAACAGCACCACCACATATGATCACTGTCTTTTATCACTGTATATGCCCATATTTGGGACGTATGTACCTATGTTATATAAGGTAGATGCAAAAACTGGAATCTCAAAAACACAAGACTTACTTTAAATTCAGGTGCAATCATTTTGCAGGCTCCACACCACTCGACAGAAAAGGCAATGATGACAAGACAGTGTTCATCAATTGCTTTAGTGAACTCATCCTATTGGAGAAGGGTAAATATTTTACAAAAATGAAAAAGAAAAACAAAATTACACAATGCTAATCTGTTAGACACTTTTATACTAACCTGTAACTACAGTCTTGAAAGGCACTATGGTGCATAGGTGCATGACCCTTTACAGAAAGACTCCTGCCCCCTCAAAAAATCCATACAAAACCAAACACACATACCCTACATAAGAACACATGGTCACCTCCTTTCCCTCACAATTACAGAGACATGATCCAGCCATGGTTTTCTCACTGACAGCAGAATGTGCATCATGTACTTACACATGCTATGAGCTTCCTACAGACTGCCACAATGAGCAGCTCTAGTCTGTGCCACTGCTGACACATCATTTGGGGTCAAAGCTGCTCACAACTGTGCATGTGCACAGTGCTGTGCATGAGCAGTAAGAATTCTCTGATATCTGGGACACCGGGGAATGCGAACAGGACTGCAGGATTGTCCCACTGAGCTCCCAAATTGGGACTGTCCCGCGCAAAGTGGGACTATAGAGGGGTATGAAAAAAGGTAATATATAAGATTTCAAAGTACAATTAAGGCATTACTGGGGCAGGCAAACTCTCCTAGCAGCCAGGTGACTATCCTACCCAGCACAGTTGGGAACCAAGATGCTAGGAAGGCTAGACAGGTAGTGGTGGTAAGGGATTCTATTATTAGGAAGGCAGATTGAGTAATCTGTCGCCGGGACTCCAAATGACGAACTGTATGTTATCTCCCGGGTACTTGGGTTCAGCATGTTGCGGACTGGGTAGGCAGATTGTTGGGAGGGGCTGGGCATGATCCAGCTGTCTTAGTACACATTGGTACTAAGGACAAAGTTAATGGTAGGTGAGGGGTCCTTAAAAATGATTTTAGGGAACTAGGAAATAAGCTAAAGGAAAGGACCTCCTTTACCAGTACCACATCAGGGAGACAGCGGGAGCTTAGGGAGATTAATGTGTGGTTGCAAAGGTGGTGCAAGCAAGAGGAAGTTGGGTTCTTGGAGTACTGGGCAGACTTTGCAGTCTTCGGCTACAGACTCTATGGACGGGATGGGCTGCACCTAAATGATGAGGGGGTTGCAGTATTAGGGGAGAGGATGGCTAGAGGGTTAGATGAGCTTTTAAACTAAGCTCGGGGGGGGGGGGGGGTCAAGATCAAAATGAAGCAATGGTAGCATCAGTAGATTGGAAGGTGGGTCTAGCTATGGGAAAGGTGGGGATAACATAGATCATAGGAAGATACATACAATTAAACCTGTGGGCTAAACAGAAAATGGGTAGTAATCGTAAATGTATTTTAGCAAATGCAAGAAGCTTGACAAACAAAATGGGTGAGCTGGAGATACTGGTAAGTGCTGAACAGTGTGATTTAATCGGAATCACATAAACGTGGTGGGATGAGACCCATGACTAGTCAGTTAATTTACATGGCTAATTTACATTGTCTATATGTGTATCCTAAATTAAAGCCCAGTATTAAAGAAGGTGTGCATGACCATTCAAACATATATTGAATGAAAATATCCGAAATAGTAGTCATGAGTGAGAGGGTCAGATATCTCCCATAGTCAAAGAGCAAGGAACTAATAGGAAGACCAAATTACAGACACTCTATGACAAAGAATTCTATGACAAAACATGTTGACCAAGATTTAGCTTGATCCCTCAGGTCTTGTCTGCTCTCTTCCGAGTTTAGAATATACTCATTTAACCTCCATTGTGATTGTGTACCATATTGGGGGTGATCTATAATATTTACAAAGATCGGAGCATGGTCCATACACAAGTTTACAGGCACAAATATTGATTAAAAAATACACATACACATTTATATATATATAAACAAAACAGAAACACAATCATTGTTCTACCTATTTGAAGGAAAGAATATATCCCCACCACCGATAGGGAACAAAACCTTTGGCTATTTGCATGTAAAATGCCTCAAGAATGAGCTGTTAAAAGAAAACCCTGAAAAAAAACAGTGGTTAGTAGCAGTACAATGGCTATATAAAAAAAAAAGAGAATAAAAATAAATATATTGTTAAATAAACAGAAAAAGATTCTCCCTTTTCCCTCCTTTACTGTCTTTTCTAATTCAAAATAAATACTACACATTTCACACATTATGGTCTTTATAAGTGAGAAACATACACAAGAGAAGTGTAATCATTCTATGCTAAAATCCACTATCCAATAAAGGGAAAATCATATTTATAATGTGCTAACATACACCCATTCTACTATGAATTACAAAGGGTCTGTTCTGTGTTAAAGAAAAAATGTGCTACATTCCAAAAAGAAAAAGAAGAAGAAAAAATACAGAATTAACACAATATGTCTCTTTTTTACATGATCCAAAATAATAATTATCATCCAAATATCAATAGAGATAGGAATAAAAATAGCAATATGGGGGTGTATGAAATACCATTAAATCTCAAAAGCTGTGAAAAAAATCAATTTGTATTTTTAAATACAATATTAGTTTAATTTAGAAAACCACATGGATAGCCAATGAATAGTGTTTCTACTATGTTTGGTGAAACTGTGTTTGTTTATATACCGTAGTTATAACTGGCGAGCTAGTGCATTTTTAGCTAGAACATGTTGCATTTATTATTGTGTTTTAAACATTGTTATCTCTGACAGTATTTGGGTGTAAATTGTCGATTTGAGTATTGGATTGTTAGGATATTCCTCTTCCAAAATACTATGTGCGGCTGTAATTCGCTACTCAGCTCAGGGCCGTCTTTAATAGTGATTGGACCCTGGGCAAGCATTTGCTTGGGCCCCCTGGACCTTGCCCCCTCCCCTGCATGCAATCCCGCCATCCATCGCAATGTTACCCCCCCCCCCCACACACACACATATGCCATAATTGTTGTGCCATTCAGATGCCAGTAATATTGTGCCTTTCAGATGCCAGTAATATTGTGCCATTCAGAGCGCAGTATTATTGTGCCAGTCAGAGCCCAGTAATATTGTGCCATTCAGAGCCCAGTAATATTGTACCATTCAGATGCCTGTAATATTGTGCCAGTCAGAGCCCAGGAATATTGTGCCAGTCAGAGCCCAGGAATATTGTGCCAGTCAGATGCCAGTAATATTGTGCCAGTCAGATACCAGGAATATTGTGAAATTCAGACCCCAGTAATATTGTGCCAGTCAGATGCCTGCAATATTGTGCCATTCAGAGCCCAGTAATAATGTGCCAGTCAGATGCCTGCAATATTGTGCCAGTCAGAGCCCAGTAATATTGGGCCAGTCAGAGCCCAGTAATATTGGGCCAGTCAGATGCCTGTAATATTGTGCCAGTCAGATGCCTGTAATATTATGCCAGTCAGATGCCTGCAATATTATGCCAGTCAGATGCCTGTAATATTGTGCCAGTCAGATGCCTGTAATATTGTGCCAGTCAGATGCCTGTAATATTATGCCAGTCAGATGCCTGTAATATTGTGCCAGTCAGATGCCTGTAATATTGTGCCAGTCAGATGCCTGTAATATTATGTCAGATGCCTGTAATATTATGCCAGTCAGATGCCTGTAATATTGTGCCAGTCAGATGCCTGTAATATTATGCCAGTCAGATGCCTGTAATATTATGCCAGTCAGATGCCTGTAATATTATGCCAGTGTAAAAGCCCCCCCTTCCCTAGTACTTACATGAACCTGCTCCGTGTCCCCCGCCAGATGTCTCCTCCATGCAGTCTTCCCTCTTGCACAGAGGAGGGAAACAGTCACCGGATGTGATGATACGTCACATCTGGCGTGAGTTTTTGTTTTTTCCGGTCGTCGCATCCATCGGATGCGCTGTGAACGTGGCAAGCAGGGGCTGGGGGCCCACGGGACAGCTGCCTTGGGGCCCCCCAGGAGTAACTGGGCCCAGGGCAGCTGCCCCGTTTGCCCGCGTTAAAGACGGCCCTGACTCAGCTGCCTATAATAGTAATTTCTTTAAGTGGATGTTCTTTTCACACACATGAAATATAGAGAACAAAACACTTTTCTTGAGGAACTTGCATCCCACTCTGATGATAAAGCTGAAAGTTATAGACACACATGGTTCTATTGGATAGAATTTGTATCAAACCCCCAGACATGGTTCTTACTCTCTGGAGTGGCAAATACACAATCCACCAGCCCCCAAGAGTTGATGTGACTCTACCTGATTCTTTTCAGCTGCTCCGAATTTGCACAGCTTATTCATGCTGGAATTTCTAGGTCAACTCGACTATTTTCAGCTATCTATGTAGTTTCTTTCCCAAGTTATGAATTAATTCACTTTCAGGTCAAATGTAGGGACATCACTGGTATTGTACAACAATGACACATAACAGCTCTTGCAAGATTTCTTCACAGAGCAAAGATTTCTTCATAGCACATGCAATATTTTTAAGCTAATTGGGTAAAAGTTCCTAAAGGTTCAGTGTACACCGAGGTCGTAGTGAATTTCAAGCTACACAATTTGTGACCCAAAATAACCTCACAAATCGGCCATCATGGATGACTACACTCAGAATGTTTTTGAATCCATAGTATGCATAGCATATTGCTATCATGAACTGACAAGTTGGAAGAGATCACAAGCAAGTGAAGAGGACAAAACTCAACAACCTGTTCAATAAAACTGCTCAGGAGATAGAGGTGCAACTTACTAAACTATGATGGTGAGCTGCTACAATTGGGAGCAACGAGACTGCTGAAGAGACAAATTACAGATGAATGAGCTTCACACTTTCATACAAGCATCAATTTTTTCTTTAGAGTTTTAATATTAGGGTATATATGTAATCAGGCATCTTGTCATGCAGTCTGCATTTATAAACATTTGTGAAAAAATGGGTTGTTCTGAAGAGCTCAGTGAATACAAGTGTGGATTCTGTAAAGACTCCATTACTTTCACACAAAGGAAGAAATCCTCAGAGAAAGTAGGATGCAAAGCTCTCTAGCGGCACCATTTTAAAACATTCAGTTATTTGCTGATATCTCACCAGCTACACTGTTATTGAGAAAAGAGTTCTACCTCATTAGCTAATTGTCTACCGGGATGGTTCGTCTACCATCATTCCATCCCCCGAGGAAGGCAGCAGAATTCAAACATCTTATAACATCTCTCTAATGAGATACCAAACCAGCCACAGTCCCCAAACCCAAGAAAATTAAAGGACTGGTTTAAAATTCCTCCCTCATTGGCAGCCTCCCGTCATAAACTATCTTCATCTACTGCGGGACAATCCATGGGCTGAAAGCTGTAATCATATTATCGTACAAAAGCTCTACAATCTTACATAAACTCTGAAGATCAAAAGATGCGTAAACTAATTGCCTTATATTATGATAAAGGTTTAACATTTTAGTAATAGCCTATTAAGTAGATTTTGACTTAATATGTTAGCACTGGCAAAGTTCTCTCAAACTAACCACATATAACATGTATAATGTACCCTTTTCTATGTTCCTGCAAGATGTCTGCACTCTGGGTCCCTTCTCCATTACATACCCTAAATCTTTTTCATGCTTATCCAGCCTTTACTCTACATAAACTTTATAGCCACACTGGAACTGTAATCAGATGGTTCTCCCTATTGTGTCCATTTATTTAAGGTAACATTTTACAGTCTATACTACTCTGTATGGAAACAATGTAATTCGCAAGAAGGGTTTATGGCTTGTACTCATTGTGAAAGTGTATGTATAACAAAACATGTTTTGAGTCACACAGGATATGATCACCTTCCATGAACCACAGTGTTATTGATACAGGAGAGAATTTACCTAATCTATATGTTTGAATGTTAACCCAAATTGCATGCTTATTTACCCATACAAAAAGCTACCATCTGAATCATATGTACAGATTACATTCTAACTATTGTCCAATAGATGCCGCTATAACATCATGGTAGGTCTGTCAGCACTCGCAAACCATTCTAACCACATCTGTTAAATAGAAAATTACTTTAAAAAAAACCCACAGACATTATTTTGTAGAAAATAGTAATCTTACAAATGGTACCACATTACCAATTAACCCTGTCATCTGAGAACCTTAAACATAATTTCAAAAAAGGATTTCAAAAATAATATACCACTCACACATCAAATACATGATATCCATTGTGCAGGAGGAAAAAACCAAACATGCAAGAATGGTCTTAACTTGTATATAATTACCAAAATCACTTTTACATATTAAATTGTTTGAATCAAAATCTGTTGTAATACAACGTTTGACTGGAGTGTGTCCCAGCAGAGAAGCCTCTCATTAGTTTAGCTATAAAATGTATATCTAAATGTAAAGCTGCTGATTCTCTTTGAATCCTGTTATTATAATTCTATTTAAGTGAAATGTTACCATATGTTAATTTATCTGGCAATCAGATCATCTGGAAACACCAATTGTCTCCCTACAACTAACCTTATACTAACCTATACATGTAATGAATAGAGTAGAGCAGAAGGTTCGGAAGGTTCGGACGAACTTCGAAAAAATATCCGGGTCCGTGCTCGAACTTGACCCCGAACTTGACCACGAACCCGAACCCCATTGAAGTCAATGGGGACACGAACTTTTGGCCACTAAAATGCCTCTAAAAATGTCCTGGAAAGGGCTAGAGGGCTGCAAAATGAAGTAAAATGTGGGTAAGAGTAGGACAAGTGCCATGCAAGGAAATGTGGATAGGGAAATAACTTAAAATAACATAAAATACATACAAATTACTAATACAGCTGAGCCATAAAATAGCACTAGATGGAATCTTTGATTTTAGCTTTGGAAGAGCATAAATCTAAATCTAAAGCATGGCTGCCAGGAGGATCAACAGAATTATCCATTTGAGAGAGGGTTGGAGTGCAGGGTATTCTCTTTCAGTTTGTACTAAGTGACCCATAGGTTGAAGAGGCATCGACCGTGGCAGTGTAGGTGGAAGCGGCGCTGGAGGAGGAGGAGGAGGTAGCCAGAATTTTTCAAAGTGCGCTGTAAGCACAGTATTGGACTGTTCTATTTGACTCTCAGATATAAAGTGCACCGCAAGACGCAAATGTACTATTTCGCACTCAAAACAATTAGAATTTTTCAAAGTGCGCAGTAAGCACAGTATTTGACGGTTCTATTTGACTCTCAGATATGAAGTGCAGGAATGCATGTAATGCTATTGGTATTCTATAAACCGACTCTATTTCGTTTTTTAGAAAGCAAATAGCACGGATGGACGAATGGACGAACGTTCATTCGTTCATAGCATTACATGCATTCCATAAACCGAAAGTCTTTAAACTGAAAGAGAGTCGGTTTATAGACTTTCGGTTTATGTCATACATGTAATGCTATTGCCATTCTATAAACCGAAATAGAGTCCCCATTCATACGAATAGGTCAATTGACCTATTTGTATGAATGGGGACTCTATTTCAGTTTATATAAAGCCAATAGCATTACATGTATTACATAAACCGAAAGTCTACAAACCGAAAGACATTCGGTTTATAGACTTTCAGTTTATGGAATACATGTAATGCTATTGTCTTTCTATAAACCGAATCTCTTTCGGTTAATAGACTTTAGGTTTATGTAATACATGTAATGTTATTGCTATTCTATAAACCGAAATAGAGTCGCCATTCATACGAATAGGTGAATTGACCTATTCGTATGAATGGGGACTCTATTTCGGTTTATAGAAAGCCAATAGCATGACATGTATTCCATAAACCGAAAGTCTATAAACCGAAAGAGATTCGGATAATAGACTTTCGTTTTATGGAATACATGTAATGCTATTGGCTTTCTGTAAACCGAATCTCTTTCGGTTTATAGACTTTCGGTTTATAGAATACCAATAGCATTACATGTATTCCATAAATCGAAAGTCTATAAACCGAAAGAGATGCGGTTTATAGACTTTCGGTTTATAGAAAGCCCATAGCATTACATGCATTCTATAAAACGAAAGTCTATAAACTGAAAGAGATTCGGTTTATAGACTTTCGGTTTATAGAAAGCCCATAGCATTACATACAATGTATATGTATGTAATGCTATGTGCTTTCTGATTGGCTGCCCTGCAGCCTTTCAAAATGCGCCATTAAATCGCCAAACCCAGAACACCAACCCGAACATACAGTGAAATGTCCGTGTTCGAGTCCGGGGTCCAAAAACCGTAATGTTCGGTACAAACCCGAACAGTGCGGTTCGGGTTCGCTCAACACTAGTAATGAAAAATATTTTATATTCTAACAAAATATTCAATCTTATATTTATAACAAAATCACAATTAGCATCCACAAACCTCTGCTTTAAGACTTTAGTCTACTGTGGAGTTAACACTCCATTCTCCAGCCCTCTCCAACAGAAGGTCGGAGGTCTAATCTAACAGTAATACCCATGCCCATTACTATCTACCTGTCTGAGCCCAAAGTTTATAAAAACATCACCCTCTACTCATCTGGGTATGAGCTCAGTGCCACAGTTCAGATTTCTTGTCGATTTGTTATCATGCCATCGAAGACAATCTTTTGCCCTTGATTTCTTAACTTTGTCTCTTAATTCTCGTCTACCTTATCTTGACCTCAGCCCTACCTATCTGGCCAACAATCATTCCACAACAAATTCCATAACTCTACCTTTCTCACAGCCGAATCCTATATTTTATGGATTATAAAAAAAATAATGGATTTTGTTATTACCTTGAGATTTTTGTCGAATCAGTTATCGTTAATGCATTGTTTTTGTATGTCTTACCACCCGGAAGTGCATAGGAATACGCTTGGAGTTTGGTGAGAAACTACAAACGTATTACTAAACTCTTCCAGTTTGTAAGACATAGAAAAACAATTCATGGCCCATAACTGATTAGACAAAACTCTCAAGGCAATAACAAAATCCAAAACTATTGCAAATCCAAAACTACTGAAATCCTCTCTCCCTATATGAGTTTAATATGAATGTAAAGGGTCTCAATATACCTATCAAAAGATGTTTACTTTTCCAAGTAGCAGCTACTTCCAATTCACAAATTATCTGCATTCAGAAAAAAAAAATTTCTACCAATAAAATACCTTCATTTTTGACAAAACACTTTAAGACAGCTTCCCATGCTACAGCACATACAAAATCAGCAGGTGTATCAATCTGGTTCCAGAACTCTCTAGCAATGAATGTACAATGTGTCAAAAAAGACTTGAGTGGACGATTCATAATTATAGTTTTAACACACAACAACATACCATATCTATTAATATCTATGCCCCAACTCAAATTCAGCTACATTTTTAAATTCAACACTCTCCAAAGATGACCAATAAATCAAGGCTAACTAATTATCTACGGTGTGAATATACTATGTGATCCCACATTGGACTCATCCTCAACCATACCATCTATGAAATACTTAAAAGCACTAACATCACAAAGTAGAATTTTTAAGCAAATACTAAAAGAATGAAGAAGATGGAGCCTCAGCCTATATACAGTGAAATCTAGGAGAGACCTCAGCTTGGGGTAGCCCAAAGAATTGATACAAGAAACAATGTTTTTGAAGTCTTTAAAAAAATTACATTGTTAAAATCTAACTTTTATTGTTTCAAATTAAGGAAAGATATGGTGTAAATATAATAAAAAATAAATACAACATATAACTGAAACGTTGGATAAGTGAGTAAATCGTGAAGAAAAAAGTGCAATAAAATGAGTTAAACTGAAGCAGTCATTTAAGTTTTATTTTAACTCACTTTATTGCACTTTAAAAAAAAAAGTAATTAAAAAACTGACCCTTAATAAGGCTCCAGGCCCTGATGGCATTTACAATCAGTACTAAAAAAAAAAGTGCAGTAACATGCTATCACCCATCTAACAAGTTTATTTCAGTCCTGCAGCAAAAAGGAACATTCCCGCCAACCATACTGTATATGAAAAAGCATGAAAATGTATTGCACAAATAACACAGTATGTCCAATACACATATCCATTAAAAGCAATAAACACTACCTAGCTCTAAGAAAAAGGAGCAAACTAATTCATAAGTACACGGATCAGGCTAATTTGTGTATAAATTAACAATCATATGCATATATGTAGCAGATAATAAGTGCCCCTGTAATTCGTGTTGCACTGAAGGGCAACTAGATCCAAATGCACTAAACAATGCGGCCCTCCCAAATTTTTTTTTACCCCAAGTGACTGTCGGCTTATGAGTGGCTTTAGAACCACCATTAGCATCAATAACTTAAAGTGATTATTTTCTGTATGACTTTATCAGTCTCTCACATTGTTGTGGAAACATTTTGGTGCACTTTTCTTTGCAACGTTGCTTCAGTTCATTGAGGTTTGGTGGTATTTGTTTGTATACAGCTCTCTTAAGCATTTAAATTAGGTTGAGGTCTGGACTGGGCCATTGCAGTACTTTGATTATTTTCCTTATCAGCCATTCTGTTGAAGATTTTCTGGTGTGCTTGGGATCATTGTTCTGTTGCATGACCCAATCTCAGCCAAGCTTTAGCTGTTGGACAGATGGCCTCACAGTTTACTCTAGAGGAGGTCATGGTCTATACAATGACTGCAAGGATAGCCAGGCCCTGTGGCTGCAAAACAACCCAAAATCATGAAACATCAAAGTCATGAACTTTAACATTTAACATGTTTGTTGTGCCCTGTAGAGTCTGAGATGTAACTCTGTTTTGGTTGCAATTTCTCTGAGCATTGCATGGTATGACATTGGGGTGAATTTGCTGGGATGTACTCTTCTGGGAAGATTGGCAACTATCATGTATGCTTTCCACGTTTTAGTCATCTTTCTCAATGTAGACTTTACATTGTTTGAAAATTACCTGTTGGAACCCACTATTTGCAAGTGTGTTGTCTTTGCATTATAAATGATATGGCAATTTAAGGACCTTTAGTGACCTGGAAGTGTACAGCTGAGTTTATTGCTCTGGGAAGGCAGACTATTAGATGAAGAGTAATAGGTGCCACTGAGACATTGAATGTTGTATGTGAAAAAAGGGGAAGCTATATCATGAGTAGTAACCCATAGGGACCAGTAGGTAATTGTTTGTGTAAACCAACCTGGGGTGGGAGGGCTCACATGAGGAACCCCATTGTCCAGTAGGTATTTGTATGTGTATACTGACCTGGGGTGGGAGGGCTCTAACAAGGGAGTCCCATTGTCTAGTTGGCATGTGTGTGTGTAAACTGGCCTAGAGTTGGAGGGCTCTAAAGAGGGACCCCATTGTCCAGTAGGTATTTGAGTCGAATGTCTGTGTAAGGTGCATGTATGCTTGCAGTGCAAGGAGTGAGTGATTTCAGTGTTTAATTAACAGACCCCTGGCAATCATTATAAGTAAACATGCTTATTTAGAAAAGCGTGTGTGATAAAGAAGAGGAGAAGCCCAAATATGGGGCAATCCCTGAATGGATGTGTCTGGGGAAGTGGACACACATAGGGAAGGAGCTTGTACATTATGCAGCTCCAGCATACCCGGACATGGGTGGTAGAGGATTTGAGTTAAGTCTCATGGTATATTCAAAGAATGAGTGAAATGCAGCGATGAAACCATGAACGATTCTCTGTTTTGGGACACTGGTGTGGAATAAGTAAGAATTGAAGGTCCCACCATTTAAGAGGAAATGGGTGGGATGAGCTTCAAGATGGTTCCAGTTACAGCAGCTCCATCCATTGATGTAGTACCCACAGTTGTTTTAACTCTTTCCCAATTTGCTAGCCAAATATCAGGTATTAATAACTTGAAACTGGACAGTACAGAAGCAGTTAGAGAGCAGTGTTTGTTTTCATGCTTCTCTAGCAAAGACCAGCTAGGGGAACATGAAAAACCTGTGAATGTTTCTGCAAAAAACATAGTGATTTGTGCAAATAAACAAAGTGCTAAAATTGGTGTAATTATAATACTTGCGATACTACACACAAACGCAGCCCTCTGAAGCACTCTCCAGAATGCTCATAGACAATGTATAGCAAAAAAGCAGAATGGCGCGAGATAGTGGGTACCTTGAAATTAAAAATAAAATAAATAAAAATACACAATAATGGTGGAGTGTGGAGTACCACAATAAACTGTATAAATGGTGAATACACTCACAAACCAACATGAAGAATGATCATTGGAAATAATGTGGTTTTTTCATACATTTTAATATACTCTGAAAGATATAAACAGTGACAAAAAACTTGTGCAGGACCAATTAGATGGTAGAAATAGATGGCTCCTGCTAAAAACAAACTCACAGTATAAAATATGAACAAAGGCAAAAAGGTTCAAGGTTTGGATAAAACTGTAACCTGAATGTGGCAACAGTGGAAGGCATGATCCGGAGAAAAGGCTGCAGCTGCCGGTGTCTCTTTCGCCGGAACTCCAGTCACGGCTTCATCAGGAGAAGACTGAAGTCCGGCATCGAAGAATAGCTGTATTTCAATCCCAAGCGCCGCCCTCTTTCTGAAGTGTTTCCCGATGTGACGAGCGTCTGTTACCATGGTGACGTTCTAGCCGACGCTCAGCTGGCGTCCTTCTCATGGAAAAAACTTTAATGTCCACTGCACAGATCTTGTATAAGTCCGTTACACAGTAAAAAATATATATAAACACATCAGGTCCATTGTATTCCAGGGGCATTTTTGGATGATCTACAGACATACACTATTTCTCTAATTAATAGTAATATTATTCAGTCATACTGAATTTATTATAAAAAGTATTCATAAAAAACTAAAATTCATAAAACTTTATAAAAATTAAATAAGTAAAGATGAACTGAAATGATAGATGACTTGGTTAGAAGTATATACATAAAATGTACATTAAACAAACTAATATTGTAAATATGAAAATATTTTGATTGAAAGGAAAAAAGCAAAAGAGAACATAATCGAAGAGAACCAAATGGATCTTTATGTATTACAAAATAAGATTTGTTGTACTGGGAAAAAATTATTTTAATTAAAAAATGAAGTTATTAAAAGTGGAAAAATGAACTGACTGTAAATAAAAAAGAGCGTCAATCAGAAAATGACATAATGTCAAGATCAACATTAAGCCCTTTACCTCCCATTGTTTTCAATTCATAGATCCACTTGGTTTCTCTCTGGGAAAGAGCTTGTGTAATATTTCCTCCTCTCCAATGTGGAATCATTTTGTCAATCCCAACACATAAAAACTTTTCCAGTGAAAAAGAAGTGCAGTGCTTACAATGTTTTGGAATGCTACATTTTGTTAACCTTGGGTTGTCACTTAGTATATTACCCAAATGTTCCAAAATTCTCTCCTTCAGAGCTCTAATAGTTCTGCCAACATATTGGGCACCACATAGGAACTGGAGCAGATATACCACATTACTGGTATTACAGTTAATGAAGTGCTTCATTTGATATGTCTTTCCAGACATATGGTTGATCTTTACACATCTTACATGTACCACATTTAAAAAAACCTTTAGGTTTACTACTTAAAAAATGTTGTGGGGTCTCATTAGGAATTTTATGTAAAGCGCTGGGGGCCAGGATTTGTTTAAAAAATGTTGCCTTCCTAAAGATCACCTTTGGTCGATCTGGTAGCATTTCTTTTAAATATCGATCACCTTTCAATATAGGCCAAAACTTATCTAGTGCCTTGGAAATGGCCTTCGCCTTTGCATTGTATTGGGTGGAAAAGGAAAAACTAAAAGCACTATTTTCGGTTGATTTACTTCTAGGCAGGTTATTACTTTCTTGTAGCAGACTGAATCTATTTAATGCATCTACTTTTTTGGTGCTTTCATTGAGCAGTTTGGGAGGATATGATTTATCTTTAAAACGTTTATTCAAGGTGGCTGCTTGTCGTATAAAATCATCATTTAAAGTGCAATTGCGTTTGATAGGAGTTAATTCCCCCTTGGGAATATTACCTAACCAATTGGGGTGATGATCACTCTTGAAATCAATGTACCCATTAGTATCGGTAGGTTTAAAAAAAGTCCAGGTATAGACAGTCCCATTTTGGACAAATTAATCAATGGTCTCAGTGTTGATTGTGGAGGTAAACTTTAATCCCAAATTGTTTTCATTAAGCTTTTCAATAAAGTCTCTTAAAGATGGTTCCATGCCATTCCATACAATTAAAATGTCATCTATGTAACGAAGCCAGAGGACCAGATTCGCCTCTAGAGATTCATTTTCCCAGATGGCTTTTATTTTATGCCTCGGTCATGCCGGTTTGTTATCTGCAGAACCAACAGCCTGGAGGGCAGAAGAGAGATAGATATTTAACCCTTCTGTCAGCTCTACTAACACCTTATTCTTGCCTGTTTCAAGAGTCAGATGAATGTTGACTACTGGGGAGGTAGAATCAATAGTGCCATGTCAGTGAGCACTGCGGTTCTGTGCAAGAGATGGGTAAACAGGCAGACGTGGCAAGCTTGGATTGATTTACCTAATGCTTTCTCTTTAATTCATTTAGCTATGTAGCTTTGCAGAGAAAATGTTATGTGGTGTGATGATAAGGAGCTTTGATTGGTTGATGCACAAGCTACAAACAGTCTGGCCCACAATTTCCTGAAAATACATACAGGAAAAACACAGAGTGGCAGTGCACTACAGTGCAAAAATAAAGTGCACTTTGTATTCAACTTGGTATATATCCAGGGGGATATCCTCATTTCCCTTAGACGCACATAAAAAAAACAGAAAACCATATACAGATAATATAGTGTAGTATGTTTTATGTAAATATGAAGAGTATAATGTGGCTCCAAATTTTGCACTCACACTTCCTCCAAAAACTTCAAACGTAACGTAATCAAGCTGATTTCTCCCAATGTGTTGTAGCTTCTTGGTCACCCCCAAATAACGGAAATACAACATGTATGAATACAATATAAAGCATTTAATAAAAGAGTGAATAAAACAACCTAACACTTATATATCAAATGTAGCAAAACAGTAGACAGTGAACAGTGAGCAGAGTATCAAGGCTGGTGGTCTCACCCCCACATGTAATGTCACTTGTGTGACGGTACGCGCGTTGGTTTTGATTCTACATTTCCAACAATCTATCCAGTCGACATAGTCTATAATAGTGACGAAAATGGACGAAATCGAACTAGGAACGTTCCGTCTGTTTTTTGGTTCTTGACAAAAGCTTTTCTTTCATTTTTTAATGTAAAGACAAAAAAAAAATGATAACAGTGTTTTTGCATACATGCAAAATCAATTTATATAAATAGGACATACACAGAAAATATACCTGGCAAATGTGAAAAACTGAAAAAAAGGGGAGTGGGGCTGACTGCTGCAGTGAATCGTCGCATATCAACAGAGCTCCTACAATATAGGTCTCTAAACCCTGTTTGAAATTGATGACCACACATTGGTTCACTGCTGTTACGACCTACTAGGCCCACAGCAACCGTACCATCTCACCTCTACCCAAAAATTACCACTGCTTGGGTACAATCTTAGATGCATTCAGACTGAGGAAAGCTATTAAAGCACCCCCAAAAGTGTCATGCAATGTGATCTACGATGGATAAAACAGTACTTTTCGCTATATCCAGAAAGACTGAGTGAATAACCCACAAAAATGTCTCCCTACAAATGTTGCCACTGGCAACCTCGGCATGAAAGAGAGTCCTGCACCCCCAGACAGCTCAACCACAAATATACTTGAACTCAGATACCACTGAGGCATGCTCTTTAATCATCTCTAAAGATGGGAAACAACTCCAGATTGGATCCATCAATGAGTCTTCGACCATTCTGATTTGGACTTGCTACAACTGTCAACTGCAGTGTCTACAGCCATCAGCCCTGCCAGCATCAAACTTAGTTCCTCCACCAGCTAAAGAATAATTTTCTAGAGAACGCCCGGCTTGGATGTCCTTTTTCTTGCGCACGCTAACTTTTTTTTAAATGACCCTGGTGATTTCACAGTTATCTGCCCAGATTCTGTAACCCCGCACTACATGTTTTCCCTATGGTTTCCCCTGTTTGTCTGATGCAACAATTTTGACCTACCTCTGCTCGTAGAGCTGGAAGAATTTTTCTGACCAACACTCCCTTGGGTTGCCAGCTCTCCCTCTCATGGCATGCCTTTTCTTCCCTGCTTCCCTTCCATCTCTTTTTACACAAAATTAAAAAGGTAGAAATCTGCATGAAGCCCAGTTGGTGTTCATCCTAAAAAACCACTCCATTTCGTTTTGGCCTATTCGTTTTTTATTATCCCATCCTCTCCAATATTTTTTAATTTTTTTTTGTGCCCAGGCATTTCCACTTTGTCTTTTTCTCGGTCTGGGAGAGAAAATCATATAAATCCAGGTAGTTCATCAAGACAGCGTTATGAGTCAGTGTATCCTAAAGACTATGATGTGTCTAAAGAAACAGAAGAGACACTCCCAACACTTTCTGAACCATGTGACAGGGCTGGACAGACATCAGTGTCCAGAAATAAACAGCCTACTAGAGCACAGTGCAAGAAGAATTACAAGTAGATGACTATGAAGATACAGACAAAGAAAAAACATCAAGCAAGATTGCCAGTGAAAGAGCATATTGTCATTCTGTGCTCCTACAGCTGCAAGCCAGCACCATAGTAACAAAATGGATTGCAGAAGAGGTAAACTTACTCTGAAGAGAAAGAAAATGAGTAGCTTATTCCACCTTTCATGAAGAGGTGACCACACCAAGTAGCCCTAAGAAAAAGATGTGCAGACTTAGTGGTAGAATTGTGGTGGCTGAAGACCTAGAAATGGATTGAATTGCTCCATTTTGGGGGAAAACTATCCTGAAGAGTTGTGGCTTGAAGTGAATCAAGAAAGAAGACACTGTTAAAAGAATTCAAAGAATAACAAGACAAGAGCTTGCTTATCTATGGACTGTAGTGTTATCGGGCTACCACTAAACATATAGTGGTCCTTAGCCTATGACCCAAAAGCCTTTAGGTTGATAGAGTGGTGGAAAGAGTTTTCAGGAGAGCACATTTGAGTATAGTCCCAGTAGTGATAGATTGCGCTGAAAATGGGTTAGCATTTTTACTTTGCACAGTACCGCTTGCAAAGGATTCTAGTGTTGCGTTATATAGAATGTTAGAGTGTGAAACAGGTTTCAGGGGGTGGTGAGTGTTTTTTTTTTAAACTAAGTGACAACAACTTTGTCTGATTGACCTGGAAATTGTATGGTGCATTTAGAGCATTATAGTAGTGATGTCTGTGGTATAGGACAAATAGGTGGACTGTTGTAGTCACGGTTCATATTTATGATAGTTTGTTGTTATTATACACAGATATCACTTAAATAGCAATATGTGTTTTACATAGTGGTACATAGTACATAGTAGTTTAGGGAAAAGAAAAATGTTGAGTCACAGGCTCAAATAATATTAATGTATAAAAGGAAGCTTACGAAACAGGTGTGAGCATACTGCGAATACAGTGTGATTGGCTGTACAGAAAAAAACTGTCTGCGATAATCAAATTGGCAACAAATATATTAACATGATATAAATACAAGGTTTTGGTTATATGAATTGGCCAAAGCATAATTAAGCACATTAATTAAGTCTGGTTGCAGCTTGCCTTCAAGAGCTAAATTGGGAGCAGTTTTAATTGCACCTCTTCAAACACATTGAAAAGGTTTCTGTAGCAGTATATACTGCTTTCTGTGCCCACTAGATAGCAATTGAGAGTAGGTTCTCACCCTAATGAGAGTGTGCTTTCACGTGGCTGATATGTCAGTAATGAGTAAATGATCTAGTGTGCCTATGATGCCACATCTGGCTTAACATATTGACTAATGTAGCCCACAATAGCTCTAGATGATAAGCTTGCTAGCAGGGCTCTCTACCTCACATACCAGTCTATTCTTCTTTGTCTAACTTCATATGCCGTACCTAGCACTATATAATTAAATGTAATGTAAGTGCCTAAGCAAAGGTCCATAACAGTTCTACAAGAGATAAAGGCACAACACAAGCTATCTCAAATATTGCAAGAGATACTGTACTTATTGGGTAAAAAAATATATTATATTCATAGACTGACTGTGCTACTGTCTCTTTAAGCCTAGATGCATCCTTCATTTCCTTACCATATTTCGAATCTTGTGCAGCATTTTGATATAGTTGTCCTCTACCTCTCAATGCCAATATTCTGTTTACAGTGCAAGTTGTACTGCATTTAATTATGTTATAAAAGCGACTGGTTGTGGGCTGGGCACTTTTAATGTTCTTCTCTGTTTGTCTCCTCTCCTTAATTAAGGTGAAGGTACAGAAGCATTTCTTGTTTTTCAGGACAGAAGATTATGGCCAAACTGTTAACAGAGCATTTAGTGTCTGATGTTAATTGCACAAGTGTTATGATGATCTACATTTATCTAATATACAGTTCTCGCTCAGCAGTTTGTTATTTAGGCTATACTGTGCAATAGAGCATAAGATGTCAGAGCATGGCACAATAAATAGCTACTTTGGTTCTTTGGACCACTTAAAATCACTGTCTTTTTACAGATGGTGAAAATAAAAGAGAACTATTGTGGAGAGAGCGATAGAGAGGGAAAGAGAAAGAGAGAGAGAGAGTGGGATAAACCCACCAATCAGAATATTGTAAGCTCAAAATCTGGACACTTAACGAGAGTTGGTCACCTAAGCTTTCTTTAACATAATTTTAAGCCAATTTGATCATGGCAAGGGTTGTGAAGATCCCTTGAACATCATTAGATTGTCTGTTAAAAAGTGCAGTAAATGTCCACCATGAACAATGCTGGTGCCTAACTCTGTTTCACAGTCAAATTGAAAATGCAACTGAAAGACACACACAGTGATTGACCCTAATAGTGATGTTATTGCTGCATGTAGTTATTGCTGCTCTTCTGGTTTGGTGCAAACACAACACATGCATAAAGAATGAGGAGCTTTTCAGTGCTGTAAGTGTTGGACATCTCAGTCCTATGCCAAACTGCTTAGTTTTCCCAATCACTACCAGGAATGTTTCCTTTCGCTACTCCAACCTTCAAGAGCACACCCACCCTAACCGTATTTAACTTCTGCCCTATGCTTATGTCACACTAGCTTTATCTTCTCCATGCTAACCTTCTTCATCCCATACCTCTAATCCATCTTCCCCAAAGTTATTTAACTCAGTCTAGCTCTATTATTACTCAAACTTATCATTAATTCCAGCAATGCACATGTGTGGGGATCATGTATAGGAGTCCCTATGGATAGGAATCTGTAAATATCTAAGAAAAGGTGACTTGATGTGACACTTTACTTGTCCTGTTGGTTCACTAGGACTATAGTGCAGGAGCAATATTCAATTTCTATTTCAGCATGAAAATTAATGGAAGTTCCAAAAATATTCTGGTACCCCATTAATGCACACCGGCATTTATTTCTATAAATGAATGGACCCTAAGTGAGTATTTGAGTATTTGAGATAATTAAATGATATTCCCACCAGTGGTGGGAATGTGAAACTGGGAAGTTTTTTTCTGATATAGTCGGAGAAGCATTAATTACTACCCCCCCCCCCCCCCCCAAATATTTAATGTTGGCTTATCCAGATTTAAAAAGGAAATAATTATACATATCCATGTAGCTGCTAAACTCCTGAGAGCAGGAAAGTCTTCTAAAAAAATCAGTATTAGAGATCTACATGCTCAGTTAGACTTCCAAGCTATTAGGGACCAGGAGCCAAACTGGGAGAGAAAGTAATATGCAAAACACCTTGATTAATAATAAATATAAAATTGGTAAAAATAGTCCATAAGCAATCCAGTAGGTAAGCCAGGGTCAGGAACCAAAACAGGTAGTCGGATGACCCAGAATCAGTAGAACAGAGATTAGCAGAGTCATAAGCAAAGCCAGAAGTCAGGAACCAGAAGAGTAGTCAACCGAGCCAGGTCAAACACACAAATTAAAGGAAATGCACTTGGAAGCAGGAAAGAACCCAAGGTCAAGGAGCTTCTGCAACTAGCTGTTTAAATACTCTGCACTATGCAGCAAAGATGCGGGCTAATAGCAACCAGGTGAGTAACCATGCTAACAGTAGCTGAAAGGAGCTGTCATTAATGACAGCTGATCAGCTCACTGAAGGAAGGGCTTCTGTTTAATACAGCAGAGAAACCCTGACACATGCATCAATTGAAGAGGGGATGTTATCAGAATAATCAAGTTAACATTGATCTGTGTTGTAGGATATGGTCTTCCTGGTTGGGAAGTATATGAATTAGGGAATAGTAGGATAATACATGAATAAAATAGGTCCAGGTGTTAGAGGAATGGTGTATAAGAGAATTTGAGTTGAATCTGTATTTTGAGTTTAATACCATTTATTTAACTGCATATTTATGATATTCAAAGTTTAAAAATGGGTGAAAGTTCAAAAAATATTCCGTTACCCTTATTAGTATTGACCCTACATTTATGAGTATTTGAGAGAATGAAATTATATTGTGAAAGAAATAAAAAAAATGAACAGTATGGTTTGAGGCATTAGGGAAAGCTAGATTATATAGGCATGCCATAAATCCTATTTTCTCTGGACATGTCCTCTTTTTGAGGGCCATTTTTTCCGACCTGGCAGGTTTTTTATATTTTCAATAAAGTCTTGGTTTGCCTATAGTGTTTCTTTAAATATTAACATTCAGCAGTAATCATTAACATGCAACATGTTAATCTTTACAAAAAACCCTGCCCAGGGGGCTCCAGAGGCATTGGCTGTGGATATCTGAAAGATCATCAGCCCTCTTTGTGAAGATGGCAATATGGCAGGATGGCATTGCTCAAGTGCACAGACATGATATTAGGCTGATTCGTGCTTCATGCACATCAGAGCATCGGAGGACACTTGACTTCTCGAAGCTCAAACTGCTCAGAGGAGTGGGAAGGAAGGTACTGGGGGCAGGTATGATGAGTGTAATCTATTTGCTTGGTGTGATGTGGGTGCAAGTTCTTGGTGCAATGGGGATGCTGGAGGAAAGTTCTTGCTGCAATGTGGGTGCTGGGTTTCAGTCTTGTGAGTGAGGGGAAAGTCTTATGTGTGCAATCATAGTGCTCTGACGAGACCTATGGGGGCATTCTGGGTTCTGGTGCAATTCCTGTGATTGGAATGGGTACTGGGCCAAGTTATATGGGTGCGATTCGGGTGCTGTGGTTGCACTGGCAAGTGATGCAGGTGCGTGTCCTCTTTTCTAGTCACCAGGATATGGTAACCCTAAGTTAACTGGTTGAAGATGGGTAAAAAACTTGCAACTGAAATAAATAAAGCATTTAAAACAATGTCTGGAGGAAGAAGGAAAAGAATTGCCTTCGGTAAATGTCTTAGTTGACCTATCAAATGTATGTATTTTATTTTTATTTAGAAACTGTTTTACCAGGAAGAAATCATTGAGATTTCTCTCATTTTCAATTATGTCCTGGGGACCCAGTCCAGAATGGAATTTACACGGAGTTACACATTTAAAAGTAGATTAAAAAAGTATACATACATACATACATACATACATATACTTATACAAGTTGGAAATAGAACATACAGAGTAAATCTTTATTAATACGAAAAAAAAGAAGAGAGAATAGTGTGTACAATGTATATAGTAGTCTGTAAACTAATAACAGGTACATTCTGCTTTGAGGATTTGGGAGACACTCATTTTCAATTAGGGAGGGAGTTTCCCAGAGAAGTGGTTATGCACTAAGCAAGCTAGGTGGAGAGTGCGCCTGGAGGCAAGCGTCAGCCAGTTTAACTCTTTTAACATTTTACAGTGATGAGTGTTATAATTACACTGGAGGGCAAATTGGCACAATCTATTGAACAGAGTCTTGAGTTTACCCAGATGAGTCTGGTGCAGATGAGTAGTTGCAGAATAGTATACAACATCTCCATAGTCTAAGAACGGCAATAACATTTTCTGCATGATATGTTGGAATCTAGGTTTGATTTGTTCCTACATTGAGAGCCAATCCTAGAATTTGAGCTAATCCTAGAATTCGAGCTTGTCAATATGGAGACCAAAACATACCGTATTTGCTCGAATATAAGATGAGGTTTTTTTCAGAGCAAATGCTCTGAAAAATCCTCCTTGTCTTACATTCGAGGTCGTCTTATAATCTGACCTCAAACTGAGATCAGATTATAAGACATGGATCCAGGTCCCCAGCAGAGCTGCAGGGGACCTGGATCCCCCTCTCTAGCAGCAGGGGACGTCTGCGCGATGAGCGCAGACTCCCCTGCTTCTGCCCGGCACGACCGCCGGGGCTTCTGTGAAGAAGCCGGGAACTTCCGCTTTCGTCACAGAAGTCCCGGCGAGCGTGCCGGGCGGCAGCAGGGGAGGTCTGCGCTCATCGCGCAGATATCCCCTGCTGCCCCACTAGCCACCAGGGAGAATCGGGCAGCTGGGGGATGTCTGCACGATACGTGCAGATATCCTCCATGCTGCCCGACACGGCAGTCTATTATGACGGACCAGCTGTCCGTCATAATAGACTGCCGTGTCGGGCAGCATGGAGGATGTCTGCAAGTATCGTGCAGACATCCCCCGGCTGCCCCCACTAGCCACCAGGGATCGAGGTAAGGGGCAGGGGGAGGGGGGGACGGACGGAGGACAGACAGACAAGGGGAGGGGGGGATAGAGAGAGACAAAGGGAGGGGGATAGGGGGAGGACACAGACAAGGGGAGGGAGGGGGACAGAGAGAGACAAAGGGAGGGGGAGGGGAGGACACAGACAGACAAGGGGGGGAGGGGGGAGACACAGACAAGGGGAGGGAGGGGGACAGAGAGAAAAGGGGAGGGGGGATAGATAGAGACGAGAGAAGTTTTGGGGGGAGAGAGAGACAAGGCTGGGGGGGAAAGAGACAGCTGGGGGAGCGGGAGAGAGGCCGCATTGGCACATTAAAGCAAATAAAAACAAGAAATGCATTTGTATAATATAAACTTTTTATTAAATATTAAAAAGCAATTTACATATATACAAGTTAAACTTTTTTCCTATAGGGTAGTCTTATAATCAGGCTTTTAGTTTTTTTCCTAAAGGAATGTACAAATTTGGGGGGGTCGTCTTATAATCAGGGTCGTCTTATAATCGAGCAAATACTGTAAGTTTGGATCTAGCCACATACCGAGATAGCTATATGAATTTAAATGGGTCAGGTTATAACTGAATTTGGTCTCAATATTTATTTGAGGATTGTTTAATTTAAGTAGCTTAGCTTTATTTCCAAACAACATGGACACAGTTTTTCAGTGTTGAGGAATAATTCTAAGACTTTGCTAAGTCATGACATAAAGTCATGATTCAAATTGACATGGAGGCGAGTATTATGCATAACTCTTTCTTTATTTTCCCTCAGCAGCATAAAATAATAGAAATAAAAGAAAAAATAGACCAATAAACATCCAGGATAGAGGTAAACACAGTCAAGGATTTCAAGCATGCATGGGACAGACCCAAGGCTATCCTAGCTATAAGACCGGGAACGGGGGACTAATAAAAGTATTCAAAAAAATTGGGCAGACTAGATGGACCAAACAGTTCTTATCTGCCGACACATTCTATGTTTCTATGTTTCTATGTTTCTATGATATAACCCCTTCCTCCCTTATAAAAGTCCATGAGCCTCCCACAGCTTCTTCTTTCTTTGGCGAACAACTTCTATTAACTTCCATGAAACATGCAAAACATCAACAACCACCAAAAAATAATCTTCATCAGCCCTGTAATCCAGACAACGGCTCAGGCTAAAACACAAAAGAGAGAGGGGAAAGATAGAAAAAATTATTGTGAATGATGTCATAATCAGAATAAAGGTTTGCATCAACCATAAATCAACGCATATCAAAGTGTAAGAACACATGAAATATGCCAGAGTGTACACATAATGGCATAACAATAAATAACAGTCAGTAACAAACCAAATAACGGGCAGGGTGCAGAAATAGCGATGGGAATAATACTCGCCTCTGTGTCTTTATGAATCATTACTATATGTCATGACTTAGCAAAATCTTACAATGCGTAAAGACATGGAGGCTCATATTATGCAATTTCAAAGCTGATTCACCACAGAAATGGCAAAATGAGCATTGGTGTGAAAATAAAGCTCCCGAAAAGTGGAATCTCTGGACCAATCAGCCGCCTTAAAATAATCTTCCAGCCGAAACAGCCCAGAAAGACCGCTCTCGACGCCATCGCCTCTCTCGATGAATGAGGACCAAATGGAGAACCCATTTCACCCATCTGGCCAGAGAGGATGATGACACAGGATCGTGAGGTTGACAAAGCACCAAAAACAACTCAGGTCAACCCACAATTCGCCAGGGCACAGTCTGTGATTCATATTCCTTCAAGCATGCCACCAGACATAAGCGCGGTCGCGACAGTAATGCTGGATACCATACTGAATAATAGAAGTCTTGGTACATCTGGAAATATCAAAGACCACACCCTCTGATTAAAAAAGTCTAGACGCGACATCCAGAGCACGCACGTCCGAGACCCTCGTGCAAGAAACGAGACAGAACAGCATGACTAACTTGGACGATAACTGTTTCAAAGACAGACCACCATTATCTGCCCAGTCTGAAAACAGTTGAAATATGAAATTCACCTCTCAGATGGACAAGTACAGAGGTAAAGGTGGTCGAGCCAAGTGAATACCCTTAAGTAAACGACAACAAGCGACTCCCGAATGGCCCACCGGTCGCAAGACATTAATCGACCTATACGCCAATCCTTCCTAGTGGTAAGAAACTATAACATATCTTTATACAAAAAAGGGGGTAGATTCTGGCGCTTAATCCTATACAAAGCAGCACCAGCCTGTGTGTTTCTCTGTGTACACACGTGGTGAGATAGACAGACAAAATGACCCAAAAAATAAGAGCGGTAGGTGCGCTAAGTGAACCCTTAGTGCAAATAAAAATAAATATAATATTTGCCTGAGGAATGATGGTGTTGCTGTACACCTTGCAGATGATCCTCAGTATGTATACAGTGTATATATATAAGAAAAAAAAACTGAAAAAAGCACATAGATCATAGCATAATTCTGTTATACATTAGTGTGGTATTTGGAGGTAGATGATTTCACTCACAAAACCCGCACATGATCAAAGCTCTTCTATAAACTTGTGGAGTCTTCCTTTCTTTCAGTCAAACACTCACATATATATAGAGGAAAAGACCAAAGGCATATAATGACTGTAAAAGACTTACAAAATTTTATGTAATATAGTAGTATCTTACATCTCAGAAGCAGGTAGAACAGCATAAGGAATCTCCATAGCAAAAATATTCTCAGCTCTTACAATCTGGATGTGCAAAAACAGCAAGTAGTAAACAGCATACAATGAGTTAGAAGCAGGATGAAAAGTCCGTATAAAAGCAACAGTGGTGGTCACGCTACGCGTTTCGCCTGTTAATAGGCTTCCTCCTGGCGTGTGGTCACCATGCTTCTTGAAATCCTTTAAATATTGCATTTTTCGCGCTATGTGATATTAGGCTCAGCCCCTGATTTTAGGCTCCGCCCCCAATGACGTCGTCGCGACTCCGTCGCATAACGGGATTTGGGTACTTCATCTCGCGAGATTTCACCATTTTGTTGGCACGAATGGCAAATGTTGTATCATAGGAAGACACAGGGGGAGGAGAAAATGGAAAAATAGAGAATGCAATATATTTAAAGACCATTTTTTCTCTCTGTATCATGTAGTAGCATAGGAACAGCCAGTCATGTCCTATAAATACGAATTTGCATATATACAAAAAAGTATAGAGGGATGGGAATTTGAGAATGGGATAAAGGAGGGGTTTGCCCAACTATATCTAAATAAGTATATCATTTTCTTAAAGGGATACACATCTTACAAAAGTATTTTATCCCTTTCCTCATTTTATAAGCCATATAAAGGACACAAAAGACTCCATGCCACTACATGAATTCATTTTCAAAAGAAGACATGACATATATTAAGAAAATGTTTGTAACAATATATTTGTTTTGAGTAAATTGTCCTCTACATAGATATTGAGGTCAAGGAATTGGATCTCAGTTTTGCTATATATTGTATTAAGAACAATATTACTATTGTTCTTATATAAAAAAATAAGGAAATTGTCCAGGCTATTTTGATCGCCCTTCCAAATAAAAAATAGGTCGTCTATATACCTTCTGTATTGGACCAGGTTCGCCTCCCAGCCATGGTTACTCCACACGGAATGATCCTCCCAATCACCCATGAAGAGATTTGCATAGCTGGGGGCAACCCTGGTCCCCATGGCTGTTCCAGTTAACTGCAAGAAAAAAGTATCCTCAAACCAGAAGAAGTTATGTTCTAGGATGACCTTTAAACCTTCTAAGATGTACTCTATTTGAGAAGGTGTTATATTTGTTTCTTTTTTTAACATATTTTTAACTGCCTGACAGCCTTGACGGTGCTCTATGATAGTGTACAAAGAGGACACATCACCTGATACCAAGATATAGTCCTCTTGCCACTCTATGTTTTTTAGAAGTCTTATTAGACTGATTGAGTCTTTTAGATATGATTTAATTTTTTCTACATAAGGCTGGAGGACTATATCGAGGGATTCTGATAAATTTGAAAAGATTGATTTTATACCTGACACTATTGGTCTTGTAGGTGGTTTTGTGGGGTTTTTATGGATCTTCGGAAGGAAGTATATTGTCGGGATTTTTGGATGTAAGACATTTATGTAATCAATTTCTTTTTTACTTAAAAAATGATTCGTTTTTCCTCTATCAAGAAACGTCGACAATATTTTTCTGTATTGATTAGTAGGGTTATCTTTGAGTTGGCGGTAGACCTTTTGATCATTCAGGTGCTTGTATGCTTCTATTTTATAGTCTTCTCCAGATAAGATCACAATTCCTCCACCCTTATCAGCTGGCTTTATTTTCTTATATATACACTGTATACATACTGAGGATCATCTGCAAGGTGTACAGCAACACCATCATTCCTCAGGCAAATATTATATTTATTTTTATTTGCACTAAGGGTTCACTTAGCGCACCTACCGCTCCTATTTTTTGGGTCATTTTGTCTGTTTATCTCACCACGTGTGTACACAGAGAAACACACAGGCTGGTGCTGATTTGTATAGGATTAAGCGCCAGAATCTACCCCCTTTTTTTTGTATGTATTTGTACCTTCTCTGTCTGTATTCAAGGCTGGTAATCCAATCATCCCTTTCTTAAAAATAAGACTAAAAATGTCCCTATATGACTTCCGAAAAATATCTTCTCCCATGTGGAAGAAGCCTTTATGACAGAAAAAAATCTCTTTTCCTGTGATGAGCATAAAAACCCAAATGTTAAAGAAGCTTTTTTAGATCTAGAAAAACACCTCATGAAAGAAACAAAAATCAAATGGGAAATAGCTACCCTTAAAAAATATTGGGAAGAAGGGATAACACCAAGAGGATTAAGATTTTTCAAAACTCCAACTTTTGACTTAGAAGACGATAGTTTCATTTCAGAATGGAATATCACCCTAGAAAAATGTACATGTCACCTAATTAAGATAATAATTGAGCAAAGGGAGAAAAATCTCATTTCTATAGATAGGGAGATAAACAGACTCCATGCTACTCTGGACCCATTTATAGATTCAGAGAAATACAAAGAATACACTACATGTATTTTAAAAAAAACTTGAAAAATTAGAAACTGAAATTAAGAAAATAAAGATAAAAAAATATTTAAGAGATAGGGAAGACTATAGATTAAATACCGTTAGACAACCAACCGATTACCGTAATAATAAAAGTAGAGATGACTATAATAGAAAAAATAACACTTTCATAAATACTGAATCACCTATTAATCACTATACTTCCCATGAAAAAAACATAAATATACTCACCAACAAAATTTAAGATATAAACAAAATACTGCACAAAAAAGCTCCAACACACATGATCACTCACATATATCACCTATTCAAAACAGACTCATGAAAATGAGTGAAGGCACAAACCAATATAAAGAAGAAATGTGTCTGATTCACGAGCACACGGCACAAAAAATGCTGACCTATTGAAGTCAAACAAATTTCATATCCTATCACAACTGGCAGACACATCTCCTATTCTTGACAGACAACACAGATTACTAAAACCACTACCACAAGAGACAAACCCAAAAGAACGACATTATAATAACACAGAATCACGTTTTTTAGACTTAGATAAAAGAGCACAAAAAATCCCCCCAAAACCACAAAGAACCACAAATCTAAAAAGAAAAAGGTTTCTTCAGGGAGAGGAAAGAGAGGAGGCAGATTGGTTCAGAAGAGAAAGATAAGAAAATTAACAACAAAAATGGCTCCTTCCTTTTCTGGCATTTTTAATCTGTCCCACAAAATCCTCTCCCAAGAACAAATGTTGATATTAAGTAAAGGCTTAAAATTCGCTCCCACTAAAAAATGTGATACATTTGCAGCATATATCGATGTAAACAAGTTTGTGAGACAAGCCACTTTGAAAATATTTTTTGCTTTGAAACCAAAAATTGGAAATGAAATAATCCAAAAAGATAATCAAAATTATATTACCACTTCAAATTTAAAGAATAAATCTGTTTTTTTACCCCACTTCATACAGATCTAGTGTATTGGAGGTTTTTGAGAAACAAGTTACAGACGATCTCGGGAAGATCAAATGCACAAAATATGATAATAATAACTTTACAAAAAAAGAACTGGAAGTTCTGAGGGAATTGCAGGAAGATGATGATATCATCATAAAGCCAGCTAATAAGGGTGGAGGAATTGTGATCTTATCTAGAGAAGACTATAAAATAGAAGCATACAAACACCTGAATGATCAAAAGGTCTACCGCCAACTCAAAGATAACCCTACTAATCAATAAAGAAAAATATTGTCGACATTTCTTGATAGAGGAAAAACTAATCATTTTTTAAGTAAAAAAGAAATTGATTACATAAATGTCTTACATCCAAAAATCCCGAAAATATACTTCCTTCCGAAGATCAAAAAAAAAAACACAAAACCACCTACAAGACCAATAGTGTCAGGTATAAAATCAATCTTTTCAAATTTATCAGAATACCTTGATATAGTCCTCCAGCCTTATGTACAAAAAATTAAATCATATCTAAAAGACTCAATCAGTCTAATAAGACTTCTAAAAAACATAGAGTGGCAAGAGGACTATATCTTGGTATCAAGTGATGTGTCCTCTTTGTACACTATCATAGAGCACCATCAAGGCTGTCAGGCAGTTAAAAATATGTTAAAAAAAGAAACAAATATAACACCTTCTCAAATAGAGTACCTCTTAGAAGGTTTAAAGATCATCCTAGAACATAACTTCTTCTGGTTTGAGGATACTTTTTTCTTGCAGTTAACTGGAACAGCCATGGGGACCAGGGTTGCCCCCAGCTATGCAAATCTCTTCATGGGTGATTGGGAGGATCATTCAGTGTGGAGTAACCATGGCAGGGAGGCGAACCTGGTCCTATACAGAAGGTATATAGACGACCTATTTTTTATTTGGAAGGGCGATCAAAATAGCCTGGACAATTTCCTTATTTTTTTAAATAAGAACAATAATAATATTGTTCTTAATACAATATATAGCAAAACTGAGATCCAATTCCTTGACCTCAATATCTATGTAGAGGACAATTTACTCAAAACAAAGACTTTTTTTTAAAAAGTGGACACAAACAGTTTCATTGACCACAATAGCTCCCACTTTCCACCATGGCTCAGGGGAGTTCCTAAAAGCCAATACATGAGGCTAAGGAGAAATTGCACAGATATCACTATGTATCAACAACAAGCCCATATCCTCAGAAATAGGTTTGAGGAAAAGGGCTATGACCTCACAGCCATAGACCATACAATTAAAGACATGGAAAACACTAATAGAGACACACTTCTTCAACCAAAGAATAGGATTGAAGAATCAGATACATCCTACAATATGCCCCTAGTTTTTTACTATAACAACAGATCAACAAAGATTAAAATAATTATTAATAAACACTGGAACATTCTTTCAAAAGATGAAACACTCAAACATATAATACCAGAGAAACCCAGACTATTATTCCGTGAAGCTCCAAACTTAAAAAATAAATTAACAAAACAAAAAAAGAATAATAAAGAACATTTTCTAACACAGAGACCAGGGTACTATGGGTGTAAAACCTGTGAAGCATGTAAAATTTTGCCACACAAAAATACCCTATCACAAAATAAAAGTCTTTTGCCAACAAACAAGAATTCCCAATAAAACAGTTCCTGACATGCTACTCCACAAACGTAATTTATCTTATATAATGCCCTTGCGGCCTGCAATACATTGGATGAACATCCAGGACCTTTAAAAAGCAAATGGGGGAGCATGTCAGGAACATTAGAAAAGGCATCACTCAACACTCTCTCTCCAAACATTTTCTCGAAAAACATAATAAAAATCCTAAGGGTCTAAAATTTTGGGCCATAGACAAAGTAAAAAAACACTGGAGGGGAGGGGACAATATAAAAGAAATAGTAAAAAAAGAAATGAGATGGGTATTTGATATAGATACCTTACAGCCCAAGGGCCACAATGCAGAATTCGATCTGTTCAATTTTCTATAAAAATCTTTTTATTTAATTGTGTCCCTTATGTGATGGATTCACAATTCACTTTATGTCCTTTGGTGTGGGATATATATTTATATCCTTCACACTGTGTATTTTTGCAGGAGACAACGTTCTTTTTATTTCTTTTTATTCTTATTCTTATTGATAAAATAAAATAACAATGGGCAAACCCCTCCTTTATCCCATTCTCAAATTCCCATCCCTCTATACTTTTTTGTAAATATGCAAATTCGTATTTATAGGACATGACTGGCTGTTCCTATGCTACTACATGATACAGAGAGAAAAATTGGTCTTTAAATATATTGCATTCTCTATTTTTCCATTTTCTCCTCCCCCTGTGTCTTCCTATGATACAACATTTGCCATTCATGCCAACAAAATGGTGAAATCTCGCGAGATGAAGTACCCAAATCCCGTTATGCGATGGAGTCGTGATGACGTCATCAGGGGCGGATCCGAAAATCGGGGGCGGAGCCTAATATCACATAGCGCGAAAAATGCAATATTTAAAGGATTTCAAGCAGCATGGTGACCACACTCCAGGAGGAAGCCTATTAACAGGCGAAACGCGTAGCGTGACCACCACTGTTGCTTTTATACAGACTTTTTATCCTGCCTTTAACTCATTGTATGCTGTTTACTACTTGCTGTTTTTGCACATCCAGATTGTAAGAGCTGAGAGGATTTTTGCTATGGAGATTCCTTATGCTGTTCTACCTGCTTCTGAGATGTAAGATACTACTATATTACATTACATTTTGTAAGTCTTTTACACTCATTATATGCCTTTGGTCTTTTCCTCTATAAATATGTGAGCGTTTGACTGAAAGAAAGGAAGACTCCACAAGTTTATAGAAGAGCTTTGCTCATCTGCTGGTTTTGTGATTGGAATAATCTACCTCCAAATACCACACTAATATATAACAGAATTATGCTATGATCTATGTGCTTTTTTTCTGTTTTTTTCTTATATATACACTGTATACATACTAAGGATCATCTGCAAGGTGTAAAGCAACACCATCATTCCTCAGGTAAATATTATATTTATTTTTATTTGCACTAAGGGTTCACTTAAAGCACCTACCACTCGTATTTTTTGGGTCATTTTGTCTGTCTATAACACATCTTTGCAGGTGCCAATATTGTATCCACACCCCTTCCCAGGCACCAACAAGCCCATGAACTCCAGGCATATTGGTAGGCTGTTCTAGTCCCAGGAGACCAAGCTCCTGCCAATAATTCTGCAGTCTGCTGGGAAACGCCCAGAACATACCAAGGTACCCAGAAACCAGCCATGCCACTAGCTGTAATTGCTCCATCCCTATGAGAGGATAGCATGATCCCCCCAAGTCCACAAGCAGGTCCCTCAATCGCGGTAAGAGGCACGGGTAATCCGGCGACAGTTCCAGCAGTTGGGAAACCATGGTTGAGCAGCATCACAATTACCAACGTGATCCTGGAGAAAAGCACCTGTTGCCAATGCCTCCGGATCCGGTCTCCAGCTGTAAAACTTGAGTTGTCGATTCAAGTGGGAGGCAAAAAGATCCAAATCTCGCGTCGGACATGACAACCAAATCCGGTGGAGTATCGAAAATCACCCTGCCATTCCAGACATCCATGTGCTCCAGCCACCATACCAGCTCTTCTACAGCCTCTTTATCCAGCTTTATAAGTTGGTCATAAGAGGCTCCACTATCAAGAGAGAGATTTTTCGTATGTTGCAATAGTACATTGGGGGAAATCGCCGGGATCAAAGCAGATAAGAACCCGATTATTGACCTCGATAAGGTTTGCCTTATCTTTCGTTTGATCAGTTTGATCTTGTTCGAGGGATGCTGCAGGGAACCCTGATTAGAATCTATAATGAATCCAAGGAACTCTATCTTTTGGGACGGGACCAGTAAGGACTTTTCCTGATTGATCAGGAAACCCAGGTATTACAGTAGGTCCACAGTCAACTGGAGGCGGAGGAGTTTAAAATGTGTATATTTGTATTTTTGTACCTTTTGATACTTATGTATATTTATGTATTATTATGAATTTCCCTTGGTTGTAATCAGGGCCGTCCTTACGTGTTCGGGCACCCTGTGCGGGCCTCCCCCGTGGCGCCCCCCATGCCTGTCACTTTCCTCTCCCTCCATGTATGTGTCTCTCCCTTCCCATGTTTGTCCCTTTCCTCTTCTTTGCCATGTCTGTATCTCCACCTCCTCCCCCATACCTGATCTCTCCCCACCTCCTCCCCATATCTGTTCTCTCTCCCCCTCCTTCCCAATACCTGTTCTCTCTCTCCCCTTCCTCCCCATACCTGTTCTCTTTCCCCCTCCTGCCCATATCTGTTCTCTCTCCCCCTCTTCCCCATATCTGTTCTCTCTCCCCCTCCTCCCCATATCTGTTCTCTCTCTCCCCCTTCGTTTTCTTAACTCTTGTTCATGTGGAGGAGTATGGAATCCACATCCTGAGACAGGATATCATCTAGCTAGATCACTAACCTGACCCCTTTGCTGTGCATGTAACTGAACACCAGTTTTAATAGCTTGGTAAAGCACCAAGGTGCGGAAGAGAGGCTGAAAGACAGCAAGAATGCCCATGACTCCCTTTCCACTCGAACTGCAGGAAGGGCAGGTGATTGTGATTGATAGGAACCGTGAGGTATTGGATGAAAAACATTTAGGGGATGCAGATTTATGACCGGACGAACCACTCCATCTTTTTTGGGGCCAAAAAAGGTTGCTGACGAAACCGGGAATGAGCTAGGACATCGGAAACACGGCTCTGTTTGTCTCTACAAAATCTATCAGATATCCCCTGACAGTCTGAAGGACCCACATATCTGAAGTTATCAACACCCAGTTGTGGACAAATTGACCCAGTTTGCCCCCTACACAGAAAATGTGTACTCACCGTAGGGACATCTGACTTGTAGAGTACCTTGGAATCCATGACATTGCCACATTCTGCCTCTTTGGGGAAAGAAAACCGGAGGTGCCGATCTGGGGTCAGGAAAAAAGGTCTTAGGTTGGAAGAACTTTGTAGAGTCTCTGGGAACCCTGAATGAGCCTCTATTGATGTGGCAGGAAGAATGGCCTCTACTGCATCCGGCCGTGGCAAAATATTTTGGGTGGAAGATTTTGTGCATATATTGTTGTGCCTTGTCCACAGCTGTGAAAGTCTGGACAAAGGAGCCTAGCTCCTTCAAAAAGTAATCCACAGTTAATAAACCTCTTGTCTTAGGGGCAAGTTCTGAATTAGCTAGATTAACAAGCTTGGGTTCAATCTTTAAAAGTATAGCTCTACGCCTCTCTGCCACAATGGCAGTATTAGCATTGCCCAGAAGATATATAGCCCTCTGGGTCCAACCCCGGAGAATCGTATGGTCCACCAAGGAGCCCTCATTCTGCTAAGTCAAATATCTTAGTGATGGGGCCAGTGACGTCAAGGATCTTGTCCTGACAAATTTTAAGTGACGCGTCTAAATCCCTCTTAGGCCTCCAAATTGTTTTGCTCAGAAACTGTATGATTTTCACCAAAAAGGAAAACCAACTGCTGTCCAGAATCGCGTTAGGTGATAGAAGGGCCTTGGCCCAAGTCTGGAAACAGTTGATCACTCCCCTCATCTCCAAGGTTATAGCTTTGATAGAGGAAGCAATGAATATGGACCAATTGACAGCACACATACATGACACGCCCTCCAAATACGAGAAACTGTGGCTTCCCTGGAATGCCTATTGTTCTAGTCAGTAAATAACTGGGGGTGGGGGGGTGGGGGGGGGGCTAGGGCACTGACTTACACCTACTCGCCCCACCCCTCCTAGACAACCCCAAACTAAGGATGCCAACAGCTCCCACAAGGCCATTTACACTTCGTCCCTCTCCTCCCTCTCTGTTCTTCCTTCTTGCTTTTATTTATTTTTCTATTCTCAGCCTCTCTGGCTGTCCCGTTCACCTCACCTAGCTTCTACCACCAAAGGAGCCCATTTCTTTATCACTCTCAAGGAGGTGTTGGAGTTGATATACCTTGTTTCTCTAGTTTTTCTATTATTTTTTTGCATTGTGGTATTTGTTCAAGATGTTTAAGAATATATTTGAATGTAAATTATGTGTGACACACACATTGGTCATGTTACTGTGAAAGATGTTCTTGGATCAAATTGTACGCACGAGTTTACAGAAATTATTTAATGATTAATTGAAAACTGTAAAATAAACAATTAAAAACAAAAACTGTATGATTTTTGGGTCCATCTCAAGGGTGTGACAGGCAGATTCTGGGACTAATGGCCTATGACACTCGGCCTTCAATTTACCTGGCGTCCTTGTCGAGAGGTTTGCACATACGCGCCGCCAGGTATTTGCCCATATGTGGTACTGAGGTGTTTAATTAAAGCAGGGGCAAAATGGGGCTTGGCCCTGGGGTTGACATTATCCCTTGTATTCCTCTGTGATAAATCAATATGGGGTGTCTGCTCAGCAGCTTCAAAATAGGACACATCTGACCCTTAATAATGGTCAGTACTATCTGACTCGTCAGGCACCTCCTAAAGGTCAGAGTCAGACTCTGATTCAGATGGGGCTTTAGCCCTCTTCCGTGATCACCCCGTTTTTGCCCAGTGGCTGGCTCTCTTATGCATTACCGCGTCATCTGGGCACGTCATTCAGTTCGGTAATGGAGGAGTGCTTCAGATTATGTTTTGTTTTTTTTCTCCCGTAAGTGTCTTGAGGGTCTAAGTTAGGGACAGAGGCAGCAGAAGGGATAACATCCTGGGCCTTTAAGGCTGAGGGAATAGTAGAGGCAATATTAGAGGACATCTGTCCCATTGCCGACTGCAGAGCTTGGTCAACTGATATAGCCATGGAGGCACCCAACATTGTATGAAATTCCGATGAGTTAATATAGTTGGTAGCGGATTCCCCAAGTGCCTGTAGCGAAAGACCATTATCACCCTGGGTACCCTGTCACCTATCCCCTGAATTGACAGGTGGAAAAGTGTGTAATAAGAATACTTTCAAAGCAGGATTAGAGAGAATTGGTTCACAAATACAACCAAATTGCAGGAAAGACAGTTAAAATGATGACCTCAATGCCAGTATGAGGAAACTGACAGAAAAAAATGCAAAAAGACGAATTCGGCATAGGCGGAGTTAATGTTACATCCAAAACTCAGAAGTGTACTGACGAAACCGAGCCATTTTAAATAAACAGAA
The DNA here is from genome assembly GCA_036172795.1 of Pelodytes ibericus. Taxonomy (NCBI): domain Eukaryota; kingdom Metazoa; phylum Chordata; class Amphibia; order Anura; family Pelodytidae; genus Pelodytes; species Pelodytes ibericus. The sequence continues at coordinate 50,965,605 of CM069860.1, forward strand.
CAGACGAAAAACATACAAAAAACAAAATCATTCGGATAAACTCAACAGACAAAATACATCCGCAAAGGAGAAAAGGCTTTAACAAAAAATGGGCTATTCAGATAAGTCAACATACGAAATCCAATTCGGATAAAGGGGATAAAAAGTGCATTAGATGGTGGGCAAATAAAATAATGTGACTCCCTACCCCTGGGTCATTCAAAAGGATGAACCCAGTGAGCAGGGAGAGACAGAAATGAAAGCAACAATATTAAATAGAATAAAATAAAAAAAATGACACTACTCAATTATTGAAATAGACTGCTACGGAAATCAATAAAAATAACAGTAAATACTTATCTGAGGGAGCAGCAAAGAAATAGGAAGTTGTGGGTGGGATTATATGCCGGATGTTTATTCGTCTATTTTTTCTTATATCAGTTTATGGTGCTGAGGGAAAATAAAGAAAGAGTTATGCTTAATGTGAGCCTCCGTGTCTTTATGAATTTGTTGTTAGCTATCCAACTTTCAGCTTTAGAAAACTGACCCTATAGCATAGATTCCACTTGTGATAGTTTTGTTCCGCTCATATACATGACTGCATCAGCAGCATACATATGCACATGAGCCAGGACACACATCGAGGGTAGATCATTTATAAATAGTGAGAAAAGCAGTGGCCTGAGGATGGATCCTTGAGGCACTACACATGTTTATCACAGACTTGCATGAACTCAGATTCACAGACAGTTGCTTATGTCACTGAGGAAAGACTGGAGATCAAATTCAAATCTGCACAAGGTTTGGCCATTGGTGATATTGGTGGTGACTCGTCTGCCATAGAAAAAGTGTTATGATCTTCATTGTGGTGTTTTGCTATGTGAGCAGTAGTGCATCCTACAAAATAGTTATTTTATTAATTTGCTATTGCCACTGGCAATGCCACTTCATTATGTGTTTTAATTGTGGTTGGTTATGAACGGCATGTGGGGGGGGGGGGGGGGGGGGCGTCATGCATGTTTTTTAATGATACTCCAAAAAATGGTCAAATTGGCTATATTTCTATTTAGCCTATCAGAGAAATAAGTTGGCTTGGCAAGTTTGGTTTGATTCTTGCATCTATTGCGGATGTGATCTTGGTCCGAGACAGGTTTTGAACAGAAAGCATCCCTTAAATGGAATAAATCCAGGCGGTCAGCGGAGACCCCTTATTCTCACTCTCCGCAGCGGGGCATGTTTGTCACATACCTGCATGAACTCAGATTCACAGACAGTTGCTTAAGTCACTGAGGAAAGACTGGAGATCAAGCTTCCTAAAACATCTTGTAACAATTACTCTAGGGGTTGATTTGATGGGTCTTAGTTTCCGCACACAGTACACTAAGCAATTGTCACTGATATTGGGTGGCATATTGGGTGGCTGATGGATTCTTTGGGGAGAAGATGAAAGGTTCCAATCCAACAGTGTATGGCTAAAGCTACTGGGATTCATCTGAGTAGAAGAAATGAGCTGGGTCATGTATTTGCATGGTTTAACGTTTTTGTGGTCTAACCAGTCTACATTGAAATCTCCAAGAATGAGCAGCTCACTTTTTTTTATTTAGGTCACTTATATCCCCCAGCAGTTTCTTGATGTCAATAAGAGACTTAGCAAGAGAATCTGGTGGGTGGTAGATCCCTACAAGAACTAATGGTTTTGAGAAGGAGCTTAGTATTCTGCCCGCTATAACATTCAAAAGTAGAGGGAGTACCTGATAAAGTAAGGTTTATGAAATTCAGTGACATATCAAGTATATATAAAACAATACCTCCTCCCCTCTTATTTCTGTCTTTTCTGGAGCAGATATATCCCTGTATTTTGATTGCAGAGTCAGGGTTTCAAGGGTTTATCCAGGATTCAGTGATGACAAGAGTTTTTGGTTTGTACTCCTGACACCATGCTCTTAGTTCATCAATTTTGGGTAGAAGGCTGCGTATGTTGCAATGTACACAGGTGAGACTTTTACTGAAAGTGAAGTTGACATTTGTACTAGGACAAGGCCCAGGATTGGTTTCAATGTCATTTGCGAGGACAAGAAGAAGAATGAACACAAATTTATAGAGCTGATTCCCCTGAGCTTTCAATGAGAACCTATGTTGATCAGTCGGAGAGGGTGGAGTGTTTTTTTAACACTCTCCAGCAGCACTCACTAGGAAGTGCACAGTTACAGAGTAGTCCATAGTGGATCACTATGCAAAGCAAGGGTCTGTGTATGAGGATGAAAGGTAAAATGGAGTAGTAAAGCAAGGTATAATAAATACATAATAATTCCTTTTGCTTGGCTATTTATTCTGGCAGTAAGACAGGTTAGACAAGTAAAGAAACATAGATTGGGAAGGTTAAAATAGTATCTCCTCTAAGACGCAAATGAAAGCTGCTGTTGTGGAACGAAGTCCTGGATGCATTCTCTGGCAGTTGAATCTCACGCTTCTTCCGGATAAGCTGAGGTCTTGTAGACTGCAGAAACTGAAGAGAGAGACTCTCTTTAAAACTGAGCAGTATATCTCTGCTCTAACCCAAGAATATCCTGGAAGTAGGAGACACTGGAAAGTCACAGGAAGATATTCACAAAAACAGCAAAATATAAGTATTGTGTTTGTGTGATTATAACACGTGGTGTATTTTGATGTAATTGGCTGCAGTGCTCCATCCCTTTTTCCCTATTTCTATTTCAAGAGGTGTTTAAGGGGACCAACACCTTGGATGTATGTAGCAGCTGATTATAATTAGATTAATGAAAACTGAAAACATCATTCTTCAAATAAATCTGCTGTTAAGTTTATTTTATTTATGTGTAAATGAGTGAGAGTTCATGGTTTGATGTGGCACTAACAGACTATATTATACAGATAATTTACAACGTAGCCATAATTAGTCAGGTAGATAATTTTCAACACCTGAGTGTAGATGCAGGTAAATACTCTGCACACAGGTGAGAAGATGTCAATGGGTAAACTGAACAAAATTGACCTGGGGAAGGGATTAAACACCCTTAGTTGCAATACACCAATGGTTAGGAGTTGTCAGGGATTCTGTGAGGAGAAGGAGATGTATATTGGAGACTATATACTGATGGGGGGAAGGGGGGGGGGAGGGTTGATAATTCGTGCATTTTAAAACAACTTAGATAAGAGAACCTAGCAGAGCATAGAGGCAATAAAATGTGACAAATATGCCGCCATAGTTAAAGGTTGGATCAGTAGGAGAAAAGAAAAATAAAGAAAAAAAATGGTTACCACAGTACATGCAGATAGAAGGCATACTATTTGACTAGCAAACATAATACAATATCAGTTAATAAGGCCACATTCAAGAGATTTGCTAGCAGGTTCCTCTAGATTGGATGTACCTGGTGTTTTCAAGGCAGTTACAAACACCCCTTGTTTCTTGATTCAGGGTTTCTGGTGTGTTCGAGGCAATCACAAACAAACCTTTTCGCAAGTTACCAATGGCTAGGGGTGGTATGATTCAGGAAGACTTATCAAAGACTTCTTGTAATAACATCACCACCACCCTCATAACAGTATTAAAACTCTTCCTGGAGTCATTATTCACATTATAATCTGGTTCCAATTCCCAGCACTGACTGATAATTTGGTAAATAACCATATCACTTTATTTCATTGTGTTCTTTTTTAATTATTATTTTTAGATAATTCTCAACTGGTAAACAATGTGATTGTCTAGGGGTTTTAGGTGATAAAGTGTGCTTGGTGTGCAACTGCAAAATATTGGTTTAATATACAACTTTAAATAAAATTGGAATGTGATGATACATCTAGATGGGTACATAAAAAATTAACAAAATATATTAATATATTGTGTAGTATTTAACATACATCAGGTTACTAAATATATATAACCACCTGTGTTATTCAACTCACAGACTTGCAGTAGCAATATATCATATTAGATCAAAATGATCTGCACTTGTAGTCATGATAATTCTCTTCTTTCTGGATAAAGTGACTCCAGAATCAAGAATGAAGAAAAATATTCCAAATTAGATAGAACTCGTTAATTTTAATATGTCACACATATCTTACATGTAAATATGCCTGGATCATCTTCCACTTTGTCAAAGAACAGGACACAGCAGAAGTTAAAAGTCCATAAGATTTCGGAGGTGGCAAACTGACAAAACACACTACGCTTTTTGCCTTCTACAGGCTTCGACCAGACGTATGGATGAAATGCTTACACTGTAGAAATATATTGTGATGAAAGTCTCGCAATCATTGGCACAACAGAAAAGTAGTGGATGGGTCTGAAAAACCTCCACGGATGCAAACGTAAGAAAAATGGAGAACTCTGCAATTTAAAGGGTGAAAAATAAAGATTTAATACAACATGATCTGTTATATTGATTAAGACCCAGCTCCCATGGGTCGAAACATCCGGCCAGGGCCGATCCTAGGGTCACGGGCGCCTGGGTGCAGGTTTTCCTTTGGCGCCCAAGGGTGGGCGTGGCTATATTATGAACTCCTCCCCTTTAGACATTTCTGTTCCAGACATGCCCATTTCAATATTGGGGAGAGGGGGAGGGAGAAAACTGTATTTTAATGTAAAGGACCAACGTTTATTTTAAATAAAGATATATATTTTGCCATAATACTGTGTAGTGGTTTTATTTATTTCTATGATGCTCAGCCAGCAACATGGGAGACTTTTTGCTGGCTAGCAAAATGAGTTTTAACTACCGTTCCCATGATTCCCAACCAGCCAAAGTCTCTCATTAGTCTGGCTGAGCATCATTGGAAAAGAAGTACATAAGGAGTGATAAATAATATTCCACCAAGTAAGTCACTCACGTGTCTCTCTCTCTCCCCATACCCTCATGTCTGTCTGTCTCTCCCCATGTCTGTCTCTCCCCATACCCTTGTGTCTGTCTGTCTCTTCCCCATACCCTCATGTCTGTCTCTTTCTCCCCATTACCTCATGTCTGTCTCTCTCTCCCCGTACCCTCATGTCTGTCTCTCTCTCCCTATTCCCTCATGTCTGTCTCTCTCTCCACTCATGCTCCATGTCGGTCTGTCTCTCTCCACTCATACCCCATGTCTGTCTCTCTCGCCACTCATACCCCATGTCTGTCTCTCTCTCTCGCCACTCATACCCCATGTCTGTCTCTCTCTCTCTCTCCGCTCATACCCCATGTCTGTCTCTCTCTCTCTCTCCGCTCATACCCCATGTCTGTCTCTCCCCTCATCCCTCATATCTTTTTCCATCTCTATCTTTCTGTTCTCCATGCTGGCCTCTTGTACACACAGTCATACATAAACACACACAGTCACACAAACACAGTTACACACTTAGTCACCCTCACAGACATACATTTACACAAACACCCTTATACACACTGTCACACACATACATAAATACACACAGTCATACATAAATACACACAGTCATACATAAATACACAGTCACACAAACACAATTACACACTTAGTCACCCTCACAGACATACATTTACACAGACACCCTTATACACACATACATAAATACACACAGTCATACATAAATACACAGTTACACATAAATACACACAGTCACACAAACACAGTTACACATTTAGTCACCCTCACAGACATACATTTACACAGACACCCTTATACACACTGCCACACATACATAAATACACACAGTCATCCATAAATACCCAGTCACACAAACACAGTTACACACTTAGTCACCCTCACAGACATACATTTACACAGACACCCTTATACACACTGTCACACATCCATAAATACAAACACAGCCACCTTTACACACTTAGACATAGGATACACTTGCACAGACACTCATGTACACACACTTACACAGACAGTAACACACACATAGTTATACACATTGACACACACATACACACTTATACACATACACACACACATACACACTTATACACACACACATACACAGACAGTAACACACACATAGTTATACACATTGACACACACATACACACTTATACACACACACATACACAGACAGTAACACACACATAGTTATACACATTGACACACACATACACACTTATACACATACACACACACACTTACACAGACAGAAACACACACATAGTTATACACATTCACAGACACTTTCACACTTTCTTTCTTTTTTTATTTTATATTTTAACACCCCCCACCGTTATTACCTCCTCCTTCTTGTTAATCCAAGCACAGAGCAACGGGGAAAGCTCCGCCCCCGTCGCGTTCTGTGATTGGCTGCAGGGAGGAGGATGTTCTCTATGGTGTCTTGGCAGATACTCTAGAGAACTTCCTTCTCCCGGCAGCAGCCAATCACAGAACGCGACGGGGGCGGAGCTTGCACCCGTCGCGCTGTGCTTGCTTTAACAAGGAGGAGGACGGCAGGGAGAGAGCTCCCTGCTTCAGCGCCTCTCCTCCCGTGCGCCTGGGCGCGGTGCACCCCGTGCACCCGCCCAGGATCGGCCCTGCATCCGGCTAACCATCATGTTATAGTGCCAAGTTCTGTATTTTTCTTACTTTTTGCAAAACAATGGGTTCTATTCTATAAACCTGGACAGAAATGAAACCAGATTAGGGCTAATAGCTGAATTGTGAGAGCAATTTGGCGATTCAATATGGAACACATTTCAGTGAATATGTCAAGGTGGTCGAGTTGGAAGGTCAAATTCAATTTGCTTTTCAGTGAATAGAACCAAAAGTATGTACTCTTGGGTTGTTTGCTATGATGAAGTTATTAGTAATTTGTTCGAAACTCATGTTCTTGACATGGCTCTCTGGTCTTACTACTGAAGCCTTCCCTTTCATCCCTGACATATTCATAACAATTAATATTTTTATCATAAAGATTTGGAAATGGAGTTACATGTGTGTTAACACATACATGAATCAATAAATAAATAAAAAAACACATGGAAAGTGTAATTAAAAGTGAATGTGAACCAAGAATTAGAGCTCACAGTGTTGGCTTATGTAGCAAATATAAAAACCTGAAAGAAAAAAATCATACAAATGTGGTGCAAGTAATAAGAAAAGATCAAAAGCTGAATGCTAACACTCACAAACATTGCTCCTAAAAATTTAGGAGCATCGATATTCTCTGTTAGAATACAGCCTCCGTTCACTACTCTCAGCGTTACAGTAAAAAACTGGATTGTTATGCAAATGAATGGAGACCAGACTGCGAGGAGACTCAGTAGAATAATGAAGCCTGAATGCTGCATACAATTTCCAACAATATTTTAATAGAAACCATATGGAATGCGTGAATCTATAGAGTCCTATACACAAACTCTTCTTTACAGTATCATGGTACATGCCCACTAGTACAGATGCCGATAAAGTCCAAAAAGTAACCCAACTCGTTTTATCATACAAATTCATCAAGGGGATAGAATAGATCGCTAATTACATACCTTAAATTTGCAAATGTTCAAAGGGAACATCCAATCCTTTATTGATATCTCACAGTCTGAATTATTATGGTAACCAACAAAATTAAATGCATACTAGTTAAATGCATAATCAAGAAAAACATTACAATATTTAATGGAAAAAAACATTTGGTTAAAATATTCGATTATTAAATAAATAATCACATACATTACAATCTTTAATAAAAAATAATTTAAAAACTATCAGATAAAAACTTAATTAAAAAATCAACAATAAAATATTATGATAATTTAATGATACCCATCTATCTAATTAACAAGTATATATTAAAAATTTTGAATATGTAAAATCATATATGTAACTATAAAAAGGCAATATATGAAGAAAAACAAAGATTTCAACTCAAAATCTACATAAATCCCATGAGGGGCAAGGGTTTTGAGGCAATAGATCCAGAAGCCCTCCTATGATGTCTCCTCAATCTATCTCCTCTCCTCCAAGGTCACTCTATCACCTCAATCCCCATAAAATTTTATCATGGGATCCCTTCGGACATGATTTACAATGGTTGGAAAGGCTATAATTCTCTCAACCCTTGCCAACGAGACCTAAATGTTCTAGAATCCTAATTTTCAATTGTCTTTTGATCTGGGCTACATACTGGAGACCACAACCACATTCTTTAAGATAGACCACATGACTGTTGATAAAACTTCCAATTTTATAGGTCTTCCCTGTTGTTTTTGATGTAAAATCAGTACTCTTCCTAATCTGATTTGCACATGCCTAAAAGTTTTCACATTTGTAAAAACCTTGACCTTTGTCTCTTAACCAATGGCGACCATCTTTTTTGAACATCTGATGTAACCAAAATTAAATTCTGTTCCCAAATCTATTAATTGATTCAAAATGGGTACGCTGTCCTTGAGATATGAGGGAATGAACCTTATATAAGGTTGTAAAAATGTGCTGACATAATGTGAAAGGTTACAAAACAGGCAGACTATGTCTGAAAAGATTGGGCATCCCGGTGCTGTCACGCTGAGGCTGTCACGCTGAAAGGAGTGAACGGAGGCTGTATTCTAACAGTGAATATCGATGCTCTTAAATTTTTAGGAGCAATGTTTGTGAGTGTTTGCGTTCAGCTTTTGGTCTTATCTTATTACTTGCGTGATATACTGCACCACATTTGTATGATTTTTTCTTTCAGGTTAGTATATTTGCTACATAAGCCAACACTGGACACACAGTGAGCTTAATTCTTGGTTCACATTCACTTGTATTTCCACTTTCAGTGTGTTTTTTATTTATTTATTGATTCATCTATGTGTTAACACTGGGTGGTTTATATTGCACTTTCATTTATCTATGTTACAAGCAGTATATTGTATATTTTATATTTTATTGATATTTACTAACTTCAGTGATCCCTTTCATTTAATTCATGGCTATTTACTAGCTATTATTGTTTTTTTATTATATTTTTAGATTCACTGTGTGTCAATTTACACTGTATCTTCCTTTTTTTTTTGCATTCACACAACCTCTGTGTCTGTGTTCTCTCTCTAGCAGTGCCTTTTTGAAATTTCTTTATACTCCGCTCGAGACTGTTTTTGGATTGCTCATCCATTTCCCTTTTTTCTGTGTTATCTATGTCTAATGATGCCTAGATTTAGGTTGTGTCAACGTTCATTGTGCCGGCGCTCCATATGTCAGAGATTTGTTTCAGAGAACCACCACCAAACACAGTTTGACAGAGTTCTTTCTCTCCCTCACTCCAAAGTGTAGGGCGTTATAAAAAAAAAGCTCAATTGTTATTTTACATAGTAAACGTTGATTGCGATTTTTTATAAAACCCTCAACAGTTTGCAGTGTGGGAGTTTTATACATAACCCTTATGTCAAGAGATAAAAAAAATTCTTAGTAGGTAATCACATATATTCAATCCACTGTAAGCTTTAATTATATTTTTACATTGATTATTTTCACCTTGTTTGTGATTAAATTGTGATTTAATCAGATGTAATATTATTTTTAATAAAGCCAATGTTTCTTTGACAAAACTGTCCACATATTTGATGCTACCTAAAATACCCTGGCAATTAAATGTTAAAATAGCAGCATCTTCTTGTTACTTATTATTGGGAATATAATGAATCACGTTACTATAAACTAGAATATTAAAGTGTAATTATGCAGGGTGGAGAAAATACTACCCCAGTGAGTCAGAAACTGCAGTGCACAGGATAATTTTAGGTGTTGCATATTCTCCTTACTACAACAAAGATCTTTCCTGTCAGTCTTGTGGTTTGAATTGGTTCTTAACCCCTTAAAGAACCTAGGGCTTTCCATGCAGTCATGTATTTTCATGCCCTGAATACCTAATGATGCCATGGAATGCCCAGGGTTACAGTCCATGGTGCGCCGTTCGTAGTGTAATCAGTGGCAGGTGAATGCTAATCCTGGGTGCCTCATTATCATAAATTGCAGAAACCTAAAATTGGGTTGCCACCTGACCAGTATTTTACCGGCACAGTCACTAATCCAGCCTTTGGAGCCTTTTGGAGCCTCTGCATGCATAACTAGTACTGCCAATGCAACTTCCTGGAATGGGGATGGGAGATCTGGCTGTATGACAGGAAACCCAGGTTTTTATACCCAGATCTGGGTTTTTTGCCCCCTGTATGGGTTTCTTGTTTTTTCCCCCAATTTGGATGATGTATCATAAATGTACTACACTCGATTACAGTCTGTAGAACTGTTTAGCCCTCTATTTTGTATTATTATTTTTTTTAATTTTTATTATGAAAATATCAGAATTCACAGTACAAAAGAAAGCAAATTTAAGACAAAACGTAGATAGATACTATACTATACTCTACATAAGGTCGAAATAGCCAGAAATACTTCAATGGGTTCCTCCCACATAGGGAACCTATTCTGATAAGATATCTGAAGTTACTTACATTAAAGAGCATACCACATAAAACTGTGATCTCTTACAACAACTATACTAAGACTTATTAATTCCCGTTGGTGGACGAGGGGGAAGGGGGATGGGGGCATCTCCTATGCAACCCAGAGGGGAAACATCCTCAGCCCTTATTTCTCTAAAGGGCCCCTGATTCCAGGGCTAACCGCCACCGATTCCAGAAATGTGAGTCACCCGGGCTACCAAAAATCTGAAAGTACCTACTGCTCTCCATCTTACATTGATGAATTACTTGTAATATTATCTTCGCCCATTCAGGTGCTTTAGGGTCCTTTCAATTCATAGCAATTTCTAACTTGCAAGCAGTTAGGATATGAATAATTATTTTATGTTCATTTGTGTACTCAGGAAGATTCAAATGGACAAGTGCTATCCCTGGTGTTAAGTCCCACTTTTCCCCAAAATTAGCCATCAAACGCTGGGAGATATCCTGACAGAATTTGAGAATCAATGGCCATGACCACCTGATGTGTAAGTAATCTCCCTGTGCTCTATGGCACCTCCAGCAAAGTGGTGAGTGTGCCGGATACATCTTACTTAGGGTAGTTGGAACCAAATACCATCGATTGCTCAATTTATACTGTGTTTTATTTAGGTTTAAACAATTAATTGCCTTGTAACATCTATCTAGTCTTTTTCATCTATTTGGGTCTGTAAATCCCCCTCCCATTTTGAGATAGCAACTGGGGTCCCAGATCCCTTTATAAGTCTGAGAACCTCTAATATTTTTGTTACAAGCTTTTTAAAGTCTAGCTGCTGAATAATCTTACTTAAGGCAGGTAGAGGTCCTGGTATTTTGGGGTCAACAAAGGTAAGGTGTTTCCCCAAGAATCCCTTAACACGGATATATTTAAAAAGATCCTGGGGTGAGAGATCAAATTGATCTTGAAGGATAGGGAAGGGTTTTATATCCATGTTTTCAATCAAATCATCAATCCAAGTATACCCTTATAGACCCAGTTTGTCTATGTTTTCCATCAGAGGATTTATCAAAGTTAGGGGTAATACAGGTAGTAACTTGTTTTTAAGGCCGATCTTCTCCCTAATTTTGTTCCAATTATCTAATATCTGATTCAAGGCCAGGCCGAGATTTTTACTCTCTGTTTTATGTGTTCCTTTATTTACTCTCCAAAACAGGACATTTAGGTTTGGTACTTTGGCTGTCCTAAGTTCCCATGAATACCATTCACGGTGAATCGACTCTTCTTTTTGAGATAATATGACTTGGGCTAACAGTGCAGCCTGTGCATATTCCCTTACCAGTGGGATCCACAATCCTCATTTCTTAGGCGTCTTGGCCAGTGTCTGTATTCCCAGCCTTGGTTTTTTTACCATTCCTTATGAAATGAGAGAAAGATGATTGGATCATTTGTGCCCAGGGACCATGGATCTTAAGACATAAGTAAACTTAGGGAGGACATAGGCCTTGATTGCATTGATTCTGCCCCACCATGATATACACATTCCATGCTGACAGATTTCTGTTTGTCTCCCGCATAAGGGGTAGTACATTTATCTGCATCCACTTTTTTGGGGTCCACAGATATATTTACACCTAAGTATGATATTGCCAGCCATTTGAAGCTGTATTTATTGTCTATAGTTAATATCTGATCAGGGGACATATTACAAGGCATAGCTGTAATCTTCGCAATGTTAAGTTTGTAATTTGATACATGGCAATATTCTGCAATTATTGCCATTGCTTGGTCAACAGAACTAATAGGATCTTCTAGTGTCAACAGGATATCGTCAGCATATAATTTTATGCCGGGCCCCTGATCTCATGGCAATTCCGAATATCGCTTGCCAGAGGTTCCAGGGTTAAAATATAAAGAACAGGGGACAATGGGCATCCCTGGCGGGTTCCGTTCGTCAAATGGAACCAGGAGGAGTTTATCCCGGAACCGATCACCCTGCCAGTTGGTCCAGTGTATAGTACCATTATTGCCCTATGGAATTCCCCCGTAATCCCAAATGCCTCTAAAACACCAATCATAAAATCCCAGCTGACCCTGTCAAAGGCCTTCTCGGCATCTAAAGACAGGGTCAGCTGGGATGTACGGCTCCTACTTGTGTCCTGAAATATGTTTGCTAAAGATCTAATATGTCCAACCGCCGTTCTCCCAGGTACGAACCCCACTTGGTTGGGGTGGACTAGGTCTTTAATAACTAATCTTAATCTATCTGATAGGATGGTGGCATACATTTTCGTGTCTAGATTCAATAGCGAGATAGGTTTGTAGTTTATAATTTCATTGGACCCTTTCACTGTTTTTAATATTGGGACAATATTACCGCGCAGTATATCTTGCAAGAGGGTGCCTGTGTTCTTTGCTTCATTGAAGACATCGGTTAAGTGTGGGGATAACTCCTTATGCAGGGCTCTATAAAACAGGGCGTCCAACCCATCAGGGCCGGGTGCCTTGAAGCTCTTTTGACGGAGCGTCTGTCACCTCTTTAATTGTAAATGGTTTATTTAACTCAGGTATTATGTCTGGGGAAGTTTTGGGGAAATCTCTATTTTCAAAATACTTTGATATCTCTTCCCTAGATGGCCGAAGGGACAGATTGTAAAGAGTGGAATAGAAATCGGTAAAGGCCTTCCCAATTTTCTCTGGAGACAGTCATATCTCATTCTTGTAATAAATCCTAACTATCTTATTCTTTATATGTCTTTGTTTTTTAATAAATTTGTCATAAGTCTTTCTGCCTTATTCCCTCTATAATACCCGCAATTTCTTTTGGTCTCTCTATTAATTTGGTTTGCTGATAGAGTTGTATATAGAGTTCCGTTAAGCTAAGATCGGCTTTTTTTTTTGCCTGTGACCCAAGTTTTATAAACAATCCATGGATAACCACCTTATAGGCACACCATACCGTAGAGGACAGCAGCTCGGTAGACTTATTCTCTTGAAAGTAAAGCTTTGACATTGTAGTTATGTACTCAATTTCCTCCTTATGGTTTAATAAATTGGGGTTCAGGCGCCACTCCGATCTGGGCTTAACATAAATATCATTAAGATCAAGGACAACAGCATTATGGTCTGACCAAGTAATCTCCTCTATCTCAATGCTTTTCACCTGTAGGGTTATGCCTGTGTCTCCCAGGATCAGATCAATCTGAGAATATGCTGAATGGGCCTTGGAGAAACAGGTATAATCATGTTCAATTGGATGGGACAATCGCCAAATATCATAAAGTGATGCTTTGTCAACAAGATCTTGCAGTCTCTGGGCCTGAGAAGTAACCCTTCTATCTTTAATTCTTCCTATTAATGTTTTTTTTGTCTAAATTTGGGTCTAAGGGGCAAATAAAATCACCCATAATCAAAAGGGCACCCTGTCTAAATCTAACTGGTTCTTAATAAACATTGGGGGCATATAGATTGACTAAAGTTATCATTTTATGGTCCAATTCTCCAACTACTATTATATATCTCCCCTCTGGGTCACACTCAGTGTGTTTCAGATTTATAATCACATCGCTCGAAAACATGATAGCGACCTCCCGTTTTTTTTCCATCTGTAATGATGCCGAAAGAATTGTATGGTACTTTTGGGATTTAAGCCTTACGCCATCCCTGGATCTCCAATGGATCTCCTGTAGGCAACAGACCTTTATCCGTTCCTTGGGGAGATAATTAAGAAGGATAGCTCTCTTTTGAGAGGAGTTTAGGACCTGTACATTCAGGGAAGCAAATTTAACTATTCGTTTTTTTTTCTTTTCCCCCTCCCCTCATCCCCCGCCCAACGACCGCCAACGGACCTAGACAACACATAATACATTACAATGCAAACAATTAAAAAGGGTCCTCCGCCCCTTGCAGAGGAACTTATAGTCGCACTTTTGTTAAACTCTAACATGTTCGACAGTTTCCACAAAACAATTGTGGATATCGAGCCGGTGTCCTACCGATGTCCAAATCCCCCAAAAAAAGCCATGAGTGGAGTGAGGAAAAAAAAAAAAATTACAAACAATGGCATGTGATGTTTTAATCATTTTAGATATATTTCAATGGGGTATACCATAGGTTCAATTGCTTCAATTATTTCTTACTACTGCCAGGGGATTGCCTAGCTTACCCCTCATTTTCATATTGACAGAGTTTCCCCTGTACGATCTGTGGACTTTTATAGCTTTAGTTTATTCTGACCATATCTTTTATTGCATATGTTTCGGCCGAGTTTCAAATCCATGTCCATATAAGTGCCTTATATTGCCTATGTCATTACTTTAAATTTACCAACTTTGGGCTACCTCCCTTTGTGTGTGTCATTAAATTTCATTTAGAGGTATATTCAAATGGGCTGTACCAAACCAACACTGTTTCACGACGTGCGATCGTGTCCTAAACCAAACCAATGTTGTTTTAACCAGTGGATACTCTTATCTGTATCTATACATGCCTCCCCATTCCCTACCATTTCTCTTCTATCTTAAATACCAAAACTTACAATTAAAATTTCTGGCCATATATGTGAGGTCATGTACCCCGCCTCGGGTTATTACATATTCCCACCCATATAAGTTTTGTGTCATTAATATCTATTAATGTACCATTTTGTGACAACTTAATATTGAATTTTACTTCCCCCAATCAAACTCTCCCACACCCATCTTTACCTCCCGTCACCAATTTATAGGATATATCAATTCTGTGTTGTTGATATCAATTATTGAGCCACCTATAACCTATCCAGTGTTGAGTTTGGTCATTCCTTAGAGCCATCTCAGTCTCCCCCACACTGTTTATATTTCTAGTTGCTCAATCCTCACCACCTTCCCCCAACCTTTCATCTTCCCATCAGCTTTGGTTCTCAGATGAGAAATTGGATTGTGGGGGGGAGAACACAATATAGTATGCATTTTAAAGCCTTCAATCTATTTCAATACATTCAAAAAGTGAGGGAAGAGAAGAAGAGAAAAAAAAAGGAAAAACACAGATAATAATTATTAGGTTGACAAAAGGCCCTGCAGTTCAAACAGTCTTTAAGAAGTGTTCCTGGCCTTTATCTTATTGGTCTCCATCCATACCCTCAGTTTTTCAGGGGAATCAAAGGAGAAGGTTTTTAAATCATATGTGAGGATAATTCTGACAGGCATTCCCCATTTGTATCGAATGTTGTTATCTCTTAGCCTCGTAGTTATTGGGACAAACTGCCGTCTTTTGGATCTGGTGAAGAAGGATAAATCAGAAAAAATCCTCAGTTTATTCTATGGTTGTTGCCATTCTGTCTCTCGTGATGCTTTCAGGACAGTATCTTTGATATATGATGAAGTGCATTTTAATAGAACGTCTCTTGGGAGATCCTCAGATGAAACCGGAGCTCTACCTGTCCTATGGTATCTATCCCAAAGACCGATACCAGGTTGTGGTTCCAAATTTAGTCTCTTAAAGAATCCAGTGAGAAAATGGTTCCAGTTCTGCATGACTTATTGATTCAGGAATTCCCTGGAATCTTAAATTGTATCAGCGTGAACGATCTTCAATATCTGCCATTTTAAATTAGAGACTTTCTATTTTCTGTCTTAGTTCAATACTGTCATCTTTTCCTGCCAAGAGTTGCATTTCCAGAGAATCAATTTTATCTTCTGTGATTTTCAGTCTGGATCCAAAGGCTCCAATGTCTGACTTTAAATCACTCACGTTTGATTTAATTTTCTGCTAGATTTTCTCGAACGGAATTCAGCGCCATGGCAAGTTATTGATGAATAATTTCCTATAGATCTACCAGTGAGGATTTTTCTTTATCTGGTGCCTCTGCATGAGCTTGGGAGAGGTCATCTGAGGGACCCGGGCCAGTTTTATCCATATCAAATGTTGCCGTTTGTGGGAAAAATTAGGAGAGTCTTTTATCCACCTTAGTGTCCTTTCTGTCCTTTTTTTATATGTTCTTTGTCTCTGCTCCTCTTTTAGTCACCATATTTATTCTGGTGTGGGGCTTTATAAGAGGTTAAAAAGTAATAATTTATTTTATTTTAAATTCTTTTCCCCCTTTCTCTCCTATTGGAGCGAATGCCCTTTTCCTCCTCCACTCTCCTCTCAGTGTCACTCAATGGATTGATAGCATAGATTACGATGGGTCGGAATATCAACTGTAAATAACAAAATTCCACATCAGCATAGAAGTAGAGTATAATTGGGAGTAATAATATCCCATAAGGATATATATGTTATGGCCAGGACATGTGTCTGATATCAATTAGTTTAGTTTGTGTTCATGCTGTTTGCATATCAGACATATTGTATGCCCCCTTGCCAGCCAAAATATCAAGTATGGGTTATCCTCTCTTTGATTAGGTCCATAAGTGAGTGGAATTGCCACTGATCGCCACAATATTTGATATAATCTGCTTACTCTTTTATCACATGAATCATGTCCTCTTAAGGACGATCTAGAGGCCCTACCGAATTATGAGCAGACCTCTGTATTGCGTTACTCAGTTATTTCTCCGGGGATATTTGATATAATCCTCTCTTTGTAACGTGCTAAACAGGGCAGCCAAGGATAGCAAGTTCCATGATTGTTATTCCCTCTCCGCACTCTCTCCCCCTTTTTCTTCTCCTCTCCGTCCCCCTTCAGATATAGGGAAGCACACACTGGAGCAGGGAAACAAAAATACAGAGCAAAACGGGGCACTTATCTGGATATTGCCTTCAATATGGTGTCATGCATCGTCCCCTGTAGAATCCTGTTGGATCGCGTCTGTAGATGTCCTGCTGCTTTCCGTTTCTATATCTCAAGCGGCTATCCAAAAAAGATCTTCTGTTGTGTGGTCGGAGTAAGGGCTGAGTATATGCGAAAGAACTACACCCAAAAGAGGGAATAGAAAAAGTCAGATCTTATTTGGGCAGGAATCTATATAGGTATACTACACCATACCCTAAAAAAGCGAAAAAAAGTGTAAACACAGAGTAAACTCCGTGAGTACACTCAATACATTCCCAAGCTTCCAAAAAAGAGAGAAATTAATTATAAGTGCTGGTGCAAACAAATAAAGCACTAAAAAATTGTGCAATAAAAACTGAATAATGTGTAATAGTGGGAAAATACAAATGTATAACAATACTGGTCACAAATATAATAATAAAGACAAATGATGTGTAACCTAATTGTGAAAAAAAGTGATCAATATAAATAAAACGATTCAATACAATAAAGCAATAACAAATAAAGTCCAAATGTGATAATCCAAATTTTCAATGGCTGGTTCCAAAGGTGTAACCTAAAAAGAAACGAAACCAAAATAGTGTGTACCATAAAAAACAGGTTTAATCGCGCATTTAACCCCTTCGCGACAAAGGACGTGTCAGGCACGTCCTGGGAGAAACTCCCTTAACGACAAAGGATGTGCCTGGCACGTCCTGCGGTGAATCAAGTAGTTTTCGCGATCAACGATCGCGAAAACCGCTTTAACGGTGCTGGTCTATTGCCTCGATGTCGAGGCAATAGCCAGCACCGAAATTTCTATTTTGGGGCACCCACGATCGCCCCACGGAGCGATCGTGGGGAGCCATATTGACGGAGCATGCTGCTCCGTTAGCATGGCTTAGCCCTCTGCCGGTCTGAGCTTCGGAAGTGAAAGTAACTTCACTTCCGTCGCTCTGAATATGCTACTTGACTGCCCCTAGTGGTAGTTAAGTAGCATTGCAATGGAAAATATTTAAAATACACATTTAATTAATTAAAAACAGGTTATAAAGCTATATTAGCCTATAGGGTTAAAATTAAATATTTTTTAGCATAAGGAATAGGGTTAAAATTAAATTAAAATTAAAAAATATTAAGGGATATAATAAGGATTAGAGTTGGGGTTAAATTTAGTGTTAGGGTTACATTTTGGGTTCGGGTTGGGGTCAAAAGGTCAATATAGGAAAAAAATACAGAAAAATATGGAAACATGCATATTTTTGAACTCGGGACAACGTTTAGAAACTATTTAGACGGGGTCTTTTTTAATGATTTTATTTGTATAAATTATATTTTAGGTCAAAGATAGAAAAAGTTGGTTTTTTAAAATTTTTCATCATATTTTATGATTTTTTTTGTAGTAAATTATAAGATATGATGAACATAATGGTATCTAATGAAAGCCCTTCTTATGACGATAAAAACAACATATAATTTGTGTCGGTACTATATGTGAGAAAGAAAAAAATTACAGCTAAACACAAACACCCTAGAAATGTCAAAACAGCCATTGTCACCAAGGGAAAGTCAAGGCGAAAATGTCTTGTCACTAAGGGGTTAAAAGTTACTTACAAGATATAATCAAAAACAAAAACGGATAGCGAAAACGGACTGCCAATGCCCAGCGTTCCCTCTTCAGACGGGACACTGATGGTGATAAGCCGGCCGGACTATTCACCGTGTAGACGGAAGAAGGAAGCAGAGTCGAAAGAGAGGCTTGGAGTCCATGAGACGCAAAAACCTCCCACCCTACGCGTTTCGTGACGGACAACGTCACTTCCTCAGGGGCGATGGGAGTTGTAGGAGAACCATAAGCTTATATATACACACGCTCAATGCAAATCAGCTGATAAAGATAAAACACGGGAAAATATAAAACCAGAAGCAAAATGCTCATAACTTCTTTGTTAGTTCTTACAATAAACATACAAACAGATTCTTTAATTTATAATTGTTTATTGTAATTCAGTAGAAATGTTTAAAAATGTTTTAAAAGAGGAATATATTAATATATTAATTCTATATTAAAAAGGGGATAAAATAACCCCAAAATAATTAAATATAAGAAAAAACTATTATATTGAATTGGGTACATTAAACATAATTAAATACACATAGAAAAAACAACAAATACAGAATTGTTATGTGTACCTGTTTTAAATATATATGGGCAGAGAATGTTTTAAGCTAAATTGAAAATAGTCGACAAAAAATGCTAAATTTAAGAAAAATGGTATTAGCATAAAAAAAGAGGAAAACTGTATATAATTATAAATTGTCTTACAACTAACAGAATGCTATAATGATAAAAGAAAATGGAGTAAAGAATCATTCTTGTAATAGACGTTCAAGAGTGAATGCTTACAATTCAAAATCTAAATTCAAACCATTTGGAAAAAGAGTATCCAATCTAAATATCCACCTAGCCTCAAATCTGTCCAGCTGGTCACCAAAATTACCACCTCTCCAATTATTCTTAACTAGTTCTATTGCCAAGAAGGTTAAGCCTGTTAAGTTCCCTCTATGGCAAGTCAGAAAATGATTGGAGAGTCCATTGGTAGTTAGACCTTTTTGAATATTTCTCACATGTTCGGACATTCTGATGCTCAAAGTCCTCGACGTCCTCCCTATATATAACAATAAATGACCCCCTTAGTTCTGCAGGTGATCACCTGTTTTATATCAAAGGTTTCACCAGTGGAGCAATTACTCAAATTGGCTTGATGTCTAGGTATCTCTGTGTTGTTGTTACAGCCTACACAACTTCCACATTTATAAAATCCCGGAGATAGATTAAACATATTTGTGGTTATTGTAGCAGGCCTTCTATCTGTCAGAGCAATCATTAATTGGAGGTTAGGTGCTCTAGAAAATACAACCCTTGGAGTTGGAGTCAGAATATCTCTAAGAATGGTATCACCTTTTAGGACATTCCAATGTCTCTTAACTATATTTTTAATATGTAAAGACTGGTCACTATATTCAGTGATGTAAGAGACTATATCTTTGGGCTGTTCGTCAGGATTAGTATGTTTCGTAGCTAAAATGTTGCTGCGTGAGAGTTTCTGGACTCTATCACGGCAGTTTTTAAAAGATAGTTCTTAAAGCCCTTGTCCTTAAATTGTTGCTCCATTTCTGATAATTGTGTCTGTAACACAATTTCCTCAGAGCAGTTTCTTTTGATACGTCTAAACTGCCCATAAGGGATGTTGTTAAGCCACGGGGCATAATGGGAGCTGTACAATGGTATATAACCATTACAATCAACCGGCTTCTTAAAAGTTTTGGTTTGAATGGTGCCCTCCTTAATATATATTTCCAAAATCTAAAAACTGGTGCGTTTTTATGTGTAAATTTGAGTTTGTAGGGATTATTGTTAAGGTAGGCCAAGAAAGTATTTAGCGAGGTAGAGTCACCTCTCCAAACAAAAAGGCAGTTGTCGATATATCTGCGCCAGAGCAGATATATCGACTTTTTTTTCCACTTTTTTAGGGTATAGTGTAGTATACCTATATACATTCCTGCCCAAATAAGATCTGACTTTTGTTTCCCGCCCTCTTTTCTATTCCTTCTTTTGGGTGTAGTTCTTTCGCATATACATTTTTATACTACATTTGGGAATAATTACTAGATCGAGAGCATGAATTGTATTAAGTTTCATACACTTAAGAATGATAGGAATACCTTTTTTAAGAATTTTGCTAGCCCAGAATCAATTGCTGACAATTGTATTATTCCTGATACCCCTTTTAATTTCTCACAGAGCCTATATGAGTTAGGTAGACTCATGGAGAAATAAATCAGGCTATGGTGGGATAGCCTCTTTATAATTTTATTTGAGCAATAAAATTGTGCCAAGGGGTTTACGTATTTTTAAGAATACAGCCTTTAAAGCTGAGGATCCCACTTTTTTTGATAAATGGAATACTATGTTGGATAAATGTTCTTGTGTTTTGATTGACCTCCTCCTCACAGAGAAGAGGATAGATCTTTGCACTTTAGAAACAGAGATCAGCAAACTCCAGACATTACTGATCCCTTATACAGAGGAACCAGAATATGTCAGGATCTGTCGTGAGATCCAAGAAAAGCAAAATAGTTAGAGATCAACATGATTATGAAAATAATTTACAGAGAGATTGGAAAAAGAAACCTCTTAGACATGAACCAGCTAGTAAGATTACAGCTTCGTATCCTGCCCAAAATTACATGTTCAACGAATTAAAAGTTCAATTCCAAAATATAGACAAAGACTGGATTCACAGTCTGTCCCCCAGAGGGAGATAGAACGCCCTCATAAACCTCTCTATTCAGACATGGTGAATAGAAATAGAGGACGATCACCAATCCAGTCTCACTCTAGTCGCTATAATTTTTCCAAATCTGCTCAATCAGTTACAAAATACCAAGAGCCTTCTATTCAGCCTAGGACTTTTGCTGACCCCCCGCGTTCCCAGTTTGCAGTCAACTCTCCTTTTTTAGACAGGAGCCCACAATCTCATCTCCCATACAGACCAAGGAAGAGAGACGTGGGAACAGAAGGAAGCAAAAGGAGAAGAGAAGAACCTGAACTAAACAGGCCATCACCTCCCAGAAAAATATTAAGAAACTAGGTTCTAATGTCTTTAACCTTTCTAGTATAGAACTAGATGTTAACCAGCTTGCTGTTCTGGACAAAGGCTTGAAATTTGCGCGCTATGAATAAGACCTCTCCATTTAATGCTTACATTGATTTGTACAAAGTTATTAGAAAACTAACTTTGAGAAAATACTTTAGTGAAGAATCTAGAACAGTGAATACTAAACACTGTATATTTGATTATGAACACACTAATGTTCACCCCAAGTCTGGTTTTTATCCTAAAGAAAATAAGGGTTTATTTATTGAAACTTTCCAGAAACTAGTGGAAGGGGATCTTAAACCCCTAAACCGACATCTCATGTGAGAGACAATCTTAGTAAACAAGAGAGAAAGGCATTAAAGTCACTCATGGATAACAAATCCTTAATTATT
Source organism: Pelodytes ibericus (assembly GCA_036172795.1). Lineage (NCBI taxonomy): Eukaryota > Metazoa > Chordata > Amphibia > Anura > Pelodytidae > Pelodytes > Pelodytes ibericus. The sequence goes on from CM069860.1 coordinate 50,987,711, forward strand.
AAATCAGCAGATAAGGGTGGAGGTATTGTAATTCAAAATACAGAGCAGTACCACTCTGAATGTATACGACTTTTAAGTGATATGAACACCTATCAGAAAATTCCATCTAATCCCAGTCAAGCCTTTAAAGCTGAATTGGAATAGTTATTGCAGGATGGCCTTCCTCAAGACATCCTACTCCCTAAGAAATTTAATTTACTTATGATAAAATATCCAAAAACTCCATTATTCTATCAGCTACCAAAGATACATAAGTCACTAACACAGCCACCTGGATGCCCAATCATACCAGGCATCAATTCCCTCACAGCCAATCTATCATTGTATATAGATAAATTCTTACAGCCAGAGTTTGAAAAATTGAGATCCTTTTTGAGAGACACGACTCAAGTTATAAATATTCTAAATGACCACGTATGGGAGGACAATTACATCCTTGTTACTGCCTATGTGAGTTCTCTGTATACGGTTATAGAGCACTTACAGGGACGTGAATCTATACAATATTCTCTGGCTAAATCCGAGTGATCTTCATAATAGTCAAATTGATTTCTTGGTTAGATGTGTCGCTTTTATCCTCTCCCATAACTCTTTTTGGTGTGAGGATAGTCATTATTTGCAGCTTGAGGGGACGGCAATGGGTACTAGTTTGGCACCGAGATATGCTAATCTTTTTATGGGCAAGTGGGAGGATGAGTTTATTTGGGATGAATGCCCATTCTGCGCAAACCTAGTGCTCTGGCGCAGATATATTCATGACTGCCTTTTTGTTTGGAGGGGTGACTCTACCTCGCTAAATACTTTCTTGGCCTACCTTAACAATAATCCCTACAAACTCAAATTTACACATAAAAGCTCACCAGTTTTTCTGGAATTTTTAGATTTGGAAATATATATTAAGGAGGGCACCATTCAAACCAAAACTTTTAAGAAGCCAGTTGATTGTAATGGTTATATAACGTTTGACAGCTACCATTATGCCCCGTGGCTTAACAACATCCCTTATGGGCAGTTTAGACGTATCAAAAGAAACTGCTCTGAGGAAATTGTGTTACAGACACAATTATCAGAAATGGAGCAACAATTTAGGGACAAGGGCTTTAAGAACCATCTTTTAAAAACGGCCATTGATAGAGTACAGAAACTCTCACGCGGCGAAATTTTAGCTACGAAACATACTAATCCTGATGAACAGCCCAAAGATATAGTCTCTTACATCACTGAATATAGTGACCAGTTTTTACATATTAAAAATATAGTTAAGAGACATTGGAATGTCCTAAAAGGTGATAACATTCTTAGAGATATTCTGACTCCAACTCCAAGGGTTATATTTTATAGAGCACCTAACCTCCAATTAATGATTGCTCCGAAAGATAGAAGGCCTGCTACAATAACTTCAAATATGTATAATCTACCTCCGGGATTTTATAAATGTGGACGTTGTGTAGGCTGTAACAACAACACAGAGATACCTAGTCATCAAGCCAATTTGAGTAATTGCTCCACTGGTGAAACCTTTGATATAAAACAGGTGATCACCTGCAGAACTAAGGGGTCATTTATTGTGCCAGCTGTCCATGTTCTTGAATATTTCTCAGAACATGTGAGAAATATTCAAAAAGTTCTAACTACCAATGGACTCTCCAATCATTTTCTGACTTGCCTTAGAGGGAACCCAACAGGGTTAACCTTCTTGGCAATAGAACTAGTTAAGAATGATTGGAGAGGTCGTAATTTTGGTGACCAGCTGGACAGATTTGAGGCTAGGTGGATATATAGATTGGATACTCTTTTTCCAAATGGTTTAAATTTAGATTTTGAATTGTAAGCATTCACTCTTGAACGTCTATTACAAGAATGATTCTTTACTCCATTTTCTTTTATCATTATAGCCTTCTGTTAGTTGTAAGACAATTTATAATTATATACAGTTTTCCTCTTTTTTTATGCTAATACCATTTTTCTTAAATTTAGCATTTTTTGTCGACTATTTTCATTTTAGCTTAAAACATTCTCTGCCCATATATATTTAAAACAGGTACACATAACAATTCTGTATTTGTTGTTTTTTCTATGTGTATTTAATTATGTTTAATGTACCCAATTCAGTATAATTGTTTTTTCTTATATTTAATTATTTTTGGGTTATTTTATCCCCTTTTAAAACATTTTCAAACATTTCTACTGAATTACAATAAACAATTATAAATTAAAGAATCTGTTTGTATGTTTATTGTAAGAACTAACAAATAAGTTATGAGCATTTTGCTTCTGTTTTTATATTTTCCGGTGTTTAATCTTTATCAGCTGAATTGCATTGAGCGTGTGTATATATAAGCTTATGGTTCTCCTACAACTCCCATCGCCCCTGAGAAAGAGACGTTGTCCATCACGAAATGCGTAGGGTGGGAGTTTTTTGAGTCTCACGGACTCCAAGCCTCTCTTTCGACTCTGCTTCCTTCGTCTACACGGTGAATAGTCCGGCCGGCTTATCACCATCAGTGTCCCATCTGAAGAGGGAAAGCTGGACATTGGCAGTCCGTTTTTGCTATCCGTTTTTGTTTTTGATTATATCTTGTAAGTAACTTTTAAATGCGCGATTAAACCTGTTTTTTATGGTACACACTATTTTGGTTTTGTTTCTTTTTAGGTTAGACCTTTGGAACCAGCCATTGAAAATTTGGATTTTCACATTTGGACTTTATTTGTTATTGCTTTATTGTATTGAATCGTTTTATTTATATTGATCACTTTTTTTCACAATTAGGTTTCACATCATTTGTCTTTATTATTATATTTGTGACCAGTATTGTTATACATTTGTATTTTCCCACTATTACACATTATTCAGTTTTTATTGCACTATTTTTTAGTGCTTTATTTGTTTGCACCAGCACTTATCATTTATTTCTCTCTTTTTTGGAAGCTTGGGAATGTATTGAGTGTACTCACGGAGTTTACTCTGTGTTTACACTTTTTTTTCGCTAAGGGCTGAGTAAGCAGTACAAGGATGGCATGCAGACAATTCAGTGATCCCTTCCACTCACTTCTTTCCTCTTTCCTTCTGTTCCTCAGTTCCGAGAATCTGTGTGGACTCTCACGGCTAGGTTCAGGCTCTCGGCATTACACCAGCTTGATACATCCGCGTGTACACAACAGCGTGTTACGTCATCGCCCCCCCCCCCCCTATTTTGGATTATACATTGTAGTCAGTCAATTTCATACAAGGCTTATCTCTGTGCTAGATGGCAATGTGCTCTGATTCTCTTACATCAGACAGCAAAAGATTTCCTGCCTGACCCAGTGACATCCTTCTGAGGTGATTGACCTCCCTAAATCGAGAGAGGGCACAACAACTTCACATCAGGTTTTTATCCCATGGAGTCTCACCGGCTCAATTTTTTTTCACTTCAGCCAAATAAGCTGGCAAGCATTTTGGGGACAGAGTTAGCACTGGGAAGATATTTTGGGACAAAGTTGGCACTAGACATGTGCATTCGTTTTCGGACGAATGCATTTCCCTCCGAAAATAGCATTTTCGTCCATTCGTCCAAAAAACGAATAACGAAAATGCTAAACTAACGAAAGACGAATGGTTAATAAACGAAAATCATTCGTCCATTCATGCTATTGGCATTCTATAAACCGAAATAGAGTCGGTTTATAGAATACCAATGGCATTACATATACATTCCATAAACCGACATAATGAATGACTTTCGGTTTATGGAATGCATGTAATACTATTGGCTTTCTATAAACCGAACTAGAGTCCCCATTCATAAGAATTTCTTATGAATGGGGACTCCAGTTCGGTTTATAGAAAGCCAATAGTATTACATGTATTCTATAAACCGAAAGTCTATAAACCAAACGACCTTCGGTTTATAGACTTTCGGCTTATAGAATACATGTATTACGAACGGCCTTCGGTTTATAGACTTTCGGCTTATAGAATACGTGTAATACTATTGCCTTTCTATAAACCGAACGAGAGCCCCATTTATAAGAAATTCTTATGAATGGAGTCCCCATTCATAAGAATTTCTTATGAATGGGGCTCTCGTTCGGTTTATAGAAAAGCTAATAGTATTACACGTATTCTATAAGACGAACAAATAAAATGAAAATTATGAACAAATTTCGTCTGAAACGAATGCAGTAATGAACTAAATTAGTTTTAGACTAAATAAATAACATTTTCGTCCGAATGGATGAAAATGAAATGAAAATGTTAGTTTCGTGCATGTCTAGTTGGCACTGTTAAGCTGTTTGGTCACAAATATGACCCTTGGAAGCTGCTTAGACACAAAGATGGCACTTGGAGGCTGTTTGAGGACAAATATGGAACAAGTTGGTTGGCATCAAACATGGCACTGGGTAGTTGTGTGGGTAATATATGACACTAGAAAGGTTTTCGGGCACAAAGATGGCACCAGAATGGTGTTTGGGCACAAATATTGCACTAATAAGGTGTTTGGGCACAACAATGGCTCTGGTAAATCTGTTTGGGCACTAAGATGTTTTGGGCACACAGATGGCACAGTAAAGGTGTTTGGGGAACAAAGATAGCACCAGAAGGTGTTTGAACACAAATATACCACAGGTAAGGTGTTTGGGCACAAAAATAGCACTAGGACGATGTTAGGGACACAAATATGGCACTGGAAGGTGTTTGGGTACAGAGATGGCACCGGGAAGTTGTTTGGGCACAAGATGGCACTGGGAAGGTGTTTTTGGACAAAGATGGTGGGTAGTATAAAAAAAAGATTAGGGAATTAGGGAGTTTAGTCAGGCATAGGGCAGCTCAAAAAACACTGACTAAATAGAATTAGTATTTGTTAATAAAACTGTTTGATAAAGTTTTGGATCTCTGGGTTTTTTGTGCGACCTGGGTATTTTTGAGCATGGGATTTTGTTTTATTCTTTTAAACTTTACTGTTTACGATACTGAAAAATAGGTATTTACTCGAAAATGAAACATATCTGTGCTGCATCCAGAAAGTGATCCATTTATTGCACCTACCTCTTAGTCCCTTTTCTGTTGTCTTTCAATGCCTTCCTGCTTGTGTTACAATGCTCCTCTACCCTAAGCAACTGCTCAATCCCGCGTGCACCCCAGATGTTTTTTTAATTGGCAAATGGGCAAAATATAAGTGGCAAATGGGCAGAATAACACTGGCAAAAGGGCAAAATATGAGGGGCAAATGGGCAGAATAATACTGGCAAATGGGCAAAATATGAGTGGCAAATGGGCAATATAAGTGGCAATTGGGCAATATAAGTGGCAAATGTGCAGAATTATACTGGCAAATGGTCAATATGAGTGGCATTTTGGCAGAATAATACTGGCAGATGGGCAAAATATAAGTGGCAAATGGGGAAAATATGAGTGGCAAATGGGCAGAATGATACTGGCAAATGGGCAAAATATGAGTGGCAAATGGGCAGAATAACACTGGCAAATGGGCAGAATAATACTGGCAAATGGGCAAAATATGAGTGGCAAATGGGCAGAATGATACTGGCTAATGGGCAGAATAATACTGGCAAATGGGCAAATATGAGTGGAATATTGGCAAAATAACACTGGCAATTGGGCAAAATATGAGCTGCATATGGGCAAAATAACACTGGCAAATGGGCAAAATATGAGTGGCATATGGGCAAAATACACCTGGCAAATGGACAAAATATGAGTGGCAAATGGGCAAAATAACGCTGGCAAATGGGCAATATAACACTGGCATATGGGCAAAATAATACTGGCTGTGGCATATTTATGGGCAGGTTAATAGTGGCATATTAATGGGGGAAATGGCTGTGGCATGTTAATGGACAGGCTAATTGTGGCATAATGGGCAAATTGGCTGTGGCATATTAATGGACAAATTGGCTGTGGCCAAAGTGATAGTGTGACATGTTCTGTGGGGCAAAATAACATTTACACTGTAGCATGCCAAATCATGTGGGTGCAATATGAGTACAAGCAAAGTGCTGTGGGTACTGTATAGCGCTGTATTAAGACCTTTAGGTGCAATGTGGGTGCAGAGGAACGTAATAAAAATAAGAAATAAACAATTTTTTCAATAACATTTTTATTACATATGAATATAGTTGAATATAATATTTAAAAGTTCATATAAGTATACATGAAGCTAGTGATATACATATATTTGGCGTCCACCTCAAGCTTTTGAAAAGGCTGGAAATATTTAAATTTTTTTGTGGTCAGAAAAAGTTACATTACTTTACTGAGAGGGTGGTGGATGAATGGAATAGTTTTCCTTAAGAAATGGTAGAGGTTAATACATTAAGGAGTTTAAGCACGCATGGGATAAGTATAAGGCTATCCTAGATATAAGATAAGACCAGGGACTAATGAATGTATTACTTTATTGAGAGGGTAGGGGATACATGGAATAGCCTTCCAGTAGAAGTGGTAGAGGTTAATACAATGAAGGTGTTTAAGCATGCATGGGATAGACATAAAGCTACCATAGATATAAGACAAGGTCAGGCACAAAGCAGAACAGTTGGGAGGAATGTAAATGGCAATTCTGGGGTGGAGTTGCATGGTGGGGTCGGGGGGCACCGGGGCCCTGTGGTTTCTAGTTACTCCTCTGTTACCGCCTCTCCATTCAGGCTTTATCTGTTCTACACCTATGAACATGAGTCCTTCTGGATTTTTGTGCATGTTCCAGTTTAAAATGAAGGAGAAATGTTTTTTCGCAAAGCCCTTTTGAATGTTGTTCAGTCTTTTATATAGGGGCCTGGTGTTAATCTCTAAAGCAATATCCAGTGGCATCCCGAGGGGGGTGCGGACCGCACCAGGTGACACCCCAAGCGGGGGTGAAACCCGTGCTGCCAGCATCCCCCCACAGCGCAACGCATTGCTGATTTTTTTTCTCTCTCTGGCAGCCGCATCGGCTAGATGCTGCCGTAAAAAAAATTGGCTGCCGTAAAAAAAAAATTGTTACGTTAACTGTGTTTCCCTCCTCTGTGCAGTCAGGGAGACAGACATGCAAGTAAGGTAAGTACTGGGGGAAGAGGGTGGGAGGGTGGCATATACTGGCATAGTGAGTGGCAAAATACTGGCATACTGAATTGCAAAATAATACTGGCATATTGAGTGACAAAATACTGGCATATTGAATGACTAAATACTTGCATATTGAATGGCATAATAGTGGCATATTGAATGGCTAAATACTGGCATATTATGTGACAAAATACTGGCATATTGAGTGACAAAATACTGGCATATTGAGTGACAAAATACTGGTATATTGAATGGCTAAATACTGGCATATTGAGTGGCATAATACTGGCATATTGAGTGACAAAATAATACTGGAATATTATTGGGAAAATTGTCTGTAGCTTTTTAATGGCAAACTAATACTGGCATATTATTGGGCAAACTGGCTGTGGCATATTAATGGCAACATAATACTGGCATATTATTGAGCAAATTGGCTGTGGCATATTAAATGGCAAAATAGTACTGGCATATAATTTGGCAAATTGGCTGTGGCATATTAAATGGCAAAATAATACTGGCATTTTATTAGGCAAATTGTCTGGCTTATTAATGGCAAAATAATACTGGCATAATTATATATTATATAAGTTCTGTGGGTACTGTATGGTACTGTGTTAAGTCCTTTAGGTGCAATGTGGGTGCAGAGGAAGGGAATAAAAACAAGAAATGAAATTTTTCAATAATATTTTTATTACATATGAAAATAGTTGAATATTAAAAAATTATAAAAATATTATAAATAATACTAGCATTTTGAATGGCGAAATACAGGCATTTTGAGTGGCATAATACTGGCATTTTCAGTGGCATAATACTGGCATATTGAGTGACACAATACTGGCATATTTAGTGACAAAATACTGGTATACTGAGTGACAAAATACTGGTATATTTAGGGACATAATACTGGCAAACTGAGTGGCATAATATTGGCATGTTGAGTGACAAAATACTGGTATATTGAATGACTAAATACTGGCATACTGAGTGGCATAATACTGGCATATTGAAAGACAAAATACTGGCATATTGAGTTAAAAATACTGGTATACTGAGTGACATAATACTGGCAGATTGAGTGGCATAATACTGGCATATTGAATGGCTAAATACTGGCATATTGAATGGCAAAATAATACTGGCATATTGAGTGGCAAAAATACTGGCATATATTAAATGGCAAAATACTGGCATATATTAAATGGCAAAATACTGGCATATTGAATTGCAAAATACTGGCATATATTAAATAGCAGAATAATACTGAGCATATTATTGGGCAAATTGGCTGTGGCATATTAATGGCAACATAATACTGGCAAATGATTGGGCAAATTGGCTGTGAATTCTTAATGACAAAATAATACTGGCATATTATTGGGCAAATTGGCTGTGGAATATTAATGGCAACATAATACTGGCATATTATTGCGCAAATTGGCTGTGGAATATTAATGGCAACATAATACTGGCATATTATTGGGCAAATTGGCTGTGGCATATTAAATGGCAAAAGAGTACTGGCATATAATTTGGCAAATTGGCTTTGCATATTAAATGTCAAAATAATACTGCCATTTTGTTAGGAAAATTGTCTGGCTTATTATGGGCAAAATAATACTGGCATATTATTGGGCAAATTGGCTGTGCTATATGTATGGGCAAACACGGGCATATTAATGGAAAAACTGGTTTATCTTAATTGGCAAAATGTTTCTGTGGCAAGGTCTATGGGGATAAATAACTATGAGGAATGTGACACAGGCTAGTTCTGTGGGGCAAAGTGACACTGTGGTATGTTCTGTGGGGCATTGACACTGTGGCATGCCAAATCATGTAGGTGCAATATGTGTGCAAGCCAAGTGCTGTGGATGCAATATAAGAGCATGGATAGTTCTGTGGGTACTGTATGGTGCTGTGTTAAAACGTTTAGGTGCAATGTGGGTGTAAAGGAAGGAAATAAAAACACCACAAATCACAAATTTCAACAACGCTTTTGGCCTGACAAATGGGATTTATAAATGTGGTCGCTGCAGTGCCTGCACTGCCAATTCCTCCATTTCGAAAAAACGAACTTATTTTGCAGTAGAGTTACAGGCAAAGAACACGAGCTAGACAAATCGTTAACTTGTAGGACAAAAGGTATTATTTATCTATTGGAATGTCCTTGCCATAAACAGTATCAGGGGCGGGCTGGGCCGGGGGGCAGGGTGGCAATTGCCCCCCAGGCCGCCCTAAGGTTTTTAAAACACGGCCGCTGGGCCAGTGTTATTAAAAAAAAAAAAAAAAACGTGCTTGCAGGCAGAGACGGAGGTGAGAAGGGATCAGAAGATCTGGCATTTTCAGTGGCTAATTACATGGCTAATAACACTGTCATATTACTGGGCAAATTGGCTGGGGAATATTACATGGCAAATAACACTGGCATATTATTGGGCAAATTGGCTGGGGAATATTACATGGCAAATAAGACTGGCATATTACTGGGCAAATTGGCTGGGGAATATTACATGGCAAATAAGACTGGCATATTACTGGGCAAATTGGCTGGGGAATATTACATGGCAAATAAGACTGGCATATTATTGGGCAAATTGGCTGGGGAATATTGCATGCCAAATAAGACTGGCATATTATTGGGCAAATTGGCTGGGGCATATTACATGGCAAATAAGACTGGCATATTATTGGGCAAATTGGCTGGGGCATATTACATGGCAAATAAGACTGGCATATTATTGGGCAAATTGGCTGGGGCATATTACATGGCAAATAACACTGGCATATTATTGGGCAAATTGGCTGGGGAATATTACATGGCAAATAAGACTGGCATATTATTGGGCAAAATGGCTGGGGAATATTAAATGGCAATTAACTCTGGCATATTGGGCAAATTAGCAGGGGCATATTAAATTGCAGATAACCTTGGAATATTATTGGGCAAATTTACTGAGTCATATTAAATTGCAGAATAACACTGGCATATTATGGGACAAATTGGCTGGGGAATATTAATGGCAAATAATATTGGAAATGTGTATGTAATGGGGTGATGGAGGCATGTAAATGTGGTGATGGGGCATGTCCTGGTGTGCAACGTGGGTTATGGGTCATGTCAAAGGTGTGCAACGAGGGTGGGGGGGGGTGCCCACATTTTGGGATATTGGGTGTCTAAATCCTGGCATGTTGAGGGGCATAATCCTGGCATATTGAGGGGCATAATCCTGGCATACTGAGGGGCATAATCCTGGCATTTTGTAAGGGAAAATTCTAGCATATTAAATGGCAAATCCTGGCATATTGTGGGGGAAAATCCTGGCAATATTCGTTATAAAACAAGGAAAAGATGGCCTTGGATGGGGAGGCGATTCGATGGTGCAATGGGCCACTTGACTGGATTTGCCCCCCAGGCTTAAGGCTGCCAGCCCTCCCCTGAACAGTATGTGGGCCTCCACCACCCCGGCCCCTATATAAAAGGCTGAACAAACATGTTCAACAACATTCGAAAGGGCTTTGTGAAACACGATTCATCCCTTAATTTTAAACTGGAACATGCACAAAATCCAGAAGGACTCATGTTCACAGGTATAGAACAGATAAAGCCTGAATAGAGAGGTGGCAATCACCCCAAAAACATGGACCACAAAAAGACTAGTTGGCATGGGCATCCGCAGAAATGTTATCTGGGCAGGGGCATACTTTTATCGTCTTCCATGCTGCGCCGTGCTTCTTTTTGACAATGTCATCAGGAGCTTAGTCATTATCAGTTTAGCATGCAAACGGTTGATAAACGGTGATGCCACAGCATCACTTTGCCAATTAAAATAAGCCACTGTCAGGTACCAATTAATATGCCACAGTCACTTTGCCATAAAAATATGCAGCAGTCAGTTTGCCTATTAAAATATGCCACCATTTGTCCAATAAATCAGGTCTTGACAAAGTTAACTGACTTTTAGTAGCCAGCTAAAAAATCTAGGAGCCAGACATCTCATACACACAATCACATGCAGTCACACACACAAATATACTTACACATATACAGTTAGTCAGTCACACATACATATACATATACAGTCAGTCAGTCACATACACAGTCAGTCAATCAATGACACACACACATACACAGCACACAGTAAGTCATCCACACATACAGTCAGTCAGCCACCCAGTCACATTTACACACATACTGTCACACACACACACAATGTCAGCCATACAAATGAGCTTTTTTTTTTAATCTAAAGCATTTTTTTTTTTAAATCTATCAATGTGCCCCCCCTCCCTGCTGCTATATGTCACTGCCGGGAAGGGGGGCATTTTCAGTCCACATTTTACAAAGGCACAGACATTCATTGATTCCAGCCCTGTACTCAGGCAATACAGCATGGTGCGCGAGGGGGCAGAGCAGGAAGTGTGTGCATCCAGTGCACACAATCTGCTCCCTCGCGGGCAGGAGGATTTAAGTTAAAAAAAAAAAAAGATCCCAGCGGTGAGGGCACCATGGGGATTCACAATACCCAAGTGCCAGGTCTGATATACTAGTCGCCATGGTGACCTGGCACCCGTGGTTTGTTAAGCCCTGCATTAAATTATTATTTTGCCATTAATATGCCACAGCCAATTTGCCCTATAATATGGTAGTATTATTTTCCATTTACAATGCCAGTATGATTTTGCCATTTAATATGCCAGTATTATGTAGCCAATTAATATGCCAGTATGATTTTGCCATTTAATATGTCAGTATTATTTTGCCCAATAATATGCCAGAATTTTTTTGCCATTAATAAGTCACAGACAATTTGCACAATAATATGCCCATATTATTTTGCCATTAATAAGCCACAAACAATTTTCCCAATAACATGCCAGTATTATTTTGCCATGTAATATGCCAGTATTATGTAGCCAATTAATATGGCAGTATGATTTGGCCATTTAATATGCCAGTATTATTTTGCCATTAATATGCCAGTATGATTTTGCCACTTAATATGCCAGTATGATTTAGCCATTTAATATGCCAGTATGATTTAGCCATTTAATATGCCAGTATGATGTAACCAATTAATATGCCAGTATGATGTAGCCATTTAATATGTCAGTATGATTTAGCCAATTAAAATTCCAGTGTTATTTAGCCAATTAGTATGCCAGTATTATGTAGCCAATTAATATGCCAGTATTATTTAGCCATTTAATATGTCAGTATTATTTAGCCATTTCATATGCCAGTATGATTTAGCCGATTAATATGCAAGTATTATTTAGCCAATTAATATGCCAGTATGATTTAGCCATTTAATAGGCCAGTGTTGTGTAGCCATTTAATATGCCAGTATTATTTTGCCATTTAATATTCCAGTATGATTTTGTTTTTTAATATGCCAGTACTATATAGCCAATTAATATGCTAGTATGAGGTAGCCAATAAATATGCCAGTATTATTTAGCCATTTAATATGCCAGTGTGATGTAGCCAATTAATATGCCAGTATTATGTAGCCAATTAATATGCAAGTATTATTTAGCCATTTAATATGCCAGGATTATTTAGCCAATTAATATGCCAGTATGATTTAGCCAATTCATATGCCAGTATTATTTAGCCAATTAATATGCCGGTATGATTTTGCCATTCAATTTGCCAGTATTTAGCTATTCAATATGCCACTATTTTGTCACTCAATATGCCAGTATTTTGCCATTCAGTATGCCAGTATTTAGACAATATGCCAGTATGATTTTTCCATTCAATATGCAGTTTTTTGCCATTTGTATGCCAGCATTATTTTCCTTGTCATATTCCCCCCCCCCCCCCCCCCCCTCTCTCCAGTACTTACGTCCTGGCTGCTCTGTGTCCTTGGTGTCTCCTACGTGCAGTCTTCCCTTCTGCACTGAGGAGAGAAACAGAGCCCCCAGGTATGATGTAACGTCGTCAGAGGTATTGAACAGTAATCTTGAGACTGGTACATATGAATAAAGCAGAAGACTTTAATAGCTTGGCTGCTCTTCTAAGAGCTGCTTTTCAAAGAGTATATTTAAGAGATATTCTGGAGACAGACTTGATTTTTGAACTTGCTGAGATCTTCTTTTCTACTGATACAAGTAAGATTCATTTAGTCAAGTTATTGTGTGGTGGTTTGTACTGATTTCCTGCTTCAAATTGCTAAGGAATTTGAATTGAATACTTAGGTGTTTGTCATTGTTTGGTTCTAATTAGCATAGGCTCACTCAGGTGTTAAAACCTTCCTTGGTGCTTGTAGGTGTGTGCTGTGGGTGTATATAAGGCATAGTAGAAATTAGCTTGGCTAATTTAATAGCTTGGCTGCTCTTCTAAGAGCTGCTTTTCAAAGAGTATATTTAAGAGATATTCTGGAGACAGACTTGATTTTTGAACTTGCTGAGATCTTCTTTTCTACTGATACAAGTAAGATTCATTTAGTCAAGTTATTGTGTGGTGGTTTGTACTGATTTCCTGCTTCAAATTGCTAAGGAATTTGAATTGAATACTTAGGTGTTTGTCATTGTTTGGTTCTAATTAGCATAGGCTCACTCAGGTGTTAAAACCTTCCTTGGTGCTTGTAGGTGTGTGCTGTGGGTGTATATAAGGCATAGTAGAAATTAGCTTGGCTAATTTAATAGCTTGGCTGCTCTTCTAAGAGCTGCTTTTCAAAGAGTATATTTAAGAGATATTCTGGAGACAGACTTGATTTTTGAACTTGCTGAGATCTTCTTTTCTACTGATACAAGTAAGATTCATTTAGTCAAGTTATTGTGTGGTGGTTTGCACTGATTTCCTGCTTCAAATTGCTAAGGAATTTGAATTGAATACTTAGGTGTTTGTCATTGTTTGGTTCTAATTAGCATAGGCTCACTCAGGTGTTAAAACCTTCCTTGGTGCTTGTAGGTGTGTGCTGTGGGTGTATATAAGGCATAGTAGAAATTAGCTTGGCTAATTTAATAGCTTGGCTGCTCTTCTAAGAGCTGCTTTTCAAAGAGTATATTTAAGAGATATTCTGGAGACAGACTTGATTTTTGAACTTGCTGAGATCTTCTTTTCTACTGATACAAGTAAGATTCATTTAGTCAAGTTATTGTGTGGTGGTTTGTACTGATTTCCTGCTTCAAATTGCTAAGGAATTTGAATTGAATACTTAGGTGTTTGTCATTGTTTGGTTCTAATTAGCATAGGCTCACTCAGGTGTTAAAACCTTCCTTGGTGCTTGTAGGTGTGTGCTGTGGGTGTATATAAGGCATAGTAGAAATTAGCTTGGCTAATTTAATAGCTTGGCTGCTCTTCTAAGAGCTGCTTTTCAAAGAGTATATTTAAGAGATATTCTGGAGACAGACTTGATTTTTGAACTTGCTGAGATCTTCTTTTCTACTGATACAAGTAAGATTCATTTAGTCAAGTTATTGTGTGGTGGTTTGTACTGATTTCCTGCTTCAAATTGCTAAGGAATTTGAATTGAATACTTAGGTGTTTGTCATTGTTTGGTTCTAATTAGCATAGGCTCACTCAGGTGTTAAAACCTTCCTTGGTGCTTGTAGGTGTGTGCTGTGGGTGTATATAAGGCATAGTAGAAATTAGCTTGGCTAATTTAATAGCTTGGCTGCTCTTCTAAGAGCTGCTTTTCAAAGAGTATATTTAAGAGATATTCTGGAGACAGACTTGATTTTTGAACTTGCTGAGATCTTCTTTTCTACTGATACAAGTAAGATTCATTTAGTCAAGTTATTGTGTGGTGGTTTGTACTGATTTCCTGCTTCAAATTGCTAAGGAATTTGAATTGAATACTTAGGTGTTTGTCATTGTTTGGTTCTAATTAGCATAGGCTCACTCAGGTGTTAAAACCTTCCTTGGTGCTTGTAGGTGTGTGCTGTGGGTGTATATAAGGCATAGTAGAAATTAGCTTGGCTAATTTAATAGCTTGGCTGCTCTTCTAAGAGCTGCTTTTCAAAGAGTATATTTAAGAGATATTCTGGAGACAGACTTGATTTTTGAACTTGCTGAGATCTTCTTTTCTACTGATACAAGTAAGATTCATTTAGTCAAGTTATTGTGTGGTGGTTTGTACTGATTTCCTGCTTCAAATTGCTAAGGAATTTGAATTGAATACTTAGGTGTTTGTCATTGTTTGGTTCTAATTAGCATAGGCTCACTCAGGTGTTAAAACCTTCCTTGGTGCTTGTAGGTGTGTGCTGTGGGTGTATATAAGGCATAGTAGAAATTAGCTTGGCTAATTTAATAGCTTGGCTGCTCTTCTAAGAGCTGCTTTTCAAAGAGTATATTTAAGAGATATTCTGGAGACAGACTTGATTTTTGAACTTGCTGAGATCTTCTTTTCTACTGATACAAGTAAGATTCATTTAGTCAAGTTATTGTGTGGTGGTTTGTACTGATTTCCTGCTTCAAATTGCTAAGGAATTTGAATTGAATACTTAGGTGTTTGTCATTGTTTGGTTCTAATTAGCATAGGCTCACTCAGGTGTTAAAACCTTCCTTGGTGCTTGTAGGTGTGTGCTGTGGGTGTATATAAGGCATAGTAGAAATTAGCTTGGCTAATTTAATAGCTTGGCTGCTCTTCTAAGAGCTGCTTTTCAAAGAGTATATTTAAGAGATATTCTGGAGACAGACTTGATTTTTGAACTTGCTGAGATCTTCTTTTCTACTGATACAAGTAAGATTCATTTAGTCAAGTTATTGTGTGGTGGTTTGTACTGATTTCCTGCTTCAAATTGCTAAGGAATTTGAATTGAATACTTAGGTGTTTGTCATTGTTTGGTTCTAATTAGCATAGGCTCACTCAGGTGTTAAAACCTTCCTTGGTGCTTGTAGGTGTGTGCTGTGGGTGTATATAAGGCATAGTAGAAATTAGCTTGGCTAATTTAATAGCTTGGCTGCTCTTCTAAGAGCTGCTTTTCAAAGAGTATATTTAAGAGATATTCTGGAGACAGACTTGATTTTTGAACTTGCTGAGATCTTCTTTTCTACTGATACAAGTAAGATTCATTTAGTCAAGTTATTGTGTGGTGGTTTGTACTGATTTCCTGCTTCAAATTGCTAAGGAATTTGAATTGAATACTTAGGTGTTTGTCATTGTTTGGTTCTAATTAGCATAGGCTCACTCAGGTGTTAAAACCTTCCTTGGTGCTTGTAGGTGTGTGCTGTGGGTGTATATAAGGCATAGTAGAAATTATCTTGGCTAATTTAAGAGCTTGGCTGCTCTTCTAAGAGCTGCTTTTCAAAGAGTATATTTAAGAGATATTCTGGAGATACTCTGGAGGTAGTCTGAGGTATACAAGAGGTGAGAAAAACTAAAAGATCTTTTTGATTTAAATTCTTAAAATGGCAGATTTGGTTTACTGTGATAATTGTTCTGCATTTGTTTCACATTCCATTTTTTGGAGGTTTGGAGGCTGTCTAATCTGTAGACAGTTCTCAAGATTGCAGCAGGAGATTGCATTTTTAAAGTCCGAGATTTGTAATTTATCTGTAAAACAAACTCGGGCTGAGACTGTTGCGAAGTCACTGACACAGAGGCCATTGCCGCAGAGGCTTCCTAGGAATGGCAGGTGGATTACTGTTGGATCTGGTAGGCTTAGAGTTGTGGATAAAAGGCATGTCCCACAGTCTGTGGCTGTCCAGAATTCATTTTCAGCACTTGCAGAGTGCAGTGGTGTTGTGGAGGCAGGCTCAGACGCAGAGTTTGAGGAACCACTCTCCTATGTGGCTAAGGTGTGCAAGGAGAAGGTGAGGCCTGATAGAAAGCAGATGTTGTTGGGCGATTCTATCATAAGAGGTGCGGAGTTGGACACTATTGGCTTAGTGAGATGTCTTCCTGGAGCTACTGCTCGCAGAGACAGGAGGCGTATTTCTAATATTGTTAAGCAAGCAAATCAGGAAGGAGAATTGGATGTACTGGTTCATCTAGGGACAAATGATTTGGCTTGCAATGAGGTTTCAGAGGTGAAGGAAGCTTTTCGTGTTCTTGCCAATGATATACGGCAGGTTGTGTCCACACTGTCCTTTTCTGAAGTTATGCCTGTGCACAACATTCAGAATGATAGACGGATGCGTATTAGGAACTTCAACTTGTGGCTTGGAGAATGGTGTCGGGAGCAAGGATTTGGCTTTGTTTCTCATGGAAGTTCACTATGGGATAGAAAGGAACTGTACAAAAAAGATGGTTTGCATCTTTCTCAAAAGGGAACGAATGTTCTCAGTGAGCAGTTCAGAGGTTTTGCTAGGAGGTTTTTAAACTAAAAGAGGGGGGCAAAATGGCGATAAAACATCAATCCAATTGCCCCCCAAAAAAGGTACAGAAGTTACCTGTAGTCAGCGTGCTAAAAAAGGATAAGCTTAGGGTCATGTCTACAAATGCTCGCAGTTTAGGGAATAAGATCCATGAACTTGTGACAATATTGGCAACTGAGAATGTAGATTTAGTGGCTGTTACTGAGACATGGTATAATGAAAAACATGACTGGGACATTTCAATACCAGGGTACTCTTTATATAGAAAAGACAGAGAAGGTAAAAAAGGGGGAGGGGTGGCCCTGTATGTGAGGGATAGCTTAAAATGTAACGTAATACAAGTTAGTGAGGCGAACATAGAGTCAGTTTGGGTTACATTAGAATTTGGTAATCATATGGTAACTCGGGTAGGTGTGATTTATAGGCCCCCTGGACAAATAGAGGAGTTAGATAATCTACTAGTTGAGGAAATAGCTAAAATGACAATGAAGGGAGAAGTGATCATCATGGGTGACTTTAATCTTCCTGATGTGAACTGGAAATACAAAACAGCTACTTGCGCCAGGAGTACGCATATCCTAAACTCCCTACTGGGATTATCTCTAAAACAAGTAGTGGAGGAGCCAACTCGAAAGCAGGCCATACTAGACTTAGTGTTCACAAATGGAGATCTGTTATCAGATATTACTGTAGGTGAAAGTTTAGGATCTAGTGATCACCAGACAGTGTGGTTTAATATAACAACAGTGACGCAGTCACACCACACAAAAACAAAAGTTTTAGATTTTAGAAAAACAGACTTTTCTAAAATTAGATTAGATGTGAAGGAGTCATTATCAGACTGGAGCAATTTAAATGGAGTCCAGGAGAAATGGGATTATCTAAAAGTTGCACTACTGAAGGCAACAGAAAATTGCATAAGGCTTGTCAGTAAGAGCAAAAAATTGAAGAAACCACTGTGGTACTCTGCAGAGGTGGCTAAAATAGTAAAAAATAAAAAGCTAGCATTTAGTAATTATAAAAATACTCAGAGTGAGGAAGATAGAAAGATCTATAAGAGTAGGCAGAAAGAGGCAAAGCAAGCTATAAGAGCTTCCAAAGCACACACAGAAGAGACTATAGCCCAGTCAGTGAAAAAGGGGGATAAAACATTTTTTAGATACATACATGAGAAAAGGAAAGTAAAACAAGGATTAGTTAGATTAAAAACAAAAGAAGGATGCTATGTAGAAGAGGATAAAGGCTTAGCAGACTGCTTTAATGAATATTTTTGTTCAGTTTTTACAAATGAAAATGAGGGTAAGGGACCTCATTTAGGGAAAAAGACTAATGAGTCTTTTGATGCATGTAAGTTTACAGAGGAAGAGGTTTTACTTCAGCTGTCTAAAGTAAAGACAAATAAGTCGATGGGACCTGATGGGATACATCCAAAGTTATTAAAAGAACTTAGTGGTGTACTAGCAAAACCGTTAACAGATTTATTTAACCAATCATTGTTAACGGGAGTAGTTCCAGAAGATTGGAAATTAGCTAATGTTGTGCCCATTCACAAGAAAGGTAGTAAGGAGGAGGCGGGCAACTATAGACCAGTAAGTCTTACTTCAGTAGTGGGGAAAATAATGGAAACCTTGTTAAAGAATAGGATTGTTGAACATCTAAAGTCGCTTGGATTTCAAGATCAGAGACAGCATGGGTTTACTTCAGGGAGATCATGCCAAACTAATCTTATTGATTTTTTTGATTGGGTAACTAAAATAATAGATCAGGGTGGTGCAGTAGACATTGCTTACCTAGATTTCAGTAAGGCTTTTGACACTGTCGCACATAGAAGGCTTATCAATAAACTGAAATCTTTGAGTTTGGATTTCAATATTGTTGAATGGATTAGACAATGGCTGAGTGACAGGCAACAGAGGGTTGTAGTCAATGGGGTATATTCGATGCAAGGTCTTGTTACTAGTGGGGTACCTCAGGGATCTGTTCTTGGACCCATTCTCTTTAATATTTTTATTAGCGATATTGCAGAAGGTCTTGTTGGTAAAGTATGTCTTTTTGCTGATGATACAAAGATTTGCAGCAGGGTTGATATTCATGGAGGGATAAGCCAAATGGCAAATGATTTAGCTAAACTAGAAAAATGGTCAGAGCAGTGGCAACTGGCATTTAATGTGGACAAGTGCAAGATTATGCACCTTGGGCGTAAAAACCCAAAAGCAGAATATAGACTATTTGGTACAGTCCTAACCTCAACATCTGAGGAAAGGGATTTAGGAGTAATAATTTCAGAGGACTTGAAGGTAGGTAGGCAATGCAATAGAGCAGCAGGAAATGCTAGCAGAATGCTTGGTTGCATAGGGAGAGGTATTAGCAGTAGGAAGAGGGAAGTGCTCATGCCATTGTACAGAGCACTGGTGAGACCTCACTTGGAGTATTGTACGCAGTACTGGAGACCTTATCTCCAGAAGGATATTGATACTTTGGAGAGAGTTCAGAGAAGGGCTACTAAACTGGTTCATGGGTTAAAGGATAAAACTTACCAGGAAAGGTTAAAGCATCTTAACATGTATAGCTTGGAGGAAAGACGTAACAGGGGGGATATGATAGAAACATTTAAATACATAAAGGGAATCAACACAGTAAAGGAAGAGAGTATATTTAAAAGAAGAAAAACTACCACAACTAGAGGACATAGTCTTAAATTAGAGGGGCAACGATTTAAAAGTAATATCAGGAAGTATTACTTTACTGAGAGGGTAGTGGATGTATGGAATAGCCTGCCAGCAGAAGTGGTAGAGGTAAACACAGTCAAGGATTTTAAGCATGCGTGGGATAGACACAAGGCTATCCTAGCTATAAGACCGGGAACGGGGGACTAATAAAAGTACTCAAAATAAAAAATAAAAAAATTGGGCAGACTAGATGGACCGAATGGTTCTTATCTGCCGACACATTCTATGTTTCTATGTTTCTAAGACAAGGATAAAGATGGATGCAAGCAACCTCCATTTTGTGTCAGTTTTTGGACATCCTTCTGTGTGTTCAAATCTTATTCTGTGTCCCTGAGGATAAAAGAAACTCTTTCCCTAACTGTTATCTGAAACCAAATATTTTAATGATAAGTTCATAGTATCACTGGAACAGATAAGGTGGCCATTGTTAGTGGAAGGTTTATTACTCTAAGCCACATCTCACTGTATTTCTGCAGACACAGCTGTGTATATATACATACAAGAGGAGAAGGGGGATTCTTTTCAACTTGCTAGCCCACCCAAACTGACATTAACTGACAGACACACACTGAGATTATTTGGATTTTAAACTTGAAGAATCTATTAAGGGCTATTTTAAACACACCTAGTTGATTTAAATTGCCCATTCAAATATATCATTATATCACACCTTCTCTAATAAATATGTAAAGTATAATTAATCCTACGTATTAATTAGAATATATATATATTTTTTTATTAATTATTTTTTTATTAAGTTTTCATAAACTATAAAATGGAAAACACATACAGATATCGCATTGTGCAGAAATTAGAAATTGGCACAGTTACATACATTCTTGGGAAACCATAGAGTTTGCCTATACCACCCCTATAGCCATTTGTGAGTAAGTGGAGACCCGCTGTTTGGTAGATCTCCGATATCTACATCTCAACGGCGGGTCTGGCCGGAATAATTGTTTGTGATCGGCTTATTTCTGATTTAATTTCAGCTGCATATTTCAGAGCTTCCAATCCCACTCATTTATTCACGTGCTTGAACTTATACCATTCACGCAAACATTCACTCTAGGGGGTACATATGATGATAAAGGAAGGGGTCTGGGGGAGGGGGGGTGGCCGCGTTTTTAGCATTGTCCCATCTCGTTATTGTATAGCTAACAAAACGACCAGGGCTACCTACTTTCCGTAGTTCACCTGCATCTTTTGCTACTCCTGAATCAAGGACCATGCTTGCCAAATTCTTTCGTATTTGGATAGGTTCTTTGAAATACATCTATAGAAGTACTTTTCCGAGGACGCCTGGAAGTCCACTTGGGATCTGAGTTCGGACCAAGATGGTATCTCCGGTCTCCTCCAGTATCTCGAGAGGCAGATTTTAAATGCCAGTAAGATGTTTATACACAAGGTTTTTTCATGCCGGTCTGTGCACTGTAAATCAATGTGGAAGAGTGCCCTGTGTGGAGTTAGTTCTATTTTCCTGGAAAGTACCGTATCCAACACCCACTCAAGCTTATTTTTAAATGTATCCAAAACCCTACACTCCCACCATATGTGAATTTGCGATCCCTTCTGCTCGTGGCACCTCCAGCATATATCATTCCCATCTGTGTTAAATTTTGCCAGCCGAATGGGAACTAGGTACCATCTGTTCGCTAACTTATAAAATTGCTCCTGGATGTTCACACAATGGGATGCCTTCCTGGTCTCCCCCACGCCATGCACCATACTTCGTATGGAAAAGACTGGCCGATATCTTTCTCCCACTGAAGGGTTGCCTTGGATTTGCCTCTTTCAGCAAAGGACTCCAGTAGTTTTTGAATCGTGGAGACTTGATTCTTTCTTGGAGGGGCCTCCAAAAGGGCATCCCATCGCGGATGATCCGCGGGTGGGTGAGTCGCCAGAAAGCTCTTGACTCTGAGGTAAGTGAAAATCTGGCTTGAATCTATATTAAATATCCTCTTTAGGTCCGAGACAGGTGTTCATCTTTATACAGGTCTCCAATACAATTGATACCCTTATCTCTCCAATGTTGCAAATTCAAATCTGAAATGCAGAGGGAGACTACCTGAATCAGGGCGCGTTTTGAAAGTGCATCATCGATCCCCAGTGATTTTTTTGTTCTATATAGAGTTCCCATAAGATCTTTTATTATTCTAGATGTAATCTCTAATTTCTTAAATAGAATCTGTGGCATCCAGCAGATCTGATATAGATCTACTGTGTGCATTTGTGCGTGCTCTATCTTTAGCCACGGGGGGTTGTTGGAGATCGCATTTTTCCATTCAGTTATGTGTGCTATCTGGCAGCTTCTATGAATATTTCTGATATCGGGGTAGCCTAGGCCTCCATACTGGGGAGTTTGTTTTAACCATTGGCCTGGTATTCTCGGTTTCTTTGCGCCCCAGACGAATTTGTAAAATAGTAAATCGAATTTCCTTAGAGTCTCTGTTGGAACGTTAAGTGGAATAACTCTGAACAAATAGGTGAGCTTAGGAAGAATGTACGCTTTTAGGATGTTTATACGTCCCATCCAAGATAGTTCAAACCTAGCCTATCTTTTGCACTCCTCCTGAAATTCGCTTTGCAGATGGGAGTAATTTGCCGCTCCCAAGCTCTCTATCTGTGATGGGACCTTTATCCCTAAGTAATCAATGTAGTCAGAGTCCCCTTTTTGTGTACTAAATTTTTGAAGAATACCATCTTGATTCGGGCCGAAGAAAAAGGGAATGGTCTGTGTTTTGGCCAGGTTTAGACTATAGTTTTACATTAAACTATATTGCTCTATAGAGATTAGTAGTTCCGAAATCGACTTCTCTGGAGATGACATAGTTACGATTATATCGTCCGCATATAGGGTTACCACATGGTCGTGCTCACCAATCTGGATACCCTCTATCTGCCTGGCCCGGCGTAGTTGTTGTGCAAAGGGTTCAATGGTCAGGGCATACAGAAGGGGGGCCAGAGGGCAGCCCTGTCTGGTTCCGTTCTTGATGCTAAACAACTCGGAAGCCAGTGAGGGACCCTCTATTCGTGCTTGTGGATCTGAGTACAAAGCTGTTATAGAGTCAAAAATTCTGCCCGTAAGGCCAAACGACCGGAGGGTCTCAGACATAAACCTCCAATCTACCCTATCAAAAGCTTTTTCTGCGTCGAGCGCCAAGATGATTGCCGGGGACTTTTTCTGATGAATTGCCTCTATTATGCACAAGACCCTCCGGACG
This sequence comes from Pelodytes ibericus, assembly GCA_036172795.1. NCBI lineage: Eukaryota > Metazoa > Chordata > Amphibia > Anura > Pelodytidae > Pelodytes > Pelodytes ibericus. Next base: position 51,010,979 of record CM069860.1, read on the forward strand.
TTATCAGCTCCTGTTCTTCCTGGAATAAATCCGGATTGGTCCGAATGGACCAAGTCCATGATCACTCCCTTCAGTCTATTGGCCCAGATCTTTGAGTAGATCTTAATATCAAGGTTGATCAAAGATATAGGTCTATAGTTTGCTACAGAGCTGGGGTCCCTCCCTGGCTTCGGAATTGGCAGTATTGAGGCTTCCAGCATTTCCGTTGGGAATCCTTTGTTTGAGTTTATTGAATTAAATAATTGAATTAAAGAATTAAATATAGAATAGCAATAGCATTACATGTATTCTATAAACCGAAAGTCTATAAACCGAATGTCGTTCGGTTTATAGACTTTCGGCTTATGGAATGCATGTAATGCTATTGGATTTCTATAAACCGAACTAGAGTCATCATTCATAAGAATTTCTTATGAATGGGGACTCAAGTTCAGTTTATAGAAAGCCAATAGTATTACATGTATTCCATGTATTCCCGAACAAAGTCTATAAACCGAAAGAATTTGGGTTTATAGACTTTCGGTTTATAGCCATACCTCGAACTCCAACCTGAACATACAGTGAGATGTTCGAATTCGGGGTACGAATACCGAAATGTTCCGTACGAACCCGAACAATGCGATTCGGGTTTGCTCAACACTAATAGCTATAAATCATGACACTGATTTGGGGAGAGCTGCCACTAGTGGGGTGAGAGATGGAAATGTTTTAGAAAAGGGCTGAGTCTCTCTCCTTCTGAGCAGAACTTAGGAATATGAGACTTTTTATAGCAATTGTTCACTATAACAATAGACATCTCCATACACATAGTATTGAGCTAAGTCCCAGGAGTAACTCCCATCACTCAATTCTTCAATGGAAGGAGTCTCAACTGCAAACCAACCTCTGCTGGTGATGTATAAATGTGGTAATTTGTTTCCAGCATAATCTCAATTTTTATGGATGTAATTAGCATATATATTTGGGTAAATTAAACTTAAATCCCACAATTTCTGGGATCTGTATGTTTTAGCCTGGTGTTTATCTGTCATCCTTTCTGCAGTAGAAAGCCAGTGGAATAGCCTATAGGTATTACCAAGAACCATAAGTTCTTATTGTCTAGCTATTTACCCAAATATGTAATCTCGTCGTTCGGTTTATAGACTTTCGGCTTATAGAACAGCAATAGCATTACATGTATTCTATAAACCGAACGTCATTCGTTTTAAAGACTTTCGGATTATAGAATACTATTGGCATTCTATAAACCTAACTAGAGTCCCTCCTCATTCATAAGAATTTCTTATGAATGTTGACTCGACTCTAGTTCGGTTTATAGAAAGCCAATAGTATTCTATAAGCCGAAAGTCTATAAACCGAACGACGTTCGGATTATAGAATACATGTAATGCTATTGCTGTTCTATAAGCCGAAAGTCTATAAACCGAACGACGTTCGGTTTATAGATTTTTGGTTTATGGAATGTATAATGTAATGTTATTTGCAATGGCATTACTATAAACCGAAATAGAGTCGGTTTATAGAATGCCATTGCCAATTCCATAAACCGAAATTCGTTCATTATGTCGGTTTATGTATTTTGCTATTGGTATTCCATAAACCGACTCTATTTTGGTTTATATAATTGCCAATAGCATGAAATGATTTGAATTTAGTATTAAAAAATAAATTGAAAAAAGTGGAGAGTTTTAACCCCTTTGTGACGCATGGTGCTTGCGTCCCAAATGACGTAAGCACCAAAACGTCACGATTTGTTCCTGGCCACTGATCACAAGGTGATCGTTAGCCAGGAACACTATGGCAGAGACCCAATCAGGGTCTTAATAGACCCTGTGGGTCCCTGCCCAAAAATTGCAAGCCCTTCGGACGTCACGCACGAATTAGAGAAATGTAGCTGGTGCTCGTTTTTGAGCACCAGCTAAATTTCCCCTGTCAGACTGAGGCCATTTAAAATGGCCTCATCTGACAGGTGGGATCCCGCTGCAAGTGCCTGCAGCATGATCCGAGCCGCGATATGAGCTGTTTAACACAGGACGTACTATGCCGTCCTAACGACTTTAAGGGACTTAAAATCAGGACGGCATAGAACGTCCCAACGTCATGAATGGGTTAATGTTTGCTCTGGTCATAATCACAGCACAGGCTTGTAGGAGTTAACTGTAATTACATTAATACATGAAAAGAATATAAGTAATATAGTAAAAATGTACAAAATAAAATTTATTTTGAAAAAACTAAATGAGGTCCATAAACTTGGAAGGAAACGGATCACAGTAAAAAGAAACTGTGATCAGCAAGGGAAGTGTTAATACCCCTTTTATAATCGAGACTATAAGACTGGGATCCAGGTCCCCTGCAGAGCTGCAGGGGACCTGGATCCCCCTCTCTAACAGCAGGGGATGTCTGCGCGATGAGCGCAGATCTCCCCTGCTGCCGCCCGGCATGACCGCCGGGACTTCTATGATGAAGCTGGGTACTTCCGGCTTCCTCATAAAAGTCCTGGCGGTCATTCCAGGCGGCAGCAGGGGAGGTCTCGCTCATCGCGCAGACATCCTCCGCTGCCTCGCTAGCCACCAGGGAGAATCGGGCAGCTGGGGGATGTCTGCACGAATCGTGCAGACAACCTCCATGCTGCCTGACACTTCCGTCTATTATGTATAGTGCATACATCCCCCGGCTGCCCCCACTAGCCACCAGGGAGCAAGAAACAGGTGAGGGGGGGACAGAATAACAAGGGGGGGGGAAGAGTAACGAGGGGGGGGGAGAAACAAGGGGAGGGAGGGGGGAAGAGACAGAAACAAGGGGAAGAGAGAGAAACAGGGGGAGGGAAGGGGGGAAGAGACAGACACAAGGGGAGCGAGGGGGGAGCCAAAGGGAGGGTGAGAGAGAGACAACACTAAGGGGGGGAGAGCGACAAATCTGGGGGCAAGGGAAAGAGAGAGGCAGCATTGTCACATAAAAGGAAATAAAAACAAGAATTTTTTTATATCATAATTTTTTATTAAAAAAGCAATTTACATGTGAATATATACTAGACATGTGCATTCGTTTTCGGACGAATGCATTTTCGTCCATTCGCCCGAAAAACGAAAAACGAAAATGCTAAGCTAACGAAAGCCGAATGAACGAATGGTTAATAAAAGAAAATCATTCGTTCATTCGTCCATTCGTAGTACTATTGCATTCTATAAGCCGAAATAGAGTCGGTTTATAAAATACAATAGCATTTAACTATACGGAGACAGAGTCTCCATTCATAAAATTATGAATGGAGACAAACGTATAGTTAAAAGCCGACAGCCTATAAACCGAACATTCGGTTTATAGGCTGTGGGCATTTAACTATACGGAGACAGAGTCTCCATTCATAAAATTATGAATGGAGACTTTGTCTCCGTATAGTTAAAAGCCGGCATTTAACTATACGGAGACAGAGTCTCCATTCATAAAATTATGAATGGAGACTTTGTCTCCGTATAGTTAAATGCCGGCAAATAACTTTACTCAGACAGAGTCTCCATTCATAAAATTATGAATGGAGACTTTGTCTCCGTATAGTTAAAAGCCGACAGCCTATAAACCGAACATTCGGTTTATAGGCTGTGGGCATTTAACTATCGGAGACAGAGTCTCCATTCATAAAATTATAAATGGAGACTTTGTCTCCGTATAGTTAAAAGGCGGCATTTAACTATACGGAGACAGAGTCTCCATTCATAAAATTATGAATGGAGACTTTGTCTCCGTGTAGTAAAATGCCCACAGCCTATAAACCGAACGTTCGGTTTATAGGCTGTCGGCTTATGGAATACATGTATTCCTATTGCTATTCTATAAACCGAACGTTCGGTTTATAGAATAGCCATAGGATTACATGTATTACATAAGCCGAAAGTCTATAAACCGATCGTTCGGTTTATAGGCTTTCGGCATTTTACTACACGGAGACAAAGTCTCCATTCATAATTTTATGAATGGAGACTCTGTCTCTGTATAGTTAAGTGCCGACAGCCTATAAACCGAACGACTTTCGGTTTATAGACTTTCGGCTTATGTAATACATGTAAACCTATGGCTATTCTATAAACCGAAAGTCGTTCGGTTTATAGAATAGCAATAGGATTACATGTATTCCATAAGCCGAAAGTCTATAAACCGAAAGTCGTTCGGTTTATAGACTTTCGGCTTATAGAATACAAGTAATACTATTGCCTTTCTATGAACCGAACGAGAGCCCCATTCATAAGAATTTCTTATGAATGGGGCTCTCGTTCGGTTTATAGAAAGCCAATAGTATTACATTGTATTCTATAAAACGAACGAATAATAATGAACGAAACGAAAATAATGAACGAATTTCGTCTGAAACGAATGCATTAATGAACGAAATTCGTTTTAGACGAAATAAATAACATTTTCGTCCGAATGGACGAAAACGAAAGGAAAATTTTAGTTTTGCACATGTCTAATAAGTATAACAACATCAGCCATACATATTTATTTACAGCCATACACAAGAAAAACAATAGAAATAAGGTTGAGGAACAAAACTGCAGTTTAATATTAGTGATTATCCCAGTTTCGGAACATCCATTCCTTTCCAAACCCCACTCTGGCTGAACACATAACATCCAGACTCCAAGGATTTGGATCACAGAACAGGCAAGTCCTATAATGTTTACATATAAATGGAGTCAATTTGCTGAACCTGCTATTTTACTTAAGAATATTAATATTAAGTCATCTGACCATTTTAGAATACCCTTTTTGCCATGGTTATTTAAATATACATTACACGTATATAGATTTGCAGTATGCTGATGTATAACACAAATATTACCAAAAACTTGTCTATATAATATAGCAATTTTATTTTGATTTAGGTACTTTTTTTAGGAAGACTGTGAGGTTATTATGTAATAATGATGTGCGATAATACACTGTAATACTTTGACACTTTAATGTTAAAAGAAATAATCTTTTTAATTAGTTAGACTGAACAATATATAAGGCTATAGAGACTTCTTCCTCTACACACCCCTGTTGAAGCCATTATGGTGAATTGTGTAGGGTGGGAGGAGCCTGGCTTCCGTTCATCCGGTGGAGAGCTACCCCTGACACCATCCAGCGGAACTATGGTTTTTTGTGCATTGAAACATCAAAAGCAGATTCCTCTAAGGACTACCACTCCACCTTGGTTTATATGCTTCTATTTATCTTAGATTGTGTACGTTTTAGAGATATTGGGCAAAGAGCTTTTGTTTCCCTCTTCTATTGCTGCTTGTTAAACACTGGGGAAGAGGAAGATCACAATCCCAAACACAAGTCAGTGAGCGGCGATGGAGAGTGGTGAAGTCTGTCTCCGCATCCCGGAAACAGTCAGAGACACAGAAGCAAACGAGAGGAGAGACTGTGAACAACAGCTGACCCTTTGTCACCTTGACAGGAAGCAGACCCAGGAGCCTACCCTGCTGTTACACAAAACAAATTGTACTTTGTTGACTAAGTAACCCTACGAAGGGAAAGTAAGTGTGAAATTATAACAGACTTCTCAGGCTAGTTGTTTACACTGCAACTCTGATTAAACCTAATTCATTTGCCATTAGGCTCATCCTTTCAGGAATATCAACCATGTTGCAAATCTTTGTATCATCAGCAAAAAGACATACCTTACCAACAAGACCTTCTGCAATATCACTAATAAAAATATTAAAGATAATGGGTCCAAGTAGAGATCCCTGAGGTACCCCACTGGTAACAAGACCTTATTCCAAATGTGCCCCATTGAACGCAACCCTCTGTTGCCTGTCACTCAGCCACTGTCGAATCCATTCAACAATATTGAAATGCAAAAGCAAAGATTGCATATAGTTGATAAGTCTTCTTTGTGTGACAGTGTCAAAAGCCTTACTGAAATATAGGTAAGCAAAGTCTGCTGCACCACTCTGTTCTATTATTTTAGTCATCCAATCAAAAAAATCAATAAGAATAATTTGGCATGATCTTCCTTGTGAAATTCCATGTGATTTTATCCATGTTCAACAATCCAATCCTACAAAGTAGTTTCCATTACTTTCCCCACTGCTGATCTAAGACGCATGGCCTATAGTTGCCTGTCAGGGTCTGCAGAGGAGTTACTCACCCAAATACCCTCTGTCACTGGCCATCTGCTTGCCTGCCACTCCAGATGCCATGTGACATCCCACATACCCTCCCCACGAAAATTTTGAAGGACACTGATGCTTCACTCAATGTGCTCAATGATTTTGCCATTCTGGGGCCTCATTCATGATTTCCTTTATTTTGCTTTCTCTGTTGCTGACCTGGATTGTTACCCGTTTATACCCTGATTGCCTGTGTCCCTGATCTTTGTGCTGTCCTGGATTTTGCTGTTTCTCTGGCTCCCGGACTTTCCCTCTGTCTCAACCATGCAAGGTACTATAGGTGCTTTATCAGCTGTATTGTCATACCTTCATATGAGCTGTGCTTTATCATCCTGCATATCAGTACCTGCATATGAGCTGTGCTTTATCATCCTGCATATCAGTACCTGCATATGAGCTGTGCTTTATCATCCTGCATATCGGTACCTGCATATGAGCTGTGCTTTATCATCCTGCATATCGGTACCTGCATATGAGCTGTGCTTTATCATCCTGCATATCGGTACCTGCATATGAGCTGTGCTTTATCATCCTGCATATCGGTACCTGCATATGAGCTGTGCTTTATCATCCTGCATATCAGTACCTGCATATGATCTGTGCTTTATCATCCTGCATATCAGTACCTGCATATGAGCTGTGCTTTATCATCCTGCATATCAGTACCTGCATATGAGCTGTGCTTTATCATCCTGCATATCAGTACCTGCATATGAGCTGTGCTTTATCATCCTGCATATCAGTACCTGAGCTGTGCTTTATCACACTGGCTATCCCTAGCTGCATATGAGCTGTGCTTTATCATAGTGTATGTATGCAGTGCTGTATTTACCGCGAGGCATCCTAGGCGGACTCCTAGGGTGGCAAATTTTGGGGTGCGGCACCCCCAGCACTGAAGAAAAAAAGCTTAACAAAAAAAAATGTAAAAAAGAATCTGGCCCTTTAAAAAAAAAAAGCGCTTGCAGGCAGAGACGGAGGTGAGAAGGGATCGGAAGATCCCCCCTCACCTTCCCTCTGCCGGCAAGCTGCAATGGGAGCCGAACAGAATTAACAGAGAAACCTCCGTGCTGCCTGATTGGCTCCCCGTGCAGTCTGACACGGAGAGAGCTGACAGTCACGTGACCGGCGCGCTGACGCCATACGCGCGCCAGGTCACGTGACCTGTTGGACCAACCGCCTGGGAGCCTAACAGACAGCATGAAGGAGACCATGCTGCCTGCCACTAGCCACCAGGGAAAGGTAAGTGCTGGGGAGATTTGGGCACATTTGCTGGGGCTTATTAAATGGCAATAACACTGGCATATTATTGGGCAAATTGGCTGCGGCATATTAAATGGCAAATAACACTGGCTTATTATTTGGCAAATTGGCTGGGGCATATTAAATGGCAAATCACACTGGCATATTATTGGGCAAATTGGCTGGGGCATATTAAATGGGAAATAACACTGGCATATTATTGGGCAAATTAGCAGGAGCATATTAAATGACAAATAACACTGGCTTATTAATGGGCAAATTGGCTGGGGCATATTAAATGGCAAATCACACTGGCATATTATTGGGCAAATTGGCTGGGGCATATTAAATGGCAAATCACACTGGCATATTATTGGGCAAATAACACTGGCATATTATTGGTCAAATTATCAGGGGCATATTAAATCGAAAATAAAACTGGCATATTATTGGGCAAATTAGCAGGGCAAATTAAATGGCAAATAACACTGGCATATTATTGGGCAAATTGGCTGGGGCTTATTAAATGGCAAATAACACTGGCATATTATTTGGAAAATTGTCAGGGGTATATTAAATGGCAAATAACACTAGCATATTATTGAGCACATTGGCTGGGCCTTTTTAAATTGGAAGAGGCATATTAAATGGCAGAATAACACTGGCATATTATTGGGCAAATTGGCTGGGGAATATTAATGGCAAAATATACTGGCATAATATTGGGCAAATTAGCAGGGGCATATTCAATGGCAAATACTGGCATAATGGGCAAATTGGCTGGGGCATATTAATGGAAAATGATACTGGCATATTATTGGGCAAATTAGCTGGGGAATATTAATGGCAAATAATATTGGCAATGTGTATGTAATGGGGTGATGGAGGCATGTAAATGGGGTGATGGGGCATGTCCTGGTGTGCAACGTGGGTTATGGGTCATTTCGTGGGTGTGCATCGTGGATAGGGGGGGTGCCCAAAATTTGTCTGCCTAGGGCAGCACAAAAAAAAAGATACATCCCTGTATGTATGCATAATGTACATATGTCTAGATCAGGTCATGCAGGTTGCAACACCAACAAGGGGTAGCTCTGGACCAGGTAGTAGAAGCGTTTCTCTTTTATATAAAACATCCCAAGCCTTAATAGTGACTTTGGTAGTTGAAAACATGTTCACCACAAAATAATAATGGCTAAAGCTTGGCAAACCCACTCCTCCACTAGTTTTGAGCCTTTGTAAAATGGCCAATTTAATCCTGCTCTTATTCCATATGAATGTCAGTGAGGCAGAATTAACTTTCCGAAAAAAGTAGGAAGGAATGGTTAAGCAAATCGCTCTTAAAAAAATATAACATTTTGAGAAGGAAAGTCCTCTTGACCAAATTAATCCTTCCTAACCAGGAAATTTCAACACTACACCACCTCTCTATATCATTCCTAAGAGTAGGACAGGACAGATTTTAGCTAGGTTATGTATGCATATTTTACAGGTTCGTGCTCAGATGAATGCCCAAATAAGAAATATAAGAATCTCTCCAGTCAAAGTTAAAAGCAGCTTTAAAAGTATCCAATACAAGCCATGAGACAAAAAAACTGCTTGGGTTTTATTAGTGTTCAATTTATAATATGAAATTTCACCGAATTCTTGCAGGATAGACATTAATGGTGTAATCGAGATCAAAGGATTTTTAAGGGATACCATAATGTCATCTGCAAAGAGACCTATTTTATATTCTCTCTCTCCTGCCTCAATGCCCTCTATATCCGCACAGTGCCTTATTGCCTCAGCCAAGGGTTCCATCTCCACAAAAAGAAGCGTTGATAATGGACACCATTGTCTGGTCCCATTGGATAGGGTAAAGCTATCAGAAACAAACCCAGTTGCAGATACCTGAGCTGTTGGGTTACAGAGTAAAACAAGCACAGTCTTGATAAAAAAATCAGGAATGTTAAACTGTGACATAACCGCTCTCAAGAAACCACAATGAATTCTATCAAACACTTTCTCCGCATCTAAAGATAAGAGCAAAGTAGATGTGTGATTTTAATTTAATTTGGTGAATCATATTTATGATTTATTTATGATTTAAGACATAATTCCAGTAGGGAATTAGAATTTAGGTGCACTACATTTTTCTCTTGTGCTTGTATAGTAGAAGTGCAGTGTTCCTTTAAAAAACAGCATGCTTTTGATGAACAGTTCTTTAAAAAGATTGTTGTCGTGGTTCATTTTCCTTAATCTAGGTTCTTCTGGATCATTTCCACCAGTTTTCCTTTGTCAACACCATTTAATTCATCAATCTGCCAATGAGAGTTAAGTTCACTTCAGTTGGACAAAAGTGCAAGAATATTACAATAATTAATATATAGAATGGCAACAATTTCTAAAGTGCTTTGTAAAGGTAGACATGGTCCGGATGCAACCTTACAACAAGGGCAGATCTCCTCTCCCTTCCCATGTCTGTCTCTTTTCGTTTCCATGTCTGTCTCTACCTTTCTATGTCTGTCTGTCTCTTCTTACTTCCCATGTCTGTCTCTCTCTTCTTCCCATATCTGTCTTTCTCCTCTTCCTTCCCATGTCTGTCTCTTCTCTTCTTTCCATTGTCTGTCTCTCTCCTCTCCCTTCACATAAATGTCTCTCTCCTTTACCTCCTATGAATGTCTCTTTGTCCCTCTACCCATGTCTGTCTCTGTCCTCATCACCCATAGTTGTCTCTCACTTCTTGCCCATATCTGTCTTCCTCCCCTCTCAGTGTTCTCTCCTCTCCCCGTCAGTGTTCTCTCCCCTCTCCCCATTCTCTCCTCTCCCCCATCTTTTCTCCTCTCCCCCTTGTGTTCTTTTCTCTCCACCTTGTGTTCTCTCCCCTCTCCCCATTCTCTCCTCTCCCCATCTTTTCTCCTCTCCCCCTTGTGTTCTCTCCTCTCCCCCTTGTGTTCTCTCCTCTCTCCCCTCATGTTCTCTCCTGTTTCCCCCCATGTTCTCTCCCCTCTCCCCATGTTCTCTCCTCTCTCCCACATGTTCTCTCCCCCCCCCCCCGTCTGTGTTCTCCCCTCCTATTTTTAACTGTAGAGCTGTGCAGATCAATGGTGGGGAGACGCAGGCAGCATCAGCTCTGTGTGTTAAACACACTAGGAGCTCAATCAGTGCCGCCTCGCACTCCCTGATCATAGTGATGAAGCAGAGCATCGTATGTTTCCGCTGCTCTGAACCATGACTATGTACGGGGTGCAAAGCCAGCATTGATAGAGCTCTGAGTGTGTTAAACACACAGAGCCGATACTGCCTGCATCTCCCCACCAGTGATCCGCACTGCACCGCTTCTCTCCTCTCCCCGTCAGTGTTCTCTCCCCTCTCCCCGTTCTCTCCTCTCCCCCATCTTCTCTCCTCTCCCCCCTGTGTTCTCTCCTCTCTCCCCTCATTTTCTCTCCTGTTTCCCCCATGTTCTCTCCCCTCTCCCCATGTTCTCTCCCCTCTCCCCATGTTCTCTCCTCTCTCCCACATGTTCTCTCCCCCCCCCGAAGCAGAGCATCGTATGTTTCCGCTGCTCTGAACCATGACTATGTATGGGGAGTGCAAAGCCAGCATTGATCGAGCTCTGAGTGTGTAAAACACACAGAGCCGATACTGCCTGCATCTCCCCACCAGTGATCCGCACTGCACCGCTGTATAGGGTGGGGGCGGAGCTTCACCTCAGCACCAGGTGTGGTCCGCCCCCGCTCCCCCTGTTCTGCTGGGGGGCAATTGTCCTGTTGCCCCCCCTAGACTTGCCGCTGCCTTATAATGTTTTCCCAGCAACGTCTATCAATATGTGGTCAGACAATGTAAAACTAGAGAATATTTCACATGCAGTAAATGGTGGTAAATGAACAAACATAAAATAAATAATAAGTTTAGTTTGAAATTCTATAAGCAGCAGCTTGCTTATAACATGGGTAGTGTTGAGCGAACCCGAACCGCACTGTTGGGGTTCGTACCGAACATTACGGTGTTCGGACCCCGAACACGAACATGGCTATTGGCTTTCTATAAACCGAAATAGGGTCCCCATTCATACGAATAGGTCAATTGACCTATTCTTATGAATGGGGACTCTATTTTGGTTTATAGAATAGCAATAGCATTACATGTATTCCATGAGAGTCAAATAGAACCGTCAAATACTGTGCTTACAGAGCACTTTGAAAAATTCTAATAGTTTTGGGTGGTAAATAGTACATTTGCGTCTTGCGGTGCACTTCATATCTGAGAGTCAAATAGAGCCATCAAATACTGTGCTTACAGCGCACTTTGAAAAATTTTAATAGTTTTGGGTGGTAAATAGTACATTTGCGTCTTGTGGTGGACTTCATATCTGAGAGTCAAATAGAACAGTCCAATACTGTGCTTACAGCGAACTTTGAAAAATTCTAATTGTTTTGGGTGCTAAATAGTACATTTGCATCTTGCGGTGCACTTCATATCTGAGAGTCAAATAGAACAGTCCAATACTGTGCTTACAGCGCACTTTGAAAAATTCTGGCTTCCTCCTCCTCCTCCTCCAGCGCTGCTTCCACCTACACCACCACGGTCACCAACTCCTCAACCAATGGGTCACTTAGTATAAACTGAAAGAGAATACCCTGCACTCCAACCCTCTCTCAAATGTATAATTCTGTTGATCCTCCTGGCAGCCATGCTTTAGATTTAGATTTATGTTCTTCCAAAACTAAAATCAAAGATTCCATGTAGTGCTTTTTTATGGCTCAGCTGTATTTTTAATTTGTATGTATTTTATGTTATTTTAAGTTATTTCCCTATCCATATTTGCTTGCAGGGCACTTGTCCTACTCTTACCCCCATTTTACTTACTTTTGCAGCCCTCTAGCCCTTTCCAGGACTTTTTTAGAGGCATTTTAGTGGCCAAAAGTTCGGGTCCCCATTGACTTCAATGGGGTTTGGGTTCGGGGTCAAGTTCAGGGTCAAGTTCGAGCCCGAATCCGTCTTTTTTCCGAAGTTCGGCTGAACCCGAACATCCAGATGTCCGCTCAACTCTAAACATGGGTTAATGGCACTTTGAGAGTAGAGCTGACATAGTAGTTTGGTCAGACATGAAAATAAAAGTTAGTTTTTTGGTAAGTGTTATTTGTACCTTTTTATTCTGTCTGAAAAGCATGAATGTGGGCACCACCCTTATTCCATTTGCCATGGATACCTCCTGCAAGAAAGAACATTTCATAAGCAAAGCAGAACACAAGAGATATACATTTTATAATCAAAGCAGAACACAAGAGCTATACAACACACATTAAAACAATAAGTGAGTTCTGAGTTAGATCTGCTTAATGTCTTATCAGACATCAAAACATTACTGCTAACTCTTCACCCAAGAAGCATAATCACATACAGAAAATCTAGCTTTGAAAATAGATGTAAGTGAACATCATTATAATATATATATATATATAATATATATATATATATATATATATATATAATATATATATATATATTATATTTTTTTTTCACCCTCCGATGGGTGGTATATGTCTTCCTCAACCTAGGGTCCTTTACCAGAGGCCTGGGAGTTTGAGGGTTCTGCGCAGTATCTTAGCTGTTCTAGCACTGCGCTCTTCTGGAAAAAGTGTCCTGTCGTTCCTGGAATCTGTTGGAGCAACCAGTGCTCATATCACAACTGGCACCATGGTTCTACCAAGATCTACCAAGATCATGGATATACATGCACTACCATGAAAATTAGATTTTATAAATTTGTTTCAGATTTCTTCTATTTTTTAGTTTTGGCCTATTCCAATATCATATGCTAGTTTTCACATAAAACTTTAGTTTAGAATAAGCGTATAGCTCTATTGGTAACATATGAAAAATTATGCAGTCATTTCTCCATTTTTTGCAACAGTTGTCAATTCACTACAGTTTACTGGTGAACCACTATTTAGTGACTAGGCCACATGTGTATTTCATAATAGTCTGAACAAACTGTACATGTGAAAAATATAATAAGTCACTCATGCATTTTGTGTTGCAGGGCAAGTTGTGCTTAGTAAAGGCCACTGAAAAACAATTCCCCAAATTCCAACCTTTTCCAAATTCTGCATGTTACTTACTTCTGCTTTTTCCACATCTACTATATAAAAATTAGCTTTGGTGTATTCTTTGCTCATAATCTGAAAATACAAAAATAAATAGCTCTGTAAGTTACAGACACCAAGAAGAAGAAAAAAATCACCTCACGGGCCATTATCTAAATATGGGCCATCACTGATTTAAACTGTCACGTGTGTACACTTTACATGATGATCAGTCAGTCATAAGATGGCAGAGGTAGAATACAACAACAAGTAATCATTGTGCTTGAACTCTGTTTTTTTATTTGATTTCTCATGATGCTCAGGCAGCTAGAGGCAATGAAAAGTAGTTTAGAACAGCTTGAATGTCTCCCCATCAAAATTCTAGGACAGTTGATTGTGTTAATTTCATTGCTGACAGTTCAGCGTGACAGTTCAGCACTTAGCGCTTACAAATACGGTAATAACCCCCTTAATATTAACCACCTGAACCCCAATACTAACTTCTAATATTAACTCCTAATACTAATCCAAATACTAACCCTAATATTAATCCTAAACCCTAATACTTACTCCTAATACCAATACTAACCCCTAATACTAATCCTAAACTCTAAAACTAACACTAATCCTAACCAAGAATACTAATACTACTAACCTGCTATGCGATCTCGCAATGAACTGTCCCACAATGACCCGTCACGCAATGAATTGAACATCGTGTGAGAGGTCACGGTATAGCGGCTGTGTAAAAGCAGCTGCTATGAACCATCTTATCCCCTGTCTACCTGGCACATATTTTAACATTCGGAAAGTGAGAGCGTGTGACTGATGTGATGCTATATTTTGTACATGGCGATTGTGTGCCATTCAGAAACAACTCTATAAGCTGTTAACAGAGGCATTCTTCCATAGTCTTAGCCTATCTGCTTGCCAAACGCCGTTGTTATGTAGAGTCTCTGCACTTTTGGTAGTTCCACTCAGGGCAGTGGCAAGCAGGGCAATTGACTAGCAAGGAGGGAGCCTCTGTGCCTTGTCCTCCTGGAAGGTCGGGGTTGGGATCAACATCCTCAGAACAGACTGTGGGCCCGGGTCTTGGAAAGAGTTACAACCTCCCCAAAGCAGGATTTTCATGGAGCTCTCAGGCAGATCACAAATCTGTTGTGATCTGCTAAAACTTGAACTGACTGTTGAGCCTTCCTATTGTCAACATTCACGCCTCTATTGTGGAGGTAGGAGGCAATTGTGTGAGGCATCCGTGGATGAGCAGCGTCCAGGTAATTACTGGGGAAGGGGGATGAAGGCTATTAATGGACAAAATATCAGTGGGTTATTAATAGAGAAATTATCAGTGGGCTATTAATGGACAAATTATCAGTGGGCTTATAATGGACCAGTTATATCACAGGGCCCCTTACAGAATTGTTTTCAATAAGGGGCCCTGAAATTTTTAATGGCGGAACTGGGGGAATGTGATGGGACTTATGTGGGCATGTAATGGGGGTGATGGAGGCATGTAATGGTGTGATGGGGGTGATGTAATTGGGTGATGGAGACCTGTGATGGGGTGATGTAATGGGGGCATGTAATGGGGGTGATGGAGGCATGTAATAGGGGTGATGGAGGCACATGTAATGTGATGATGGGGGCGTGTAATGGGGTAATGTGATGGAGGCATGGAATGGGGTGATGGGGTCATGTAATGGTGTGAAGTGGATTATGGGGTATGTTGTGGGTGTGCAGCATAGGGGTAAGGGGGTGCCCCAAAATGTATCTGCCTAGGGCAGCACAAAACCAAGATACACAACTGGGTATATGCAAGTACTTGAAACTCAAAAACAAAAGACTTACTTTAAATTCAGGTGCAATTAGTTTACATAAGTTACACCACTCGGCAGTAAAATAAATAACGACAAGATCGTCTTCATCAATTGCTTTAGTGAACTCATCCTATTGGGGAAGAGTAAATATTTTACAAAAGTGAAAAACAAACAAAATTACACACTGCTAATCTGTTATACACTTTTATACTAATCTGTATATGCACTATGGTGCATGACCCTTTACAGAAATCAATATAGTACTACACACACACATACACTGCATAAGCACACCTCCTTTCCCTCACAATTACAGAGACATGCTAGAGGACTCAGGGTTGCTATTACACCCCCAGTCTTCTAGCTTAATTTTAACAGGGAAACATTGAATAATGGGGATTCGATCAAAACATTGTTATTCCCTAACCACAATACCAGTGCTTTAATGCAGTTTTAGTTGAATCGCAAGCTATTCCAGAAGGAATAGCGTGCAGTGGGTTAAATGTCCCAGGTACACTTATTAGTGGGGGACATAGAATCCAGGCCATTATTACAACATAAAACCCAAAGAATATAAGGAACAGCCCCTTTGATCTTTTTTTCCCCTCATCCACAACGACTGTCTGCCAAGCATGGTTTCTCAACATCTACTTTGCAACAACACTTAGGGCTTCATTCATGAAAGATGGAATAACAAGGAACTGACTATGGTTTGCAAAGACTAGGGCTAAATATCATTTGAATGCTGTCTTTTAAAAAAAAAAAAAAAATAACTTTGGCATTCTGTTTCATTAAAAATATTTTTGGTATTTAATCACTGGTTTTGATACATTTAGTAAATTTAGTTGTTGGCCGGCTACAAAAATGTCTAAATGGGGCATGAGTGCAGGATGACTACAAGTCAAAATTCTAATGTTTGAAAACTGAAATGTGCATGTCACAAATGTAGCCATTTACCCCCCACATGACTTAAACAATACATGGGTGGCATTAATGCCCTCAGGAGATGATGTTGACCACAAATTTGGGTGTTGTTTGGCACTAACACATAACAAGAACCAAGGCCGACTTTATGTGTTCGGGTCATTCCCATGGCACCCTTACCCCCTCGCCAGTCGCAGGCAGTGGTAAGGTATAGTTAACAGATAATAAACATTTTTTTCATTATTTACTTCCTCTGCCCCCGTTTACTAGATTTCTCTCGTCCCCCTTTCAATATTATCCCCACACACCTGCCATTGCACCCACAGTACTGATTGCACCCACATAACTTGCCACAGCACCACTTTGCACCCACGTGACTTGAAATAGCACCCAGCTTCCACCCACAGGTCTTGCCAGAGCACCAAGGTTGCAAGCACAAAACTTGCAAGCACCCAGATTACACTCACAGGTCTTTCAGATCACCTACTGGCCTTACCAGACATCTAGATTGCACTTACAGGTCTTACCAGGGCACCCAGCTTGCACCCACTGGTATTGACAGAACAGCACCTGATGTTAACAACAGTTCCCATTAGGCTCAGCCACAGGGGCGTCACTAGGGTTGGTGTCACCCGGTGCGGAAACTCATGGTGTCACCCCCCTGGATTTCCTCCATACAATGCCAAACAGATTACTTAGTAATGCCAGTTAGATGGCCTATTAACTATGCCACACACAGGAGCCCATAACTATGCCACACACAGGAGCCCCATAACTTATGCTACACCAGGGCCCCATAACTTATGCAGCACCAGAGCCCCATAACTTATGCAGCACCAGAACCCCATAAATTATGCCACACCAGAGCCCCATAAATTATGCCACACCAGAGCCCCACTATTTATGCCTCACCTCTGCCCAATTAATTATGCCACACACACAGGTGTCCCATAACTATGCACACATGAAACCGCCATTAATTATGCAACACACAGGAGCCCCACGAGGTGACAATCTTGCAATTATAGATACCAGTAATATTGTGCCATTCAGATCCCAGTAGTATTGTCCCACTCAGAGCCCAGTAATATTGTGCCACTCAGAGCCCAGTAATAGTGTGCCAGTCAGATACCAGGAATATTGTACCAGTCAGAGCACAAAATATTGTGCCACTTCAGAGCCCAGTAATAGTGTGCCAGTCAGATACCAGGAATATTGTGCCATTCAGAGGCCAATAGTATTGTCCCACTCAGAGCCCAGGAATATTGTGCCAGTCAGATACCAGGAATATTGTGCCAGACAGAGCCCAAAAATATTGTGCCACTCAGAGCCCAGTAATTTTGTGTCAGTCAGATACCAGGAATATCGTGCCAGTCAGAGCCCAGTAATAGTGTGCCCGTCAGAACCCAGTAATATAGTGCCAGTCAAATACCAGGAATATTGTGCCAGTCAGATACCAGTAATATAGTGCCAGTCAGATACCAGTAATATTATGCCAGTCAGAGCCCAGTAATATAGTGCCAGTCAGAGCCCAGGAATATAGTGCCAGCCAGATGCCCAGTAATATTGTGCCAGTCAGATGCCTGTAATATTGTGCCAGCCAGAGCCCAGTAATATAGTGCCAGCCAGAGCTAAGTAATATAGTGCCAGCTAGATGCCCAGTAATATAGTGCCAGTCAGATGCCTGTAATATTGTGCCTGCCAGAGCCCAGTAATATAGTGCCAGTCAGATGCCTGTGATATTGTGCCAGCCAGATGCCCAGTAATATAGTGCCAGTTAGATGCCTGTAAAATTGTGCCAGCCAGAGCCCAGTAATATAGTGCCAGCCAGAGCCCAGTAATATAGTGCCAGCCAGATGCCTGTAATATTGTGCCAGCCAGAGCCCAGTAAAATAGTGCCAGTCAGAGCCCAGTAATACAGTGCCAGCCAGATGCCCAGTAATATAGTGCCAGTCAGATGCCTGTAATATTGTGCCAGCCAGAGCCCAGTAATATAGTGCCAGCCAGAGCCCAGTAATATAGTGCCAGTCAGAGCCCAGTAATATTGTGCCAGCCAGAGCCCAGTAATATAGTGCCAGCCAGATGCCTGTAATATTGTGCCAGCCAGAGCCCAGTAATATAGTGCCAGCCAGATGGCCAGTAATATAGTGCCAGCCAGAGCCCAGTAATATAGTGCCACTCAGAGCCCAGGAATATTATGCCAGCCAGAGCCCAGTAATATAGTGCCCGCCAGAGCCCAGTAATATAGTGCCATCCAGATGCCCAGTAATATTGTGCCAGCCAGATGCCTGTAATATTGTGCCAGCCAGAGTCCAGTAATATAGTGCCAGCCAGAGCCCAGTGATATAGTGCCAGCCAGAGCCCAGTAATATAGTGCCAGCCAGAGCCCAGTAATATAGTGCCAGTCAGAGCCCAGTATTATTGTGCCAGCCAGAGCCCAGTAATATAGTGCCAGCCAGATGCCTGTAATATTGTGCCAGCCAGAGCCCAGTAATATAGTGCCAGCCAGATGGCCAGTAATATAGTGCCAGCCAGAGCCCAGTAATATAGTGCCACTCAGAGCCCAGGAATATTATGCCAGCCAGAGCCCAGTAATATAGTGCCCGCCAGAGCCCAGTAATATAGTGCCATCCAGATGCCCAGTAATATTGTGCCAGTCAGATGCCCAGTAATATTGTGCCAGCCAGATGCCTGTAATATTGTGCCAGCCAGAGTCCAGTAATATAGTGCCAGCCAGAGCCCAGTGATATACTGCCAGCCAGATGCCCAGTAATATAGTGCCAGCCAGATGCCCAGGAATATTATGCCAGCCAGAGCCCAGCAATATTGTGCCAGCCAGAGCCCAGTAATATAGTGCCAGCCAGATGCCCAGTAATATAGTGCCAGCCAGAGCCCAGTAATATAGTGCCACTCAGAGCCCAGGAATATTATGCCAGCCAGAGCCCAGTAATACAGTGCCCGCCAGAGCCCAGTAATATAGTGCCAGCCAGATGCCCAGTAATATAGTGCCAGCCAGATGCCCAGTAATATAGTGCCAGTCAGATGTCTGTAATATTGTGCCAGCCAGAGCCCAGTAATATAGTGCCAGCCAGATGCCCAGTAATATAGTGCCAGCCAGATGCCTGTAATATTGTGCCAGCCAGAGCCCAGTAATATAGTGCAAGCCAGAGCCCAGTAATATAGTGCCAGCCAGATGCCTGTAATATTGTGCCAGCCAGAGCCCAGTAAAATAGTGCCAGTCAGAGACCAGTAATATAGTGCCAGCCAGATGCCCAGTAATATAGTTCCAGTCAGATGCCTGTAATATTGTACCAGCCAGAGCCCAGTAATATAGTGTCAGTCAGAGCCCAGTAATATAGTGCCAGCCAGAGCCCAGTAATATAGTGCCAGCCAGATGCCTGTAATATTGTGCCAGCCAGATGCCTGTAATATTGTGCCAGCCAGAGCCTAGTAAAATAGTGCCAGTCAGAGCCCTGCTCGTTTTAAACCACCCTCCTCCGCCCTTTCCCCATCACTTACCTAAAGGCTGCTCTCTGCTCCCGGACGGACGCCTCCTCCGTGCAGTCTTCCCTCTTGCACGGAGGAGGGAAACACAGTCACAGTCTGTGATATATATATTTTTTTTCGACGGCCGCGTCCAGTGGATGCGGCTGCCAGAAAAAAAGTTAAGCAGCGCGATGCAGGGGGGTGCCGGCAGCACGGGTGTCACCCCCGCTGGAGGTGTCACCCGGTGCGGTCCGCCCCCCACCGCCCCCCCCCCCCCCACCCCTCGGGACGCCACTGCTCAGCCAGACATAATGCTTCCATGGTGCTGGCTGGACATCATGGGAGGGCCAGCAAAAAATAGATAATGCTGCAGATGCTAGCTTGAACTACAATCCCCATGATACTCATCCAGCCAGGTCTCCATCATGGCTAGGCATCATGGGGGTTATAGTCCACAGTTTACACCTGATACACCATCTGCTGTTAACTACAGTACACTTAAGGCTCAGCGAGACATACTGTCTCCATGATACTGGCTGAACATCATGGGAGGTGCAGTCAACAGTAGATAAAGCTGCAGATAATACCTGTGAACTACAATCCAGGTGTCCACCATGATGCTGGCAGAGCATCATTGGAAGAGTAGTCCACAGCAGCAGGGGTTTTTATTAAATAAATAAACAAAAAATGGGGGCAGAGGTGGTGCCAGTAGGAAAGCCACTCCTCTGGCACCCACCGGGTATTGCACCCTGTGTGGTCGCATAGTGTACGCACACCGAAGGCGGGCCCTGACAAAATCTGTGAATACAATCTGAAGAACAATGTGTAAGTAAAAAAACCACAAACAAATTAGTACCACAAACTTTAACAAAGGGTGGTGGAAGAATGACTGCATTTGATATACCTTGGGTTGTCTACTTTTTTTTAAATATATGGTGTGAGGGGGGGGGGGGGGGGGGGGATTTAATTTAATTTGGCCGCTACAAAAATGTCCCAAATAAACATGAGTGAAAGATGACAACAGGTCAAAATTCCATATCCCAAATGTGGCCTTTTACTCCCAAAAACCCAATAAACCTATGAATAAGTGATATTATATTTGGGTGTTGTTTGTCAGTGACATATACCAGGATCAGTAAATTCACACCTGAAATACAATGTGTGAAAAAACCCACAAAACAACTTATCAGTGAAAATCTTGGATAATAATTGGTAGCAAAATGGCATAGCTGCCAACATCGGCCATGTTTCCAGGGACACACATGTGTTCCACATGCTGCAGACAGAGCATGCAAAGTAGACAGACAAAAAATGAGCATATACTGCGCCTTAAAGTGACAAAAGTGAGCAGCACCTGAACACAGCTAGTGTTTCACTACTAAGATAAAGTGAACCTGTGCGCTAAAAACCACTCTATTCACTAAAACATTACCCTTTTTAGAAAGACGAATTGTCTCCAGTAATATGCAAAGAGAAAAATAATAGAGATAATAATATAGTGTAGTATCTCTTTAAATGTGTCAAAAAAGTGCAAAAAATATATAAACTGCACACTCATATGTCCCTGAGCAATCAACTGCTCAGGAAAAATGGCATTGAAGGAGCCCAGCTGTGCCAGGTATGATGTATCCAGTGGTTCCTGATAGAATGATCACATGGGGAGAGAAGGTAGGAATACAGGTGTAAAAACTTTAATAGACAGCAATAAAATCAATAGTAAGATCTTACATTAAAATTTCCTTAAAAGTCCTTAACAGTAATATTTTGAAAAAAGCTGCAGTCCCCCTCTCTTCACAACGCGTTTCCCCTCTTCCTCGAGGCTTTTTCAAGTGTCCCATGTGATCAGAGCAGTCAGGGCCGGCCTTAGGGGTGTGCGACCTGTGCGAGCGCACAGGGCGCAACACCCCAGGGGGCACCCTCCCGTTCAAAAAAAAAAAAAAAAAGCCGAAAGAGGCATTGGCTGGGGAGATCAAAAGATCCCCCCTCACCAGCCCTCTGCTCGGCAGGCTCTTCTAGATCCGGGGAGGGGGCGGAGCTAACCGGCTCAGCATTGTAGCTCCGCCCCCACCCTGTGAAGCAGAGCAGCATCTGCTTCACGGGGAGCCACTGGCACCATGAGAAAGTGCTGCTCGGCTCCCCATGCCTGCATTAAGCATGGGGAGCCGAGCAGCACCTTCTCTTGCTGCCCATGGCTCCCCGTAATGCAGACTGTGCTCTGCTTCACAGGGTGGGGGCGGAGCTACACCTCTCAGTCGGTTAGCTCCGCCCCCTCCCTGGATCCAACTTTGCAGGCAAAGGTAGGGGAGGGGGGAGAGAGAGAGGCAGAACAGGGGTTAGGGGGGAGACAGACAGACAGAACAGGGGCAGGGGGGGGGAGAGACAGAACAGGGCTAGAGAGAGATAACAGGGGGAGGGGGAGAGAGACAGAACAGTGGATGGGGGAGAGACAGAACAGGGGAGGGGAGAGAGAGACAGACAGAACAGGGGCAGGGGGAAGAGACAGAACTGGGGGAGAGAGAGCCAGAACAGTGGATGGGGGAGAGACAGAACAGGGGAGGGGGGAGAGAGAGACAGCACAGTGGATGGGGGAGAGACAGAACAGGGGAGGGGTGAGAGAGACAGACAGAACAGGGGCAGGGGGCAGAGACAGAACTGGGGGGGAGAGAGATAACAGGGGGAGGGGGAGAGACAGAACAGGGGAGGGGGGAGAGAGACAGACAGACAGAACAGGGGCAGGGGGAGAGACAGAACTGGGGGAGAGAGAGAAAACAGGGGGAGGGGGGGAGAGAGAGAGACAGAACAGGGGGAGGGTGGGACAGAACAGGGGACAGGGGGGGAGAGACAGAACAGGGGACGGGGGGGAGAGAGAGAGAGAGACAGACATGGCAAGGAAGAAGAAAGGAACAAACATGGGAAGGGAGAGAAACACATACATAGGGGGGTGAAAGAGACGGGGGAGGGGGGGCGGCACGGGGGAAGCCCGCACAGGGTGCCGGAACACTTAAGGCCAGCCCTGAGAGCAGTCATCTTTTATCCAGTCGCTTCTGTAGTGATGTTTCTCTTCAGTCACTCCTCTTTGTCTCTTCTATTGGCTGGTCTCCGTTAGCTCCTCCCCTTTCACCATCTGATTGGTTGATGTCCTTGCAGCATCAGGTCTCCGTTTGCTCTTCCCCTTAGTTCACCTGATTGGTGGATGTTAACATGGCATCTCAGTTGGCTCCTCCCCTTTGTCCATCTGATTGGTGGATATTTACATAATCGTCTCTACCGTTCTTTTCTCCGTTTCAAAGGTATAGACGATTATGTAAATATCCACCAATCAGACTGAACTCTGCAGAGCGGGGGAAGGCTTATAAAGCCTTGCCCCGCCCTGCAATTAAGCTCAGAGCACTCTGATTGGTTGGTTTGAAATCCAACCAATCAGAGTGCTCTGTGTCATTTTACACAGTGTTGGAAAGTTCTAAGGAACGTTATAAGCCTTTATAAGCCTTCCCCCGCCCTGCAGAGCTCAGTCTGCACGGGGCCCTGCATGGGCGAAGATGGATTTTTTTTTTCACCAGTTGAATATTTTTTTTTTTGCGCCCAATCCGGGCTTCATCAGGGCAGTGCCCTGATTTGGCGAAACGCGTCGCAGTTTGTGACGTCCACGCAAGAGATTCTGTTTGCCCGCGGAATCCGGAAGCTCAACAGAGAACTATTTATCTCCGTTATTTGTCTGAACACGCTGGTCGTTACCATCATTGGACTTCTATAACGGAGGAATTATCATCACTGTATTGTGCCTCAGTACAAGTATGTTTTTAATGATCCATTTTTAAAGCCTCAAAGATAATTAAGGGGCCATTAAATATTGTTTGTAAATCTACATATACTCATCGCCTCCTTTGTATACTGGACAAGAACATCATCCCCTGTGTGAATGAGCAGAGAGGAGTCCTAAAGATCTGGAGGGTTATAGGACTTATAGTCCACTTGCTTCTCACACCTAGAGCCAGTTATATTTGGCTCTGTAAAGTGTGAGTATATTTCCTTTGGGGGAATTATCCATTTATCCTTTTTCTACAGGTCTTCACATTGTACTTCTGTTTATTTCTTTTTTTTATATATATTTCAACTGAGAATGTTTTTTTGATGTAACTCTGAAGAACCAACTGTCTAGATAAGTATTGTGTTCTACAGTATTGCGCAAAACTTATATATTTCCACAATTTTCACTACTGTGTGCCTTTTGAGGGAGTGGGACTGGTGTTTGCTGCACTCCGTTTAGATTAAGTTTTTTTCACTTAAAGCGCTAGTCACTTTTTTACTTTTGAATTATTAGGATCTCCACCCGCGGGCAATGGGTGGGGACTATGGGAGGGGGGTTATTTTACTAGTGACTGGGCAGCAATAGCTGTCCAGTCACTAGTAATTTTTAATTTGTTTAGGCGATATGAATCGCCGAACCCTGAATTCCAACCCCGACATACAGCGGAATGTACGAGTTTGGGTCCGGGGTCCTAAAATCCTAATGTTGAATACAGGGATACCACCCATGTAAAGGTTTGTTGGGTTGTTTGGAGGCTAAAAGGCCACATTTAGAAGGTGTGCATCTCAGTGTTTGTACTTGGAAATTTGACATGTAGTCAACCTGCGCCCATGTCCTCTTTGCGGTATATTTGAAGCAGGCCAATCTAATTTATGCCCACCAAATTATATATTTTTAAAACGTAGACACCCATGACTCCTTGTGGCAAGGGCTCAGCAGCCACTGAAACATCCCTAGATGATGTATCAGGAAGCTAACCTGGGTCAAAAACCTTGAGTCAGCAGAATCAGAATCAGTGCCTAAGCAGGGACCTATGGAAGGAAGGGGTAGATAGCTCTTTGAAGAGCCTTTGTAGTACTGTAAAAAATTACAGTACAAAGAAATGACCCCTATAGAAAATGCAGACAGCAAACAAAATATTACTGCTTACAGTGATCAATGGCAGGGAAGGGGTTAATACACAGGGAATGCCTTTTTATAAAAGTCCTTGGGTCTCACAATTTTATTTAAATATATTTTAACACTAATACTGATCTGTCTCTCTCCCTCACAAAAATGTAAGTGAGGAGAGGGGGCAGATCCAAATTGGTCAGATCAATATTCACAAATATTGGTCAGATCAATATTCACAAATATTGATCTGACCAGGCAAATGATGATGCTCAATCACTAGAGTTGAGTGGACACCTGGATGTTTGGGTTCGGCAGGTTCGGCCGAACTCCGAAAAATGTCCGGGTCCGTGCTCGAACTTGACGCCGAACTTGACCCCGAACCTGAACCCCATTGACGTCAATGGGGACACAAACTTTTGGCCACTAAAATGCCTCTAAAAAAGTCCAGGAAAGGGCTAGAGGGCTGCAAAATGAAGTAACATGTGGGTAAGAGTAGGACAAGTGCCCTGCAAGCAAATGTGGATAGGGAAATAACTTAAAATAACATAAAATACATACAAATTACAAATACAACTGAGCCATAAAATAGCACTAGATGGAATCTTTGATTTTAGCTTTGGAAGAACATACCGTATTTGCTCGATTATAAGACGAGGTTTTTTTCAGAGCAAATGCTCTGAAAAATCCCCCTCGTCTTATAATCGAGGTCTCTTATAATCTGACCTCAAATTGAGGTCAGATTATAAGACATGGATCCAGGTCCCCAGCAGAGATGCAGGGGACCTGGATCCCCCTCTCTAGCAGCAGGGGAAGTCTGCGCAACGAGCGCAGACTCCCCTGCTTCCGCCCGGCACGACCGCCGGGGCTTCTGTGAAGAAGCCGGGTACTTCCGCTTTCGTCACAGAAGTCCCGGCGAGCGTGCCGGGCGGCAGCAGGGGAGGTCTGCGCTCATCGCGCAGACTTCCTCTGCTGCCCCACTAGGCACCAGGGACAATCGGGCACCTGGGGGATGTCTGCACGATACGTGCAGATATCCTCCATGCTGCCCGACATGGCAGACTATTATGACGGACAGCTGTCCGTCATAATAGACTGCCGTGTCGGGCAGCATGGAGGATGTCTGCATGTATCGTGCAGATATCCCCCGGCTGCCCCCACTAGCCACCAGGGATCAAGGTAAGGGGGAGGGAGGGGGGGCAGAGAGACAGGGGGAGGGGGGCAGAGAGACAGGGGGAGGGGGACAGAGAGACAGGGGGAGGGGGGCAGAGAGACAGAGGGAGGGGGACAGAGAGACAGGGGGGACAGAGAGACAGGGGGGAGGGAGGGGGGCAGAGACAGAGTCAAGGGGAGGGAGGGGGTTAAGAGACAGAGACAAGGGTAGGGAAGGGGTTAAGAGACAGACAAGGGGAGGGAAGGGGTTAAGAGACAAGGGGAGGGAAGGGGTTAAGAGACAAGGGGAGGGAAGGGGTTAAGAGACAAGGGGAGGGAAGGGGTTAAGAGACAGACAAGGGGAGGGAAGGGGTTAAGAGACAGAGACAAGGGGAGGGAAGGGGTTAAGAGACAGAGACAAGGGGAGTGAGGGGGTTAAGAGACAGGCAAGGGGAGGGGGGAGAGAGAGAAAAATGGGGGCAAGGGAAAGAGAAAGGCAGCATTGGCACATAAAAAGAAATAAAAACTAGAAATACATTTTTTGATATCATAATTTTTTATTAAAAAAGCAATTTACATGTGAATATATACAAGTTTAACTTTTTTCCTATAGGGTAGTCTTATATTCAGGCTTTTAGTTTTTTTCCTAAAGGAATATCCAAAGTTTGGGGGGTCGTCTTATAATCAGGGTCGTCTTATAATCGAGCAAATACGGTAAATCTAAATCTAAAGCATGGCTGCCAGGAGGATCAACAGAATTATCCATTTGAGAGAGGTTTGGAGTGCAGGGTATTCTCTTTCAGTTTATACTAAGTGACCCATAGGTTGAGGAGGCGGTGACCGTGGCGGTGTAGGTGGAAGCGACGCTGGAGGAGGAGGAGGAGGAGGTAGCCAGAATTTCTCAAAGGGCACTGTAAGCACAGTATTGGACTGTTCTATTTGACTCTCAGATATGAAGTGCTCCGTAAGACGCAAATGTACTATTTAGCACCCAAAACAATTAGAATTTTTCAAAGTGCGCTGTAAGCACAGTATTGGACTGTTCTATTTGACTCTCAGATATGAAGTGCACCGCAAGACGCAAATGTACTATTTAGCACCCAAAACAATTAGAATTTTTCAAAGTGCGCTGTAAGCACAGTATTTGACGGTTCTATTTGACTCTCAGATATGAAGTGCAGGACGCAAATGTAATATTTAACACCAACAAATTGCCGTATTTAAAAATGCCTAGATGTTGCCCACTGAGCTAACAGAACAGGATTAAAGTCATGTGCCTGGCACACATGCAGTTGCACTCTCTGTGGCACTGGGCTCAGGGCAGGGTACAAATATGTAGTATAGCACCCACTAAAATAATCACTGTAATTTGAATAATCGCTGTAGAATCATGACCCTCAATATGCCAGTATTATGCCTCTCAATGTGCCAGGACTATGCCCCTCAATATGCCAGGATTATGCCTCTCAAAATGCCAGGATTTAGCCACCCAATATGCCAGGATTATTATGCCCCTCAATATCCCAGAATTTTGCCCCTCAATATGCCAGGATTATTATGCCACTCAATATGCCAGGATTTTCCCACCAAATATGCTAGGATTATTATGCCACTCAATATGCCAGGATTTTCCCACACAATATGCCAGGATTATGCCCCTCAATATGCCAGGATTATTATGCCTCTTAATATGCCAGGATTTAGCCACCCAATATGCTAGGATTATTATGCCACTCAATATGCCAGGATTTTCCCACACAATATGCCAGGATTATGCCCCTCAATATGCCAGGATAATTATGCCTCTCAATATGCCAGGATTTAGCCACCCAATATGCTAGGATTATTATGCCACTCAATATGCCAGGATTTTCCCACACAATATGCCAGGATTATTATGCCACTCAATATGCCAGGATTTTCCCACACAATATGCCAGGATTATGCCCCTCAATATGCCAGGATTATTATGCCCCTCAATATGCCAGGATTAGACCCCTCAATATGCAAGGATTATGCCTCTCAAAATGCCAGGACTTAGCCACCCAATATGCCAGGATTATTATGCCACTCAATAGGCCAGGATTATGCCCCTCAATATCCCAGGAATTTGCCCCTCAATATGACAGGATTATTATGCCCCTCAATATGCCAGGATTTTCCCACCCAATATGCCAGGATTATTATGCCACTCAATATGCCACGATTTTCCCACACAATATGCCAGGATTATGCCCCTCAATATGCCAGGATTATTATGCCTCTCAATATGCCAGGAGTTAGCCACCCAATATGCCAGGATTATTATTCACTCAATATGCCAGGATTTTCCCACACAATATGCCAGGATTATGCCCCTCAATATGCCAGGATTATTATGCCTCTCAATATGCCAGGAATTAGCCACCCAACATGCCAGGATTATTATGCCACTCAATATGCCAGGATTTTCCCACACAATATGCCAGGATTATTATGCCACTCAATATGCCAGGATTTTACCACAAAATATGCCAGGATTATGCCCCTCATTATGCCAGGATTATGCCTCTCAATATGCCAGGATTATGCCTCTCAATATGCCAGGACTTAGCCACCCAATGTGCTAGGATTATTATGCCACTCAATATG
Organism: Pelodytes ibericus; assembly: GCA_036172795.1. Lineage (NCBI taxonomy): Eukaryota > Metazoa > Chordata > Amphibia > Anura > Pelodytidae > Pelodytes > Pelodytes ibericus. The sequence continues at coordinate 51,039,378 of CM069860.1, forward strand.
CCAGGATTTTCCCTCACAATATGCCAGGATTATGCCCCTCAATATTCCAGGATTATGCCTATCAATGTGCCAGGATTTAGCCACCCTCTTCCTCCCCCATTCCCCCTTACTTACCTCCTTGCTGCTGCTCTGTCTCCCATTGCTGCAGGTCCGTGGCTGCGAGGGAAGTGTTGTGCGTTCCCGTCCAGCCAATGCGCATTCAATAAAGTTTGTTTTAAAAAAAAGTTTAAACAAACTTTATTGAATCAGCATCGGCTGGTGGGGAGTGCACAACGCTTCCATCACAGCCACGGACCTGCACAGGGAGAGGTAAGTAAGGGGGAAGGGGAAGGATTTTTTTTTTCACGGTTCCGGCACCCCCTGCTAAGTTGAGCACTAGGCGGCTGCCTAGGTTGCCTTACAGGTGGCGCCAGCCCTGCCGAAAAAACATAATGTTCGGTACGAACCAGAACAGTGCGGTTCGGGTTTGCTCAACACTATCAATCACCAAACTGCCTTTGCCGCTATACATGTGCTCAAACAGCTTAAAAACATCAAATAAAATAAAATAAAAAAATATGCAGAGAGTTAAAAAATTCCTACAGCATCACTATTAATGCCTATGCAGTGATCCACAGCAGGGAAGGTGTTAATAGTTCTTAGAGAATAAATTACAGTATAAAAAATGAACCCCTAAAAAAATGCACAAACAAAAAATAAAGTGGTTAGATCAATATTTCACAAATCAGACCATTGCTGTAACTCTGTCTGGTAGTTACAGATTGCCTCTATGATGTGGCAATCTTGTAACAGCCCCCAGGGCACAGGAAGCAACTACTTCCTTCTACCTGTGTTATTGCCCTTAGAATGGCACCACCAGCTTTGGCCACAGGACAGTAGGTGAAGATCTGGTGGCAGCCAGGCAATTTCTCTATGTTTTGCTAACTGCCTCGACCTATGAGGCATGTCAGAAACACACATAGAGAGCAATAGGAAGCAATGTCATCGCTTCCTATGCTCTTCAAACACTCTGCCTTTAAAACCATCATTATAAATCACTCGAGGAGCAATCAAAAAGCCTCAGGATGGAATTAGTCCATTCAGTGTTGTCAAGGGGTTAATGGACAAACTAGCAGTGGCATAGTAAGAGAACACTTGGGGAATAGTGACAATAACATGGTTTCGTTTGATATTAATGCAAAAAAGCTAATTGCTATCTTCGCCACCAAAACACTTAATTTTAGAAGGGCCAGCTTTGATGGACTAAGGGCATCAATTGAACATTTAGACTGGGAACGGCTGTTTTCTGGACTAAACACAGAAGACAAGTGGAATGCCTTTAAACACACATTACAAAAGTACACATCCCAATATGTACCTTTGGGAAACAAATGCAAAACACACAAATCTAAACCAATGTGGCATACCGGTAAGGTGAAACAGGAAATACAAAAAAAAGAAAATGGCATTCATGCATTATCATTTATAGACTACAAAGTCTGCAAAAAGGCAATTAAAATGGTTAAATAGGAAAATGTGAAAAGTATATAAATGGAAAAAAGCTAAAGAGGGAAAATGTTGGGCCCTTGTTATCCCAAATAGGAAATTTGGTAAGTGAGGACAGAGAGAAAGCAGACATTTTAAATACTTTTCTTCTGTTTATACTAAGGAAGAACAGATGGATGAGCCCCTGCTACCGGAAGTTATGGAACAGTCACCGCAAACATGGGATTGACTAACACAGGAAAAAGTGCTTAAGCAATTAAACGCTGTTAAGATAGAAAAGGCCCCAGGGCCAGATGGTAAACAGGAAAAAAGAGAGAGGATTTCCCTGTATCAGGGGAAAGCAAAAGCCGGCTCCACCTCAAGGATAAATCATACCTCTTGCTGGAATACTCGGTGATGAGGTGCTGCGTCCGGCTGTGCAGGCAGCCAAATGTACAAGACGAAAACAGAAAAAAGGAGGACGTTGGCACTCTCCAATCCGAGTGTAAATGAAATGTTTATTTCCAAAGAAAACTGACCAGACAAAAAAATATATATATTCAATGAAACATGTGCAGGAGTGCAGACAGGGGATAGATTGCCTTACGCGTTTTGTGCTTACTGGCACTTAGTGTAGAATATTACTGGGAAAATAATGAAAAATAATTATCTCAAAATTTCCCCATTTTATTTGTATTTTTTAATACGAATTTATATATAATTTTTTATATATATGGTATCCAAAGAAAGCTCTAACTGCCCTTTAAAAAACAAATTTCCTTCTCTCCCTTCCCATGTCGGTCTCTCTCCTTTCCCTTCCAATACCTGTCTCTCTCACCTATATGTCTTTGTATGTCTCTCTCCTTTCCCACGTCTTTCTCTTTCCTTTTCCTTCCTATGTGTCTCTCTCCCTTCTGATGTCTGTCTCTCTCCTCTCCCTTCCCATGCTTGTCTCACTCTCCTATCCCCGACTGCATGTCTCTCTCCCTTCCCCTGTCTGTCTCTCCATTCCCATGTCTGTCTCTTTCCCTTCCCTTCCCATGTTGGTCTCTCTCCTATCACCCATTGTATGTCTCTCCCTCTTCCCATGTCTGTTGTCTCTCCTCTCTGCACCCATGTCTGTTGTCCCCCTCCCATATTTTTTGTTTGTCGCCCCCCCCTCCCATGTCTGTTGTCTGTCCTCCTCCCCTCCCATGTCTGCTGTCTGTCCATTTTTTTCTGAAGTTGCGTGCTTAACTGGGGAGCAGCAGGCAGTACCAGTTCTGTGTGTTAAATGCACACGATGCTGGTACTGCCTGCTGCTCCCCAGTGAAGCACGTGCCTCGCTGCTAAACAAGGTGGGGGCGGACATTCATCTCACACCTGGTGCAGTCCATCTCTCTCCCCCACTGCTTTTGCAATTAGCCTTTCTTCTCATTGTCACATTGTGGCACAAATATAGGAGCTTGCGGGCTCCCTTTCTAAAAATGCACCCTAAGACAAATCTTACTTTGCCTATAGGTGGCGCAGACCCTGTGTTTTTATCTATATCCTCATCCACAAGAGTCTATTACACTGGCTTCCTTTTAAACTTCTTTCATATTACCAACATATTCAGACAAGCATGCCACCTCTCCCTGATTCTTTATGTACTTGCTGAAAAAGATCATTGTGCTATTGCATGGCCCAAGCTTGGCCAAGCTGTAGCTGTTGCACAGATGGCCTTACATTTGACTCTAGAATAATTTGGTATACAGAGGGGTCATGTCTCCTCCTTACAGCCACAGTCCCTGTGGCTGCAAAACAAACACAAAGCATCACTCTCCCCCACCCCACACCATGTTTGATAGTTGGTATGAGGTGTTTGTGCTGATATGCTGTGTTTGGTATTCACCAAATGAGGCGCTGTGCATTATGGCCGAACATCTGCACTTTGGTCTTGTCTGTTCAAAAGACATTGTTCCAGTAGTCTTGTGTTTTGTGCAGATGCAACTTTGCAAACCTAAGCCATGCTGCCATGTTCTTTTTAGAGAGAACCTTCCAAACAAACCATACTTTCTCAGCCTTTTCCTAATTGTACTGTCATTAACATTTAACATGCTAACTGTAGAGTCTGAGATGTAACTCTTGGTTTTTGTGTGCAATTTCTCTGAGCATTACATGATCTGACTTTGGGGGGGAATGTGCTGGAGCATCCACTCCTGCGAAGATTGGCAACTGTCTTGAATGTTTTCCACTTTGTTTAATCTTTATCATTGTAGAATGATGGACTTTAAATTGGTTGGAAATTACCTTATAACCCTTTCAAGTTTGATGGGCAGAAATAATTGATTCTCTAAGATCATTGCTGATGTCTTTCCTCCTTGGCATTGTGTTAACACACACCTGAATGGTTTAGACCAGAAAACTGCTAAAACTATGGTGGCCACACTTTCTGATGATCAATTAATCAAGGACATTTGATTGACAGCACCTGTCAGCTACTTAAGAGCCTCTTAATTCCAGTGGAAGCAGTGAGGGTGTAGTTATTAAACATGTCTTCTCCATTTTGGCTTTATCTTTGTTAAATAAATCATGACACAGTGTAATATGTCATGTGTTGTTGTTCATCTTACACCGGATAGATGCCACTCAAAGTGACCCCATCTGACAGTGGGGACACTGCTGCAAGTCCTTGCAGCAGGATCTGCACACAGCTCATCACAGGGATCTGGAATGAGCTGGTAAACTCAGAACCTTCTATGCTGTCCTACAAGCTTTTAGTCACTGAAAAGTAAGAAGGCATGGCATATCCAACAGGAAAAATGTTTAAAAAATCATGTACAGCATACAGAAAATAAGCTATGTGGAACTGCCACTTGAAACGAAAAAGGCTGTATATTTTGAGAGTATTCAAGCATTTTCAAGTCATAGATTTTAGTCACACTTCGTTGGTGTAGAATATGCAATTAATACGTCCCTCAACAAAAGGATAGTCTAGACATATGTCACTAATGGGTAACTTGAGAGTCCAACTGCTCTAGTGTACCTATGATGCTCATCTGGCTAAGCATCTTGTGAAATGTAGCCCATAATAGTTCTAGATTGTAAGCTTGTGAGCAGAGCTCTCAACCACAGATATATGTCTGTTCTTCTTCATCTAACTTTGTATGTTCTATACCTAGCTCTATGTAATTAAATGTGCCTAAGCAAAGGTCCATACCTGCTCTACATTAGATAAAGGCAAACTCAAGCAATCTCACATATTGTATGAGATACTGTACTTCTTGTGTAAGCACAGCTATTATATTCATACACTAAGTGCGCTATTGTCTCTCTAAGCCTAGGTGCATCATTTATTTCCTTACCATATTGTGAATCTTGTGCAGCATTGTGATGTAACCTGGGTTGTTCTTTTACTCTCAATACCAATATTCTGTGCACAGGGCAAGTTGTACTGCATTTAATTCTGTTACATGAAGAATGGGTTGGGCTGTGCACTTTAAATGTTCTCCTAATTTGATCTCCTCCCCTTAATTAGGGAAGGTGGAAGATCCAGAAGCATTTCTTGTTTTTCAGGACTGATGGAAATTATGGCCTTACTGTTAACAGAGCATTTAGTGCCTGACGTTAATTGAGCGAGTATTATAAGGATCTGCATTTTATCCAATATACAGTTTTCTCTCAGCAGTTTGTTATTTAGACCGTGCTGTGCAATAGAGGCTTACATGTCAGAGCATGGCACAAAACATAGATAAATACATGGCTACTTTGGTATTTTGGACCACTTGGAATCACTGTATTTATACAGATGGGGAAAATAAGGAAAGAGAGAGAGTAACAGGCAAAAAAATAAGAGATATAGCCTTACCCACCAATCAGAAAATTAATGAAATTTGGTCAACCTAGCATTCTTTAACAGAATTGCAAGCCAATGGCAAGGGTTGTGAAGATCCATAGAACATAATTAGATTGTCTGTCGCAAAATGCAGTAAATGTCCACCATGAACAATGCTGATGTATATGTGTGTGTGACTGACTGTATATGTGTAAGTATCTGTGTGTGTGTGTGTGTATGTGACTGCGTGTGATTGTGTGTATGTGCTGTTGTCTGGCTCCTCGATTTTTTAGATGGCTCCTAAAAGTCAGTTAACTTTGTCAAGCCCCAATGCAAGGGACAAATGGTGGCATATTTTAATACAGGGCTCGACAGACCCCAGGCGCCAGGTTGCCATGGCGACCCGGAAATTTGACCTGGCACCTGGGTGCAGCCAGCCTCATGGTCCCCTTGCCGCTGCCATCCGATTTTTTAAAAACATTTCTCAGTGCGAAGAGGTAACGTCTGTGTGGATGGCACAGAGTGCAAGCTCCGCCTCTTCATGCAACGCGTGTCTGAGTGCCGGGTGTCGTCACGTGACATACTGGCACTCAGCAGGCCGATCAAGGAAGATTGGCTGCAGCACGAATGTCCCCCTACCCTGCAGTCAGGTAAACCAGCAAGAAGGAACACCTTAAGAAGAAACCAAGAAAAAACTGTGTGAGGTGGGTATGTGTTTGTATACATGTTTATATGTAAAGTGTGTGTGAGGTGTTTGTTTGTATATATGTATATATGTAAAGTAGGTGTGTGTATGAGTTGTTCGTATAAATGTGTATATGTAAAATTGGTGTGCGTGTGAGGTGTTTGTATATATGTGTATATGTAAAGTAGGTGTGTGTGTGAGGTGTTTGTATATATGTGTATATGTAAAGTAGGTGTGTGTGTGTGTGTGAGGTGTTTGGATATATGTGTATATGTAAAGTGTGTGTGTGTGAGGTGTTTGGATATATGTGTATATGTAAAGTAGGTGTGTATGAGGTGTTTGGATATATATGTAAATGTAAAGTAGGTGTGTGTGTGAGGTGTTTGGATGTATGTGTATATGTAAAGTAGGTGTGTGTGTGTGTGTATATATGTGAAGTCGGCGTGTGTGTTTATGAATTGCGTTTATGTTTTTGTGTTTTTCTGGCTCCTCCATTTTTTTGCTGGCTCCTAAAATCAAATTAAATTTGTCAAGCTATTTTTTAATAGGCAAACTGACTGTTGCATATTTTAATGGCAACCTGACTGTGGCAAGTTAATTGGTACCTGACAGTGGCTTATTTTAATTGGCAAAGTGATACTGTGGCATCACCATTTATCAACCGTTTGCATGTTGCACTGATAATGACTAAGCTCCTCAACTTCATGACATTGTCAAAAAGAGGCACGGTGCAGCATGGAAGACTGTAAAAGTATGCCCCTCCGAAAAAAATTCCCATAGAACCAGTTACATTTTTTCTTTCTGATTATAGTTGAAGAGGCATTAAATTCTGAACCCCCAAAAATGTTTGATTTAAACAGGAAATAAGATATGTAATTATACATAGAAAAAACATGAATCAGTGGGCTTCCCCCATACACTTCACACTTCAATTACCCTTTAAATGAGTCAATCCTCTCCGTGTTATACAAAGGGAAAAGAATAACAAATATATTATAGTGTAGTATTTCTAAACAACAGTGTGGCTTTATATAGTAATATAGTCCACTCGCATATTACTGAGCAGTACTCTGCTCAGTATGAAAGGCATCCGGGAGCCCCTCATGGGGTCTTGATTAAAGGTTTTGTTCTAGGGAAGAACTTCTAAAGTAGATATGGGACCAATGGACAAGTTAATAAGGAAATATGCCTTAAATATGAGACATTTTATTGTGCAAAAAATTTTTTTTAGAATCTTACTTTAAAAAAGAAAATGTCCAGCATGAAGTTCAAATTTTGTAAAAAGTGCACAGTGTCTTTATAAGGTGCTCTCCTTCCACACACAACACGTTTCGCCTTCAGGTTGAGGCTTTCTCAAGCACTTGCATCATGCAAAACTTTCTTCCTGGAGTCACCCTTGACATAAACTGGTTCTAATTCACAGCACTTATTCATAATTTGCTTTCAGTAGATCACTCTTTAATTTTATTTCATTGTGTTATTTTTTAATTATTATTTTTTAGGTAATACTCAGTTGTGCACAACGTGATTATTCAGTTTTTATTTTATTTAATACATGGGATGCATTTTTACATGGGAAAAAAGGTGATAAAGTGTGCTTGGTGTGCAACTGCAATATAATGGTATAATATACAACCTTACATAAAATTGGAATGTGATGATTCATCCAGATGGGTACATAAAAAGAGAGCAAAAGATGGTACTGGGGAGGTGTTTTTGGAAAAATATGGTGGGTCCTAAAAAAAGATGTGACCTGGACAGGAAGTTGTGGGACAAATAAAGATTAGGGGGTTTAGGGAGTTTTGTTAGGCCTAGGACAGCAAAAAACGTAAAAACACCACAGACTAAATAAACTTAGTATTTGTCAATAAATTGGTGTAAATAATTTATGTTGAAACTGTTTGATAAAATTTCAAATTTCTTGTTTTTTTTGCATATAATTATAAGATACTATTGCCCAAGTCTATTTGCCACAAATTGGAGAACATGTTGAATGGGTACTTCTTCACTAATAGAATATATGAATGTTATTGTTTTTTTTTCCCATTTCTTCCCTTTCTTTTCCCCAATTTGAGTCCGTAGCCCGGATGGTGGAATTCGCTCCACCAAGTGTGGTTAGTTGTGCTTCTAACGTCATATTGTTTAAGATGTTGAGAAATCCTGTCGTTTTTGCAGCCAATATGTGCTGTGTTTTTTTGTTCTCTGTATGGATGGGCATGCTGATTACCGGCATGCTGATTTTCCAACCAATTTGTGTATATGTTTGTAATCGGACTGGGAGGTTCAGGCTGGTGGGGAGCAATACTGTTACATCTTTAAATTATATAATTTATATCAGTCAACAAACAAGGTCTGAATTCTACCAAAAAGAGAGGCTTTCTTTATGATTCTTTAATTAAAGAAAATATCAAGATAGCCTTTTTACAGGAGACACATTGGAAGTATAATAATATCCTCCTTAAGGGGGGAAAGAAGAAGGGAGTTGCTATTATTTTTTCTGGCTCATTAAAGGTAGAATTTCTCCATCAAGACAGTGATCCAGAGGCTAGATATTTGATATTGGTTTGTAAAATTGATGGAGATCTGTTTACTCTGGTCAACCTCCCACACTGTTATTTTCCAAGATTATGCTTAAGATAGACAAGATCTGTAAATGCCCCTTAATTATTGCTGGCAACTTTAATTGCATTATAGATCTGGTGCAGGATAAGTAACTCCCTACATCACCCTCTTTGGACCCTTATATTGGAAATCAAGCTAGGACGCTCAGAGATATTTGCCACAAATATAACCTATTTGACATCTGGAGACTATTTAACCCTAATAACAGAGTCTGCTCCTACCTCTCCAGAGTCCATGGATCATATTCCCTAATAGATCTCTGCTTTGGAAATTATCTGATGATTAAAAAAATTAAAAAGGCCCAAATAGTAGACAATCACTGGTCAGACCACAGCTTCAATATCATAGAAATTGTCACCCCTAGTACCTGGAAATTAGATGACAATTTGTTAAAAAACAAGAAAGATAGAACATTTATTGGTACAATGTTGCAGTTTTATTGTCAAGAGAATCTAGTTGAATCTTCTTTCTCAAATATTTGGTTTGCATACAAGGCTGTTATCAGGAGATATTTGATCAAGATGGAGATTTAAAAACGTCAACAGAGTAAAAACTTGGCCGAGCTGTATATCTCCTACTATAATCTGTCCTCACCAAATAAATTAAATCCTAAATTAGAAAACATAATACAGATATCAGACTCTGATTTATAAGAAAATGTAAGATAACATACGTAAGTCCATGAGAAAACTTAAGATGTAAACTTACTATAGAGGAAATAGAGCTAACAAAATCTTATCAAATAAATTGAGGGGGAACAAGGCAATAATCGAATCAGTAAGATCTCAGAAAAAGATAAGGTATCAAGTTCCTCAGAAGACATAGGTATAGCCTTTGGAGAATTTTACATTAAATTGTATAACCAATAGCCAACCTGAAAATTTGGGAATTGATAATTACTTAAATTCAACCTCTCTTCCTAAGTTATCTAGTTCCCAATTAACAGCTATCAATCATCCCTTTAGTCTAGAATAAGTGGAGTCAACTATCGATTGGACAAGTATAAAATGCCAGGACCAGATGGTGTCGGCAATACATTCTGTAAGATATTTAAAAAGATTGGCTCCCCCTCTCTGCTGAATATGTTTAATGAGATAGCAGGGAGTTATTAAGAGCCAATATTATTCTGATTCAGATCCCAGATAAGGATCTTATACACCTGAAAAACTATATACCGTATTAACGTAGACATGAAAATGTATGTAGACATTCTAGCAGACAGAATAAAGAGTGTTAACAGCACAAGACATAGCAGCCCTCTGTCGCCTCTCCTTTATGCTTTATCAGTTGAGCCATTGGAGATCCATATTAGGAACAACCCAAGCACCATTATATGCAGACGACATCATGTTAACTCTCGCGTCTCCCTCTTCGTCCCTTATTCACCCGATGAGTCAAATAAAAAGATACAGTTAAGTTTTAAACTATAACCTCAATCTATTTAAATCAATGATTTTGTCTTTAAATCTGGAGGAGTGGTCTTAAGTTACACTTTCAGTTTGATTGGTCAAAGAGACTAATCAATTATTTGGGGTTTGGAATCACAGATGATGTCCACAGAATTATGGAGATTAATTTCATGAATCTACTTAGAGAAACTAACAAACGCTTGAAGGAGTGGCAATAGAGGGAAATTTCTTGGTGGGGGAAAATTAATGTATTGATGTCCTATATTATGCTGAAGTGGATATATCGCTTTCGCATGATCCCGCTCGCAGTCACAAAGTTCTGGCTAGATATGGTACAATTCTGCTTCACCGCCTTTCTGTGGAAGGGCAAAAAAACTAGAATTTCGACTAACATACTGGCTAAGAAAATCTGGAAAGGCGTTTTGAGGCCAACATGCTGACCCACATTTATAAGCTCCAATATCGTATAAATCAAGCATAACCATGGTACGTCTTGGAGATTGAAAGCGTGGGAGTTCTAGAACATTATATCTGGATAAATGGCAGGAAGAAAAGTTCTGAGGTACTTTTAAAAACGATTTTGGGTGATACCATCCAAGCATGGTATTTGATTAAGATCATTGAGTTATGTAAACTTAGTGCCTTGGAGCATAATATGGATAAAAATGGATGGAAATGGGAGACTGGGCGTTATCAGATTTATTAGAGAATGAATCCCTGATTGCTTTCTCAGATTTAGCTCAAAAGCTACAACTGCCTACTAAAGAGCAATTCAATTATCTAAGGATTAAAAGCTTCATTGCTGCCTCTTTGTATAGAGAGATTAATAAATTGTTGTCTCAGATTTTTTGCTATAAGACGGTCTCTAAAGTTTTAACTAGAGCCAATGATTGCATCTACTGTATTAAGACAGATATCAGAGCAATTGGCAGTAAACGTATCATAGATTAAGCACCCTGCTAAGGTTCAAAACATGCAAGGCTGCTAGCTCTGTCCCAGGGATGTCTGCAGTCTGCTGTTGTAAGTAAATAAACCATTTTCTTATGTTTACTTTAACCTGGTGTTACTATTTGAATTCTTTAGAGAATGCAAGGTCAATACCAGTTTTCAACTATTGAATTATATTCCAGAAGTACCTCTAAAATTGAAGAAATGAGTTAAAGCCATTGTCTAGCTTAATGCTTATATAAATCTTAAATATAAAATAGAAAATCCTTGTGTCTGTTTGTCTCAAGCATGAGTAAAAACTCTCAAACGCTGAACTCTGGAATTATGAAATTTGCACAGCTTATTCCTTTTTACATTAACACAATTTTTTTCAGCTTCTACATTTTCCCTTTTCCCTGAGTTATGAGTTAATTAAGTTTAGAGGTGATTAGGTGCCACATAAACTGCAAAGCTGATGGTTCATTGTTCTATATCTCCAGTGATGTCATAATCTCCTTTTGTCCATGCCATCCTCGGAACCTTTGAAATCGTTAACATAAGGTCTTCAGGATAGAAATCTATCAATAAATTATGATTGGATTGGGATTAATCTAAACAATGTTGAGTGGCTCTTCCCCTTTTATGGCTCCGCCTTTGCCGACCCACAACTATTGACAGTATTTTTTTTGACATTTATCAGTGTTACAGTGTCACTATCGGTAATTGTGAAAACAATAGTTTGGAAATAATTATGTGCTACTTGCATTTATTGCCATATAACTTCCAAAATAAGTTTTTAGAAAAAGACTTAAATGTGTGGGATACTCCTAAACTCAGGACAAAAATTTGAGTTTATTTTTCCAGTTTTTTTCATTAGCAGTGAGTAAAAGATTATTCAAGTAAAAGTTGGAAAAATAGTCATAATTTATTATTTGTTGCAATACATTATATGATAAAATCAAAATAATTGTAACTAAAGAAACCCTTATTTCTTAACAAATGCATAGCATTTGAGTACGGTAAATGAATAAGAGGGATATTAAAGTTAAACACAAATACTCCAGAAATAAAAATTGTCAAACAGTCCGGTCATGAAGGGGTTAAAGTAATTTATTTCTTGTTCCTGCATCCTACTCAGATGGCAGCATAACTATGGAATTTTTTTATTTTGTTATTATTGCTAAAGCATATAATTAGCCCTGTTTGACATGGTGAAATCCTCCATACGCTCCTACATTTGGCTTGCAATTTGTCTTGTTGATTATATATATGTATAAATATATATTTGGGTGTGTACTTAAAGCATTCCTATCATCTTTGTACAATTGTTGCCAACTTTAGTAGAGTGAGACAGTTTTTGCTTTTTTTGTGTAGGCCGTATAGCCAATTACATAGTAATTGGCTATACAGACCTATCTCAACATTTAACATATAACACAGTTGAGTGGCTCTGGCTTGAAAAAATGTGAGCTATAAAAGTTTTTGTTTTTTTTCAGGAAAGGTTGGCAACCAAAAGCGATCACTTGAAAGCCAGTGCATGGTTTTGATAGTTCTGTAGCAATTGTTGGTCAGGGAAAGACTAATTCCACTGTGGGCATCCTGCCCCTGTACCATAAGGAACTGCTCAATCACTCCTGCACCCCAGACATTTTTTTATTTTTTTTTATTTGTACAGTGTACATGTCTAAACAATCGTAGGGACGTACAGTCCACGTTCCTACTTCACATACAAAACAAGGAAATGGCATTGAAATATATGTACATACATATGAACATCTATGTATATATAAATATAAATCCTACAAGTCACTTTTAGTCTATTTAGAAATCACACACACAGTTTGAGTGAATCACAGTGACTTGACGCTTAGAGGTAATATATTATGGTACACTTTGGGGCGAAAGGTGGGGGGGGATAGCCAGAGAACCAGAAAAAGAGAGAGTAATAAAAAGGAGGAGGAAAAATGGGGTGGGGGGATTGAGGTATGGAGGGGGGGTGGGGTTAAGTGGGGGGGGGGCCTTCAGTTGGAGGAAATGGCCCTTGTCATGTGGAGTGCGAGTGGGTTTTGAGAGTTAAATTTAGCTTTCCAAAAGGACCAAGATTTTTCCCAATAGTAGTTTACCTTCTTGGATTGCCGGCATTCATTTGTAATGTGAATTAATGTTAATTGATGCAATAAGGTCAGTCAGCGTTGGTGCGTTGGCCTGTTTCCAAGATCTGGCAATTGCAGATTGGGCCATTATCAGGATGTGTTTAGCCATGTGGCGAGCGTGAGGACTCATTGAGACTTTTATGATCAGAAATAGAGCACATTTCACCGTGGCTGCTAGTGTAGAGGACAGCGTGTCATTGATTAACCCAAAAACTGCTTTCCAGAAAGGCTGAATAGTCTTACACGACCATAAAATATGAAGCATCGTGCCAATCTCAGAGCACTGTTGCCAACAAAGGTTTGAGCATGTGCGGTAAATCTTAGTTAGCCTTGCCGGAACCAGGTACCACCGAAATAAAACTTTCTTGTGCGTTTCCACATGATTCAGGCATTTGGTAGTGTTTTTTAGCGCTGTTAGTGCTTGATTCCATTGAGAGTCGTTTAGTCATTTCAATTCTTTCTCCCATTGGATCCTGTAATTCAACCCCTTTAGCACATATGATGAATTGAATATAGTATAGCAACCGGTCAGTGATGCTTTGTTCTTAGGAGCAGCTTTCCATATAGATACCAATTGCTTGGCTATCGGGATCTTGTCCTCCATAGGAGGGTATTTGTCTAGCGCAAATTTTATTGATTGGTACATTGGAAATTCCCCAGCAGGGATAGCATGCATTTCTTGGAGCCTCGATAGGGGAATTAACGAGTCCTGAGCATATAGGTCCCCAACGCTCTTCAGTCCAGCCTTCTCCCACGTTCTTACGCTAATGTTCCCGTTTATGTATTCTAGGAATTTTAGTGGGGCGGTTTTGGTGAGGATGTGTTTTGTGTTCAATTTCTTTTTTAGCCTGTACCAGGAGTCGAGCATCACTTTTGTAATGGGCAGTATCCGCTGGGATTTCGGCAAAACCAGTGAAGGGGACCACATTAAGGTGGGTAATGAGTGAGGGTAAGTATACGTTTCCTCCATCGTCTGCCACGGTACCATCTGGGCAGTAGCTCCCGCAGCCAAGGCTTGGCTTGCCAGATTGGCCAGGTAGTAGTTTGTGAAGTTCTGTACTGCAAGGCCTCCCTTATGTTGAGGCAGTTGTAACATTTTCAGGGCTAACCTGGGGGGTTTGCTTGCCCATATAAACTTGTTCCAGCATGCCTGTGTCTGTTTAAGGAACAACGTAGGTAATCTAATAGGAAGAGCCCTCAGCAAATATAGAAATTTAGGGACCACCATCATTTTCAATGAGTTGAAAATCCAGCGTTGGAGCTCTTCAGCCGTTTTCACTAGGAGAGGTAAGAAATTTAGCATAACACATTTCGAAAAGTTCTTTGGAATCTTAGTACCCAAATAAGTAATGTCTGTGGTTCTCCATTCATACTTAAATACTAGCTTCAGACGATCTATCAGCCGGTTAGAATATCCCATTGGGAGGACTTGTGTTTTTGTTACATTTAGCTTGTAATAGGAAGCCTCCGCAAATGCTGTCAGGTTCTTGTGTAAGTTGGGTAGGGACGTGGAGGGGCATTTCAGGGAAAGCATGACATCATCAGCAAACAGGCCGATTTTAAACTGTTCTTTGTTTATTTCAAAACCAGTAATGAGAGGATTGTTTCTGATGGCATGCGTCAGTGGTTCCATGGCTAATACAAAAATAGCGGGAGACAGCGGGCATCCCTGGCGAGTGCCGTTGGTGATGAAGAAGGCCCTTGACAGGAACCCCGACGTCAGCAACCGAGCGGTGGGGCGTGAATATAATGCTTTAATTGTGGTGAGTCTTGTAGGGAAATTGAGCTTGTTCAACACTTTTTCCAGGTTAATCCAGTGGATTCTGTCAAAGGCCTTCTTCACATCTAGGGACATCAACAAACACTTGGTTCCTGTTCTATGCACACTATATCCAACGTTTTCCTAGTGTTTGCAGAAGCCTGTCTGCCTGGGACAAATCCCACCTGATCCTGGTGTATGACCAAGGGCACAACTGAAGCAAGTCTGTGTCAGGCTTTCATTTTTACTTTTTTTTTTTTCTCGCGATCGCGTCATTAAGCCACGCTCCCTTCATTAGGCCATGCCCCCTTTAATGACGCGATCTTCCTGTGACTATAAATAACAGTCTGCAACAGACACAAATTGCTGAGTATTGTCTTTAGCAGCTGTTATTCCTGACTCCTTAGCTCCAAGCTACCTTAGAGTATCTTGCTACTTTCATTTTTGATTACCTGTTGCTGACCCGGATATCCTCGACCATTCTGATTTCTCCAATCCTGACTTTTGGCTTTCTCACTCGATATTGTTACTCTCTCCTATCCTGACCTTTGGCTTCCTGAATCGAATTGTGTACTTCTCCAATCCTCCGAATACGGACCGTCCCTGTTATCCTGCATTTTTCTCTATCACCTAACCGCAAGTACCTTCCATATCTTCAATCAAGTGTTCCATCATATTGTTTACTTAATACTTCAATCAAGTTACATGTATTTTTCCATATTACGTCAAACCATTTATTTTTTCTCTGCAATCAATATTAGTCAGTTTTTTTCTTCTTTTTACTGCTAAACTTTAATGCAAGAATTGCTTAAACGTTATACCTTGTGTGGATTGTCATTTATTTCTGCAGTTGAGTTTCCAAATATTCTTAAAGTCACAGCTACACTGACAGTCTGTTTGACAGTATTCTTGCATATAACTTCGTGTCTGAATTGAGGAACGAGATGGGTCGGAAGTTTGGGCATTTGACTGCGGGTTTGCCCGGCTTGGGCAGAGTAACTATAGTCGCCTCCAACATGTCGTCCAGCAACTTGCCAGATTGCATACACACGTTAAAAAGATTGGTCAGGTGAGGTACTAAGTGGGTCTTGAACACTTTGTAATATACATTGGGGAATCCATCTGGGCCTGGCGACTTGCGAAGCTGTAAAGCATTAATTACCAGTCCAATTTCTTCTGCAGTAATGGGGGACACAAGCCCCGAATGGTGGCTGTCTGACAATTGCGGCATTTGTAGAGGCGAGAGGAACCTATCTATGGAGTCCTCTGTTGGGTGAGCGAGCAGCGGATCTGATTGCAAGTTGTACAGCCCACTGTAGTAGTCAGCAAATTGGTCGCTAATCTCAGCTGGATTTATGATTTTAACATTATTGTCGGTTAGTCAGAAGGCTATTTTCTGTTTAGTTTGTTGATTTCTCAATTTAGCCGCCATCAATGACCATGCTTTTTTGCCTTTGCTGTAATATGACTGTTTTATTTTCCTCAGTATGTAACCAGTTTATCAAAAAAGAGGAATTGGTGTGAGGTAGGTGGCGCTAGAGAAGATATTGCACGAGCAGCAACTTGTCTAGCAGTTATCCCAAAACACTGCAATAAAACACATATACAAATACACAAGGTGACAGTGCGCTATTTGTGCTATAAAGTGACAGTGCAATCAATCTGCTGTGCAGAATATGCAAGATATATATCCAGTGTAACAAATGAAGGTATAAAAGTGAAGGCAATAAACTTTAAAACACTCACATATAGTCCCTACATATGGGACAAAATTTAAATGTAAGTGACAGCTTTCTTGTCCTGGATTGATGTATTCTCCAAAGGGGATAGGTGATATTCAACTTTCCTGTGTGTGTTTGTCCAGGATCTTTTGGCAACCGCACAGCCCTCTAGGGTAAGAAAACCAGGTCCAGACAAAGTCCAGTTTCAAAAAGGCCTCTGGCCTGTTTATTTTCTGTAGTTTTAAGCAGGACAGGAAGTGCTTTGTGGAAAGAGAAGGTTGCTGGGGGTTTTTTGTATCCTGTGACTGCTTAAAACTACAGAAAATAAACAGGCCAGAGGCCTTTTTGAAACTGGACTTTGTCTGGACCTGGTTTTCTTACCCTAGAGGGCTGTGCGGTTGCCAAAAGATCCTGGACAAACACACACAGGAAAGTTGAATATCACCTATCCCCTTTGGAGAATACATCAATCCAGGACAAGAAAGCTGTCACTTACATTTAAATTTTGTCCCATATGTAGGGACTATATGTGAGTGTTTTAAAGTTTATTGCCTTCACTTTTATACCTTCATTTGTTACACTGGATATATATCTTGCATATTCTGCACAGCAGATTGATTGCACTGTCACTTTATAGCACAAATAGCGCACTGTCACCTTGTGTATTTGTATATGTAACCAGTTTGTACGAGCTTAAGCGCTTTAAGTCTAGCTTGTAGATCCGTGACTACCGATAAGTTCCCGGGGGAAGGCCCGGGAAGGGGAAGTTTGGTTCCTGTCCGTGGCCAGTTGCAATTCTTTTTCCAATCGGATCTGTTACGGAATTCTTCTCTTTTTAGTTTTAGATCCCTGCTGAATGAACAGGCCCCTGATTACAGCTTTATGAGCGCTCCATAGCGTAGCATACGAAGTGCCTTCCACACCATTCAAGGCAAAGTAATCCTCCAAAGCCACACTCAGTTGCGTCATGAATTCTTTGTCAGACAACAAGGATTCATTTAACCTCCACTGCCCTTTCCCCATGTTCGAGAACTCCTCCCGTATTTGCATTATGATTGGAGCATGATCTGACCAGTCCAAAAGGCCTATGGAAATATCCTCTACCGATTGCAGAGTGATCTTGTCCACCAGGATTTTGTCAATACGTGTGTACGTGTTATGAGCCCTGGAGTGGAAGGTGTATTTCCTCTCCACCCGGTGGAGTGTCCGCCATGCATCATGCAAATCATATGAGGAAATGGTTGACCCAGTTGCAGCGGCCATATTGGTTTGGTGCCATTTGTACTGTCCTGTCAAGTTAGATGTCGTATCCAACTTGACGTCCTTGATCAAGTTGAAATCCCCACACACCACCACCTTCCGTTCTTGAGTTTTGAACATTTTCTGAAGCATCAATTTGAGAAAGGGAGATTGGTTTTGATTGGGTGCATCCGAATTGAGAATGGCAAAACGTTGATTGTTAATGAGACATACAAGCATAATAAATCTTCCTTGCGGGTCTATATCCACTTTGATCTCCTCGAACGTGACACTATTGTGGATGAGAATAGAGACTCCCACTTTTTTTGTGTTGCGTAGTTGCGTGGTATTGGGAAGGGTAGAGTTTAGGGTGGAACAGCGAGTGTGTATTTTGTTTAAAATGGGTTTCTTGGTAGCAAACAACTTGTGCCTTGGGTTTATTATTTTCTTGCAAGGCTCTACTTCTTTTATATTGGGAATTGAGGCCTTTGACATTCAGCGATAAAAAAGTTAAAGACATTTACAGGAAATTCGTACTTGCTCCTTATCGAGCAGCTTTAGAATGGGACCGGCGAGTCTTTTCGGACTTTTTTTTTTATTTTTTTTATTTGCACTTCTTTTTTCCCATTAATTAGGGTTAGGGTTAGGATATTATATAATTAAAAAAAATAAATAAAAAATAAATAAATATATATATATATATATATAAATAATAGGTTAACCCATAGAGTAGCAAATATAAGGTAGGGCTGTCAGTGTTGTGCTATAGGGACATTTTATTTAAAAACAAAATTCTGGTTGATGCCAGCAGCAGATCATGGCTAACCCAAAGCAGCTGGAAAGGTTATCTATGCTAGTGCAGTGGAGCTGATGGTAGATTTGTGCTGCCTGCTATAGACTACATTTCCTATGATGCTAAGTTCACTTTTCTCTGGATGAACATAATAGGAAATGTAGTCAGCAAAGCAATACGTCAAATTTGGTCCTGTATGTGTCACATAAACTTAGAAAACCTATGAATGTGGAGTTTCACTATACTCAGGCACAGTTGCTGAATACATATTGAGGTGTTGTTTGGCAGTAACAGATAAAATCCCCTGTACATTTATACCTGAATACAACGTGTGTGAAAAATACCCACAAAACCGTTACAACTTCTAAATTTGGCAATGATTGGTGGCAAAAATGACTGCATAAACAATGTTGAATAGAGTGGGTTGTCTACTTAAATATGTACATGTGGGGGTGATTCTGGGATTCATGACATAAATCAGTGTTACAATGTCACTATCGGTAATAGTGAAAACAATAGTTCGGAAATAATTATGTGCTACTTGCACTTATTGCTATATAACTTACAAAATCAGTTTAAAAAAAAAAGACTTAAATGTGTGGGATACTCCCAAACTCAGGACAAATATTTTAGTTTCTTTTGCAGGTTTTTTCATTATCGGTGAGTAAAAGATTATTCAAGTAAAAGTTGGAAGAATAGTCATATTTTATTATTTGTTGCAATACATTATATGATAAAATCAAAATAATGGTAACTGAGGGAAACCCTTATTATTCTTAATAAATACATAGCATTTGTTTGAGTACTGTAAATGAAAAAGAGGCATATTAAAGTTAAACACAAATACTCCAGAAATAAAAATTGGCAAACAGTCTGGTCATGAAGGGGTTTTTTGTTCCTGCATCCTACTCACATGGCAGCATAATGATGGATTTTTTTTTTAATTTTGTTTTTATTGCTAAAACATAAAATTAGCCCTGTATGACCTGGTGAAATCCTCCATACGCTCCTACATTTTGGCTTGCAATTTGTCTTGTTGATTATATATATTTATAAATATATATTTGGGTGTGTACTTAAAGCATTCCTATCATCTTTGTACAATTGTTGCCAACTTTAGTAGAGTGAGACAGTTTTTGCTTTTTTTGTGTAGGCCGTATAGCCAATTACATAGTACTTGTGTAGTGTACATGATATTTTACATTCATTGTATTTGAGCTTATGACATTAATCTCTTTCCTAATTACATGTAAGGGAACCTTTTGCTCGATAAATATTTGCTGTTAAAGACACTCTGATACCACAACGTATGTATAGTGTTAACAGAATTGTATTCACGTATATAAATTAAGAGAAAAATGTGTTGTAAATATGTCTGTTATGATTATAACACCATCTTATGGCTTGTTATCTAAATGAACTACTTTTTTTTAAATGTATTTCATTAAATGTGATACAAAAATACAGTTATAGAAAAATACCACATATAAATACATATATAAAACATTGACAAACGGTCCAACCATAATATACATTTGAAAATTCTAAAGAGAAAGAGAAAATATGAATTACACTTTACCTGATCTAGAATGAAGTCTATCAAACCTATCTCAACATTTAACATATAACACTGTTGAGTGGCTCTGGCTTGAGGTGGAAAAAGGGTTTACAAAGATCCTCTGGAGAATTGGGCCTCAAGGAGGTGAAGGGGAGAACATCCCATAGGCATCACAGAGCTTCAAATCAGTGAAATTAGTCTGTCTAATATAATTATTCCATGGAACCTACATTTTAACATAGTTTCATAAAATTTATTTAGATAGAAAAAAATACGTGTCCATCGTATATTGATGTTCAGTTTGTTGCAATATTTCGTGCCAATTTGGTGAATCGCCTTTCCTCCAGTGTCTAGCCATCTTTGTAGCCACCAGGATGTTTATGATTACGTTTTGGGAGGGTTTTTCGAGGGGTGGAAAGTTTAAGTAAAAGAGGAATTGTTTGAGTTGAATTTGAGTTGAATTTCACCAGTAAATCCAGAAAGTTTTGTAAAAAGGTCTATTAGTTTTTGTGTTTTTTTTTTTTTATATCTTTGAGCTTATCACATTCCCACCATATGTGATAGATGGTGCCTACCTCCTCTCCACATCTCCAACAGACATTCAAAACATTATGCTAGAACTTATGGAGACGGGAGGGAACGATGTAACACCTATGTAATAATTTGTAAAATGATTCTTGAATATTTTTACATTTCCATGATTGATGCATACAGATAGAGAAATGGTTCTCCTTAAATCTCCACCCACCTTAATAAGGTAGGAGGTTTTTTTGACCTTTTTGTTTCTCAGAAAACAATTTCATAATTGCAGATATACACCTGTTAGTGTAGTGTCTATAACAAAAGCATCTAGAGTCAAAATGTGATATATTGTGATAGAAATAATGTAGAATTTTATGATAGGTAAAACTACCTTAGTCTAGAAGATCAAATTCTGGTTTCTGCTCATAATACATGAAAGGATTCTAGTTCCTTTTTATAATTCAGCCAGCCTTGGCTTGTCACTTTTTAGCCAATTTTTAATTTGAAGATCAAATACATATAATAGTGCATCAAGTTCAACACTTCTACCTATCATTCCCACTTTTGATCCAAAAGAAGGCATAAAACCCTAAAGAAGCTATTTCACATTTTGCCTCCTATGGGTGAAAATTCCTTCTTGACTCCAAAGAGCAATCAGCTTTCTAGTTTTATGAACTACCTGCCATATTATGGATTATAGTGGTTAGTAAAATTCTTAACTTTTTAGTCTACCAAATATAAATAGGACAAGTTTAATATTTTAGTGGACTGGGACTCGAGAGCATACAAACCCAAATATATGGGGTTTTTTTCTGAATCAAAAGCCAGAGTTTTATAAGATCTAGGAAACCTATCCCTGCTTCACTCAATCATCTCTTTAGTATCTCAATTGAGATTATGGGTTTTCTGCATTGCCAAATACATTTTATCTCCCCAAAGGGGAAGAGCGATTGTAAGTAGACCAATTTTGGCATAAGATGGGCATTTATTACATTAAGATGGCCCAACCATGAAACTTCGAGACCTTCCAATTATTGGCCAGGTTTCTAAATTCACTGATAAAATTGATGTAGTTTATTTTCCACAGATGATACAAATAAAATATTATTTTAATCCCAAGATAAATAACATAACTATTTGACCAGCTGATTTAATAGCCAACATCAAGCTCCTTAACCTGATTGGAAGAAAGATTTGTGACTATGAGCTGAGATTTATTCAGGTACGGCCCAAGACCTTGCCTCGTACTTCAAAATCAAAGTTGATGCTATCAGGTGTAACTTCACCTCCTGTGACTTGCCCCAACTACCTCCTACCTCGTTCCCATCGCCCAAATCCACTCTGAATATCTTCTCCCCTGTTGCTGAGAAAGAGGTAGATGATCTGCTCTCCTGCTCGAGATCTACTACTTGTGTGCTAGATCCCATCCCATCTCACCTTGTATCCTCTCTTTCCCCTCTACTCTGTCCAACTCTAACCCATCTCATCAACCTCTCTCTGTCCTCTGGAACACTCAAACAAGCCCAAATCGTACCTGTATTGCAAAAATCTTCCCTCAACCCCACTCATCCATCTAACTACCTTTCTATATCCCTTCTCCCCTTCGTGTCCAAGTTGCTGGAGAGAACGGTGCACTCACGACTAACGGACTTTCTGACTACCAATGACCTGCTTGACCCTTTTCAATCTGGCTTCAGAACCTTACAATCTATTGAAACAGCCCTCACTACAGTATCAAATGACCTCCTTTATGCCAAAACTAAAGGCCACTTCTCAGTGATGATCCTCTTAGATCTCTCTGCTGCCTTTGACACCATTGACCACCGCCTCCTTCTCAACAGATTATCCTCATTTGGATAGGTGGCAGAGCACTCTCTTGGATGGAGTCATACTTATCTGAGCTCTCCTATTCAGTGTTGCTTGCTGGCGTGACATCGTCACCTGTTCTGCTCTCTGTTGGTGTTCCGCAAGGATCGGTCCTTGGCCCGCTGTTGTTTTCTCTGTACACCACCTCTTTGGGAGAACTCATCCGCTCCTTTGGTTTCCAATACCCCCTGTATGCGGATGACACTCAGATTTACCTCTCCTCTCCTCCCCTGCCCTTACTCCCTCTCTAGTGTCACGGGTAGTTGAGTGTCTGTCGGCCATCTCAGCTTGGATGTCTGATCGCTACCTGAAACTTAACCTTTTCAAAACAGAACTGATTATCTTCCCTCCATCAAACTCTATCCCTACCCGTGTGTTCACAGTCACCATTGAAAATGCTATAATTGTACCGGCTGACCATATACAATTTCTTGGGGTCACTTTTGAACTCCTTGGTTACCCATATTCAGTCTCTAGCCATATCCTGTTGACTGCACCTAAGGTACATCGCACACATTCGCCCATTCCCCAGAGAAGAGACCGCCAAAATATTAGTGTACTCGCTCATGATCTCTCGCCTTGACTACTGTAATGGCCTCCTGACTGGACTACCTCTGACTCATCTGTCTCCCCTGCAATCTATCCAAAACGCAGCTGCCAGACTCATCTTTCTTGCACGTCAGACTGATTCAGCGGCTCCTCTCTGTAACGCCCTCCACTGGGTCCCCCTCTGCTCAAGGATACAATTTAAAATTCTGTTTTTAACCTACAAAACCCTCCACTCCTCCGACCCTCTGTACATTGCCTCCCTTGTTAACCAATACTTCCCTGCATGACCTCTGCACTCCTCACTGGGACTAAAACTCTCCTCCAACCTCATCACCACTTCTCACTCACGACTCCAAGATTTTGCCCGAGCTGCCCCCTCTCTGGAACTCTCTTCCGCAGAGCATCCAGCTCTCTCCCTCCTTTTCAAATTTGAAAAAGTCCCTCAAAACCCAGCTCTTTAAAGAAGCTTACTACCCAATCCACTAGAACACCTGTCACTTTACCTCTAGCAGTTCCCACCTAGCTGAAACACACACTATTCATCTTTGGCGTATCCCAACTAGTGCCACCCATCCACACTACTGTTATTACAACTTCAATCCCTCTGGCCTCTTCAACCCCTTATGTGTCTTATGGCCCCCATTCCCTCTAGATTGTAAGCTTGCGAGCAGGGTTCTCCCTTCCTCATGTCTGTTTCTAGTTTGTCTAACTTAGTATGTAGTTCCCTTCTATGCTCTGTGCTTAGCGTTATGTAAATTGTTGACGCTATATAAATAAATGGTAATGTAATGTAATGTAATTGTTGGAATTTTCACCCTATTGTTTTATAATTGATAATACAGCAGGAAGATGGAGATTGCTGAGCAAGCAGAACAATGTAATCTTATATTCATTAGTCTGAAAACAGATACCTCTTACCTTTTGTGATGACCTAATCATAGCAGCCAGAGGTTTGATGCTCAGGGCTTATATCAAAGGGGCTAATGGGCACCCCTGCCTTGTGATAGTAGATTAAAGAACTTGCTAAAAAAAAAAATCTGTAAGCCATTATCAACCCTTATCAACACCTGAATAGTCTGTGTGACCTCCGGATGTGAGAATGGTCCATTAAGGATCTCCAAGTTTTCAGATGAAGGAGTAGGGAGATTAAGTTTGGACAATAATTTCTTTGTCTCCAATCTAGATTTACCACCTTCTGGCATAGTATTGTTTAAATGCTTCACTAATTTGTGAAAGTATTAAAAGGGGTTTGTTCTTAACTAACAATTTATTTATTCTACTTCTTTTATTCCTATATTTAAATTTGTTAGTTAAAGTTTTTTCCACCTTGATATTGCTGTAGTACCATTTTGACTTTAATTGAACAATGGCCTTATTAGCCTTCTCTTTCAATATAGATGTAATCGATAATTGTAACTCTTTTACCGCTTCGTTGGCAATCGCAGTGGGATGTAGTTTATTTGATTGTTCCTCTCTAGCTAAAGATATATAAAGATCCTCCAGTGGCTTGCCTCAGTGTCTATTCTGATAAATTGCTTTCTTAATCAAATAGTGCCTAATTGTACATTTTAATGTGAACCATAGCATAAAATTAGAAACTGACTCATCAACGTTAAGTAGCAGAACATTTTCAACTTTGATCAATTTCATCTCATCTATTTCTGAAACCAAATAAAATTCTTTGAGCCTCCATTGGGGTCTAATTTAATATGAAAAATCTGTATTAAATCCTAAAAGTATCGGGTGTGGACTGACCAAATTATATTGCCAATAGCTCTTAAAAAGAAGGCATCATTTATGGAGTAGGATTGGTGAGGGATCGAGAAAAAAAGAGAAATCCTTCTCGTTTGGGTGATATACCCTCCATGTATCAAGTAAGTTGTTTTTGCTAAGAAAGCTGGTCATAGCTTGTGCTGTAGTCTCGACTGAAGAATCAATGCCTCTACCCCTTTTTGTTAAGCTTAGGATATACCATGAAGTTTACATCGCCCCCTCGTATAAGGATACCCTTAGCAACCTGTTAAACTATCTGAAATGTTTGAGTTAAAAACATTACCAGAGACTTTTTGGGAGCATATACATTTACAAATGTCCAGGTAGTTTCATTATTTATCCCCTTAAAGGGGAAGTTACCTAATTAGCTAATCTTTGTCTAGCACTTCCTAATTGACTCACACCTCTAAATGCCCTCATTGTTCCGAAGGTTCCTTGCCTCTGATAATTATTTGTGGCTCTGTTGTGCTCTTGCTTAATTGTATTGTTTATTCTTCAGTTTTGACTTTGGCTTGCTCCTTTGACCTCGTCTCCTTCTCTAATCCTGACCTCGGCTTGAATTATTGATTTTCCTCTGCCAGTTTTTGACTTCGTATATTGTCCAGTCCATCCAGTTGACCACCAGTTCCTGATCCTGTATTCTGATTGTGTTCTCCTTTGCTTCTGTTTCCTGGGTGGTGCCAGACGAATCCCTGATAGTTGTTACTCTGTGCTCAAACTTCGGCTACAGGTCTGTTGGAGTGAAGACCATAATTCTGGTTACAGGTGCCTGGGTGTTCCACTTTCCGGTACTTCAATCCTAATCTGCACTGTGGGTTCAACCTTCATCTACCAGCAGTGTTAAACATAGTATATGATTGCTGAGCTTGCATAGTAACACTAGCTTGATGTCAGTGCTATATGCTTACCTCCCGACATTTCAAATGTCCAAAGAAAAACACGATTATTTTGTGGGAGTGGCTGAAGGTGTGGCTTTGAGTGTAGCTTTATCAGAACTTTCCCAGTGACTTTATGGCCAACTGGTATCTATATATGTAATGTGATTAGTCATTTCAGAACATGAATTAAGTGTTTTATGTACCCACTTTAATCTAAAAACACATTCACTGCACGTTAAACTAACTTTATTGTGAGGTTTATTGCTCTTGAGACATGTAATACACTTATACAAATACTGAGCTTCCAGAAAATAGAGACAGGGGAGGTTTGGATGCAAAATAGGGACTGTCCCTCCTAAATAGGGACACTTAGGAGGTATGTAAGTATAAGACTACAACTCCACATCTCCCAAAAGTAGGGTAACAAGGGGTGTCAGGGACACACATAGTTTCCAACATCGGTCATGTTTCCAGGGACACATATTTGTTCCATATGCTGCAGAAAGAGCATGCAGCCTGGCAGTATGTAGGATGGATATATGCACAGACACAATCAAATTAACAATTAACAATTAATTAATCAGGGGGGAGATCCCATAGGACCTACCATGATTAATTAATTGGATTGTGTCTGTGTGTATATGCATCCTACATTCTGCCGGGCTGCACTGTGCATGCTCTTTCTGCAGCATGTGGAATTATTTTTGGCAAAGGCTGGTGGTAGAATTACTACATGGGAAGTGTTAAAATACCACAACTTGAAATAGCCTAGGGTGTCTACTTTAAAAAAAATAAATGGGTTGATGGGGTAGAATACACTGGCTGGCTTCAAACCTGTCCCAAATGAGACATGGGCACAGGTTGTCTGCAAGTAAAAATTTCAAGTTGGAAAACCAAAAAGCACATCTCTCAAATGTGGCCATTTAACCCCCAAACCAGCTGACAAACCTATGCATGAGTAATATCCCTGTACTCCGGAGATGTTGCTAAACACATATTGGGGTGTTATTTGGCAGTGACACATTCAAAAATCTGTGAATTCATGTCTGAAGTACAATGTTTGTGAAACAAAAACACAAAGAAATTACTACCACAAACTTTGACAAAGGCTGGTGGTAGAATTAGTGTGTGGAAAATGTTAAAATACCACCTTAAAATAGCCTAGGGTGTCTACTTATATGGGTTGATGGGGTAAAATACACTGGCTGGTTGGAAAATTAAAAACTGCACCTCCCAAATGTGGCCTTTTAGCCCCCAAACAACCCAACAAACCTATGCATAGGTGGTATCCCTGTACTCAGGAGATGTTGTTGAACACATATTGGGTTGTTGTTTGGCAGTGACACATACCAAAATCTGCAAATTCATGTCTCAATTACAATGTATGTGAAGAAAACACACAACAAAATCACTACCACAAACTTTGGCAAAGGCTAGTGGTTGAATTAGTGCATGGAAAGTGTTAAAATACCACCATTTAAAATAGCATAGGGTGTCTACTTTTAAAAAAATATATGGGTTGATGGGGTAGAATACACTGGCTGGTTGGAAAATCAAAAACTGCACCTCCCAAATGTGGCCTTTTAGCCCCCAAACAACCCAACAAACCGATGCATAGGTGGTAGCCCTGTACTCAGGAGAAATAGTAGAATCTATTTAGCAGGGTTTTTCATTTGCTTTTGTCGATGAGGAGAAGATGTTTCAAATAAAAGTCAGGAAATTTGTGGGGGGGTTTTTTACCATTTTTTTTTTTATATAATATTATAGGAAATTATCAAAATGATGGCATCCAAAGAAAGCCCTTCTGGTCCCAATGAAAACAATATATATTGTGTGTGGGTACAGCAAATGACAAAGAAGAAAATTACAGCTAGACACAAACAGCACAGAAATGTTAAAACAGCCATTGTCCAGAATGGCCACAAATGTTTCAAAGAGTCTGTCCTTAAGGGGTTAATATTTACACTATCCTGGCATACAGTCATGCATATTATAATTTTATTTTTAATTTGAGGTCAGGATGTGTGTAGTAATATATATATTATGTATTAATTAATCCGACAGCACACTTATTTATAACTGTAAGAGAACCACTGCTAGTCATTATCCTGACACTCCCCAAATTATATACCTGTCTATCACATTCTTGAAATATTGCGAAATGGCTTGCATACTCGTCATACTTTAATAACAGGCACCCGAAACATAAAGGGGCGGCTCCTAAAGTATGCAGAGTTGTGTAATGCCTCATGACCCCACAGCATTCGGCTCCAGACTACCTGGTAAAAACTACTGGGTGTCTGGAGTCCATTTCTTCTGGTTTAGACTGCACAGAGCAATGCCTGGAAAATTCAGGACTGATGCCAACTGTGTGCTTGTATATTCCCACAACTACTGTTTAGTTTTGCCTATGTCATTTGCAGTTAGCCTGCATTGTTCATTTTCAAGAAAACTGGGACAGTTGGCCAGTGGAACATAAATGACAGCCCATATGATAATCATTCAGCACTAAGTCATAGTAACATAGTAATTTAGGTTGAAAAAAGACACAAGTCCATCAAGTTCAACCCTTCTACCTATCATTACAGCTTTTGATCCAAAAGAAGGCAAAAACCCCTAAGAAAGCTATTTCAAATTTTGCCTCCTGGGGGAAAAAATTCCTTCTTGACTCCAAGAGGCAATCAGATTTCTCCTTGGATCAATAAGCTCTTTTATTAATGCTTATTCTATTATTAATAGCCCTGTATGTTCTGCTTTCCTAAAAAAAAACATCCAAACCATTTTTAAATGCATCTATTGTGGTTGCTAGCACTACCTCTCTTGGCAGGGAGTTCCATAACTTTATTGTCCTAACCGTAAAGAATCCCTTCCTTTGCTGTCTATGAAATCTTTGCTCTTCCAGTCTGAAGGGGTGACCTCTTGTTCTTTGTACCTTTCTGTTAATGAACAGGTCACTGGAGAGCTCTTTATATTGGCCCTGCACATATTTATATAATGTTATCATATCCCCTCTGAGACGCCTATTTTCTAACATATATAAATTCAATTTTTTAAGTCTCTCTTCATAACTAAGATCCTCCAAACCCCTTATTAATTTTGTAGCTCTCCTTTGCACTTTTTCCAGTTCCTGGTGCCCAGAACTGTACTGCATATTCAAGGTGAGGTCTTACCATTGATTTGTAAAGAGGCAAGATGATATCCTCCTCCCGTGAATCTATACCTCGTTTTATACATGCCAATATCTTATTGGCCCTTGCAGCTGCTGACTGGCATTGGGCACTGTTGCCAAGTTTGTTGTCTAATTATTCCTAAATCCTTTTCATTAGTAGTTTTTCTCAGGGAAAAACCAGGGAAAAACCATTTAACGTATATGTTGCTTTGTTATTATTTTTCCCATTATGCATAACTGTACATTTGTCTATATTGAACCGCATTTGCCACTTTACTGCCCAGTCCCCCACTCTGTCCAAATCTTCCTGTAAAGAAAAAACATCAAGATTAGTCTTTATTGCCTTACCTAATTTAGTGTCGTCCGCAAACACGGAGACATGGCTCTCAGCACAACGTGGCAGATCATTAATAAACAAATTAAAAAGAAGAGGGCCCAAAACAGACCCCTGAGGTACTCCGCTTAATACCCTTGTCCAATTTGAGGATTTTCCATTTACAACAACCCTTTGTGTTCTATCTTTTAGACAATTTTTAATCCACATACACACATTTGCCCCCAAACCTATTTCTCTCAATTTGTAACCTTTTGTGTGGAACTGTATCAAATGCAAATAGATAACATCAACTGCCACACCTAGATCTATATTTTTACTGACTTCTTCATAGAATGTTATTAAGTTTGTTTGACAAGACCTGTCTTTCACAAAACCATGTTGACTTTTACTAATTATATTCTGATTCAAGATGTATTCTTGAGTGTATACCTTTAGCAATCCTTCACATAGTTTCCCCACTACAGATGTCAAGCTCACTGGCCTATAATTACCTGGCAGAGATTTTGATCCCTTTTTAAATATTGGAATGACATCCGCCTTTCGCCAGTCTGTTGGCACTGTACCTGAACTGAATGAATCCCTAAAGATCATGAATAGTGGTCTGGCCAGAATTATGCTTAACTCTCTAAGTACCCTTGGGTGTATACCATCTGGTCCTGGGGCCTTGTCTATCTTAACAGAGTTTAATTGCTTAAGCACTTTTTCCTGTGTCAGCCAATCCCATGTTTGCGGCAAATGTCCCATAACTTCCTGTTGCAGGGGCTCGTCCATCTGCTCTTCCTTAGTGTAAACAGAAGAAAAAAAAGTATTTAAAATGTCTGCTTTCTCTCTGTCCTCACTTACCAAATTTCCCATTTGGGATAACAAGGGTCCAACATTTTCCCTCTTTAGCTTTTTTCCATTTATATATTTATAAACCATTTTGGGGTTAGTTTTACTCTCCTTGGCAATCCTTTTCTCATTTTCCAATTTAGCCATTTTAATTGCATTTTTGCAGGCTTTGTTGGCCTCTTTGTACTCTATAAATGATAATGCTGATCCCATGTTTTTATAATGTTTGAATGTCATTTTCTTGTTTTGTATTTCCTGTTTCACGTTACCGGTAAGCCACATTGGTTTTGATTTGTGTCTTTTGCATTTGTTTCCCAAAGGTATATATTGGGATGTGTACTTTTGTAATGTGTGCTTAAAGGCATTCCACTTGTCTTCTGTGTTTAGTCCAGAAAACAATCGTTCCCAGTCTAAACGTTCAATCGGTGCCCTTAGTCCATCAAAGTTAGCCCTTCTAAAATTAAGTGTTTTGGTGGCGTAGTTACCAATTTGCTTTTTTGCATTAATCTCAAATGAGACCATATTATGGTCACTATTCCCCAAGTGTTCTCTTATTTGGATGTTTGAGATAAGCTCCTCATTGTTTGTTATTACCAAATCCAGACAGGCATCCATTCTAGTTGGGGTGTCTACTAATTGTGCCATAAATTTGTTATTAAGCAGGTTCAGAAACTTGATGCCCCTAGCTGAACTAGTTATGCCACACTTCCAATCTCTATCTGGGTAATTCAAATCTCCCATGATTAGAACTTCATTCATATTTGCAGCCTTTTCAATTTGTAATAAAAGCTGATCTTCTCCATCAATGCTAATATTTGGTGGCTTGTAGCATACACCTACAAGCAGTGCTGTATTTACCGCGAGGCATCCTAGGCGGATGCCTAGGGCGGCAAATTTTTGGGGGCCGCCCCCCAGCACTGAAAAGAAATTTTTTTAAAATAAAAAAATTAAAAAAAATAAAAAAACGCTGCCCTTTAAAAAAAAAAGACCGCGCTTGCAGGCAGAGACGGAGGTGAGAGGGGATCGGAAGATCCCCCCTCACCATCGCTCTGCCTGCCAGGCTGCACGGGGAGCCGAACAGGCAGCACAGAGAAACCTCCGTGCTGCCTGTTCGGCTCCCCCGGAAGTGCCGACAGTCACGTGACGGGCGCGCTGACGTCATACGCGCGCCTGGTCACGTGACCTGTCGGCACAATCGCCGGGAAGCCGAACAGGCAGCATGGAGGGACCATGCTGCCTGCCACTAGCCACCAAGGAAAGGTAAGTGCTGATGGGAGACAGTGTGTGTGTGTGTGTGACTGATTGTGATGGGAGTCAGAGTGTGTGTGATGGTGAGACCGTGTGTGTGACTGAGTGTGATGGGAGTCAGAGTGTGTGTGATGGGAGACCGTGTGTGTGACTGAGTGTGATGGGAGTCGGAGTGTGTGACTGAGTGTGATGGGAGTAGGAGTGTGTGACTGAGTGTGATGGGAGTGTGTGTGTGATGGGAGTATGACCTTGATGTGAGTCTGAATGATGGGGCATGTCTTAGGTGTGTAACGTGGGTGTGCAGCTTGGGTAGGGGGGTGCCCGGATTTTGTCTGCCTAGGGCAGCACAAAATCAAGATACACCACTGCCTACAAGTAATGTGCGATTCTTTTTAGCGTCTAAGCTAATCTCCACCCACAGTGTCTCCACATCAGTTCCAGTTCCATGTACACCTTCTTTAATACTGGGCTTTAATTTAGGATTTACATACAGACAAATCCCTCCCCCTTTTCTATTTACTCTGTCCTTTCTAAAAAGTGAGTAGCCTTGTAAATTAACTGACCAGTCGTGGGTCTCATCCCACCACGTTTCTGTGATTCCGATTAAATTATACTGTTCAGCACTTACCAGTATCTCCAGCTCACCCATGTTGTTTGTCAAGCTTCTTGCATTTGCTAAAAGACATTTAAGATTACTACCCATTTTCTGTTTAGTTGACAAAGACTTAATGTGTGCAGGTTTAATTATATGGACCTCCCTTTGGTTTATGTTAACCCCACTACTGCTTTCCTCCTCCTCTTCCATAGCTAGACCCACCTTCCAATCTACCCTAGCTACCATTGCTTCATTTTGATCTTGACCCTCCCCCCCAGAGCTTAGTTTAAAAGCTCATCTAATCCTCTAGCCATCCTCGCCCCTAATACTGCAGCCCCCTCATCATTGAGGTGCAGCCCATCCCGTCCAAAGAGTCTGTAGCCGACTGCAAAGTCTACCCAGTGCTCCAAAAACCAAATCCCTCTTGATTGCACCACCTTCGCAACCACGCATTAATCTCCCTAAGCTCCCGCTGTCTCCCTGACGTAGCGCGTGGTACTGGTATTATTTCTGAGAATATTACCTTGGAGGTCCGTTCCTTTAGCTTCTTTCCTAGTTCCCTAAAATCATTTTTAAGGACCCCCACCTACCATTTACTTTGTCATTAATACCAATGTGTACTATGACCGCTGGATCATGCCCAGCCCCTCCAAATAATCTGCCTACCCGTTCCGCAACATGCCGAACCCGAGCACACGGGAGACAACATACAGTTCGGCATTCGGGGTCCTGGCAACAGATTACCCTATCTACCTTCCTAATAATAGAATCCCCTACCACCACAACCTGTCTAGCCTTCCTAGTGTCCTGGCTCCCAACTGTGCTGGAAAGGCTACTCACCTGGCTGCTAGGAGAGTCCGCCTGCCCCAGAAATGCCTCTTCTGAGCTAATCCCCCCAGCATCCTCACACAAGCTGGCAAACATGTTGGGGTGAACCAGCTCAGAACAAGCCTCCCTAGCTCTCCGACCCCTACTGCCCCTTACACATCTAACCCAGCTCTCTGCCCTAGAAACCTCTTCTCCCCCATCATCACCCTCCTCTACACTGGCCCCAGCCAATGCCTGCTCCGTGAGCAGTAAACTCCGCTCCATGTTGCTTATGTCCCTAAGTGTTGCCAGTTGCCTCTTTAGATCTACTATGATATTTTCCAAAGCAGCAACCTGCTCACATCTGCAGCAGCGGTATGGACCCTGGGGAACTTGCTCCAAGACCGCATACATGCTGCAAGACATGCACTTAGTGGCATTGTCCAACATGCTCTCTAGTGTAAACCACAAAATAGAATAAAAAAAAAAAAGATTTATACTTTACCCTCCTTCTTTCCTTTTAACTCCTTCTATCCTGAATATTCTATCCTGAATATCATAATAATTGTGTATAACTGCAGCTGGACTGGCAAAGATTCACACTTCTGGTGTATTTATTTTTTTTTAAGTTAAAAGGCATAGGTTGTGATTCTTAGCCTTTGACATGCTATAAATGTAACTAATACAGGTCTTTTCACTAAAATTCGACTACGAAAGCCAACATTCATTTTGAGACTAAGTCAAATTCGGCATTCAAGTTGGACTTTGGGGGAAAAAAACAGGTTTGCAACTTCTATATATTTATATATATATATATATATATATATATATATATATATATATAAGGTTGGGCAATCGAGTTGAAATTGAGTTGAATAGACCTAACTGTTGAATCCCACAGATTAGAGTCATAAGACCGTCAGCATTAATTTCTGATTCGTTTTTTTTCTGCATACCATTATGCTATGAGGAATAATAACTAATCCTAAATTTATACTGACTGTCTGATTATCTGATCTTTGGGATTTGTCCATTCGGCATTTTAGTTAATTAATTTTCCTCTAAATTTCGGATTAAGTTGTATATCTAATAAAAGACTCAATTTCTACTTTAGTTGTATTTGTAACAAATAGACTCAATAACGACTACATTTCACTCAATTTCAACTCAGTTTCGACTTTTGTTGTAAATGTAACTAATAAATTCCATTGCCAATCAGTTTCCACTCAATTTTCACTTTAGTTGTTGTATATGTATCCATAGTAGTATAAGGATGGGGAATTCGAATGAAAGAGCCAAATGTCATCCCCCTACCTTATACTATTGAGCTTAGGTGAATTTGCCTTTAGTTTTGGGATGACATTCTGTCATACTTCAGCTCTTTCATCAAAATTATTTTACTATAACGAACAAATTTCATCCAAAACGAATGCAGCAATGGACAAAATTCATTTTGGATGAAATTTTAAAATGTTATGCCCAAAAGGATGAAAAGAAAATGAAAATTTTAGTTTTGCCCAACTCTAGAAGTTATATTGTTGATTGCATTGCATCAGGAAACCGGATCAGAATAATGTTCAAGGGAGGCCAGCACTTACTGTAATCAGTCTCTCCCTGCCTCACGATTGCTATAGAGCAGTGGGAGAATAAAGCTGTCAAGCCAGACAATACATGTGTAGTGTGGCCCATGCCAGCCAAGGAGCCCTGACATGCGACCATGAGTCTCTCACCTTCTCAGGTGGCCACATCTACATCTGATGCAGCCATCCTGATGATTCCCCGATTTGTCGTGGTTCCAGACAACAGGCATTCTGGTCTCCAATATGGCCACCGCATATGTGAGAGTAGTCTTAAAGCATAATTCATGCCAGAGACAGGGCAATTATTAGAATGCTACATAAGCCCTAACTTTTACTGCTCACAATACCAGTGATAGAGTTTGGCTATGTTCTATCTTTGACTCTCTGTGTACCATTCCTGCTAGTTCTGACTATGCTGCCTGCTCACCCAGCTTGACCTTCTGTGGAATGCTTATCTATGATGGCTATATAACTAGACTGATGCCTTCTCATGTGATGGAGATGCAAAGATTTTAGATGTGTATCATCTGTTTATAAATGGAATTTTAGGCTATGCTGTCTCACATGCATGTCATAGTCTGCAAATTAACGCTGTTGGGGTTAAGGAGCATCTTTCCAATGATCAAATCTGATTTGAATATCTTATGGACTCTTTATACTGCAAGGCTGGTAACATGGATGCTCAAATTTGACATTTTAATGTAAGCAGGTATGTTTATTTAGAATTAAATATATTTCCAATGCTGTTAATGCTTAGCACCTCCCTTTGTCTTTGTTTTTTTTAAATACATAGTGAATTAAACATACAATAAATAACATAAGATTGTCACTTACCTGTTCGATCACCGTCCGGGATCTTAACCACCAAGATCCCCGCGGTGTCTCGATGGCCCTTTTTTTGGAGTCTGGAAATCCCGGAAGTAACGCAACTTTCTGTTGCCGTTACTGGCGGCGGCCATATTTTTGGAGTCCGCTTGTGTATCAAGTGGACTCCTATGTATAGTATGGCGTTAAATGCCAAATTCTAATTTTTAAAGGGTAACACCCCCATTTCTTGTAATGCCCTTCCCCCACCCCTTTTAGGGCATATTCTCATTTATTGCATATATAAACCTGGCCCACACTACTCCAATTGCCTGTGCATACAGTCTTCTCTGTAACTTGGGCTATGTTATCTGTGTCTGTTTACGTCTCTTGGTTTCGACCCTCGGCTTCACTGTTTGACCAACGCTTGGACTCCGCCTGTCCGACCCTCGGCTACCATTTTGACCAACACTTGTACTGCGTCTGTCTTGACCCTCAGCTACCATTTTTGACTATGTGCCTGATCAATCTCTGGTTTACTTTAGATAGTGCATGTGCTGCACAAGTCCCTGGCAAAGAGTACCATGGTTTAACCTTCAGGTACATACTTGCTGGGGTGAACACCACATTACACTATCTAGAGGTAATACATTCTAGGGATTTAACACAACTCTCCAGAATATTTATGTGGTAACCTTTCTCTATTTGATATTGATACTCAATTTGTTTTTCTATTTCCCTCCTTCTCAGTAATGTAGCTGAATGCTAACTTTGTAGTACACTGGAGTTGAAGATAAGCCAAAACACACAGAGCAGCAAGAGCAAATTCTATGTGAGTTTTATCCAGTCTCTTCCTGTGTTTCTGCTGCTCTGATCCCTGTTTGCCTTTGTTTCCTGCTTGCCTCTCAGTGTTCCTTATTCCCTTCTGTTGTATACCTGCTTCATGCATGGGTTTCCTTTGTACTCTATCATGTTTCCTCTCATGCTTTATTAATGTGCCCCACCCTCTGTTTGTTTCCAATGTGGGTCTCTCCTGCTAAAAGTGTGCCCTGCCTATGTCTCTTTGGCTTCAGTTAAAGTTTAGTTATGGTCTATGTAGGTTTAGTAGTTAGCACTTGCTTATAGTGGTGTCAACCTTATCGCTTTTAGATGTAACTAAATCCTCACTTTAAGAATTCATTGTAGGTCTTGCTGTTAGTCCTGTGCTTCATGTATGTGTGTGTGTGTCTGTTGTGTTTGCTTTGTTCTCTTGCACTGTTCCTTCTCTGGTTACCTGTAGTCCCGTTTCCTTGTTTGGTCTTGCCTGCAGCATCCTGCCTATATCACCAAGGATCATGCATGGTATGGCCAAAAGTGGGTAACAACATCAACAACTAGCGAAGATTAGAAACAGAGTTGCCCTACTATAAAATTTTGTCCAACAAAGAAGCACTCTTTTATCTCCTCAAACGTTCCTCTTCCATATGAACCTAGGCCAGGGTAGGTCTCCAAAACAAATCCTCTCAATTAACATACTTATGGTGGTTAAACTTCTGCTAGCTCGCTTATGGAAGAAGCAAGAACTGCCGACTTGGCCAGAGGTTGAGAAACAAATTGAATTTCAGCTTCTGGCCAAAGGGGCATTCTATATGGCAGGAGATCTAAGAAAGTAACTTAACGAGATCTGGGATATCTGGGGGGAAAGCAAAGAGTTGGTCTGCTGAGGAGTGGACGTAATCTGCTGATTTATCGCTTGGCGGTGGCGGGAGGCGATGTTGTCTGGCCAACTTGCGTTGAGGTAACTTGTAGTCAGTAGTATTATTTACGATTTACTTTTTTTTTTCTTCTCTCTTCTCTTCTTTTTTCTATTCTCTTTGGTCTCCCTTTCCTTTATAGGGTATACTGGATGAATTATTAATATGTATTTTATATCGTCTATATCTGTACTTTGAACTCTATGCTAAATTTTGTATGTGTATATTTATGTGTACCAATGTGTTTGTAAGGATTAATAGAAAAGTTGTAATAAAGAATATTTTTTTTAAAAAGTAAAAAAAAAAAAAAGTGGTATATATCAAGCCTTGTGAACCCGCTCCTACAACTAAACTTCTTTACCCTATTGCTGAGCAACCAGTGTACAGACTTAGCCAAATACAAAGAGCACTTGGTGCTCAACTGGCTACCTGGTCCATTTTGTAAAATTAATCTGCAGGAATTCATAGAAACATAGAATGCTTTGGCAAGTAAGAACCATTCTGACCTATTCACTATCAAGAATCCTTATACTCCAATTATAGGCTACACCCCTAATATAGGCACTTAAATTAGAGGGGGAAAACTGTGGACAATACAGTATTTTCCAAGACTGTTTGATTGCTAGCTAGCTCAACGTTAACCCTGACGAAGGTACTTTTGGTGAGAGGTCATTGAATAGGCCTTGAACAAAATTAAACACTTAGGCATTCAAGTGTACTGCTTCCACACTCGGGAATTTTCAGCCTCATTCAAGCTGCCTACCAGGAACTCATCCTTTGACTCATATGTGTATTTGTGAAGTGATTTGAGTCTCACAGGGAGAAAATATTTATTGTTATTAAAAAAGATATAAGATGTGATGCACTGTAAGTTTAAAATACGCACATTTTTAATGAGTACTGTAAATAACAGCTTAAAGACTTCAAGCAAAACATGTTTCCACATTTTTATTGCCTTTAGCCTAATAGCCATTCCATTTAATGACACCTTATGCATAAGTATCGTTTTCTCGCTCCTAACTTGAATATAGCTTACTTTAACTCCTCCTACTTTTGATTCTATGCCCACATATGTATAATCGACCATCGTTGGTGAAGAACGACTATAACTTATATGTGTTCAGAGGGAAATCAATCCCATCAGCCATGTTTCCAGAGACTCATGTGTGCTGCAGAAAAGAGTATGCAAAGTGCAGCCCAATATGTAGAATACAAATGGACATAATCCAATTATTTAATCAGGGAGGAGATCTCATAGGACATATCATGATTAATTAATTGGATTCTCTCGGTTGGTACACCCTACATTCTGCCATGCTGACCTTTGCATGTTCTTTCTGCAGCATGCGGAACACATTTATGTCCCTGGAAACATGGCTGATGTGCACAACCTTGGTCACAGCTGCCACTGGAGCAAGATTTAGAAACATGAATCGGTGAGTGTAATTGCCCATTCCTCCTATAACACAGGTATATGGTGACATCTAGTGGCTGATGTTTAACAACACAGTACTGACCAACTTACTGCAAACATTTTTATTAACAACCTGTTTCTTTCTCTGCCCGATGTTATTCTCTTTAAGCTGTCATAGAAAAGGCTATTAAAATATGAACATAGTTCTTACCATCCGTTATTACTATTGAATAAAAAAACCCAGAGGTAGATACGAGTTTTTGGAACTGCTGATCTACATGCTCAATTTGATCTGAAGATTGAAATTAAAAAGTTAAAAAAATAATACTTTTTTTTTAGGTGCCCCCTCCTTCCCCCGGACAAGCAGACTGCTGCATTCAACATAAAGAAAACCCCCCACCAGTAATAATAAATGGGGCTACCTGCCCTGCCCCATATAATAATACTGACCTCCCAGTGTCTGGCCAAATATCCCACCTGGGGTCTGGCAAAATTACCAAGACCCCCGTTAATAAAATATTAATCCCCTGTAGTCTGGGGGCTGGACAATTGCCCCCGATCTCCATGGGTCCTGCTGAAATATGCCCAGATGCCCATGAAATTAAAAATTACCTGTGAATACAATAATTAATTGTTCCTGAAGAACAGTGCTGATCCACGATGCCTAGCGTCCTGATTTTCAGCCCAGGGAAAGGGGCCACCAAAAAATAAATGGGAATCCACCTATCTCTAAAACAAACAAATTGTGCTGGCAAAAAAACGTCCTCAGCGGAGGATGGATGCAGAATAAAATCCCTGCCTTTTAGAGCTTCATTTTTTTTAAAAAATTCTGCTGATTGGCTCACTGTGCCAGCCAATCAGAAGCCTTCAATACTAATTTTAGGCTATGGTTTTAAATCTTTTAAATTTGACTTCTAGTAGCAGCACTTACTATCTGTATATGTTTTTTTGTTTGATATATTGGAGTTTTCACATTATACTTCTCATTTGGGTTCTTTTTTAATTCATAGTACTTATAATACCACCACTAGGTGTCCACATTGTCATATTTCTTCTAATACCTCTCAAGCATTTTTCTG
Organism: Pelodytes ibericus; assembly: GCA_036172795.1. Taxonomy (NCBI): domain Eukaryota; kingdom Metazoa; phylum Chordata; class Amphibia; order Anura; family Pelodytidae; genus Pelodytes; species Pelodytes ibericus. The sequence continues at coordinate 51,078,689 of CM069860.1, forward strand.
AGACTACTTTCTATCTGGTAATTCAAATAAAGGCTAAGTTTTTCATAAACAGAAACCTACAATACAGTAATGAACTGGATAAACAGTACTACAGAAGTAATGATATCTGATGGACTGAACACTCACCCTGTAGAGAGCAAACCAGTCCTCTCTGTATCTAATAACGAAATAGTAGATTCAGACCTGCACAAAACGGAAGGGTAGGTGCCGAGGTCCCAAGGTGTCGTCCAAACCTCCAAGAACCATAAAGAAAATACGAGACCCAACACTCGGTACAAAGTGGGCTTGAAGAAAACCCGTGAGGGTTGAAATGTCGCCTGCATCACAGTAAAACTCCCACTTTGTACTGAGTGCTGGTTCTCATATTTTCTTTATGGCTCTCTGTATCTAAGCATGTAAAAGAAGGTAGTTGTCTTAACCAAATTGCACATATAAATATGTAAAATCAAACGTGAATAAGTAATGGTAAATATTTATTATAATGAATTGCATAAAAAGCAGCACAATGCGTTTTGCCAGTATTTGAGGCTTCATCAGGTGTTAAAAAACACTTTATAAAGCAGTGCAAACTGAAAATGAAAACTATATTGTGTGACTAAGGTTGGGGAAAAGACAAGCTGATAACTGGAATCACATCAGCATTAAATAAAAACATCACCCATACATATTTATTGCATACACAAACATAGTTGCAGCGATGTTCAAGAAAAAGTAAGAGGGGCATGTATTAAAAAAACGCAAATATATAAATATATATATATAAAACAGTTTTTGCTCTTTGCTCCTTTTGCAATGTACTAAACATTTTAACACTGAAATAGTAAATATGAGTAAATTGTGAAAAAACTGGCAAGTTGGCAAATATTATTTTCTATTTTTTTTTAAGTACCCCTATGTACTTAAAAGATAAATGAGAAGATGCGAAATCAGAATACCGGAAAGATATTAAGTGTTGAATATTTCTAGTAAATTTGTGACTTGCTAGAGCATGTTGGAAGATTACATAAAATACAGATATTTTTCTATGGAAGCATCATCAGTGTCAGTCAGAGCCCTGAGATTACACCCTAGATTAGTAAGGCCACATGCCAGGCCCCTGACTGCAGCAACAGCACCCAGTCCAGGGAAAGGAAATGATTTGAACATACCCTGCAGGGATTTGGGAAAGCCATGCTTGGGAGATAGAACCATAGGTGGAGTAATCAGGAACCTGCAGGATAATTAGACCAAACTGAGGGAAATAAACACATTGCCATAGGTAAGCAGATAAACTGACCAGAAAACAATCCCACACATTAAGAAAACAAAAATTAACTGAGGAATGGATTAAAGAAAGGAAGAAGAAAAAGTGTGGAGACAAAGCAAACAGGTAGTTATCCTGCTGTTTTTAAACTACGATGCCTTAGCTTTTCTGCAATATTTTATTTGTAATCAGAATCACCACTTGTAGGCTTTATTCACATAGGTCTGAAAAGGCAGTGGATTCCATATTGTTGATAAGTATGATTTTTTTTACTTATTGTTTTTAAACAAAAACAGTGGCATAGGCACATTTGGGAACATTAAATATATAACATATTACCCAGTGCTTAAATTGAATAATATGTAATATAACCACCACCAAATTGCAACAAAATTATACAAACCCAATTAATCAGAGTATCCACACCAAACATGTTTGGGAACATGAGTATGTTTAAATGAGTATTTGTCTTATAAGTCATTCTTGGTCCCTAGTTAATAGAATTTTTGTGGTGTAAGATTTCCCAATGTTTAAATTTGACAATTGTTCCCTTTAATGCTTTCTCCATATTTTAGATTATATTTCTAAATCGCTTATTATGTATCATTATTTACTATATTGTTGAAAAATTAATAACAATGTCTCCACAGGTATTTACTGTTCCCAATATTTATACTATATTGTTATATGTTTATACTTTTTTCATTCTGGCGGTGTGTCATTTAATGCGATAGTGTTCTCTTTGTGTATATATATATATATTGATATTAGTTCAGTTTTTCTTTGTAGTTGTAACAAGACCCTTGAGTGCTACCGTTTTTTTGGATTATATATAAAAATACCTTTCTAAGATCACGGCCAGCTAGATGCTGGCCCATGCCAACACTGTCACTCAGTCAGCACAGCACCACTCCATATGATCGGGATCTGTTGAGGCTCCCATTCTCTGCTAATGCAAAGAGAGACCTTCATTTTTTAATGCCACCAACACAGGGGACTTCACTAGTACAGAGAAAGGCTGTTGGTGACAGCTGCAGCCCTGATGCTTCCTATAGGAGGTTTGTATGTTAAAATGTACCTCCTGGGGGGAATGGTCTGGACAGTCACTAAGATGGCAGCTCTTTTTCAGTGCTCAGTCACTTGGGTGCAGAAATGTTAACCCAAAGACAGCGCCGTGCTGCCCAAAAATCTTTCTGCATAACTTAATCCTTGCGATAAAGCAATCAACTCACCTCCTTAACATGAAGATAAACAGTAGGCGTCATCTACACAGATCTGACACAAAAATCCGATGCTTGCATCACAGATATTAAGTCCCACAATGAACTATAATCTATCACCTGCTTTCATGCTTTTTCCGATGCCTGGAGAACTCTTAACCTAGAGAGAAAAATAAGTTTTCTTTGTATTCTAACCCACACAATTTGTACTCGCATTATATATTTGGCCTTGGCCTTTTCATGAAAGTATTCTTAATTGTGTTGAGCGAACCCGAACCGCACTGGTCGGGTTCCTACCGAACATTACGTTTTTTGGACCCCGGACCCGAACACGGACATTTCACTGTATGTTCAGGTTGGAGTTCGGGGTTCGGCGATTTAATGGCACGTTTTTAAAGGCTGCAGGGCGACCAATCAACAAGCATTTGACCTCCCCTGCTGCCGCCTGGCACGACCGCCGGGACTTCTATGATGAAGCCGGGTCCATCATCCGCTGCCCCCGCTAGCCACCAGGAGAATCGGGCAGCTGGGGGATGTCTGCACGATATATGCAGACATCCTCCATGCTGCCCGACACTTCCGTCTATTATGACGGGCCAGCTGTCCGTCATAATAGACGGAGGTTTCGGGCAGCATGGAAGATGTCTGCACGTATCGTCCCCCGCTGCCCCCAATAGCCACCAGGGAAAGAAACAAGGTGAGGGGGAGGGAGGGAGGGAGTGGGGGAGACACACAGAGACAGGGGGAGGAGGGGGAACACACAGACAAGGGGAGGGAGGGAGGGGGAGACACACTCAGACAAGGGGAGGGAGGGGGGAGACGCACACAGACAAGGGGAGGGAGGGGGAAGAGAGAAAAGGGGAGGGAAGATAGAGAGAGAGAGACAAGGGGGGGGGGGAAGACAGACAAGGGGAGGGGGAAGAGACGAGGGGGGTGGAGAGAGAGAAGTTTGGGGGGTGAGAGACAGCTGGGGGAGGGCGAGAGAGACCTCATTGGCACATAAAAGGAAATAAAAACAAGAAATGCATTTGTATAATATCAATTTTTTATTAAATATTAAAAAGCAATTTACAAATATACAAGTTAAACTTTTTTTTCCTATAGGGTAGTCTTATATTCAGGCTTTTAGTTTTTTAAAGTAATATACAGTAATATACAAAGTTTGGGGGGGGGGTCGTCTTATAATCAAGCAAATACGGTATAAGCTGGAGTCACGTACACGCACATCACATGAGCTCTTCTTAGTGTAGGGAGAGGATGCTGCAGCTGTGAGGGACAGATTAAAAAAAATTCTGGTGTTGAATCTGCAAACTACAGCGATTATTCAAACTACAGCGATTATTTTAGTGTGTGCTATACTACATATTTGTACCCTGCCCTGAGCCCAGTGCCACAGAGAGTGCAGTGCACTTGCAACTGCATGTGTGCCAGACACATGACTTTAATCCTGTTCTGTTAGCTCAGTGGGCAACATCTAGGCATTTTTAAATACTGCAATTTGTTGGTGTTAAATATTACATTTGCATCCTGCACTTCATATCTGAGAGTCAAATAGAACCGTCAAATACTGTGCTTACAGCGCACTTTGAAAAATTCTAATAGTTTTGGGTGTTAAATATTACATTTGCGTCTTGCGGTGCACTTCATATCTGAGAGTCAAATAGAACCGTCAAATACTGTGCTTACAGCGCACTTTGAAAAATTCTAATTGTTGTGCTAAATAGTACATTTACATCTTCCGGTGCATTTTTTGCAGTCCAATAAACAAAAAAAAACAAAAATAAAAAACAGTGTTGGCTACCTCCTCCTCCTCCAGCGCTGCTTCCACCTACACCGCCACGGTCACCGCCTCCTCAACCTATGGGTCACTTAGTATAAACTGAAAGAGAATACCCTGCACTCCAACCCTCTCTCAAATGGATAATTCTGTTGATCCTCCTGTCAGCCATGCTTTATATTTAGATCCATGTTCTTCCAAAGCTAAAAAATTTGTCATTTGTATGTATTTTATGTTATTTTAAGTTATTTCCCTATCCACATTTGCTTGCAGGGAACTTGTCCTACTCTTAACCAAATTTTACTTCCTTTTGCAGCCCTCTAGCCCTTTCCATGACTTTTTTAGAGGCATTTTAGTGGCCAAAAGTTTGTGTCCCCATTGAATTCAATGGGGTTCAGGGTCAAGTTCGGGGTCAAGTTCGAGCACGGACCCGGACATTTTTTCGAAGTTCGGCCGAACCTGCCGAACCCAAACATCCAGGTGTCCGCTCAACTCTAATTCTTAATAAAGAGGCTCTAATAAATAAAGCTTCAGGCTGCCTAGAATAGTGTGGTTTTTTTCCCAACAGCACACTATGGCTAGCTTATAAAACTTTTATCCACTGTCTTATAAAAATTAGGGCTACATTTATAAAAATTAGGGCTACAACTTGCAATCTTAACTAATAGACATAAAATCACCCCAACATCAGGCCTATTAACTCAGATAAGCTATTAATTGCCCAGCATGAATTCTAAACTAAAGTCTACATTTTATACACAGTAATTAAGATTAACCCAAAAACCATCAAACTGCAAATTCTAAAATCAATTATATCCAGTCAAAGAAAGGAAACAAAATCATAACTGACTGACTCTGTAGAATCTTTAAAATATCTAATGGAGGAATTTAGCTTATAAATTCTATGATAAACAAAAAAAAATGTCTTCCTTATACACATGGTATTTAGTCCCAACTACATTAGCAAAAATGTGTCCTGGAATTTCATAAAATATTGGTGGCAATGGTCTGTCTCTGGTTCTATGTTGCCTATTTGGTGGAGCTGCCCCCTACTGGCCACTATGGGCCGAACCTGTTCCAGAACTGGCATTACTAAACATGTTCCCCAGCAATATAACAAAATACTAATAATATGTTTCTCATTTTTTAATAACAAGCAAAATTTCATTGCAAGGAAGTGAAAAGAAACAGTGATACTCACTGTAGCAGAAATCTTATCACAACTACAACAGAACTGTGATTTTCAAAAAGTATCTTAGTTTATGGAAAATGACATCTTATCATGAAGAGATCTGACTCCCTGATCTGACTATTCACTTTTATATTATCCCATCTGCTTCTACTTTAGAAGCACAAGTGAAAAGCAACGTTTAGTGGCATATAACAAGGCCTTTTTGTGAATCTCTTGACATGGTTTAGCCATCCCGGTCCCACAATGAACATTTCATAAGATCAGTGAAGTCACTCTAAACCTACAGTTATGCCCTATTAAAACATTCCATAAGAGAACACTTGATATTCCTAAGAAAGGATGAATGATCACACAATTCATCAGGAACCTGTCCCTGCCTGACTTATGGAAATTGGACTATGAAACCAGTGCAAAGCATTCCAGGACATTTGCCAAGGGACTGTATGGTCTTTCATTCATATGTGTCGCCGTCAAAGCAAGCATGCACATGAGGTGTATTTTGATACCAATCAACTGCTCGGCAGCTGTATGTTTTACATTTTTTTATCCTGACACTTTTTGTTTTGTTCTGGAATGAAAAACATTGCTATCATATACCAATCAAGTCTGTACGCAAATTTAAATGAGCTCAGGGTAAACATACTTATTAAATGAGAGGTGTTTCATTTAATGGGACTCCCTTCATCTAAATATAATTTGTACCTTGAAAATTGGGCATTACAAATGTTCCAAAATGATCTATACATTGTGTGACACAAATTACAAGCAAATGCACAGATAAATAAAAAAAATAGTTTTATGTGTCTCCGTTTTAAGACAATAATCATTTGTAGCTGGATGCAAATGAATTACTTGCAATGTGAAAAATGTATTGTTTCATGCTTATCCTGGTTATATAAAAAACATTAATATGATGGTTCTAGCAATTTTGGCAATTCCAGTTTTTAGTCTGGTGGCATCTAGCAAATGACTTTTGTTTTCTAACACGTATTACCATAAGTTATGGTTATAGTCCCGCAGTCACTGGACCGTTGTGGTTCGGTCTCTATGCATCAATACCACTGGAAAGGGTTAAACCATGCTTTGCCTGGGCAGTAGAATCATTCTCCAGTTAATTTCAAAGGTTTAGCTGAAATTATTTATTGTATTTCAAAAAGGATTTATTATATTTAAAAAAACATGAGATTTTTTTTTGAACTGGCAATATGTCAAATACAAAGCAATGTATAAATAAATACATAAATTAAAAACAAAAACGTGACTGTTATAAACTCCGCCTGCTAAAAGTAGCCGAAAAGACATTATTGCACAGACAATTAAAATAACTATTTTTAATATCCCAAATCCCTGATGCTATCTCTTGCCAGGCACCCTTCCCATATGGTCCACAGATGTAGATAGGCCGAGCACCCTGGTAAGGCTGAGATCACAAGAGTGCCACAAAATAAAGACAGGGTAATCAAAAAGTGAAGTCAGGATCAGTCCAATAGATCAGGGCAGGCAGCGGTCAAGAATAATAGGTAGCCAGTGAGAGGGAGGAGCGGACGCATGTAATGATGCTCTGAGAATCAAGGCTTGTCTACACCCAACTTCCATTCCAGCAGGAATGAAATGGTAGAGAACTGTAACCTAGCCGAGGAACACTGCAACGTACATAGCTTCGGCACAACCTGAAAAGAAACCACTTCAAGCCTAGTCCAAAACTTAACAGCTGTAAGACAAGTGGCCGAGCGAAGAGGAGCCCCATAAAGTGCAGTGGCGCTGAAGATGAAAAGATGAAAGATGGACCACAAAGTGAGCCTGCTTAAGTAAAATCGCTATCTGACAGTCCTGGACAGACAGACAGACAGATAAGTGTTGGGGGAAAAAAAAAATTCCCCAATTAGTCAAAGTAACCAAGCATAAATATCCCTAAACATCACAGAAAAACTGGATACTTCTAATAACACAGAACCTTTACCAGTATAGAGGAAGTGCAAATACAGAATATAGATGAAGGAAAATGTCCAGGAATTTCAACATAGTATTTCAACAGCGGGATGCAAAATATGCTGGAGCATATATTCTAGTCTCGTTGCATGAACCCTCTTGGTCAACCTCAAGGAATGTCTATAATCTTCTCATACACTGCAAAATTTATGGTGGTATTAATGCTGTTGACAGGGGCAACAAGAGTATTTGGTATCCAAGACAGAACCTATGTTTGGATACTTTAATTTTTAACCGTAAAAAAAATGTTCTGTTCATATCTATGTTTGTATATAAACAATGCATTTCTTGTTTTTATTTCATTCCTCTGCACCCACACTGCACATGGCATTGGGGTGCCTACTGGGGAGAGGGGGCTCTGGAGAGCTCAGCACGGACAGAGATAACACTGGGGAGACAAGGGGCACTGGAGAGCTGAGCAGGGACAGAAATAACACTGGGAACAGAGGTTAGATGGGGGAGCTGATTGGGGACAGAGGTGACACTGGGGAACAAAGTGGGGACAGAGGTGACACTGGTGAGCTGAGTGGGGTCAGGGATGACACGTCTTCAAATCCAGTGTCACATGACATTGTACATTTTTCTGGGTCTCCGGAAGGCTCAATAGCATTACCCCACTAGACAGAAGTCTTAATGATGATCACGTGAGGGGAGGGTGCTATTCTGTCATCCCTCTATTTCATGGCACCCCCACCCCCCTCCCAGCCCTAATTAGTACGTCTCTGGATGTCTATCAGTGACTAGCACATTGGTGCGTTCTAAAGCAATGCTTAATTATAGTTATTGCTAACCACAAGGTAAAGTTATTACTTTCATTTTTGTGGTTATTAGCCTGTAATTTGTCTTGTTCGATTATTTCTGTGTGGTAGGATAATTATCTAGATCTCTGCCTTTGGCACCTACTCCTTTCTGATTATTTGTATCTATATGTACATTCTATGGAAACTCATTACAGTTCATCCCAAAGGTGTTTTATAGGATAGAGGTTAAGGTTCTATGTGGGCCAGTCAAGTTCTTCCACACAAACTCATCCAATCATGTGTTTCTAGACCTTGCTAAGTGAACTGGGGCACAGCCATACTGCAATAGAAAAGGGCCCTTTTGCCACAAAGTTAGAAGCAAAGTCCAAATGTATTGGTATACTGAAGCATTCTCTACACTAATTTTAAGACCAGGTCTTTCAAATAATACAGTAGAAATGGGGTGATGGATAGAGCCTTAAATCGGTATAAACTATTGAAGTCTTGAGTAAATGTAAGGACAATGTGGATGGACATGGGTGTTAAACAGATATTGGGTCCCCTGGTGGGGATGGGCGTGTGTGACGGCCTTGCTGCAGAGGGATGGGGTTTTTTCTCGTGTGGCATTCTGTCGATGCTCCCTTATGGCATTTTTAATTTTGGAAATTTGTGGCAGACTTGGAGATGTGTCCAGTTAAATCAATGACATACAGTTAAATAGATCTTAAAGGGTTTAGGAAGATAAGAATGTAAAGGAGAGAAAATTTAACTAGACAGATTCAATATTACAAGTGTTTTGTAATATATTACATTTTGTGGATGAAAGAAATGTAGGATTAGCAAAAAAGTCTGGGATTTTTGGGACAGACGTGTGCGATGGTTCAGCAGTGGGCTGGGGTGGCTCCCTCGGTGTGCCCACTGCGGTGACATAGTGATTGCGCCAGACTGGATGAACCTGGTGGGCTGCTTGGCCTACTGGGGGTTTACTTGAACATGCCCCTCCCCAGGGAATACTCAAATATAATTAATTTATGTTCAGGTCCTGTGTCTTAAATGCTCACTTTGGATGATTCCTGAGGAGCAAGATAGCTTGAAGAGTAGATCTTCATCTTGTTTCAAATAAAATGTATTATATTTTAATACTTAGATGGTATATGTTTGTTAAGATTGTATGTATTTCTGTTCTCACCTTTGACTACTTTATTGGAATCTCTGGAATATTGGGGTTGGTTAAAGAGGACATAGAGTGGGAGAAGAAAAATGGTGATGTTGTTTAATTTGATATCGATAAATGTTAAGGGCCTAAATTATCCACAGAAGTGAGAGAATCTATATCAAATGCTTTTTCAGAAAAGAAATCGACATAGCGTATATCCCCGAAACCCAATGTATCACATCAGCTAAGACTTTATGGAGATATTCTAAATATCAAAACATATTTCAGGCAAATCTATATGGGAAAAATAAAAAAAAGGGGTCACAATAATTATTTCAATTTAATACTGAAATATTATAAATATTAAATTTTAATTTATTTTGAAGAAATAGACAAAAACTGTTGTTATATCATTTTGGTTTTCAAATTGAACGACATTACATACGCACTGGTCAATATATATAGTCCAAATCAGTCCCCAATTTTTTTCTTTCAAAACTTATATTCTAAAGTGGAACAGCTATCCAAAGTAATGTTGATTGTTGGTGGAGATCGAAATGGTGTGACGTAAAACTGGACAAAAATATACCTGCAGGTGCTAAAATTGATATACGCTCTTCAAAACTTTATATCAGAAAATAGGCTTTATGATATATGGATAGTGCACCATCCATCCGGACGAGATTATACTTTCTTTTCTAGAGTTCACGGCTCGTATTCGAGAACACTCTTTGCTGATGACATATTACTGACATTTATGGATCCGTTGATCTGATTGATCCAATCAGTGATGGAACTAGTTAAGCTGCAAAGTACATTTTCAAACTACAAGTAGAAATTCTGCAAAACTCAGATATTAACAGCAAACCTTTCCTAAAAATCTAAGTGACAAGCTGAGAGGATTAAACATATGGAACTGGGTGAGAGAGGAGATTGAATATATTGGTATTAAATTAAGAATGAATTTAGACTCTATGATACTAGCGAATTCTTTACCAATGCAGGCACAATTTAGAGAAAAACTTCATAAATGGAAAGGCTTAGAAATTTTGTGGCTAAGCCGATTGAATTTAATGCATACTGCATACCAAAAATACTATATCTATTTAGATCTATCCCATTGATAATCCCTAACAAAACCCTAACTCTTTTTAAAAATATAATTTCTAAATATATATGGAGAAATAAATAACCTAGGATTTAATATAAATTAATGATTAAACGACCATTAAAAGGAGGCCTCTCGTGTCCTAACAAGGAATCTATGCATGCGATGCGTAGTATATCTCACTACCTCAGGTGGAATAAGATAGGTTCACAATCAGTGAGTTGGTATAATATTGAAAATAATCATTGTAACAACCTTAATAAATACTATAACTTTTCGGTTGTTTTTAAATAAGTCCAAGAAATACAATTTTCTTTCCCAATCAGATATTCTCATTACAAAATTGCAAAATTTAAAAAACCTTTTAAAATTCCGGATGGAATACTCCTCTCTTCTCCCCTAAAAAACGTTTGGTATGTGACAGATATCAACCTTGACAGATGGAAATCTAGCAGGATCCAAAAAATATCCCAAATTCTCAATGGGTGTTTTACTTCCATTCTCAGCTTTACAATTGTCCAATAATCTACCCTTTATCCGAACTTTACACCTATTTGTGAATTAATAATATCAAGCTCATAGGGATAATTGAAAACCCAACAATAGAAGAATTCTTGGGGACTCATCATAATACCAGAATAATTGCAAATGTTACTAAGCTTTTAGAAAATGTCAATTTAAACCCAAGGATCAAACTATAGAAAAATGGGAGAAGAAGTTGGGGTGAAATGTCCAACTTGTTTATTAATTATAATATTCTCACATAATCTCACCTTTTGGTGAGACCTTCTGTAAAGTTTTGCATAGATGGTATCTGACAGTGACCAAGATAAATATTTTTTCTTATCCCCAGGGCAGCCATCAGGGGGGGCCCGGTCCCTTTAAAAAAAATGTAAAAATGACCCTGATGGCAGCCCTGCATATCCCACGCTAAATTGTGTTGGAATTATAACAAAGAACATGGTATTCTGTTTCATTTGGTGTTGACATGTCCGAACTTAATACCAATCTTGATAAAACTGCTTATATTTTGAAAGAAGTATATCCTAATATGGGATAACTGACCTCACAAGTCTTTCTGTTCCATTAAGAACGCTATGTATGTAATAAAAGGGGTTTAATACTTAATGATCTATATTTTATTGACAGTAAAATTGCATTGCTATAAAATGGGAAGCCAGCTCTACCCTTTTTTTGGTCAGATATACTTCACCAAATTGATAATATGGAAGGTTTTTTAGGTTAAAAGGTAATTCTCAACTATAGAGGAATATATGGTCCATTTGAACTACAAACTCGACTTAAACATAACTAACTCCTTAACCCCTTAGTGACAAGACATTTTGACATTGACTTTCCCATGGTGACAAGGGCTGTTTTTATATTTCTGGGGTGTTTGTGCTTAGCTTTAATTTTCTTCTTTCTCAAATACTCTACCCACACAAATTATATGTTGTTTTTATTATCATAAGAAGGGCTTTCATTAGATACCATTATGTTCATTATATCTTATAATTTACTACAAAAACAATCATAAAATATGATGAAAAAAACAAACACTTTTTCTAACTTTGACCTAAAATATAATTTAAACCAATACAAACATTATAAAAGACCACATCTAAATAGTTTCTATTATGTTGTCCCAAGTTCAGAAATATGCTTGTTTCCATGTTTTTCTGCAGTTTTTTTTTTTTCGTGAGTTATGGGGAAAAAAACAAAAATAGTGCCTCTAGGGGCAGTCAAGCAACATATTGATTTTTTTTTCACTTCTAAAGCTCTGACCACAAGAGGGCACAGCCATGTTGGTGCCCACAATCACTCCGTGGAGCTATTGTGGGTGTCCCAGAGCAGGAATTTCAGTGCTCGCTATTGCCATTGCCTTGGCAGCACCATCAGAGCACTCGTTTCACCGCAGGAAGTGTCAGGCACATCCATTGTCGGGAAGGAGTTCCTGGCTGGATGTGCCTGACACGTCCATTGTTGTAAAGGGGTTAATGTAACTATAAAAACTCAAATCCTCCCACATGGGATTGTGTCCAGACTGACCACCCTTAAAACTCAAACATGACTAATAAACCATTACTAAAATATAAAACTCCAGAAACCCATGCTAACCCAAAGGCAAGAAATAAATTATCTTCTTAGAGGTATGTACTGTACTGTAATATGTGTTTGTATTATTTCAGTTCACAATTTCTTATTACACCACTTTATTGACTTATTTGATTGGTGTGTCACAATATATTGTCCATTTAGTGTGAGTATATATATATACAGTAGTGTCCAAAAGTCTGAGTCCACTCTCACAATCTGTTTTTATTTCAGCATTTCACATAAACCCAATATGTGTCATAAAAAAACAAAAAAACACATACAACATAAGTTATAATGGTGATAAAGCTGATGGGAAAATGCCTCTATTTAAAAATCAGTTATTAGTTACTAGGAGTTATTAGACACAAATCTACACACCTCAGACAAGATTTGCCTTTATCAGAGAGATAATAAACTGGCAGTGCTACCACATCTGCAAGGAATTCTGGGTAGGTATATGCAAATACGGTTAACAATGATCACTTTTTGCCACTATATCCACTTTATACATGAACCTCTTGGAGCAAATGCATACTGTACAAGACGTAGCCCAGCACAGCATTGCAGAGCCAAGTAACCACTCAATGGCAGCTGTTTTGACCTTAATGAGACTCTTCAACATGAGGTGGAGATCAGCCCCGATCTGAACCAATTTCATTTCTATTTGGGACTACCTGAATAGATCCTTTGTTTTGTTAAGTTACTCTTGTTGTTTTTAAATGAGAATTATTTGGAAATCAGATAATTAGATTATCATCCTCCAAACATTCCTAATGAATCTGACGCATTTCCACCCACATGTTTTGTTTCCCACGGGGGTTGGGAAAATGACTGAAAATTATGTCTCTTTCCTACACTTCTTCTCAAGGGACAAGTTCAACTCTGCAAATTTCACTCCATTCTTTGATTTCAAGTTGAAATGCTGATAGATGACAGCACAACACGTGTGAGCTATTTCTGAGTATCTGATTTTCCATTAGCACAACCACTGCATTTCTGCTTTAACATATTTTAATAAAGTTTGCTTATATTAAAGTTGTTCTTTTTGCTAAATGTTTTTCTATTCCATCCACCATACAAAGCTCATAATGCTTAATTCATCCATGTATGAGAGAAATTCTGCATAGTTTGACACTGGGACATTACATGATATGTGTTCCTCATTCATCGTTAACTTATCTCTATGGACTCACTTTCCAAGGTATTGAGTGGTTTACAGTATTTTTTGGGCTTTCTCCCACCCACCTCTCTGTCATATGAATACAGCTGACTTTTTTTGAGTAAGTTATGCAACTAGGAAATAAAAAAGCACAAGCCAGATACATAATTTATCTATGCTCCATTTATCTATACACCAATCTAGTACCGACAAGCAAGGAAGCAATGGTTTGTGGGTTACTTAGACAAAGACTAAACTGCTGTTCAAGACACCAAGTGCAGTATCAATTGACTTTAGTATGCCGTCTGCCATCTACTTAATAAACACATGCAGTCATGACATAATCTCTGAACACAATGAGGAATTTGATAGAAATGCAGTTAGGTGTATCAGCCTTTGTAAGCCTTCCGGATAATATCCCTGTTGCTTGGACATCTGCAGTTACTGAAGAAATATGCTGCCTGCTGTCACCCCGCCCTGTTAGAAATCAAAGAATAAAAGTGACTGTCAGCAATCATTAAGTAATAACATACACAACTCGATCCACAAATGAGAGCCTTGATCAAGCCGCACAGGCTACACAAGATTTGGATATGGATAATCAAAGGAATTGCTTGAAGGCTTTACCCTAAGAGCAGTGCATGATTGGAATGTAATTCATCGGCTGCCAGACTGATAGAGGCCTGCACTTTGTCAGTTTAGCAGTTAGATATATATTAACACTGGTGAATATTGCACCCACTTTTACTTTTGTATTGCTCTATACTTAGAGGGTCATCTACAATAGTGTCACATTAAAACCTAGGCTGGTATTCTGGGGATTGAATGGCATACATTTGTTCAAAATAACTGTTGGATGCTTTTCTAGGATTTGTTTTAGCCTTTAAGATGAATTTAATGCAAAATGTTTGGAAGGTTGGTTTGATGGACTACATGTATTAGCCTAATTAGCCATGTAATATGGTGGTAATGTATTCACAAGTAACAAATTAGTTGCTGTCATTAAAGATAGCACTAGCTACAGTACTGTGAAAAAGGTTTTGCCCCTTCCCGATTTCTTCTATTTTTGCTTATATGTCACATTTAAATGTTTCAGATCACTCAACAAAATGTTAAGACAACTTGAGTAAACACAAAATGATAATTTAATTTATTGAAGGTAAAGCGTTAATCAAAAATATATCACCCATGTGACAATGGAACTTCCCTCCCCCCCCCCCCCCCCCACCCAAATATAATAACTTTTAATATAAATAGCGGCAACAACTACAATCAAACTTTTGCGATAACTGGCAGTGAGTCTTTTACTGCGCTGCATTGAAGACTTGTCCTGACTTTAACTAGAATCCAAAGGTAGTCCTCACTTCAATGGGTAGCGTATAGGGAAAGTAACAAACGAAAAGAGACATCTCCAAATTACCTCAATATGGATCCGGAGCTTCTAGGTATAAAGCTAAATAGATCCAAGGAAAGAAGCTCAAAACGGAGTCCAAATGAGATCTGATAAAAATGTTGAAACTTTAATTGATATCCAAAAAAGTAAAAAGTAAATGAAAAAGCAACAGCAAATGGAATAGTGCAAAGGGACAAAAACAAGCAGTATAAAGGGCTAGATGCTTGTTTTTGTCCCTTGTCAACTGCCCCTGAGCTTTAGGTCACAAACTGATGGTCAGACATTTTCATTCTGGTGGAGAATTCATAGTTCCATGAGCAAAGTATCCCCAGACCATCACAACACCACCACAGTTTTTGGCTGTTGGTATGATGTTCTAATCATGGATTGCAGTATTAGCTTTATGACAAATGTAACAGGACCCATAAATTAAAATAAGGTTAACTTTTGAATTATCAGTTCACAGAATATTATCCCAAAGTCTTGGTGGTCATCAAGATATTTTTGCCAAATGTTCTGTTCTTTTGGTCATGAGTGGTTTTCACCTTGCAACTTTCTCATGGTTGCCATTTTTGCCCAGTCTATTTTTTTGTTGTGAGTACTGCAGTTCTTTAGATATTAGTTTTGGTTCTTTTGTGACCTACTGGATGAGTTGTTGACGCTTTCTTGGAGTATTTTTAGACCCTCTCAAAACTGATAGATGACAATCATGTGCTGCATTTTGAGGCCTTTTACCCTACTTCACATTGCTAGACAGGTTCTATTTAAGTTATTCTTATTTAACGAGGCAGTAATCATGCCTGGGTGTGTCTAGTGAAATTGGCCACAATCACATTTGGTTAATTGGCTGATTTAGTAACTAAGGGCGCAATTACTTTTTCAATTGTTGCAGGTAGGGTTGTATAACTTTTTGCCTTCTATACATGAAATCATCCATTAAATACAGCATTTTGTGTTTACTTGGGCTACCTTTGTTTAATATTAAAATGAGTTTGATGATCTGACACACTGTGTAATTTGCATATCAAGCCGCAAGGTGATGTCATAAGCATGAGATATCACAGACACTTTTTATGCTGTTCAAATTGTATGAAAAAGCAATTTACATGTGAATATATATAAGTTAAACTTTTTCCCTATAAGGTAGTCTTATATTCAGGCTTTTAGTTTTTTTCCTAAAGGAATACCCAAAGTTTGGGGGGTCTTCTTATAATCAGGGTCGTCTTATATTCAAGCAAATCCGGTATGTTTACTTTCGGTAATGCGGTATGTTTACTTTGATTTTTCTACAGGTTTCTATTTTTACCCCAGTTAAAATCTGAAGAATTGAACTGTCTGAAATTCAGCAATTTCCATTGATTTAGGGCCAACTTCAGTGGTGTTCGGTCCTTTAGGGGTTAGCGAAATCCATAGGATTTAGTTGCCCATCCCCCTGAACCAAATGTGGCTGAAAGCCTGCTCGACATCTGCAGAAATTGGCCATATTAACTAGCCAACTGAGGATTTCTATGCAGTTTGGCAAATTGCATTGATCCTAAAGTATATTTATGCATTTACTGCTGATTGTCATCATATACAAAGTGTGTTGCTGCATTTACTGCACATTAGCATCATATTCATAATTTATATTGGTGTCAAGCCTTACATTTGAAGTTACTGCTCATTTGGTATCCTATGCATCCTTTATATGTTTTTATTGCTATTGCTTATTATTTATGTTTTATATGCCTGCCCAAGTATCTGAGATTCTTTACTTCACTTCTAGCAAATCTGCCATGGATCTTTTGGAGACAAAGCAACACTCCTGCATGATGCTCATGAAGCCACCCAGACTGCTGCTATGAATGCAGAATTTCTCTTCCATTGTTCCCACTCACTAATGAATGACCACA
This sequence comes from Pelodytes ibericus, assembly GCA_036172795.1. NCBI lineage: Eukaryota > Metazoa > Chordata > Amphibia > Anura > Pelodytidae > Pelodytes > Pelodytes ibericus. The sequence goes on from CM069860.1 coordinate 51,095,655, forward strand.
GCTGATGCTATTCAGTGTCACTAGTTATCCATGCAACAGAGACTTCCCAAGGCATTCCAGTAACAGCTGATATCACAAATGTTTCAGTGTGTACAGTAGTGTAAGAGATTGCTCAACACTGATGCTTGTTTCCATACTTTGAAGACTTAGCACCTTCTGGTATAGCATGGAGAAATACCATGGCACCTTTGATCCAACACCTTTTGAGCACATTACATAAAATATAGATGTGGTCAACCCGAAACCGTCTTAAAGGATAATAAGCAACTCTTAACCAAGATCTAGATGATGTACTAACATTTGTACTAACCTTAAATATACCACCGTTACCAAATATCCTGACAGGGAACAGTCCCTTTTGGACTGAGGACTTCGCCCAGTGCCATCTGTACAATAGAGTGACTTTAGGAGAGAGCTCCGGTAGTAGTGACTCTACTCCTATGACACATTGTTTATTGTTGACTGACTGGGTTGTGGCCCCAGCTACCTCATACTCTCACACTCTTTTTGCAAGGGAGAAATTACTTCTTGAAGAGGATGTCACACATTCTTTTTGGTAGTGTTCACTTGCAATTGCTGAGGTTCCCTCTCTTGGGTTTCTCTTTCCACCTCTTTTTCTACTTTCCCCTACTCCTCTTCACCTTGCCCCATCTCTTTATTTCACAACTCCTTCTTTAAAAGATTAATAATTGCCTAAGTTTGACTGTAATATTTATGTCCACTAGAGGCCACTGTTTTCTCATTATTTGTGTTTTGCATTGCTCAGATGGGATTATTTGTAATGATATTATCTGGGATCTATAAAGCTACCATTTGTCCAAGGCCAATAACTAATAAGTCTAGAGGGTCCCTGGAGTTCCTTACATAATTCATAGCATTATTTTATTGTGGAACACTAGACAGGTTTAATTTTTAACATTGTTTTATCATGGGCATGCCATGTTACCCCCTGGTGAAAGGTTACTTATTCTGCACCTTGCTTTGATGATATACATACACCTTATTTTATTTTTGATGCTCATTGTATACAGAATTGCACTATGCCCATGTCATATATCCTTAAGAGTCACGTTTATTACATACTTGTGTTTGATTACTGAATAAAATTACTTAATGGCAATAACAATTTAAATAAAATGCATTGCATCTCTCTGTGCATCTGTCCTCTGAAATAAATGTGAAAAAAGGTAGCTGATTGGTTGACTCTGCATAGTCCAGCCAACTGACCAAAGCAGAAATGATTGGGCCAGTTCTTGGACCCAGGTAGTTTAATGGAGGGGTGAATAATGAGCCACGGGCTAGTTGGCAAAGGCACTGGCTAGGGAGATCAAAAGATCTCCCCTTACCAGTCTCTTTTCATAGGAACAGGCAGCTTGTACTTCCCAAGTCCACAGACATCCTCCAATGCTGCCTCTCGAGCACCTATTGCTTGTTCTGAGAGCAGAGCATCAGAGGTCATGTGACCACAGGGGGAGCGCAAGAGGCAGTACAGGAAGATGTCTGTGTGCCTAGGCAGCACACAGACATCCAGCTGACTCCAACTAGACACCAAGGAGCTGGAGAGTGCTGGCTGGGGAAATTCCTGGGTGTGCAATGCGGGTGATGGGGCATCTCCTGGGTGTGCAATCTGGGTGTTTGGGAATGTTCAGGCGTGGAGCACTTCCGTTCCTGGAGACCGCATTAGAAGAACTGGGAGAGTATTAAGAATTGTGATTGGAATTTCAATGTAGCTAAGAATTTTTCTAACTTTGCTACTTGGAAATGTCCTTCAAAATTCCCTGCAATTCTCTTTTTCATGAATAAAGCTCTAATTGCTTACAGTGGTCTCTGAACTGCTTGAATGGGTATTCTAAGTGGAATACATCTGGTTTTTATTGAATGTCATGAGAAGGCCTCATTCTACGTTGTCTCCAAATGAATTCCAGGTGGTGATAAATTAAAGCAGTCTCGCATTTACTCACTATGTTTTCTTTCTTTTCACTTACAAAAAAAGTCCAGCTGCTTAAGAAAAAAAAAAAATCTGATTTAATTTAAAAGGCATCAACCCCCAAAGCTCATGTGTAGTAAATAGTCAATGTTAGAGGAAATTTGGCTAAATTGTGCTACTTTTGCAAAGTATTTTTCCTAGAGTTCCTTGAGAAACTTCATTTAGTAATGGCTTCCAAGATGGAAAAAAATATATATAATTATGTAAGAAACAATAATGAGGGAAAGAGGAAAACTTTCTTTCAACTGAAATATAAAGAACCAGTGACATTTAAAAAAAAAAAAACATGTGACCTACTTTTATGCATAATGATCACCTTGCCAAAGGAAATGTACATTGCTGGGACAGGTTTAAGATAAGTAAGGAAAGTGTCAGGGATAGACTCACTTGAAAGAAAATATTTAGCTTGGAGAGTCAGGCTGCAAATGTATTGTGATCCATTGTGTCGTGTTTAATGTGCTACCTCATACATCCATAGAGCTTGTGAGGTTGGTTGCCAGCTCTACTGCACATGTTCGTCAACACTGTCACAGAAACACTGTCCCGCCTAGCTCTACCTATGTCCTGATTTACGTTTTTTCTTGCATGAACATGTTCACATATCCAAGACAGGTCAGCAGAACTGTGTGTCCCACAGAAATCATCCCAGTAATAAAAGTGCAGCAAGGGATTCTGGGTAGGGATATTCAAATAAGGTCTTTGTTTCACAGTGTTAGTGCTGCCTTTAACCCTCCCCCCCCAAAAAAAAAACTGATGTGGTGTTGGGTTTTATTGTTAAATAATCTAGATATATTGATTTTTTTGTTGATGAATAAATGAAGGTTGTTGTTATTATCATCATCAATATGTTAAAGAGCAATTCCACCAAGCTTATTTTCTAAATGTCAAACATATTTTTAATCAGGGCCGCCATCAGAAATTCTGGGACCCCTTACAGATTAAATGGTGTGTGCCCCTGTATATATAATCCCCACTCGTGACACAGACCTCCTGGAGGTATAGGTTCTTTCCTCTGCCCCCCTTCATTGCAGATATTTTCCCACTTTTCACTGCACCCACAGAACTTGTCCTGCACAGAACCCACAGCACAATCTTGCACCCACAGAACTTGCCCTGCACAACACTACAGCACCCACTGGACTTGCCTCTTCAGCAAACTGCAGCACCCAATTGACTTGCCCCTGCACCACACTTGACTTCCCATTCTAACCCCAGAGGAACTGCCATTGCAACCACAGAGGAACTGAAATTGCAGTGAATAAGATGGGGAAATTCTATATGTAATGGAAGTTCTTCTATTTACTAATAGTCTATGCATTTTATTTTCATAATGAAATCAATGCAAAAAAAACCATAATGAAAAATGAAACCTTAATGGTTTGCCATTCAGAGACCCAATACTTGCTGACATATGAATATACAATTGAAGAATTTAAAGAATCCCACTGTCATGCCCCTCTGGCCCTTACCTGCAGTTCCAGTAGTTCCAGGCATCCAGCAAGTCCCTTAAGTAATCCGCGATCGCGGAGTAGGCCGAAGCCGGGGCCTGTAGTACAATCTTCTATCCGCGATCGCGGTAGCGCGGTAGGCCGAAACCAGGGCCTAGAGTTTCTACAAACCCAGGATGCATCCTCCAGACTTCACCCCAATCAAGAGGAACCTATTTCCAGCTGTAGGAGGGAGGTAAACTCTGCCAAATCTCCTATTAACTCCAAGCACAGAGATAGAGGGGTATGTGCTAGAAAAGCACACCCCTCTAACATCCAATCAAGTGAGGAGCTTGTCCCACTGAGGGGAGGAGTGGAGACCCACAGCACTATAAAAACCCCTCAAACTGTTTCTTCATTGCTCCAGTGTTCCAGAGCTTTGGTTCCTGTTTGTCCTTGGACTTCAGTCTCCAGTTTTCCCTTTGTTGCTGTGCTACAGTTTATCTATTGGATTTCCCGTTACCTGACCTTTGGCTTGCCTTCTGGATTACCCTGTTTGCCTGAACCCTGACCCCTGTTTTGATTACTACTCTTTGACCGCTGCCTGTCCTGATCTATTGGACTGTTTCCTGACTTCGCTTTTTGGATTATCCTTTTGTGGCACTCTCGTGCTCCTATCCTTACCAGGGTACTCTGCCTATATATACTTGTGGACCACCTGGTAAGGGTTACCAGCAAGAGATAGCATCCCCTGCTCTATGCTCCGAAAACCTCAATCTTGACACCCACATAGCCTGGTGGTCTTACGAAAATGCTGATAGTAACTAACTTGTAAAATGTTTAATAAAAAAACTACATGGATTAACTATTTTATACAGAGAAATACATTTTGTGCAAGGATTTCATCTGGGCTATGCTACTTTATTTAAAATCTAATGTTTGCTTTCTTGTTTTTAACAAAATGTGTGTTTTGTCAACAAAAACAATGGGCAAATTATATTTATTTGAATGGGGCCCAAGCAGGCCCACCCAGGACTGTCCGGCCTCTGACAGAGATATCACCCGTCACCCCCTAATGGCGGCCTAGAATTCAGCTATACTTCAAACTCTGATACTACAAGTCTCTTGCAGTTCCCTGCAGATCCCTCTTTCATGAATAAAGCTCTATGGTTCTTTCAGCAGGAATAGAATCAAGTACCAAGTCAGTATCTATTACACACATATTTAATATTACAAAATATATATTTTTTATATAGTAGCTACTTGTACCTAAAGGTTATGTTACACTCTACACAGCCCATTTCAATAAAACTAGTTAAAAGACCACAAAGTAGAATTAGGGAGAAAAAAAACACAGAACATTTATAGTATTATTCACAGTATTTCAGTGGAAACTAAATGACAAACAGACACAAACGTGCTTATTTTTTTATTTTTTGCCATAGGCTTAAGCCAGTTGGAAAGTTGCTTAACATAACATGCAAGAGTCAGTATTAAACTTAGATAGTTATGATTTTCTGAACTCATGTTCAATGTATTTAGTGGCACTGTACATAAAGCAAACTCATAAGCCCACACATGCAATGTTTTGGCTCCATCCTGTCGCACCCATTACCCAACAGGATAGATCTGGACATTTGATATTCCTGCTTAGGCCTGTTTGTTATGAGGCTGTATCCTCTTAACCGAACATTTACCCTGACTGCTCTCTCTCTGAGGGATAACTGGAGCCAAGGGAATCTCTCGAAGAGATTGTACTTTTCAGATATGCATTTCTGTAAGATTGTTCCAGGACAAATTATGGGAGATTGTCAGAATAGTAGACAGTCCATTCCTTGGCCTACAAAGCAGATTATTGAATGGAACTTTTAATTTATACGAAGCAGGACAAATGGGAAAAACATTGTTACTGTTAGATAAAATAAAGCAGAGCTTGTTTTACAAAAACAAAATTAAAAAGCAACAGCCCAGTGGGACATAAACGAAAAACATTACTAAGTCAACCATGAGCATAGCTTTCAGTGCCCCCAATTCACTAGTGGCATCATCACGCTATACTAGAGAACTTATGCAGTTATTTTAACTCCTCCTGGTAATGAAAAATTATATATATATATATATATATATATATATATATATATATTGTGACCGAAAGAATGTATTGTGCATAATGGAAAATATATATCTTCCCAAATACTACACAATTCCTACTTGATGTGATGAAGAAGATTAGCCACAGGGAAATGTGTTGTGTTAAATATTCACACTTTATGTAAGTGTATATTTTGGGCACTGGGGTGGAGCACTTGGAGAGTAGGGTGGGCCAGTGCTCCTGTAATGATATTGATGTTACAAAGTTTTGGAGTCCAGTAGCCAGATCAGCAATGTTTTCTGCCAGAGGTAGCCACTCGTTACCCAGGTGGTTGAGCCCCTGAGCCTTGAGTGGCCTTCTGGTCTTAAGCAGAGATGGGAGACTGGAACAGAAAGATGATAATCGTAGTGAGGCAAGCCGAGGTCAGTGGGAAGGAGAAGCAGCAAAGTCAAAAACAGTCCAAATTCAGCAACAGGAAGGAGAAACAGGAACACGCTGGATTAGAGAGTACAGGAACCACAATAATCTGGCAAAGGTTACAGAGACAGGAAGTGGCTTTTATAGGCCAAGAACCAGACACCTGACCAGACACAGCTGAAGTGAGTTGTCACTGATAACCTTGATTCTACAAGCAATAGTATCCGATCTCAGGAAATTTGCAAAAGGCAGGCTGGTGTACTGGTAAGGAAAAGGTTTAGCACCATGTAAACCAGGGTTCGAAACCCAGCAGAGTCAGTTCCTCACAGCTCCACTCCACATTTTGGAGATTGCTGAGAGACTGCAGGTGAGGAATCCAGTTCTAGTGTTCCAGTGTTCTAGGGATTTACCTCACCTTCAAAAGATAATTAATGGCAGGTGAGAGTAGATAGCGTTTTGCATCCTATGAGGTGTAACAGGAGCTGCTAAAAGAGACTAAGAACCGAAAGTTGAATATATTTCTGTTGGAAAGAGCAACAACTTTTATTTTGTTTCTTTTTATATGCTGTAAGCTTTTAAATCTTGGAGCTCCAATAAAAAGGTAACTTTACCTAGAACAACATATGTATTGTCTCTAAAAACCCAGGAAGACTGTGGACCCAGGACAGGGTACTCAAGAAATAAGTACTTGCTGTTAAACTATACATATATATATATAAAAATCCAACCTGTCATGCACTCAGCTCTGTATATCAAAATGTACAAATATGGGCCCGGGTGTAGTGTCGTTATTACGTTATTATTACGTTATTACCCGCACTCAATGGTTTTAGCAATAGTAGAAAACTGTATTGTTAGTTGTCCATAAGAGACATCAATGTTTCGGCTCCAAATATGTATATACATATAGTCTGAAACATTGTTTAAATTATCCTTTTTTTTTTAGTGATCCACAGTCAGTGGTTCCGGTTGCCACCTAGCCAGTATTTTTTTTTTTAAAGAAACCCTGGCATCCCTATCAGTGGCATAAAATGCCACTTTGAGTTGCCATACTCTGATGCAGAAAATGTAGCTGAAGCTCGAAGTGAGCGTCGGCTCGATTTTACAGTAAAAGCCTGCAGGACGGCATAGATCACCCTGCATGTAACAGCTCATTGGGGCACCCAGTGATGAGCTGTACTGAGGATCCCGCTGCAGGGACTTGCAGCGAGGTCCCCAGTGTCAGATAAGGCCACTTTGAGTGGACTCAGTCTGACTTAGGACATGTAGTGAACGTTCAAACAGAGCGTTTGCTACATCTCCGCAGAGAAGTGACGTCACAAAGTATCGCGGGATCTCAACAGGGACTGACAGGGAACACACAAACGCCGGATGGTGCTTTGATCGTTAAGGACCAAAGCACCATCCGACGGGAAGGGGTTAAAGAAAAGGCAATATCTTGACATATTTCCATCCAGATCATGTATTTTCCAAAGTTTATGGAGTCATTGCAACAAATATTCACAACTAGTTAAGGTCTCTGCCATCTCCCTAGCAGAGAGAGACAGTCACTGACCAGACCTGGCTTTCAGAGGATAAACTGGTATGTACTATCAAAAAGAAATGCCAGTTTATTCTCATACTAGGAGCACTACATTTCTCCCTTGTGCAAATCAGACGCACAATTGGGAAAAAAGTTTAGTTGTCATCTAAAGCAAAAAGTTGGAAAAATTCTCCAATTCATCTATAATTCAAACTCTGCTATTTGGCCTTACTTTTGCAATTATCTTGTCAATTCCCTGCAGTTCCCTCTTTTATGAATAAAGCTCAATGCATTTGAATATGTTCTGTACATTAGCCCCAAAATAGGCTATACTAATATTAATGCCCGTTAAGTCAAACATGCACTTTAATGCGCATTTTGGCAGTTGAACAATGAATGTAAATAGTAACCTCAATCTGAAGTGCCTGCTTGGCAGTCTCCTTGGCCTCCTTCTTGCTGGTGGGACTTTGGAACTTAATTTTGTGTGCTTCCATTCACCTCTGCTGAAAGCCCCGAGCATGTCCACAAGTGGAAGTCACAGGTTCTCTGTTCAATACCTCTACTCAGTCAGTTGGGTCTATTTCCTAATATTCGACTTTGGACGTCAACTGATCAAACTCAGGTCCCAAACTTGATTTAGTTTAAAAAATAGCTTTGATCATTTCACTTTCCATTACTTTCATTGGGGACGATTATGGCGGCAATTATCTTCTAACACAGTCAGCCTTTATATTTTGGATCCAGCATTACAGTTTATGACACAGACTCTAATGGTGTACTAGTTGGGATCGTGTTGCATGTGAACTATTCTTGTTATTGGGGAAGATTCTAACCTAGGTTTTTAGTCATACTTGGGTGCCGAATTTCACTTAGCCTCAAAATGAAAGTTGACCTCCAAAGTCTAATTTTAGTGAATAGATCCAAGAAGATCAGGGTGACTAGGGAGGAACACCCTGGAGAGGGTGAGGACGAGGAGGGTAACTAAATAGGAGCACCCTAGAGAGGTTGAGGACTGAGGTAAGGGTAACTGAGCAGGAAGAACACCCTAGAGAGGGTGAGGACTGAGCAGAGTAGCTAAGCAGCAGGAATACCCTAGAGAGGGTCAGGACTGAGCAGGAATGAGTTTAAGGGAGCAACTTAGCTGAAGAAATATTGCTGTAGCCAGAGGGTCTCAGGAGATGCTGAAAATCATCCACTGGGCTGGTTGAGCCTCCCAGGTTCAGATTCTCAGTTCCTGGACAGAGTCACAATTCCAATGAGCTTAATGCAGAGGATCAGGACCAGAAGCAGCATCTCTCAGCAGTCAGGCATCCAACTTCAATGCAAAAGCACTGTTTGCAATGAACTGCAACTATTTAACCTGGGTGTATTGCAAAAGGTAATGAGCCCACCTGACACCAAACAGAGGGGAAGAAATACAAGCATGATAGGGAGGCCTCTAGAGGAGGCAGGAGGTATAAAAGCACATAAATGAATTTTAAATGCACGAGTCAGAAGGTTAATGTAGAACCCTGACAGTGTCCTAAAGTAAAAATAGGTTCTGGAGCGTACCTTTAATTTGTTATCCAATAATATCCAAAATTCACATTACAGCATGGTCCTCCTGGACTAAAAGTTGACTTTGAGATTATGCATCATCCATTTTTTTGTTTGAATGCATGTTTTCTGTATAATGTTGCAGATTTAAATGATCAAACAATCATTAAATGGCTCAGTCCAGCTGTTTCTGTGAATATAAGATAGGGATACTTTTATTGGCTGAAAATGTGGCTATATGTTGGGCATGACCTGAAACATTTACAGTGACTTTGTGGACTATTGGTAACTATATATGTAATTGGATAAATCAATACTCTGTATAAAAACACATTTATTGCTGTTAAAACACATCAAGTTTTATTGGTCTGGATCTCCGTGATACGCTTATACAAACCAAAAATTATGAACTCTTGGTAAAAAACAGGACAATAGAGGAGGAAAGAGGTGCAGAGACATGTGGGAGCAAAATAAGGACTGTCCATATAAATAGAGACACTTGGGAGGTATGCATATGCGCAGTATGTATTCTTTCAGAGATTTAAATAGGGACAGCAGGAATGGGGTCCCAAATCACTATCTATCCCGATAAACTTTACCTTGGTCCCAAAAAGCAGAATAGAGATAGAGCTCGGCAGGGCAGCCGACAACCACCAAAAATTAGGACTGTCCCGACCAAAGTAGTCATACCGGAGTAGATTATGCAGTGTTGTGTTACCATAATTTAGTACACCATCTTCCTGTAAACCAAAACAAATGAAAATACTAAGGCATATATTTTCCCTCTAGAATATGAAAAAAAGGGAATTCTCTTATATTACAGAACTGCCACTTGGTGGAGCCTTACTATAGGAAACTATTGAATCCAAAGAAGGAGAAAAAATGATCATTACCAAGCACTCTCAAACTTAACTAAAGCATTTTGGGGAAATCTTTTATGCCAAAGCCATAATACAAAACTACTTTCATACTAATGTACTATATGTCTGGCTGTGTTCTTATATTACTCTGTTGTAACTTCACATCAGCGTAGTCTTGCAAACTCTTTGCTTTGGTTTTTCTTTTGTGTGTATGCAAAATGAAGCTGGTAGTGAAGAGTCTTTACAGTGACCTTCAAATGCCCTTCCTGTGTGGCACTGAGGCAATACAAGCAACTCATTGTCCTTTCTCTATTGGACGGGCTATCTTTTCAGAAAACTGAGCTGGCCTTCATTAAATCGCAGTTCTCAGACATTTTCTCTTGCCACTGAGTCCCTTACATTCCTCACCTCCTCATCACACATACAAATGTATTTCCTGCTTTTACGCAAAGCAATGTAGCCAATTTTTGTTCAAGTATTGTGAAAAAAGGGTTTTTCTTTGTAACCAGAAAAATTTGTCTGGCAGTTGTGGCTGAAATCTTTCTTGTTCTATCTGACCTTGGCTTGGTATCAAGAGATCTCCAATTTTTTCACTTCTTATTATCATTTTCCATCTTTATATAGTTACATTAACTTGTTACTAAGGTCTTTTGACATTTATTTTCTGCTCCCCATGGCTCAGTATCTAGCCTGCTCAGTGCATCCATGTGCAAGCTAACATTACATTCCATTATCATTTATTTATATAGCGTCAACAATTTACATAGAAGGGAACTACATACTAAGTTAGACAGACTAGAAACAGACTGGTACATGATATAGAGAACCCTGCTCGCAAGCTTACAATCTAGAGGGAATGTGGTCCATAAGACACATAAGGTGGTTGAAGAGGCCAGAGGAATTGAAGTTGTAATAACAGTAGTGTGGATGGGTGGCACTAGATGGGATAGGCCAAAGATGAGTAGTGTGTGTTTCATTTAGGTGAGAACTGCTAGAGGTAAAGTGACAGGATTTCTAGTGGGTTGGGTAGTGAGCTTCTTTAAAGAGGTGGGTTTTGAGGGACTTTTTAAAATTGGAAAAGGAGGGAGAGAGAGAGCTAGATGTTCTGTGGAAGGGAGTTCCAGAGAGAGGGGGCAGCTTGGGCACAATCTTGCAGTCGCGAGTGAGAGGTGGTGATGAGGTTGGAGAAGAGTTTTAGTCCCAGTGAGGAGCGCAAAGGTCTTTCAGGGAGGTATCGATTAACAAGGGAGGCAAAGTACAGAGGGGCAGAGGAGTGGAGGGCTTTGTAGGTTAAAGACAGAATTTGAAATTTTATCCTTGAGCAGACGGGGTGCCAGTGGAGGGCGTTGCAGAGAGGAGCCGCCGAATCGGACCGATGTGCAAGAAAGATGAGTCTGGCAGATGCGTTTTGGATAGATTGCAGGGGACACAGACGAGTCAGAGGTAGTCCAGTCAGGAGCCCATTACAGTAGTCAAGGCCAGAGATCCCAAGCGATTGCACTAGTATTTTGGCGGTCTCTTCACTGAGGAATGGGCGAATGTGTGCAATGTTCCTTAGGTGCAGTCGACAGGATTTGGCTGAATATAGGGGACAAACTCATTGACTATTTATACACAGACACTAATTGCAATTTTAAAAAGGCACAGATGTGGGAACCTTTAATCTCTTACCTCTAACCTTTGTCTGTAACAAGGTAAACCATTCAAGGTTATGTAAACTTTTAATCAGGGCCATTTGGGTGATTTCTGTTTTCATTAGGATTTTAAAAGGAATCAAAAAACTATGTGATAATAAATGGCTTCATATAATCATTATCCTTCAATAAAATATTTTTTTTTGGGCAAAATCAGTCACACAGTTTCACAATTTCTTCCAAGGTATGCAAACTCTTGAGCACAACTGTATATACTGTGCTGAATTCATATATTATAATGCTGGTGTAAAAGTTTTTCTGTGCTGATTTTTATTCACAGTACAGTCCTGCTTGTTGATCAATTGTTAATTCACCCCTGCTAGCTAAACATGAACATGCACAGAGGCGTTGCTAGGGGTGGGCTAAGGGGGCTGAAGCCCCGAATGTAATGAGCAAAGCCCAGAGTCTCTGCGGCTCCGTGATAGCTCCGCCCCCTGACATCACACAGACAATGTGTGAAAGCCCTACACTGATAGGAAGCTGAGTGATGTGTCAGCCAATCAGTGCAGGGCTTTTACACAGCATCATTACTGTGTGTGAAAGCCCTGCACTGATTGGCTGACACATCACTGAGCATCCTATCAGTGCAGGGCTTTTACACAGCATCATCACAGGGATGTGAAGGAAGCTCCACGTGGGACAGTGAAGCAGCTCTGAAGGAATCCTTTCAGGCTGTCACCGTGTGGAAGATACAGAGCAGGTCTATTCCCACCCAGGTAAGCTCTGGGTATGGTGGAGAGAAGGGAAGGTTGGGGTCACTTATTTACATCCACCTTTGTGTATTTAAGCTATATATTGTTGGTTTGAGATTCCTTATTACAGGACTGCCAAACAGCATAGGAATGATTCATGTTACATATGTGTGTGTATATATATATATATATATATATATATATATATATATAACATAAATCCTTCCTATGCTGTTTGGCAGTCCTGTAATAAGGAACCTCAAACCAACAATATATAGCCTAAATACACAAAGGTGGATGTAAATAAGTGATTTATGCTATATATGCATATATATATGCTATATTTATTTAGTTTTAGGAGCCAGCAAAAAAATGTAGGAGCCAGACAATGGCACATCAGAAAAGCATACATACACAGAGACATTCACATGCATGCACCTCACATACAGAATCACATACATACACAGAAAGTCACATACACACACCTCACAGACATCCAGTCAGTCACATACACAGCCAGTTACACACACACACACACACACACACACACACACACACCAGTGAGCAAGTTTATTTTTATTTTTTAAATAAAAAAATTATTCCTTAATGTGTCCTACACGTCACATGCACAGCCAGTTACATGCATATACACACACACACAGCCAGTTACGTACATACACACACAACACACTCACACTGACATACACACACTCTCGCTCACACTGACATACACACACTCTCGCTCACACTGACATACACACACTTTTGCTCACACTGACATACACACACTCTCGCTCACTCTGGCATGCACACACTCTCGCTCACACTGACATACACACACTCTCGCTCACACTGACATACACACTCTTGCACACACTGACAAAAAAATTTAGGAGCCAGACAATGGCACATCAGAAAAGCATACATACACAGAGACATTCCCATGCACACACCTCACATACAGAATCACATAAATACACAGAAAGTCACATACACACACCTCACAGACATCCAGTCAGTCACATACACAGCCAGTTACACACACACACCAGTCAGCAAGTTTATTTGTTTTGTTTTAAATAAAAAAATAATTCCTTAATGTGTCCCACACGTCACATGCACAGCCAGTTACATACATACACACACAACACATACACAGCCAGTTACATACATACACACACAACACATACACAGCCAGTTACATACATACACAACACATACTCAGCCAGTTACATACATACACACACAACACATACACAGCCAGTTACATACACACACACAGACAGTTACAAAGATACACACACACACACACACAACACATACACAACCAGTTACATACATTTACACACACACACACACACACACACAGCCAGTTACGTACATACACAAACAACACACTCCCACTGACATACGCACACTCTCGCTCACACTGACATACACACACTCTCGCTCACTCTGACATGCACACACTCTCGCTCACACTGACATACACCCACTCTCGTTCACAGTGACATACACACTCTTGCTCACACTGACATACACACACTCTCGCTCACACTGACATGCACACACTCTCGCTCACACTGACGTGCACACACTCTCGCTCACACTGACATGCACACACTCTCGCTCACACTGACATGCACACACTCTCGCTCACACTGACATGCACACACTCTCGCTCACACTGACATGCACATACTCTCACTCACACTGACATGCACACACTCACTTACACTGACATGCACACACTCACTCACACTGACATGCACACACTCACTCACACTGACATGCACACACTCTCACTCACACTGACATGCACACACTCTCACTCACACTAACATGCACACACTCACACTGACATGCACACACGTTCACTCACACTGACATGCACATACTCACACTGACATGCACACACTCAATCACACTGACATGCACACACTCTCACTCACACTGACATGCACACACTCTCACTCACACTGACATGCACACATTCACACTGACATGCACACATTCACACTGACATGCACTCACTCACAATGACATACACACACTCACTCACACACTGTCAGTTTTTAACTTACCTGCTGCAGGCATCTCTTTGCTTTGAGCTCAGTGTGAAGGAGGTCTCAGCCAATCATGGGAGGCTTCGGAACTCTCAGCCGATCAGGAGAGTTGAGAAGTCTCACCTGATTGGCTGAGACCTCCTTCAATCAAGCTCCCCTGGACACAAGAAAAAAAAAGACTGCTGCATTGAGCAGCAAAGTGCCGCCCCTGCCAGGGTGCCGCCTGCGGCAGCTGCCCCATTGAAGGGCCCGCCCTGTGAAGGCTCCTAAATCACAAAACGGGCATGAAGCTCAGAGCGGTGAGCATATATTGGTAAGTGCCTGTATGGTTCCATATAAAAAACAAAAAAAGTCTTATGGGCTATAGCCCCAGATCTTTTGGAAACCTAGCAACGCCTCTGAACATGCATATAGCTTAAGCAGTGCTGATGATGTGACCAGAGTTATATACAATACACAAAGGAATCACAGCACTCATAATTACATAAATAGGTGCAAGATTGAGATTCAGTCCCAACATATGGCCATATCATGGTTTGCTATATTATGCTAACAACCATAAAAGTGCTCTTAATAAATGTTATTGAAATGTGTAATCACTACTGAGCACTTTATGTGGATAAACACGATTATAGTAATTGTATAAATTATACTTTGGTAAGTCTACTATAAAGTTCAAAAACATATAACGTAAATGTTGTAAAATACATAGACTCATAACTGTATATTTGAGACCTATTCATCAACATTATTTTCACGTGTAGGTACGCTTATAAGAGAACGTCTGTGCCATAAGGATTCTTGGCTGCTTTAAGTCAAAGTCTTAAGGGTTCATTTAATATAAAATGTGATTCATTTCCTGTAGAGAAAATGTGTTTTAGGTTCATTTAATGGAGGGGGATATCAAAAGTTGCCATAGCAATTGGGTGCTATGATGGGATAGTCTTAGAAAGCACAATGATGAATAACATAGGGACCATATTTTTCCCCCTGATTATACCCTCATAAAGACTGTTTTAGATATGTACTTCTACAGCTAAAGGCAATTTTGTATATTTTTTACTTGGATTACGGTAGCTTACCTTAGAAGCCAGTAAAAAACAATAGCATTATTTGAAAATTATATTGTGACGTTTTGATTTACTTTCTATCACAGGCATTCTTTGGTTGTTAAGGGGGATGATCAGCCCAGGGTGCCAGGATGTAGGGGTTGATACATCTGTACCCCAGTAATGCTGCTCTGCTTACCAGGAGTCGTAACCCACACAGGCAATCACAGTATGTCTTGCTCAGACTTCAGTCAGCACTATACTGTGCTCCCTGCATATTCAGAGAATCGGAAAATGACAAGCAGGATGGGGGAAGAGAGATAAGTAGGGTCGGAAAGAGAGTCCAGTGGAGGAGAAGAGAGTCAACCAGGACTATGAAGAGAGACAAGCAGTGCTGAAAAGAGAGACAATGAGGAGGAAGAGAGACAAGCAGAGGAGGAACAGAGACAAGTGGGGGAGGTAAGTTGGGTTGAAGAGAGAGAGAGAGAAGCAGGGTGGGAGAGAGGAAGATGGGCGTATGGGGATGGAGAGACAGGCAAGGGTATTTTGTGAGAGAGACAGACATGGGGCTATGCAGAAAAAGAGAAATACATGGGGTATATAAGGTGAAAGAAAAAGAGATGGAGTATATGGGGAGAGACAGACACATGCCTCCCAACTGTCCTGCTTTACACGAGACAGTCCCAGATTTGAGGTAATGCGCCACTGTCCCACCAAGCTCTACCTCTGTCCCAATTTTGGGAGAGAGGTACAGTTTGTCGGGACTGCAATCATGCAGTCCTGACCTCCTTCTCTGGTGTCTAGGACACTGGAGAATGTCTACTGTGCTGTCATGCATGCATGGTAGCACTGACACTTGAGCTCCTTAGACGGCCATGGGGGATACATATATCTATATTTATAGAGAGAAGGGAGAGACAGAGAGAGGGATATAGGAAGAGAGGGAGACAGACATGGAGTATATGAGGAGAGAGGTAGACATGGGGATATAGGAAGAGAGAGACAGGCATGGGTATATGGGAGCAGAGAGACTGATTTGGGATAAATGAGGATATTGGGAGAGAGAGACAGACACTGGAGTGATGTATGCACATAGGGAAGCTATGTGGCACATTGTGTATGTCTCTGAAGTATTAGCTATGCAACCCCATCAGACCCCCAAAGTGTCCCACTTTGTGCCCATTTGGTGGGTCTGTCCCACTGTCCAACCAATCTCTACCTCTGTCCTGCTTTTCTGGAGAGGTATAGTGTTTGGCAGGGCAGCAAGATTCAGGACCTGAATCCTACAGTTCTGATCTCTTCCTCTAGTGTCTTAGACAGCAGAGAATGCCTACTGCAATGCTGCCCATGCTCAAAAGCAGTGACAGCTTCAGTGACAGTGCTACCTCGCATGTGACACTGACATTCTCAGATTAATGGAAGAGTAGCAGCACTACTGGGCCTGCACAGTGGCGCTGACAATCAATCTACCAAGCTCTGCCTACAGCGTCCTGATTGCTTGGTGGAAATGTTGTGAGGTATGCACCATGTGTATGTCTCAGACACACTGTATATTTAGGAAAGCTATGCAGCACCATGTGTGTGTTTCTGGCACACTATATACTTGGGTATTAGCTGCTGTGTGGCACATTTGAATGTCTCTGGCAAACTGCATTTAAAAGATAGAGGGACTTAGGATATATAAAGGAAGCTTGTTTAGGGGGAAGATAAAGGTAGAATTCGTACCGGATGTCAATATGTTAGCTACACCCCTGCATACTATACACACATGTACTTCAGCCACGAGTACATTTACTGCCATAAGTGGAGCTGGCTTGCCTCCTAAGGGAGTTTTTCTCAATTATTAGATGTCCTAAAGTAGACCATTCACTATAAATTCCAAAAAAGCTTATCTGAATAATTAAATCATAAGTCTTTTTTTCATTTATAGAATTAGTCTGTAATATTTACGATGAGAACACATTTGCATCCGGACTTAGGCTATATAAAGGAAGCTTGTTTACGGGGATGATAAAGGTAGAATCCTCACCGGATGTCAATATGTCAGCTACACCCCTGCATACTATACACACATAATAGTTAACTCATCAGTAGGAAGAGAAGGAATGTTAGAAACTCTTACATGATAGGTATGTCCACGTAGGGTAAAGAATGATGATACAGGTCAGGGGAGTGCGCTCTGTAAGCCAAATGCAGCCAGATATGCATGTCAATGAACTTAACTACCCACACTCTAATTTGAAAAAAAATGTATTACCAAATATTTATTACCAATAAGTAATGACACATTTTTCTATGGCTAACGAGCTGTTTTTCACCATTACTTTAAATGAAAAAAATAATGTGGCACACCTGCCTAATGTGGCACACTTCTCGGAAAAAGGTCAGTTCAGCATTCCATGCCCCTTGCCTGTTCACAAAACAGGTCCTGTCTGGGGTAACATCATGAAAGAATACATACTGTATGATGACTTGGATATACAGCTATATAAAAAAATAATTTAACAGTAGATCAGACTAATTTAATCCATGCTGTAAACCTCAAACATTATAGTTTCCTTTGTCTTGTCCTCTATCCAGGATAACTTTATATGTATCCAATTAATTGTGATCTGGAACAACTAATTCTCAGCGGTCGCTTTGAATCCAACACCTACAAAATCTACTGTGTCTTTCTGTCAGGTAAGCTATGTTTGAATCAGGTTATGATCGTTTTGATGCTTCATATGACTACAGATGGTAACATTGTCAAGTAAATGGCTAAGCCTTGCGCAGTCCTTTGGGAGGACAAGAAAGCTCTGTTTCAGTTTGGGATCGAGGGATTTGGGAATAATGGCTAAAGCAGTTGCTGAAATTACAGAAACACCCAATGTTTTATCAGGTGTTGGATGGAAATACAGCTTCCTTCCTTCTAGTTGAAACATCCCAGGTACATTCAGCGTTTAGTACTGGAACATTAATGGTGAGTTTAGGTTTCAAGACTGGAGTAAAACAAATCCCGGCCTACATTACTCTCAAAAGAAATAAAATAGGAGCAAATTGTACTTTGAAAAGTAGATTGTTTAGATAAATGTGGCAACACTCATGTGAATATCAACATGTCTAAAAACAAATGTACAGTAATGTAAACAATATGGAGTAATGTAAAGAATTTATCAAACTCAATTCTAGAGAAAAGTTATAAAAGTGTGTTCAATAGTAATGCAAAAAAAAAATAATAATACCTGGCACTCCATGAAACTTAATTAGCAAAAAAGTATAAACTCTATTCACCGTCAGGTGCAACATCAGCCTCCCCGTAGAATCTCTTTTTACTAAGCTTGCTCCTTTAGTCTTCACTTTTGAATATTACATGAGGTAGCAATGAATAAACTATAACATTCCTACTACATGTTACAATATGGTGACGTCATGAGAACTGAATTGTCTGTTTCACTGTTACTTGCCCCATATGAATTAAGCTAATGGAGAGAGAAAAAAAAACATTCCACTGTATACCATTGTCCGGTGGTCTGATAGGAACTCCATTGTTTGAGGTGGAAATTATGTACAAAGGAGAAAGCCTGAATAAGGAGAAACGCGTTGTGTGTGGGGAGAGGAGCATTCTACTAGAACTTCATGCACCTTACAAGTCTGGAACTACATGCACTTTGCAGCTGCTTGCTGTTTGCTTTTATGTAAGATTTTATATTTTTGTATTCTGCATTATTAAAGAAAGTTTTACTGAAGATATATCTCCTTCCTCCCCTGTCCTATTCTTTATGACCTCGAGGATCATCTGATAACATCTGTGAATTCAAGACCCCTAGAGGGGCTCCCGAATACCTATGACACTGAGCAGGGTACTGCTCAGGAAGATGTGAGTGGAACCCTCATATATTATATGTCTTTTGGTCCACTTAGTCTTAATATACTACACTATATTATTTTATTTTGTGTTTGTTTTTCTTCCCCTTACATTATACACTGAGAATATTGCCTCCTATAAGGGTAAATAACAGTGTTTAGTGTTCTGGGAAGCGCACAATTTCACTTATTTGTTTTGTATGTACAAAGGGTGTTATAAAAAAAAGGAGACAGCGCTTAAAAGATAAATCCCAGAGACAAGAAGATACTATATCAAATATACATTTATTACATGTCACAAACCAGAAAAATAAAATTTATATACAAATAAAACAGAAAAGTCCAGTGCCACAGTATAATGTAATAGGAAGCTGGTCACAAGGACAAAACAGATAACATATAAAATAACATAAAAAGTATCAATAATATAAAATACAAAAAAAGGAACGATGTACATAAAAAAAATCCTTACCCACTGGTTTTAGTTCACCTGGCCAGGTATTTGAACATACGCAAAGAGAAGCGATATTGCACTCACAAGGAAATACACCCCACAGGAAGTGTTTCGTAAAAACTTCTTGCTGGTGGGCGTCGGTGCATAAAAGTGTACAGCAAAGTGACTGTACTAAGGCACCAATGTTCATTGCATGGTCTGTGAAATTCCATAAAACATCATAAATGCAGCCTAATGGATGTGTGTATTTCTGACTTCTTGCCAAGTGATAAATTCATGTTATGTGTGCAATGACCACTATTTTGATTTCCTATAGTATGTATAACAGTTTTATATGACACATTAAACAGATTCTTCCCTGTATTAACTCTTGCTTATCCCTTCTCACTAAGAAAGAGGATTGTAATATGCAAAGCCCAAATATACTACCATAACATTATCCTTTATGATATTTCCCATGTGTTATGCAGAGATAACATTATCAGTGGTGTATCCTTGCTTGTATGTCTTGGTCACTTCCTCTCATTAGACTAATATATAGAATGTAAATATAGAACACTTGTGTCCTGTAGATTAGCAAGGACAGTAGTCGTATTCCCAGGCATCATCCACAGAGTTAATATTGCAAAAGTTAAGTAAAAAAGGACTATATTAGTGATACTTATCCTCCTTTATTCGCAGCTGTTCTGGACTATGACTCCCATATGCTCAGCAAATATGTGGCATCATGAATATCTTAATCTACTGCATCTGAAAATATGTGTATTTCCTATTCATAACCTATGTTACCTGTGTCAGCTATCCAATGTGAAATGCATCAGGGGGAAATACCTGGTTTACACACTGATTAGTTTCAACTTGCACCAGGGCCGCCATCAGGGAGTGACAGACGATACACCCATTGGGCCCTGGCCCTATAAAAAATTTTTTTAAAAAGCGGGGCAGCTGCCCAGGGCCCATTTCTGCTGCCCACTTAACTGTCTCACATAGAAGACTGCCGGAGACAAGCAGCATCCAGGTAAGTACTGGGGAGGAGGGGGAATTTTTGGGCAAATTGGCTGTGACATGTTAATTTCTAGGCGATACAGTCTCTTTAGTGGTCAGTTCATGATTTAGTAAATCGAGCCCAGGTCATAATTTCACATACGGAAAACTAATCTATGTTATTTGCTCACTGAAAAAATAAAGAAAAGATGAACTGGCCTTATTAGCAGATTACTCATACTTAAGTCAGTTACATGTATTTTTAATGCGCTTATAGCATATTCCTCATGCCGCTCTAATGAAGTGAGTACTGATATTTTCAATACTAATCATTGTACATTATGACAGGTTTTTATAATAGACATAGCACTAAATTAGTCAAAACATTATGTAACTGTATCAAGTTCCTTCTTAATTAAGTACAAGGGTATCTAATATAAAAACACAACAGTTGATGATTACATTACAACAGCAATAAACCAAATGCAACTTGTTTTATTTCCTGTTGCAGCCTGAAAAAAATTCCCATTTTAAGAAAAAAAAAGGCACATTATGCAGTATAATTTCTGATAATGTGTATGCTAACATTCCAAACTGGTCTTAAGCCAATGAATGTTACTGTCTGTATGAACTACTTCCATTCAGTATTTAGGTCAAGTCTAATCGAAGTCTGTTTCCACTTATGTTCACTTTGACCTTTCTCCAACTTGTCTTCAGTGACTCAAGTGTCATGAGGGGGTTTCCTCTTTATATGTTTTCACCCTCCTTTCAATGCTGTCCTTTCCTGCCCTCCTTGACCTCTTCCTTGCCACGTTGCCCCCGACAGCAGGAACATGGACTACAGCATGCAAGAAAAGGTCACTTCATGCAAATGTGACATTTTGTGGCAAACATTTTTGTTACAACTTCACTGGCTGCAATTACTGGGCTGAAACAAGCAGAAGAAGGCTTGCTTGTTTTCTGGGAAATCATTTGGTTTCTCACTGAATATTTCTGTGTGGCATAAAAAAGAATCAGAAAATGTTGCTGCCAAGAGTATCTGTCTCTACATCTTTAACCCATTCAGGATGTTTTGTTTTTTTTGTGCAAATTTTCATGTTCATTTGGGACATTTTAAACCTTTAGTTCCAATTAAATAACATTGCAAGTTAGCTTCTTAACTGAATCCCCACATATTATATTTGGTTTATTAAGGACAGATAGGGCTTTAGTGAGGCATGTACTAAAAAAACGGCATAAATATTTTATATGCAAAACTATTTTTGCGCTTTGCTCCTATTGCAATGTACTAAACATTTAACACTCAAATAGTACATACGAGGAAACTGAATAAAAACAGGCATAATTGCGAATAAAAACAGGCAAGTTTGCGAACATTTTTTCTACCTCTTTTGATAGCACTTGCTAAGAGCTGGGGTAATTTTCACACGCAAATAAAAATTATTTTTCACAAAATATTCGCAAAACTCTTTAGCGTGTGTAAATATAATAGCAATTTATTAGCGCAACAGGAAAAATGCACTCTAAAATAAGGTCACAGGGCTCTATCTTTATAGTTTCAGTATGTACTCATATGATGTAACGATTATGCCAATGAAAGCCAAAACGTCCGTCTGTGGTTGCTGTATTCCTTGTGTAGAGGAGACCTGCCAGGCAATTTGGATCTGGACTGCCCTTATGGGTGGGACCAGTCTGATATGCTAATGGAGAAGTTTCCTCTGTAGTTGTGCAAACAAGCAAAAAAACGGTGATTCCTTTCCCGAGTAGGTTACATCCTATGGGGCTGGCTATTTCAGCTTTTGCTTTTTTGAGAGGGATCCTACACCTTTTTTTTTTTAAAACGATTATGCCATGTTCAGTTGTAACCTGTTTATTTTAATAATAATATTCTATTTATATTCTAATATTCTATTTACCTGGTCCTGTGCAAGTCAATAAGCATTAAATAGCATTAATAATAGCGCTTATAACATTAATAATAGAGCTTATTGATCCAAGTAGAAATCTGATTGCCCTTTGGAGTCAAGAAGGATTTTTTCCCCCAAGGAGGCAAAATTTGACATAGCTTCCATATGGGTTTTTGTCTTCTTTTGGATCAAAGCTGGAATGATAGGTAGAAGGGTTGAACTTGATGGACTTGTGTTTCAACCTAAATGACTATGTTACTATGTGTCACAAAGTGAATCCTGACAGACTGCATGACTGGGGTTCTTGGAGGGGCCTGAGGGCCAAACACCTCCCTATAGAATATGAGCTTAGTTAGTCATTTTATGTTAGTACATTGGTTTATGTGTAGTGTATAATTCTGTGAGTAGACCACTCTGAAGGATTATAATGTGTCACTGACAATAATTCATAGTTTACTCCAACATCCATTGTTATGTGTTAACTGGATTTCTTGTTAAACTGATTATGTTGTGTTCATTATGTGTCTTACTTTCTGTTTTGTAATTAGGTCTACTCATTGTATGGTCATTTGGTTTGCAGACTGAAAGAAAAATGTATTCCTAGCCCCAGTTAGTTGGAGAACTATGCTTAGTTCCAGCTTCCCATTGTATACTAATGTCTGTGATGTCATGGTTATGTCGTTTTATAAGTCTGTGTTGTTTCACAAATAAGAGATAGTTGTTCATTCTTGCTGGACCTAACTGCTAGTGGTCCTGTCTATTTGGGTAAAAAGAGCAAGGTTTCAGGAAAGACTTGCTGGGTGAATGGTGAGCTTTAATCGGGGGGGTAAGAAGGTGATTTCCTACAACTGGCAGAGGGTCTACTACGTCCGGTAGACAGTCCATTACACTATGTTACGATGTTACTATGTAATAAATCGGCACTTGTTTATGAGAAAATATTTAATAGTTTTCATTTTAATTTTCCACAAGATGGTGATAAAGTAATTTTGAAACGAGATGTACATGGGTTTTTACAGAGCTGCTTTTAACAATGGAAGCAAAATATCCTTAACCAAGCTGACAGCCACAAAACTCTACTCTCTAAAGTGGCTTGTTTGCCTTTCTTAAATTCTTCAATCACTTCACAGATCTATTTCCCTCCTTTAACAGATGACTGCCAGACCACCACAAAGTTTCATATTAAGTTATTCAACCTAGATTAACCCCATCCATGGTTGCCTAATCTGTTTGATCATCTGCACAAAACCTAATACAGCATTGCTCAAGGCTATTCTCTTAATGTGACTGGCCAATTGTGATCCAGATAAATTGTGTACTGTAAAACCTTTTCTCTTTCTTGGAAAAGAAGATGAGATATTATTTTTGCTGTTTCTGTGTATGTCAGAACCATATGTCAAGATGTACATTTTAGACATTGGAACAAATGCAATAATTAAAATGAAATATGGAATTCTTGGCTGCCATACACCTTTTATTTAACTAGTTTCTTTACCCACACTAAGCTGCAATAGCAGCCATTTGGTGTTTATCATTCACATCTTGAGACAGCACAGCATGTTTGAATTACTAATTGTTCCAAAGATGTCTCTCCTGAACAATTTGTAAGAGATTAGCTGTTATGTATGGGGAATACTGCTATTTCTCTGTTTATAGAATGCAATTTGGAAATAATTGAAAGTTCACTAATAAATGGTCTCTCTAATGAGGCACACACTTGCATGAATCCACAGAGCAATATTGGGTGGTAAAGCAGTTTGGTTTCACACCTTTGGATGAAAAGAATAAAAAATTAAATAAATAAACCCCAGCACTTCAATGTTCAATGTTAGAATGTTGTGTATTATTTTAGTTATGATTAATTAAATTTTCTTTAAGCATATCCCTTTGGTGAGTTATTTTCCTTAAAAAAATGATATTAACAAAAGGATGACTCCATTTTAAAGTTAACATTTTGAAAAATAGCTGCATTTTTCATGTGTTTCATTCTATTGATAACTTGTAATGGAAAATCTATATTGACTAAGAAGGATAAAATTAATATTTTATTTAACATTGCTTTTTAACTAAATACAGGCAAACTCTGCTATACCTATATAGGGATTTTACAAACAACGTTGTACTTCCCTCGCAACACGTTTCTCCTCCAACATCTTCTTCCAAGCACACTAGAAGAAGCCGTTCAAGTCGAAACACATTTTTAGGAAAGCTGTGCCCATAACCCTTTGCTACTCTTGATTTCTGGTTTTTTTATGGACAAATTCTTCATCTCTTACATGTAAGATATTGCTGTTTTAATAAGTTTTATATACATTTTACATTCAACAATTTTAAAGGTTACTGTTTTACCTTTCTTTATAACACAGTTCCACTCTGACACATTTGTATTTTTTCGCTTTTTACACGTGTCTTAAAGGGCCAGACACTTTTACTATTGCTGCTGCTATTATTGGCACTACAGTACACTCTTTGGGCCTTTTTGTTTTTTAGATTCATATAATATTTTTGTCTGTTAAGAGAAGCGAGTTGTGTAGATATATGTGTGTAGGGTTAATATTAGCCATATGTTTTATTTTACTAGCCTCACTGTGTAGAAAACCTAAATCTATTTGTTCGAGAGTTCATTTTATAATGCGCCCACTGATAGAATGACACAAAGTTGCGTTAAAGAAATCAGTATTTTTTCAGGACCCTATATTAGCAATAATGTAATTTAGCCAACAGCTTGAGGTCTATAACAGATCCTATTTCAAGAGGTCTATATAGTCTGAACAGATTCATTAAATTTTATATGTGTGTAATTTGGTTGTCTCTACTGTTTTTTTATACTAGAGCAATATTTGGTTTATTCTTTGTATTGGTCAAAAAATAAAATTAGAATGCCTAAAGTGCGTAACAATTAAACTGTGTGTCAGATATATTGAAAGCACATTAGAGTGTCTTTTGTTATTACATTCTTATAATGGATTTTAGCAGCTGAATTTTTTTTACATGAGTTACAGAGGATTTAGCATTATACACAGGCACATGTGGCACCAGTGCCACTATTTGGTACTATTTTCAGATGTGCCTATTTTGTCCATAATAATAACCCCAATGTGATTTATTCAGCACACAGTGAGTTGGTGAACTGACAATTAAGATGCAGAAATCAGGCAAAAATAGAAGAAACATTTTCCATCTATTTTTCCATCTCAGCTATTTTGGCCTGATTTTGGGATCTTCATTGTCAATTCACCGCAGCTCACTGTTATCCATGACTCAATAATATAGCCTTATGTAATCAAATTAAATATCTTAGTATATGCAATGCTTAAATGTAGTGTATACCACCAAAGATAAATAATCTTAAATTACTTATTATTAATTGGTTGAATTTAAATCAAATTATTTTGTCTACAATCATCAACATACAATTCTTTTGATTAAAGCATGACAAATAGCCAACATTCAAGTCACTAATGAAAAAAACCCAGTAAGGATGATATGACATAATGTCATGTCCATCTGATGATGTCAGGACTCCGTGGGCTCTGGTGTCAAGGTACAGGAGGCCAGTGGCAGGATCGGTTCACTACTGCCTCAGGGTATCCACTAACTTCCAATACGATTGTGAGGCCACATGCAATGACCTTGTTACTGTAGTAGCAGGCATCCATTCTAGAAGAGTGGGGTGTCCCAGAGCCAGCCTTGAGAGTCAGTACCAAATGAAAAGTAAGCAGGGCCCTGCAGGATTATTAGACAATGCCAAACCCATGGAAGGAAAGGGAAGGTCAAGAAACTAAGCTAGAGAACACAGGAGACATAAAAGACACAGACACAAAACACAGAGCTAGCAACAGATATTAAAGGTGAGGGTTTGTTCCGATCTCCATGAGATGTTACGTATGTGGTGGCATCATGGTAACTCACGACTGGCAAGTCCAAATCATTAACCTGCAGTAAACATAATTAACCAAATCTAAACTGAAGCAAGGGATAAGAGAGACAAGGTGCATACCCGTAGCTAGAGAGAAACACATTTACCCAATGTGTTGGCTTAATTGATTAACTAACGGAATATTCTTTGATAAATGAAATATTAAACATAAAATAAATAAAAGATGTGCATTTAGAAGAATGAAAAAAATGACCTGGTCTTTGACCTCTACTTGGTTCCTATACTTTTTCTTGAAACTTGGGAATGTGTTTTCTCAAAAACCTTTTTGGAAATATTACAAGTTTGGAATAAAAATCTAAAGAGCAAGTTACATTCGTTGGATTGATGCCTAGCCTAACAGAGTACATTTTAAGATGTGTGTGGAAATAAGTACTTAAAACACACATTAAGTGGATCAGTCATCTAAAACCAACTTTAATTTAATAGAGAATAAACAGTCAGTTCATATAGAAAAAAATTTAATAAACATTAAAAAAAATGTAATATACATATGTCAGCCTAACTAACACAACTCATCATGCTCATGTGACTGGTTATCTAACTCCTCTTTTTAATGACCTTCTTAATCTTGGTTATAAAGCAAGTTAGCTCCAGTTAGCTGGGGAACTTGTAGGCATTCGTGGGCCAAAAGCAAAAAATTAGATGGACCCGGTATCTCCATCTATTTACCCTTTCACCCTACCGGTCTCCCACTTCACCAATCCCCCATTCACCTTTGGCAATTACTTTTTCGACCTCCTTAGACTGTTCTCGGTTTTCACAAAGTCTATGGACTGAAATTATAGCCCCAGCTACACTGACTAACACTCAATAAAGTTTACCCTGAACTGTCTACCAGTAGCCTGAGGAGAGGTCTGATGGCACGGCAAGAGAAGAATGGCAGCACAGGATAAAAGGAAAAAAACACGTTATTTTCCAATGTTGCCACATTACATTAGAATTTATTTATATAAGACCTACAATTTACACATCACTTGGTACAGAGCATAAAAGGGAGCTAATGATTAGAGAACTCTGCACACAAGCTCACTATCAGCATACAAATAAGTAACGTTTTAATCAGAAGGGCTGTTTACCATACATGGGTGGTCGCGGGCAGGCGTTAATTATTTTATAAGGTAATACCATATCATTACAACCTGAAAAGGAAAGGAAATGCATTCTGCACACACACAACCCTATCCATCAAGTGGCTTGGACTCAAAAGAGGATGAGTTGAATTTGTAAAAAGTACCAGTGTATATAATTTGCAATAACTGGAAATGCAATATTTTAATATGCTCTATTGAATTTTTGAAAGTTGCTTTATGATTGTGCTAATGACATGGTTGTATATCAGGCTTCAGATCTGGCCTGACAAGTTTGTGTCTGTTATCTGTCATGTTTGTTTTCCAAATCCTTTGTTCTAGTGTACATGTATGTGTCCACCTCCCTTTGTCTTATCTCGACACGTCATATCAAGCCAAAGTAGTAGATTATGTGTGAGGCAGCAAGTCCCTTTCTTCCCTTGACAGGATGACTACTAAGCCCACAGATACCTGCTACATGGCCATGTAAGCCTGGGGTCAAAAGCTCTAAGATCAAGGTCCATGTGGCTCGTGCATGCAGGACTTCCCTATGCCAACATTTTGACTAGCAATAAAAATATATACTAAAGTTGCTGCACCTGGTCTGCTTGTGAACGGTGGCTCACTGAAAGGATACGTTACTGCATGTTTTTACACCTTCGTTTTCCTAAATTCACAATTTACTAACACAGTAATAAAACTTATCATGCATCGCTTTTGACATGTAATTTTTTTTCAACATATAATCCAAATAGTTCTTCCACACATGAAGAAATCAAGCAAGTCTCATCAACTGGTTAACACTACTAATACATTGAAAATGTATTGGGGATGTGATATATAGAAATCTTTTTTTTATATTTCTTATTATTTTACCTCAAATTGTTTATTTTGAAAAACTGCCCCAATCTTCCTGAAAACAAAGTTGTTTATCAACCTTTCTCCAGGTTGCATCTATCGTTCCAAAAAACACTTACTATGTTACTAGTACTTTGTACACACATTCTACATTTTTCTCTAAAAACAGATTTCTAGGTTTCTATTTTCAAAATTACATTTTACTGTGATAAAATATCTCATGTTCTTGCAATTGTTGTTTAATTGGGGTGAGTAAGTATTTTGAAGTGGGTGGCAAATGCATGTTTCTTTTAGTTGCCCAATCAGCTTTTGCTGTTTTCTCAACGTTTGCTTACATTTATAAATGTCATTAATTGAGAAACTGCACACAATTCTATTTACAATAACAGCATGTTTTGTGTCTATTGTCAGAACCAAAAATGACTGGTCTGTTCTCTTTCCTTGGCTATTAGGAAAACATTTGAGTTAGATAGATTGCCAATTGGTTAATTTTAAAAGGGTTTAATGATTTCCCCACAAACTGTCAGAAAAGTTCTAATTATGTGGAAAATCAGTAAAAATCTTGAAAAAGTTCTCAATTCATCTAAAATTCAGAACTGTGAGCTAATTACACATGAAGAAGAGGCTTTTTGGGAGGGAAATATTAGAAGTATATAGAAATGTGTTGGCTCTGGGTCTCTCGAGTTTTTCTTTCCATCATGGATCATTTGGGAGTACTGCTGGGAAACATACATCTGAAGAAATCTAAGACAGAGTGTTAACAGAAGTGTAATTAAAAAGTAGCAGGACTTACTGAGAGATGAAACATCCTAATTCTTTCCATATGTCCAAACTGGAAACATGATAGTTACAACTGCAATGTAAATACAATCTATCTATCTATCTATCTATCTATCTATCTATCTATCTATCTATCTGTCTGTCTGTCTGTCTGTCTGTCTGTCTGTCTGTCTGTCTATCTATCTATCTATTTTTCTGCAGTCAGGCCAGTAAAATAGTCTTGAGGGCAATGGTAAGTCTATAGAAGTAATAGCACCTGCTCCTGATAAAAAATTATATAAACTGTCTAGTTTTAATATAAGCTGTACTTTCCATAAAATCCTAATTAAATATTGTTCTATTTTCATTGATAAATTACAGTGTTGTATGGGATATTGTATTGCTTTGGATAGGTATAGGGTTGTAAGCTGAGACTATCAATCAAATTATAGCGGGTAAAGCCCGTTATATGGCTCTGGATCCACAGACTCACATTGCAATCTTAGCAGGATGGCAATGTGAGTCCCAAAAACGTGTTTAGGGCAATAAGCAGATTAAATGTCATTCCATATACATAGACATATAATATTAAAATAATACATGCCCTTTAAAAAATAGCACCCAGTTAACTTAATTATGTGACGCAAAAGGCAAAAAACGTGACAGTAAAAAAAAAAACTATATACATTTTTTACATTCTCCAACACTGCTGAAAACTTTATTAAATATCACCACAAAACTGAAAAATGAGAGTATAATTGTACAATATAGTCATATAGCTATTGATTTATTTCACATCTGATATAACATGGTTGTCATGCGCATAGCAGTTAAAAAGGGATTAATCACCTTGAAAACCAATTTTGTTACTAATAAATATTATTTTCCTTTAACGAATATTATTTTCCTCTAATTGTTATTATTTTCCTCTAAGCTGTTTTCATTTTAGCTGTAAAAAAAAAAAAACTGAGATATCCTTAGCCGAATTGAATGCTCATTGCATTATACTGTACAAAAGGGAGAATTGTTGCACCCAAAGAAAAAAAGACTGGTAATACAGGTTTGTTAGAACTTTAACTCAATTTTAATGAAAAAAATACCAAACACATATAAAAATAATCAACAGAAAAAAGTAACTTTAATGATACAAGCTGACAGTTAAGGCTCTACAGGAAAGATTAGAAAAATAAATACTAAATGTTAATCTTTAATTAAGGTGATATTCCACATAGGCTTACCATATATGCTTGAATATCAGATAAAAACATTTCGGATCACCGGTATCCTTTGATGCTTTGTGGAGCAGCCATGGAACACAACTATGACAGGATGGTAGGATGTAGCAGGCTAGGACAGATAAACTAAGAGGTAGACTAAGCAGAGCAAACAACAAGAAAGCAAACTGAAACAGAACTGAAACAAAGTAACTAAATACAGAGCGCAGGGGTACAGGAGCAAAGAAAGAACTTAAGCAGACAGGAACAGGATAAAGCATGAACTATGAATACAGAACTAAAGAGACATACACAGATACAGACATGACAAAAAAGAAACAGAGGGCAAGGCTAAGGGAACATAAACATACAAACATATACAGGAATTAGCCTAACACTAAAGTTGATAAGTGGGAGGGGTTTGGTTACACTATTTGGTCAAATGATAATTAAGCTTGCCATCCACATCAAGGTATCCCACAATTTGGCAAATCCCTAACTATAAACTAATAATAAATTAGCAAAAGGATAACATAAGCTAAAGACTTACATTGCAGAGAAACACAGAACATTTTGCAAACATGAAGGCTGGTGACTGAAGTACCGTATTTATCGGCGTATAACTCGCACCTCATTTTAAGAAGGAAATTTTAGGAAAAAAAACTTAAATTTCAAATAAAGAACTTTGAAGCCCAATATGCCATTTTAATATGCCAGGATATTGCCCCCAATATGCCATTTAATATGCAGGATATTGCCCCCAATATGCCATTTAATATGCAGTATATTGCCCCCAATATGCCATTTTAATATGCCAGATATTGCCCCCAATATGCCATTTTAATATGCCAGGATATTGCCCCCAATATGCCATTTAATATGCAGGATATTTCCCCCAATATGCCATTTTAATATGCCAGATATTGCCCCCAATATGCCATTTTAATATGCCAGGATATTGCCCCCAATATGCCATTTTAATATGCCAGATATTGCCCCCAATATGCCATTTTAATATGCCAGATATTGCCCCCAATATGCCATTTAATATGCCATGATATTGCCCCCAATATGTCAGGATATTGCCCCTTAGTATGCTCCTTATGCCACCCTCCTCCCCCAGACCCCAGTACTTACCTCGTTCCTGCTCTGTCCCCCGGTGCTCTGAAGCTGCGTGGCTATGAGGGAAGCATTGTGAGCTCCCCTCCAGCCGCGCGGTCAATAAAGTTTGTTTAAAAAAAAAAAACACTTTATTGACCGCGCGGCTGGAGGGAAGCTCACAACGCTTCCCTCACAGCCACGCAGCTTCAGAGCACCGGGGGACAGAACAGGAACGAGGTAAGTTTTAGATTTTTATTTTTTTCGGCGTATAACACGCACACACCATTTTCCCCCTATTTTCAGGGAGAAAAAGTGCGTGTTATACGCCGATAAATACGGTACTTCACAAACTGAAAACTAAACCACTAAACAGAAACGGTTGTGGTTGTACATTTAAATAGGAGCAGAGGAAAGCAGAAAGGATCAGAAAAAAACAGGACTCTATGACAGGTCTCTGCTATGACAGGGCATGAATACTCTGACAGGGCAGGAATACTAAGACAGGGCTGGGGATACTAAGATAGGACAGGAACCGGACTGTAGCCAAATTGGGCCTGTGCCACTTTGGGGCAAACTGGCAGGTGCCAAACTAGAGCCAACTGGGCAGGTGCCACTCTGGGGCCAAAAAAGAATACTGAAATGACTGGATACAGCCTGGATGAGCCTGCACATGGGTGAATTATTACAGTACCCCCTTCACAATGAGCAACCTATGGGTGCAACCAGCGGTACTACTTACAGACAAACTTCCTCAAGAAACTCGAGAAAACAAACCAGGACTAGGAAGTTGTATCATACTGAATCCCTGTTCTCGATGGAGAGGGTTTGTGGTGGTTACTTTGTGTCCTGTAGGGAAAGTGATGAACTCTCTGGAAGTCTGGTTGATGTTTAGCCTTCTCACACTTATACTGTCGTATTATGGCTGAGCTGATAGCCTGTCCGTGACACATGTCCCTTGGATATCACACCTTGCCATCCAAACACAAATATGTGAATGCATTTGTAAATATCTATTTAAATGATTTGAGGCTGATTATATAGATTCATCAAATCAAATCCTCTTATTGGCCATCATTGTGAAAACATTGTATATGCAGATGTGCTGTTTCACGTGCATTAGCATAGGATGACAGGTGGGAGGGGTCACAGATAGAGGAGAGCATAAGGTGACTGGCAGGACACTGGTGCTAATAAACCATGGGAACTTTCCATACCTTTTTATTCATTGAAACAAAACAAAATGAAATGCTAGATTTGCTTTGTTTTTTTAGCTTCCTTTTAGATGATGAATCACTTATATGGAGTCATGCTATGTGGAATAGCACCTTTAAAGTGTATAGAAATAGGAAAGATAGTAGTATCTATTTTTAATTACTTAAAGTTATGTTAACATTTTTAAATTATTAATACCCCGGTGTCTATTCAGTGACTGGAGATAATTTATCTCATGTCATTGAATCCCACAGACTGCAATAGAGTTAAAAAACAATCATTAGTGATGTTTTGTGCCACTGAATTGAACCCATTGTCACTGTTTTGCTGACTTTCTCCCTTTTTATCTTGTTTAGTTTAGTGGGTTACAAATCAAGCTGTCTGATGCTCACTTTCTCTAGTGTTTGTTTGTGGGAATGGTCAGTCAAACTGACGCTTCCAAATGAACAAAAGCTCAAAGCTCAAAAGCGCAAAGGCTTGTCTGACAGCTTGATAGACCATTACCCCTTGATTTTACGCTACATAACCAATCATTTTGTCTGAATAAAATATGATAGAAGATTAATGAAAAAAGTGACTAAAACAGCAGAATAAATGTTTTAAAGTTTGTAGCCCCCAGACAAGGTCGGAAAGGGGCAATCGTGACAGGGTGCTGAGGGGATATGTCAGCCTATAGTGGGAATTAGTGGGAGGAGTTGGGAGTGTATAAAAGATAGGAACAGGAAGTTTGGGGGCCATTTTAGGAAAAGTTTTTCCCCATACCTGTTGTCCCACCCACCCTCCCTAATTTTTTTTATGGTTAATGAGCCTTTATTTATTATTTATTTATTTCCATGTCACAGCATTGGCGGAAGCTTGCAGGGTATCCAGGAGGGTTAATGGAAGAATGGATTGGGGAGAGTCAATCGGGACTCTGGTGGGAGGTTCGAGGGGAAAGTGGTACCTCGAACCTCAGGTATTGGGGGCATTGGTATATGCCCAGAACATGGACTTATTCGGCAGCCACCTGGATACTCTTGCAAGCCTCTTTGGTTTTCTGTAAATGGAATGTTTATGTTTATGTTTAGTCATTGTATAATTATGGATATATATGTGGAATGTATATATATGATTGTAATGCAATGACTATTTAAATAAAGTGCTGTGGCCGTTGTTTTACCCCACAGTCTGGTTTTAAGTTTTAGTTATTTCTAGGCAAATACATATCCCCAATGATAGAAGCTACCATGTCATGACATAACTCTCTCTTTATGTCTGATGTTCTTTGGGGAACAATGACACAATCATATTCTTGCTGTACATATAGGCACATCAAACCAGCATCTCTCTTTATACACAGCTGCTTTTATGAATCTCATCCTGTGAATAGAGAAAAGCAGATGTGTCTGTTTGGGATTTGAAAGTTATATCCAGATCTATTTCCTTTTCAGAAAAAGCTCTGCGGACTCCTATTGCATGAGACAAACTGTAGTGTTACCTGGGCTCGGTATTCAGTGAAATGGTTTATCCCAGAACAAATACAATGAAACCAGATGAAGTCCAGTTAAATATGGACATTTACCAATGTACTTGAAGCCAAAATGTACTTACATTATTTTCAGAAATTACCAGTTTTTTAAAAAAAAAAAGTGTAATTAAATAAACCTACAGCAACAATAACAGTTTGTTTAGGAGATAGGAATTGTTAATGAAAAACTTATAAGATAGATTTGTTTCCTTTTCTTTACTTGGATCAAAATGTGGATACTGTAGGTGCCAATATCCCTTTAATCTGTATACATATTTATTTGGTATACAAATACATGTAGGGAATCCTCAGGAATGAGTTTCAAAGATTGCTGCTTAAATTCTCTTACACAGAATTTCTCTTTGACATCAGTGATTGGATGGGACAGGACAGTTGTATGATGTCATTGTTGAGCAGTGAGCAACCTTGTGCATCTTTACAAAAAATATTGCAAGAGATCTTTAGATAGCAGCTGGGTTCCATTTTGTACTTACTATTTCATGCTGAAATGTCCAAACCCCAGGAGAAACCCTGCAAAATATGTGTTTCAATTTAAGTATTGCACATCAAAAATATAGTGGAAGAATTAGTTTTATCCTCAACTCTGTATATATCCTAAACAATGCCTATAAAGTAGACTAGAGTTTTTTTCTGTTGTAACAGTGGGAAGTGTGTGGATGCACTAACAAGTCTGTGGGTGCATTGGAAATTCAGTAGGTGCTTTGTTAATTCTTTAGGTTTATGACAAGTCCTGTGTGTGCAATGGCAAGTTTGGGGGCTCACTGGCAAGTCTGTGGGTGCAATGGCAAGTCTTTGGGTGCAATTAAATATATTGAGGGTACCATAGCAAGTCATTGGCTTCAATGACAAGTCAATGAGTACAATGACAAGTCATTTGGGTGCAATGGCAAGTAAGTGGGTGCAATGGCAAGTACTATGGGTGCAGGGGCAAGTCATGTGGGTGCAATTGCAGGTCCTTTAGGTGCAACAGCAGATTCTGTGCATGTAGGGGCAAGTCCAGTGGGTGCAGAGGCAAGTCCAGTGGGATCTGCAATGTGGGTGGCAGCACGTAAAGTGGGTGTGTAATGTGGTGCGGGGGTAAGTCCTGGGAGTGCTGCAATGTGGTGCAGTGGGGACAGAGGAAGGAAATAAAAGCAAAAAATGCATTTTTTTTCATTATCATTTTTAATAAATATAAAAAACAGTTTACATGTGAAGCAGCTTTTTTATCCTATAGGGCCATCTTATATTTAGGCTTTCCCCCATACATTAGGATCCAAAGTTTGGTGGTGGGGGGTCATCTTATAATCATGGCCATCTTATATTTGAGGAAAATACCCTTGGTAAAGGCTGAGGAGTCAAAACGTAGGGTTAGTCTCCACAGCTCACCTGTCACTGCTTTTTTCACCCAGTACTATCTTTGAAAGTATTTTTTTTATTAATATTTTCCTGATTTTGCCTGTTTTTTATATTACTGTTATAATAAATTTGCTATTTTTGGTTACTATTGTGTGTTCCTCTTGTTATTTATTTTCATTTTATATTTGAGGAAATACGGGGTTTGAGTGTGTAGTACTTTTAAATGTGTGTCAAATGACCTTATTCTTGACTGTAAAAAAAACTTGCAGTGTTAGTTTTTTTCCCAATTTCTCTTTGTATAGTTTTACTTTTTAAATTAAGAATGATTTTAAAGGGACTTGTGTAAACATTTTTGTACTGTGAACAAGCAACAAATGCTGCTAAATATTAATCATGCACCAAATACTTTTTTTGTGAAGGGAAAATTAATTCCAGGACCTAATAATTAGAGATTGAGTAGTTTAAGAACACTTTTTTTCTAGTTTTGGGCTGAGAATACAATGAAACCTTTGCTGGGAATTGGGCACACACCTTAAAAAATAGTAATTAAATATAGAAAGTGCAGATTCAGAGTTCACGTAATGTGTAATTCCATCCGCTCACAGGCCTTGGAACAGAACAGGAAGCAATTGACAGGTCACTTGGGGCCTACATCTGGAAAGAACATGCTGGAAAGACATTGTATAACTGCTCCTACAAAGCAAAGGAGGGGGAAGGAGATTTCAGTATGTTTTCCTCTGCGCAGTTGAAGTGGGTTATTCGATGCATTATAATTTTTGTATGGTTTAAACTAAAAGCAGCCACATTAAACAAAACAGGAACATTCCCTAAATGTGTCACCTTTGAATCTATAGGATCTGCTTAATAAAGAAGGAACTGCAGGGAATTGAGATGGGAATTTAAAATTTTAGGCCAATGTACTTGTAGAAAGTCTCAAATGCAACCACATGGGAGAATTTTTATAAATACATTGGCCTTAAGTTTGCAATCCCCATCTCATTCCCTGAAATGCTCTTTTTATTGAGTAGACCCTTATATTACCATATTTGCTCAATTATAAGACAAGGTTTTTTTCAGAAAAAAAGTTCTGAAAAATCTACCTTATAATCGCAGTGGATCCCCCTCGCAAGCAGAGGTGGATGACTGTGCAATACGCGCAGACATCCTCTGCTACCGCCCGGCACGTCCGTCGGGACTTCTATGACTGAAGCAGGGAGGTCATGTGACCTTCAGCATAAAAGTCGTGGCGGAAGTGTCGGGCAGCATGGAGGATGTCTGTGCGTATCTGGCTGCCCCCACTAGCGACCAGGGAGATTTAGGCAGCTGGTGGATGTCTGCATGATAAGACGGAAGTGTCAGGCAGCATGGAGTATGTCTGCACGTATCGAGCAAACGTCCTCCGGCACCCCCCCTTCCCACCCGGGAGACTTGAGCACCCCCAGCTGCCCCCACAAGCCACCATGGAGAGGGAATACATAGGCAGTGGAGGGGGAGAGGGGAGACATAGACAACAGAGGGGGGGAGAGGGGAGATATAGACAACGCAGGGGGGGATGAGACGGAGAGACATAGACAATGCAGAGGGGGGTAGACAGAGACAATGCAGAGGGGGGAGAGAGACAGAGACAACAAAGGGGGGATGAGAGAGAGACAGAGACAAAGCTGGGGGGCGACAGACACAAATCTGGGGGGGGGCGGTGAGAGAGACAATGCTGGGAGGAGAGAGAGACAATCCTGGGGGGAGAGAGAGACAGTATTTTGAGGGAGGGGGAGAGAGAGAGACAGTGTTTGGAGGAAGGGAGGTAGAGAGAGGCAGCATTGGGGGAGAGAGGCAGCATAAAATGAAATAAAAACAATAAAGTAATTTTTTTATATCATCATTTTTATTAAATATGAAAAATCAATTTACATGTGAATATATACAAGTTAAACTTTTTTCCTATAGGGTAGTCTTATATTCAGGCTTTTAGTTTTTTCCTAAAGGAATATCAAAAGTTTGGGGGGTCATCTTATAATCAGGGTCGTCTTATAATCTATATTCTAGCAATAAAAATGGAAAGAGATGGACCTATAGAGCCACTGCTGCTACACAAGTAAAGATTTGTTTGTGCAGTTCCTGGGCTTATGTAGTTATACAGTCAGTGTAAGGTGATTATATTTGTATGTATTCAAAAAAAAAATCTACAATAAAGCATGACTAGTAGTTGGGGAGAATGCTGTCTACTTATCTTAACTAGATATACTGAATTGCAGTTAAACATCACCTAGGCCCTAGCCCATTTAGTATTTGCATTATTATTTGATTATGTCATGCGTTGCATGTTTGGGCGTTGTCTTTGTGTGCATGATCATTCAGTTGGTCTTTGTATGCACCATGGTTCTCTCCAGATAGAAGTTTATTAAATTGATGAGCCTGACAGACATTGTTAGGCATGATAAACCAAGTTTATGCATTTACTGCTCACTGGCATAATTTGTGATTTGGATATATTCACTGCTCATTTACAAGATATCCTAAGTTTCTGCATTTACTGCTCATTGGCATGATATACCAACTGCATGCATTCCATACTCATTGGCATGACATACAAAGTTCATGCATTTACTGTTTGCTTGCATGGTATACCAAGTTCATGCATGTACTGCTCATTGGCATGATATACAACATGAATGCATTTACTGTTCATTGGCATGTATACCAAGTTTATGTATCTGCTGCTCATTGGCATGATACACAAAGTTTATGTATTAACTGATCATTAGCATGATATATAATGCTGTTGGATTTACTGCTCATTGTCATGATATGCTACGTTTATGCATTTACTGCACATTGGCATGATATACCAAGTCTCTGCTTTTACTGCTCATTGGCATGATGTGCAACATTGATGTATTTACTGCTCATTAACATTATAAACTTCTATGAGCAGGGACACATACCCTTATTATAGACAAAAACAAAGAAGTGGGAGCCCCACTGAGCCAGCTGGTTGGTAAGAAGAAATAAGGCTGCTTTTTTTTCTCAGGAGATTTAGAATGAAAGAAAATTAATTTAATTCTTCTGAGTGCAATCACTTTTCAATCTGTTGCAAATTGAAGGTTTTCATTAAGCTTAAGTATATACTTATCAATGCCTAAACCATATCAAACGTCCACCTAGTGATTTCTTATGGGTTCACATATGAGGTCAATTAAGTTGCATGTGTGTGTTCTTCCTATACTACTAATCATATGTAGAGATCAAAAGGAGAACATCTATATATAAGTGCATGTGACTAACTTTTGTACACATACTATTTAAGTGTTCAGTCACTCCCTGTTGTTAGTTCATCAAAGGGGTAAGAAGCATGAAATTCCATATCCTAGTACTTTACAGTCTTCTTGCGCTTAACAAGATTGTTAAAAAAGGCATTTTGAGAATATTTCAGAGATGACCCCAGTTGAGGACAACTCTACACCTCAGTTAATAGTTATGCCTTAATCCAGAAGACTGCATTTACAACAAGTATCAAAAGAATTAGGCCAATAACTTTTAGACGATTTAGTACAGCAAAGGTGAATTTTTAGACTTATTTCCTTTTAGACTATTTGTAAAGCTGTATCAGGGGGAGGACATGTTGTTTAGAATCTCAGATCAGACGAAGGAAGATCTGTCTCATCTGGCTGAATATGTCCACCACTTAATAGTGCAATAGAAGCAGAGATTTGCTTTATTTGCTTTATTTCTATTCTTTCATTAAAACATTTCAGTTTACAATGCCAACATTTGATGTAATCTTTCAATTAAAAATAACTTTTTTTATTTTATTGTGATGATTTGTGATATCAAACATTTTATATGTAAATCACTTGTAAAGAACAGAATATAGGAAAAAAATGCTCACATTGCTATCTCTGAGTATGATGTATACAAGTAAGCTGGGTAAAAATAACTTTTGTTGTCATCAGTTGTTCTTTAAAGGACAACTAAATGTTTTTATGACTCAACACGGAGTCATTAATTAATTTACTTACCAAAGACATTTGATCTGGAGAGTCCCCAGACCCTCCTACTTTTCTTTTGAAAATAGGCGTATGCATGATGGGAGGCGTGCACACCCATGATGAAAAAAAAGCGAACCTGTATTGGCTGGGCCCACTGGAAGTGCTTAGCGAAGAGTTGAAGAAGAAGCAGTGAAATTCAAGATCGTGGGCGCATCTACTTTGAAGAAAAAACATGCTAAAGGTAAGAAAACAACATCAGTTACATAAAAAAATATTGTATTGATTTTAGTTAAACTAAACATATTACATTTAAATATGTATATCTTAAACATACATTTTTATTCCACTTTAATCTTGGTGGGCTGTTAAGTCTGGTATGGAAACCACTGTGATAGTTGATTTACCCATGGCAACATTTGGTTCAGGGGGCAAGAATGACTTAGTGGTCCATGGTGCAATTTAATCAGTCCACCTGATAGACAAAATCAGTCCATGCAAGATAGACAACAATAGTCAAGTTGTACAGGTAAGGCAGAGAGATACACAGACACACCAGAAAACCGGACAGACAGACAATACAATTGGACAGACAGACAAGACACATAGACAGACAGATTGGGCCCAAATGCATTTTTACCCAGTCTCCACTGGCTTTTTATTGCCCCTTCTCTACCTCAGATTTAGAAATGTAGAGGGGAGAGAAAGGCCATGAAGTTGGAGATAGTGAGGGACTGTTCCCTCCCAGATTCCCTCCCAAATATACATGCCTATGGGCTCTGTGTGGCCAAAATACAGTGGATACCCCGGTGACCTTTTCATTCCAGCCAAAAATTCATCCAAGAAAGATGATTTCCTAACCAATGCACTGGGGCATTTAGTAGTGAAAAGTGGTACTGCACCATCCCATTGAGTCATATTAGAGAGCATCCCAGGGGGCAATTGCCACTTTCCCCCTGGACAGCCCTCACTTGCATGTCACCTTCGCCCACTTTCATCACCCCAACTCTACTACTTCTCTGTGTACTTTTTGTCCACATCTCATCTGCGGATCACACAGAATTCAGATCACGCAGTAATATTCACATTAACGTGCTGTTTATTTTTTTTCATTTGTGTATGCCTCTTATACATA
The DNA here is from genome assembly GCA_036172795.1 of Pelodytes ibericus. NCBI lineage: Eukaryota > Metazoa > Chordata > Amphibia > Anura > Pelodytidae > Pelodytes > Pelodytes ibericus. The sequence continues at coordinate 51,136,323 of CM069860.1, forward strand.
TGTACATTCTTTATCACACCTTGCCCAGTGATCAGTATCTACAGAGATACAGGTTTCCGCATTTCCTATGGGAGGGACAACAAACATTAACAACTGATCACTTCTCTTCATCATACACAGGTAGAACAAAACATGGCCAAACATGGCCTATATTTAGTTTCTATACCTTTTAATTACCCTCAGTTATATATTTTAATTTTGGATATGGTGCGGAGTGTTCAAGTTTTTGAGCTTGGGACATTATACTTGTCCAATGGCCACCAGAAAGATAAATCTGCGGTGGGCAAGTATTGTAGATTACACCATTTGTTCCTGTTATTGTCCACTTTCAAAACACAAGAGAACATAATGTCCTATTTGACCTCTTTGCTTTTTAAAAATGATAACTGAACTACAAACACAATCTCACCACAATCCCACATCCTAGCAATAGTTTGTAGTTCAATTTAAATTTGCTCAAGACTCCTAGAACATTTCTAAAAATGAAACATTTTCCGGTTAACAATATGGCTAATTAGTTAAAAAATATCTTATCTCTTGGCTTCAGCCCCATTTGACGGAAAATTCAAGACACACAGGAAACAAAAATAAACACATGTGTAATGTGTCTGAAAATAAAATGTCATTTTCCTGCTGCAGAGTCTTAAGCATTTTTAACCTAGACTCTGTTAAAGAGCTGACTTATATATGTCACCAGCTTAACAACAATTACATAGAGGTTTTGTACTATTAAGAGTGGTTGTGTTTTGGACGAAAGAAATGCTTAGCTGATGACAGAAGACCCGCTATACATGGACACAGCTAAAATATTGGACATTTAAAAGAAGACCTAATCATAAAAAAATATGAGAGATATCAACTAATTGGTTCATTGAATACTAAGAAGTACTTTACTTTAACTCTTTTGCTCATTCATAGGAGAATTGAAATTAAACAGTTAAAAAATTGTAAAAATTCCCCCCAGGGCCAGCGTACTTCTGATGGCCCAATAAATGATAAAAAAAATAACCCCTGCCCCCAAAACATTTTGGGAGCCAGGGCTGGTATGATGCCTATAATTAATCTCCAGAGCAGGGCACAAAATCATAAGGAGACAGTGTCTTTTTCCTGCACGGCTTGGGTGGCTCTCCTCACTGATGGATATGTTTGCCTTGGACACAATAAATGATTATTAAGAAGTGATTGCTGTCCAATCTTTGCTTTTACCAGTTTCTAACTTTTATTCTTCATACAAGATTTGATTTGCGGAAAAGTACCGCGAGATCCTGATATCCTTTTATTCATAAAGTACTGGCCAACGGAAACTGAAACAGTGGGCGAGTCTCCCCTTTTTTTTCTCTTTTATAGCCAGGGCTGGTAGCCCTGCCCTCCAGTAATAAACAAGGCTGGGAGGTGGCAAAAAGGTTTCACAGCCTCTAGAATATATATGGGGACCATGGCAAGTAGGACAGGTTGATTTTAGAGGCCTGACTGGGGCAAATAATTTGTATTTTATTTAATTTTAATTTTGAGAGGAATTTGGTTATTTCCATAATATCCTAATTCCTCCTAAAATAAGTCTATATCAGTGTGTTATTGACCATGATGGCCAAATTGTGCTGCTATTCGGGGTCACATAGGGGTATATTGAGTAGCTCGAAATTTGGCTTCCAATATGCCCTGAATCAATCTGGACTTCGGGCCAATAATGTTGGCGTATATTGTGTAAACCCTTAAACTATTTATTCTTTTAACTTGTTCTTAGGGCTAGTGTTAGGGCTAGGTCTAGGTTTACGGTTATAATGTCACTATAGGTAATGCTGAAAAATGATTGCCAAAATAAAGAACTTGGGATATTTCTAAACTCATGACAGATATTATAATTAATTTTGTAATTTTATCATTAGCTTTTCTAGAAAGATTATTCATGCCAAAATAATGGTATCTAAAGAAGGCATTTCTTATCCTGAAAAAAATAATATAATGTGTGTGAGAAAGAGGAAAAATTACACCTAAACACAAATACCACAGAAGTGTTAAAGCATTGTCCAGAATCACCAAAATGTTTCAAATAGTCCAGTCATGAAGAGGTTAAAAAACACATACAGGGTTATTCAAGGAACCCCATATCAATATTGATGCCAGAGATTAAAACAAGGTGGTTTAGGCACCATGGTGACTTCCACTTGCAAATTAATATTGCTTGCCTTAAGTAAAAAATGTTCCTGAAATATTCATTTTTTTCATATGCTCTCATAAAAAGAAAAAAGAAGAGAAGATAGGCATAGCTTAATACTAAATAGGTAAAAAAAAAAAATTGGTTCAATATAACAAACACAATCCTATGGAGTAAATCGGACACATCCCATTCTCAAATGGGTCATCAGGAAAAACGATGTTAATCCTCTTGAAATTGGCTCATAAATAGATATAAAACAGATATCAGGTAATAAATGTAGCAATTGTTTTCTTTTTTCTATTCTTATTTATCAAAATTAGAAAAGACATACATAAATATTGATATCACACATAATCTTACATGAAAAAAGTTAAAGGTAAAAACATCAAAAATAGTTTATATTACTAAAATATATCTGCTTTGACATTAAACAGTGGACTTAGTGTTAGCCAATTTAGGACGTGAAATATACTGGACCTGGACTGGATGACCCACAGTTAGGGGGGTGCCTTTATTTATCGTCCGTGTCACCATATTGTGTTGAATTCACTGTCTTTAAGTAATTTTGCCCACCCATCCCGACATGTGTATTGATTCTTATTACCCACCGTATGGAAGATTATGCCTCTCTCCATCTGGCATTGGTGGATTATTTGAGGTTTTTATCAATTCCCATTTTATTGGTACTACAGATTTCCACTTCTTGCTATATTTAGTTTTGAGGCAGTCAGTATATGTATCAACAATGGGAGATCTTGTCTATGGCTATCAGGTAAGCTTAGGTGTAGCAGGGCCCGTTCTGCAGTTAATTTCCATGCTTGACCTAATTTTCTTATTAACATACATGAAAGTTTGTTCCAATATATTTTGATAATGGGACAGTCCCACCAAATATGCAGCATATCCCCTCTACTAGTCTCACATCTCCAACAGGTCATGGAGGCACTTGGATACATTTTATCCAGCAAAAAAGGGGACAAATACCATCTATTCATAACCTTGAATTGGTTTTCATTCAGATTTAGACAGTGAACATTTGCGTAGGTGAGATTCAGTCTCATATTCCAGTCTTTAACATCAATCATAACGTTTAGATATTTTTCCCATTTTTTTAAAGCTGGCAGGTGGCTGTTTGTATTATGTCTTACTAGCCAGTGTCTTGTTGAGTGCTGTGCAAGGGGTGCGGACTGCACCGGGTGTCCACCCCAGCGGGGGTGACACCCGTGCTGCCAATATCCCCCCTACAGCGCATCGGCTGCCGGAAAAAAAAGTTAACAAAAGAAGAAGAAAAAAACAATGCGACCAGATGAGACGTTATGGGAGACAGAGCAGCCAGAAGGTAAGTACTGGGGAAGGGGGAAGGAGGGTGGCATATAATGAACAAAATACTGGCATCTTGAGTGGCTAAATACTGGCATATTGAGTGACAAAATACTGGCATACTGAGTGACAAAATACTGGCATATTGAGTGGCAAAATACTGGCATATATATGGCAAAATACTGGCATACAGAATGACAAAATACTGGAATGTTGAATGGCTAAATACTGGAATATTGAATGGCAAAATACTGGAATATTGAATGGCAAATACTGGCATACTGAATGGCAAATACTGGCATATTGAGTGGCAAAATAGTGGCATACTGAGTGAAAAAATACTGGCATACTGAATGGCTAAACACTGGCATATTGAGGGGCAAAATACTGGCACATTTAATGGCAAAATAATGGCATACTGAGTGGAAAAATACTGGAATATTGAGTGGCTAAATACCTGCATATATTAAATGGCAGAATAACACTGGCCTATTATTAGGCAAATTGGCTGTGGCTTTTTAATGACAAAATAATACTAGGACATTATTGGGCAAATTGGCTGTGGCTTATTAATGGCAAAATAATTCTGGCATATTATTGGGCAAATTGACTGTGGCATATTAAATGGCAAAATAGGACTGGCATATTATTAGGTAAATTGTCTGGCTTATTAATGGCAAAATAATACTGGAATATTATTGGGCAAATTGTGGTTTATGAATGACAAAATAAAACTGGAATATTATTGGGCAAATTGGCTGTGCCGTATTCATGGGCAAACACTGGCATATTAATGGGAAAACTGGTTTATTTTAATTGGCAAAGTGATGCTGTGGCATGGTCTGTGGGGCAGAATAACATGTACTACGAGGAAAGTGACACTGGCTAGTTCTGTGGAGCTAAGTGACACCGTGGTATGTTCTGTGGGGCATTGACACTGTGGCATGCCAAATCGTGTAGGAGCAATATGAGTGCAAGCCAAGTGCTATGGGTGCAATATAGATTCATGGAAAGTTCTGTGGGTACTGTATGGTGCTGTGCTAAGTCCTTTAGGTGCAATGTGGCTGCAGAGGAAGTGAATAAAAACAAGGAATGACATTTTTCAATTACATAAGAAAGTAGTTGAATATAATATAAAAAAAATTTAAATAAGTATAAATGCAACTAGTTAAAGAGAGAGAGAGAGAGAGAGAGAGAGAGAGAGAGAGAGAGAGAGAGAGAGAGAGAGAGAGAGAGAGATATGGGGTGCTTGTGTGTGGCATAACTATGGGGCGATTGTGTGTGGTATAATTAAGGGGTGCCTGTGTGTATGGCATAATTAATTGGGCTCTGAGGTGAGATATAAATAATGGGGCTCTGGTGTGGCATAATTTATGGGGCTCTGGTGTCGCATATTTTATGGGGCTCTTGTGTGTGTCATAGATATAGGGCTCCTGTGTGTGGCATAGTTAATGGGCTCCTTTGTGTGACATAATTTGTGGGGCTCCTGTATGTGGAATATTTAATGGGACATCTGACTGGCATTACCATGGAATCTGTTTGGCATGGTATTGGAGGAAATTCAGGGGGGTGACACCATGAGTTACCGCACCGGGTGACACCAACCCTAGTGACGCCTCTATTACTAGCTTCAATGCCATGGCAATTAGAAGTTTATAATCCTCTTTACTCACTAGGCTGATTAGTATGTTTTTTAATTTATGAGGTTGTTCCGAATATAATGTTTGCATTATATAGCTTTTAACCCTTAAGTACCTAAAATATACATTGGATGGCAAGCCATTTTCCTCTTGGAGTTTCACAAAAGTTTTGATCTGAGAGTCATGGATCAGGTCTTCAATCTTAGCTATTCTTTTCTGTTTCCAGCTATTTAATACTATATTCTCTATATTATATTCAATCACCTTTAAAGGACATGGGGAAAAAAATTCTTCGATTCCCAGTTTTTCTGGTAGGCCCTTCAATAAAGATAATCTCTCATTCGGGAGCCAAAAGAGAGGCAACATGTCTCTCATCCCTGGTACCTTTAGAAGTTCCAGTTCATACCAGGCCTCCTGTGTGGCACATACATTCTGGGACATCACTGCTTGTGTAACCATTGCTGCGGTAGCATATTCCTTAATAACAGGGATCCCCAACCCTTCTTCCCATTTTTTCATTGCTAGTAACTTTAAGCTCAATCTGGGTTTCTTGCTGCCCATATAAATCTACTAAACATTGATTGGCTCATAACAAGTCAGCTGTCTGGTACGCTAAAAGGGATCATTCTAAATTGTATATATGAATTTGTGTAAAATATATGACTTGACAGCTGCTATTCTGCCCCACCATGATACTGTTAAGCCCTTCCATTTTTTAAAGAGAAGATTTGTCTCTGTAATCAGTGGTAGAAGATTTATCTCCAGCCAGGAGGTCGGTTCTACATTTATTCAGATTCCTAAATATAAAAAAGAGCCTTTGGTCCAGCCGAATCCAAATTTATCTATTTCTTTTTTTTCCGCTAGGCTTAACTTAGTGCCCATTGCCTGTTGCAAATGTAGCAATTTAAGAAACACATAATTGTAATGTAGTAATGTTATTTTTTAATTGTTGTATTGGGGGCTAAGCGGTATGTTGAGTTTTTTATTGACTGTACCCTTATTTCTTAATTTGAGGAAGAATGGATAGCATACTCATTGATATTATATCTATTGCCCATTCCTCAACCTAGAGCTTCATTGTTGGAGGGTTAGAGGAAGGGGCAAATTAGGAGCATCTCAACTCTCTCTGACTTAGGGCAGGAAATGAAACCCTTTGGTACAAATGTAGTTTGTATATGTTTCTAAATGTGTCTTTTTTGGGAAGAAGGAGTATTCTTCTTTCACTTGTTTTGTGTTGCATTCTCATCCTACCAGGAATGTAAATTACTTAAGGTTTTAATATAGCACAAACTTTTAAAATCAAGTAAACCTGTATTCATTTCAGCTGGAATGTTTGTTTTATTGGAACTAATATAATGATAACCTGTGTTGAATCCAGACTCAAGTAAAGTTTTTTTTTAAATATGATATTCTGTCATACCAGGCTCTCGAAGGACATTAACACACCCTAGAAATGTTGGTATGTGTTTAATAATCATTTCTGAACAATGTGCACAATCACTAAATCCCCATAAAACAAACAATTGAAAGAAAAGACAATTATAAATAAACATCTTGACCAGAGAGATTATTAAAGGGTGTGTAAGTCATTACATTAGAAAATCACAGCTGTTAGGCTGCAATCAGTGCAAAAGAATGCTCCTTGAGGAACAGATATGTGGTTCACATTTACTGCAGATGTTTTATTCATATTATCATGTTCTACATATCTTGCCGTTTTTCTGCCACTTGTTTATTAATATGTACATGGAACTATATATATCATAAACTTGTATGTAAAGACACATTTTAAAAATGCTATCAGTTATCTATGTTTTACTGTTTTAAAATATACTAAATATGTCTAAAACATATGCTGTTCACCATTTTGGAGCATATACCCATTCCATAATGAGTCTTACTTTAATTTTGTGCCATGGAAAACCCAGGGCTGGCCCAAGACATTGCACTGCCTAGGTCCAAGGATGTAATGCCGCACCCCCACCACTAAAACCACACCCACCAATACCAACTCAGCAAAATATCATAAAGCTAATAGATATGTAACAGTGGTGTATTTTGTGCTCCCCTGGGCTTGACTAAATTTGGGCACCCCCTTTACCCATATTGCACACCATGACATGCCCCAAAAACACATTTCAGAACCAATACATACACCAGCACGGGCCCTATCACTCACATTGCACACCCAGGACATTCCCCAGTACCCGCATTGCAGACACAGACCTTACCCCAGCACTCCAGGACATGCTCCATCACCCACACTGCACACCCAAGACATGCCCCAGCACCCACATTGCAGACCCAGGACTTACCCCAGCACATGCCCTATCACCCACTTTGCAGATGCAGGGCATGACCTATCACCCACATTGCAGACCCAGGACATGCCCCATAACTCACAATGGACACCGAAGATATGTCCCATAATCCACATTGCAGACCCAGGACTACCTCGCACCCCAGTACATAACAGTCACTGGATTGACAGTCACCTCCATTCATGAACATTCTCCTACATTCCATCACCTTAGAAATGTCATCATTTCAGAGTGAAAATCTGAATTGTACCAGTCTGAACTTAGATCAATGCTAAAGCCTCTGAATAGAGAGAATACAGCCAGATATCAGCTGTATCCCCTTAAGCTTAGGAGAACAATTCACATGAAACAGAGAGAGCTACATCAACAGGTTTCTGTAGAAACACTAACCCATTTACATGTAAAAATATATATATATAATCAATAATAAAAAAATTAAGTAGGAGAAGATAGTCCTCCATTAAGTAGGAGGCTCTAGTGCAACTTGCCACTCTTCCATAACTACTGAGCACATACCAATGACTATTCATTCATGTGGACCTGATGGAAAACACTCCTCTCCTGCTCTAACATAAATTTGGTGCCTACAATAATAACTTACAAAGTGTGGAATCAGGAAATGCCTCCCAATCCTGCATCAAATTCCATTAGGAACATAAGAAAAATTAGTTAGAGTAAACTTGTGCATAGGTAAACTTGGTGTAATGCTGATTGTATGAAATAGCTGCATACCTTTGCCATGAAACCCCACAAACACAGAGATAGCAAAAGTCTAAAGAGTGTGCTCACAAAATGAAATACAATATGTTCCCACCACTTATGTGAATATATATATATATATATATGTGTGTGTCACACAACCTAATCATGCAGGTTTAATGGCACAATAACATTACATACATTCACAAACATGACTGTAAACTGAACTTTAATTGTAACAAAATCGGCCAGGTATATCATAAGTATTTAATGAAGCAAATATTATATATGGTTATAAGTAACAGTGGTTATTGATATGGCGATGTCCACAATCCCAAACAAGATGTAATGCATGAAATCCAAATTTGAGAAAATCTTGAGGAGGTCGACTTTGGAGGTCAACTTTAGAGGTCAACTTGCATTTGGGAGACTAAGTCCAAATTTAGGACCTAAGTTTCAAAAATAGCATTGATCATTTTGCCTCCCATAAATTTCAATGGGGAAGATTATAACATGTTTTTTTTCTAAGTCAGCCTCACCTGCCGAATTTGACTTAGTCTCAAAATGAAAGTCGACCTCCAAAGATGACCACCTTGTGCTATACTCGAACTTTAGTGCTTAGATCCATATGTGTAGTCCTTATTGTTTGCTCAGTAGACAAAATATATAATTATACCTTGAAATAAGTAGAATAATGGTATAATATATGACTTATGGAATCATGAAATAAAAATAAAATGTATATTTAATATACTTTATTATAAACATATAAAATTAAATAGGCTTCTAAAAAGTAAATATACCTGCATATTGTTTTTTTATATTAATATTTACTTTACTAACTTATTCATTTTTTATTTTATGTAGTGACACCTTTGCATGTATTTAAGTAGCAAGTATTCGCTTGATAAAACATTACAAATTACAAATTCACTTTAACCTAACACTCATATTTAGCAGTTATGGTCCCTTCTCATTGTGGGCATTTAAGGACATGGTTGAGGAACTATTTGTTTTTTTGTTTAGAAGTTTTGGCCCTTTAAATTTTTATTGGTCTCTACATGTTTCAGATTCTTTTCTTTCTTTAATACTTGTTGAAGCAGTGTTTTCTTAATCCCTAGTTTGTGAGGTTAGAAAAATAACCTTTGTACAAAACACCAGTAGGATTTATTTTAACCTGAGGATACTTGATATTTCAATTGCATGTATTTCCTGAATAAACACCACTAAACAGTCAAGAGGTGAACTCTTGAATACCAACAAAAGAGGCTAAATATTTGGTGTGATGAATGATATGGGATAATTCCTACTGTAAGCACTACACATAGTTTTTTTTTAATGAGGAGTTTGGGAAATTAATGTAAGGGAAATTAAGCGAATGATTGCTTTTCTAGTAACAATGTCATTGTGGTATAAGAAATATTACAGTACGACAGTGCCAAATGGTAATGTTTTGTTTCTTTTTTTAATACACTGGCAGGCATGAAGTATCATGGATTACTTGGCTGCAGATTTAAAGAGTAAATAGTAACAGTATTTGTTTATAAGAGTAAATACAGGTCTTTTCATATTCATACTTGACTCTTTGACGATCAGATGAAAACTGGGAAGCGCTTCACTCTCACCCACCACCCCATATGGGGAAGGTTAATGATTTCATTCATGTGGGCTAATCAATTGCTTCAATGGCCATCGCTCGGTGGTGGATTGAGTAACAGATACCTAGGGGTCGATTACATTTACTGAGCTCCAACCTGCAGGCTCACTTTACAGTGCTACTGCATTGATATTCCTCTTGGCAGGGTAACTGGTGTGTATATTACACTACAGTGTACTGTATACAATTTGTACTAGTCATACTGTTGATTAAGTATTGTGTTTATGATCATTTCTAAAAGCATGTTGGGTAGCAAAGCTTTGGAACCTTTGGTACTTTGCCATGTCTTGGAACCTAACTTGACATACATGTGGGGACTAGCTGTACTCTAAGCCAGGGGTCTCCAAACTATGGCCCACCACAAGATATAGCATAGTATTTTACATTAATGGATACAAATATGTGAGTAAAGAAAATAATGAAAAGCAACATATAAATATACATGTAAATTCTAATCCCCATTCAAACATAAATGGATGTATCTCTACTAAACGTGTTTCGTCAAAGCTAATCTGGTATTGTAAAGGAGTTTCAAAAATATATACCTGGCATGTCATCAAAAACATGTCACTTAGGGACAATGGATGAGCCTGGTGACTCTTGCGCTAAAACAAGCATAGGCAGCAATCAGCTGTTGATGCCTATGCTTTGCCTTGACATTGAGGCATCATAGCACTACTAGCAAAGCATAGGTACTGCTATCCAGCAATAAATCACCTCTGTTACTTGACTGCCCCTAGAGGTAGACAGCCACATTACATTAACCCCTTCACATATTGTTTTTACATTTTTTTATGTCCGTTCTGGACAGGGTGATTGTGCTTGATTTACAGGTCAGTGACAATTGTCACTGGTCTGTCACTTTAAGACCACCCAGGGCGGGCCCAGCAGCCATTTTTTGATTTTATGGGAAACATTCACTTGTGAAGTTTCCTGGAAAGCTTAAAAATAGTGTGAATAGTGTCAAAAATGAAGCAATTGCGCTGTTTTAAAGGCAGCTCGTACATGTACGGGCGTTGTCGTGAAAGGGTTAGAAGAAAAGGAAAAAGCTAGGGTTAGGGTTCCACTTAGGGTTACAGATGAGTTAGGGTTATAATTAGGGTATGTACAGGGTAAGATTTTAGGGGTAGATTTAGGGTTGGGTCAAAAGTTTACCATAGGAGAAAATGGTTAGGAAATCTTACTTTTTGTTATTGCCCTATAACTTGCAAAAACAACAGAACAACATGTAAACAAAAAACTCAGGACTAGATCTAGAATCTATTTAGATGGGTTCTTTTTTACTGTAATTGTGTAAATGATTTTTCAGTTCAAATTTAAAAAAGGTGTGCTTTTTAAAAAATGTTCATCATATGTTATCATTTTTTTTAGTATATGATATGATGAAAATAATAGTATCTAATGAAAGCCATTTTCATGGCAATAAAACCATTATGTATGCATAGGTACATAAGATGAGAAGAGGAAAATTACAGCTAAACACAAACACTGCAGAAATGTTAAAACTGCAATTGTCATATTTGGGTTAATGGCTGAGTAGGAAAGATAGAAATTGAGAAATTGTTTTCAGCACAGCTACTAAGGCCTCATTTTTTCTATGACCTTGTCAATTCATTGCAGTTTAGTAAATTTACCTCAGTGGGGTTGAAGGTGAGATGAACATTTCCCCCACTAAGCAGTCTCAAAAGGATTGTCATTGAACAATGTATAGCTAAACTGGTTAGAATCAGTGTCCATCTTATGTCACCTAAACTGTCCTGCAACTTACCTTTTAGAGAATAGCCCCCAGTTAGTACATGTGAACTAAAAAAAAAGTTACTTCATGCATTGAGATAAACCATATAAAGCATCTCTAAATTGGAATTATTCTGAAAGCATGGAGCTGTAGAATGAAAATGTCAGGTTTAGAAATATTTTAGCTAATGGATTACGATCTACAAATCACATTACCTTCTGATTAAAGTGAGACTTTATGATTCAGCCATGTAATGAATGTAAAAGAAGAAAAAGAAAACAAATGTTTAAATGAAATCAAATATGTTGCATATAAAAAATGCTGGATGAACAGTTGCAGAATCACAGTCTGGTTAAAAAAGAAAAAAAAATTGAGAATCCAATGATCAAAGGCTGAAATGATACCCTTATTCCAGATGAGCACATAAACAGACACTCACATGAGATTTAACTTCCCTTTGAAATGTGCATGAAGTATAGGTTGGGGGGCCATGTGCTATATTTTTTATAGCCTCCCATCTGTTCTCTGCACTTCCTGCTATGCTGAGAAGCATGACAATGTATGGAATTCCCCTTGGAATGTATCTGTTATTGACCCCACTGCTGATAGTTGTGGACTAATGTGTTGCTGTCATGTATGCCAGGTTATTCCCAGGGCAGCTGCAAGGCCACACTTCCATATCTACATGTCAAATGCTTAATCCCCCTGATTTCCAGAGAATAAAATGGGTTACAAAAAGATGGTGTTAATTCCACTTTCCTTATAGCATTTGTGCTTTTACTTTCTAATGCACTATGGGGCATGGGGCAAGGTAACTTGCTTAGGCATGTAAATCACTTCCTTAATAATATCTGTTTCTATTTTGCTATATATACAAATAGCATGTGCCTTTAATGGTGTGATTAATGTTTCTTCCTTTTATACCGAAGCAGTTCTGCTTTTCTTCTGGTGGTTATAATGACTTTCAGTTTGCAATACGTTTGTTTCAATTTTCAAGAGAAAGTCCCACAAAATTTTATTTAATATAATTAAATTAAATTAATTTAATATAATTTGATTTTTAAACATCCAATACAGAGTCTGAAATAAGTATGTTGAAAGATATCACGGAAATCATTGACTGAACTAATTCTGAATATCGCCTTTTAACCTTGTCAGGTCTTGTTATGTTGGACTCGAAACATAGAAGCATAGATTGTGGCAGTAAATAAGGTATAACTGGCCGATTTACTCTGACCAAAATATTTATTTTTTAACAAAAAATGAATAACTTATACAAAACATTCTTAAACCTCTTTACTTTACGTTAACCTTTAATACAGCACTCCAAAGTTATTCCAGATAGTAATATTTTTCCCATATCACAGCAGTTTTCTTCCATCTCCATTATGCTCCATGTTCTAGTAGTACTTTTTCTAATTACAATGAAACTACTTACTCAAGAGATATCTGTCACCCTTAAAATATCAGAGGCAATGGCCAACATTTTAATGGTTTGAACCGCATACCAGCTTAGGTTGGGAATCAGGACGTTATTAATTTCATTAATTCACAATGCAATAAGTGTTTCCACATTTTCTTCAAAGAAATACCAACCATCTGACTATCTCGGCTATCTACCGCAAGTATAACACCGGCTTAGTGGCAACCATAAATGCAATCAAACCCATGGGATTTTTAGCCAGGTGTAAATGAGTCCCATATATATACGGAAAACTGGGCTTCACCTTATTGAGGAATAATCAATCCAAGAGGCAGTGCTGTAGGTTCCAAGGTGCTCCAGAAACAACTGACCAAGCTCTTTACCGATAAGAAAAAACAACTCTTGTCACTCTGAGATCTTTTTTTAGTGATTTAATCTGATGTAATGATGAAAGTCACAAAGCCTGTGCAAAAATACCAGGGAAAAGTGCTGACACTTCACGGGTTTCACACCTACAACTTAATCATAAGTGCGTTATTTTAATTTATTTTTCGCCTGGATGGTTCTGTACCTGCCCTTGTGGGTCATTAGTTAGACGGTGACTGTCTGCGCGATGCGCGCAGATATCCTCCCCTGCCGCCCAGCACGATTGCCGGGACTTCTGTGATGAAGCCGGGTCCTTCCGGCTTCATCATAAAAGTCCCTGCGGAAGTGCCAGGCAGCAGCGGAGGATGTCTGTGCATATCATGCAGACATCCTCCGGCTGCCCCAACTAGGCACCAGGGAGATTTGGGCAGCCGGAGGATGTCTGCACAGGCTGTCTGTCATAATAGACGGAAGTGTCGGGCAGCATGGAGGATGTCTGCACATATCGTGCAGACATCCCCCGGCTGCCCCCACTAGCCACCAGGGAAAGACACAAGGGGAGGGAGAGAGGGAGGGAGGGAGGGAGGGGGGAGACAGAGACAAGGGGAGGGTAGAAGAGACAGAGACAAGGGGAGGGGGTGGAAAAGACAGAGACAAGGGGAGGGAGGAGAGAGAGAGAGAGAGAGACAAGGGGGAGAGAGAGAGAGAGACAAGGGGAGCGGGGGAGAGAGAGAGAAAAGAAGGGAGGGAGGTGGAGAGAGAGAGAAAAGTTTGGGGGGAGGGAGAAACCGATAACACGGGGGGGAGAGAGAGACAACGCTGGGGGGGGGGGAGAGGAAGCATTGGCACATAAAAGGAAATAAAAACAAGAAATGCATTTGTTTAATATAATATTTTTTATTAAATATTAAAAATCAATTGATATGTGATTATATACAAGTTGAACTTTTTTCCTATAGGGTCTTATATTCAGGCTTTTAGTTTTTTTCCTAAAGGAATATCTAAAGTTTGGGGGGTCGTCTTATAATCAGTGTTGTCTTATATTTGAGCAAATACGTTAATAACATAACAATGTCTATTCTGTCACATTAAGCTTGATGACATTAGCATAGCTAGCCTTCTGAAACACTCATGAAAGCCCTTAAAGGTCAGAATGCTGTCAGAATATTTTACATTAATAAATGATGTGCAGTCTGCTAAGATCCCCTAGTGATGGCCTTTTACTGAGTGTATATATGTCTCAAAGCAGTCCAGCACTTCCAAGTAATTATCAGTCCTCTTTACCATTCGCTTTATTGTATCCATAGGTCACATATGTGATTACCTTCCAAAGATCAGTTCATGTTTGGTATTATTTTCAGTTTTGTTGTAACATTTGAATGTCAATTTTATGGATGGATTATATAAACTAGTTTAGTGCTAGAGCTGTATAGTTCACTTCTTTGTGTCTCCATTTCTCTCTCACTCTTTTTATCTCTCCCCCTCTCCCACTTTCTCTCACTTTCTCGTTCTTCCTTCCATTCTATCAGTCTTGCAGAAAGAGTAGTGAATGATCTTTTACAAGAAGTAGTCATAGTTAACAATTTGAAGAGTTTGGGAGCCAATACTAAAACCAAGTACTGAGGTGTTAACTTATGGACTACACAAAGATTTCAGAATAATGTACATTAATAAATATAAAGTTTCCCCATCTAACTCAATCAAAGCAATTTCCTCCTGTATCAGTTTAATGCATTTCTTTCATCCTGTGGCAACAACTTCAAAGATTAACAGAACTTTCTGTTGTTTTTAAAGTCAACTTGCATTTGCCAAATGTACAAAATGATCCTGCTTGGCAAAAATAATTAAATTCTAACATCTCTTGTATTACACTTTCACAATAACAACATTGTTTTAACAATAACACTAGTCAAGTGACCAAACTAAATGCAAGAGGGTTGGCAAGAGTCATATTTTTAAATAAAAACACATGATTATAATTGAACTTTCAGTTTTCCTTATATTATAACTGCATGGAAGTTTCAGCTCTTAATATAAGGCTGTAAAGCATTTAAAGATATTATATAATATAAAAACATATAAAAGTAAATTATTAATTTGTGATTTGTTTTATAACTATCGTTTCAATAAAGAGTTTAATCCCAAAATTGGACTCTTAATTAGGTCACTTCTGCCTGAATAACATACTTTTTGAATGATGCCCTTCGTGTGTATTGTGCAAATAGGGTTGCTATCCAACTGGTATTGCACCGGCAGGCCGGTAAAAAGTTGGCTTAACTCACTGACATACCCCCACTGAAGACAGAGAACACAGGCAGTGGCGGCTCTAGACTTTGTGAGGCCTTAGGCGAAAGTCGAACATGAGGCCCTCACGGACACACATTATTAAATAAAATATATGCAAGTGATAATAAAAATGAACTGTAGAAATAGCATATTTCAAGATCAGACTCAAATCCCAGCTTCTAGAAATGAACAGCTCCTAGAATTTTATTTGTCTCATAATTATTCTACAAACATCTATAAACATTTGGTATAGATAAAATTGTGTGCAGCTGACTAACTCACATTGTTATTGCTGTGTCCTAAATGTGAACACTAACACATATCACACAGTCATTCATAGACACACTCAGTGAGCACACACTGACTCACAGACACACTCAGTCAGCACACAATCACACTCAGCCAGCACACACTCACAGATACACTCAGCCAGCACACACTGACTCACAGACACACTCAGAAAGCACACAATCACACACTAAGAGAAACACTCAGCCAGAAGGAAAGGTGCTCAATGTTGAAAGTGGTCTCACAGACCACGTTGTGCTAGAAGATTGGCACTTTGTTCTTCCTCACAGCACCGGATGCACTGTGATTTAGCCATTCAAAATGCCAGAATTTTGCCACTCAATATGCCAGGATTTAGCCATTTAATATGCCAGGATTTAGCCATTTAATATGCCAGGATTTAGCCATTTAATATGCCAGGATTTACTACTTCAATATGCCAGGATTTAGTCCCTCAATATGCCAGGATTAAGCCATTCAATATGCCAGGATTTTGCCCCTCAATATGCCAGGATTGTGCCACTCTATGCCAGGATTGTGCCCCACAATTTGCCAGGATTTTGCCACTCTATGCCAGGATCTTGCCCCTCAATTTGCCAGGATTTTGCCACTCTATGCCAGGATTTTGCCCCTCAATATGCAAGAATTTTGCCCCTCAATATGCAAGAATTTTGCCCCTCAATATGCAAGAATTTTGCCACTCTGTGCCAGGATTTTGCCCCTCATTATGCCACAATTTTGCCCCTCATTATGCCACAATTTTGCCCCTCATTATGCCACAATTTTGCCCCTCATTATGCCACAATTTTGCCCCTCAATATGCCAGGATTTTGCCACTGTATGCCAGGATATTGCCCCTCATAATGCCACTATTTTGCCCCTCACAATGCCAGGATTTAGCCTCTCACTATGCCAGGATTTTGCCACTGTATGCCAGGATATTGCCCCTCATAATGCCACTATTTTGCCCCTCACAATGCCAGGATTTAGCCCCTCACAATGCCAGGATTTAGCCTCTCACTATGCCAGGATTTTGCCACTGTATGCCAGGATATTGCCCCTCATAATGCCACTATTTTGCCCCTCACAATGCCAGGATTTAGCCTCTCACTATGCCAGGATTTTGCCACTCTGTGCCAGGATTTTGCCCCTCATTATGCCAGAATTTTGCCCCTCACAATGCCAGAATTTTGCCTCTCAATATGCCAGGATTTTGCCACTGTATGCCAGGATATTGCCTCTCACTATGCCAGGATTTTGCCCCTCACCTCATTATGCCAGGATTGTGCCCCACACTGTGCCAAGTCTTTGCTCGTTTGTACCACCCTCCTCCCCCCTTCCCTAGTACTTACCTCCATGCTGCTCTCCGTTGTTTCCTTCGTGCATCTTCTCTCCTGCACGGAGGAAGGAAGTTCCGGTCGCGTTTTTTTTTTTTTAAACTTTATTGAAGCTGCGCGGGTTCAATAAAGTTTAAAAAAAAAAAAAACGCGACCGGAACTTCCTTCCTCCGTGCAGGAGAGAAGATGCACGGAGGAAACGTCCCAGGTTAGTGTAACAGGGAGCTTAACGGCAGCGTTAAGCTCCCTGATACATCAAAGGTAATAAGGTGAGTTAGGCAGCCGCGAGGCCCCCGTGAGTGCGAGGCCTTAGGCGGCTGCCTAACTCGCCTAATTAGAGAGCCGCCTCTGAACACAGGCCTTGTAAAATGGCAGCCTGGAATTATTTAGTTAAACTTCTGACCACCGGGAAATATCTTTTGGATGATGCGTATTAGGAGCCTAGTTCTAGAGAGTTTAAATCAGGCAGGAAGCTGCCAGAGTAAAATTAAAATTGTGGGATTAGTCCTACATTTTATCAAAGGGGCTACTGTTACAGGCTAGATTATATCACCATCAGCTTTAGAGTGACTCCATCTATTTAGCTAGTAAATAGTTTTAGTGCAGGTTAGATCTGTGCCTGGCAATCTATGAACACATTAATACTGCAGCTACTTGACAAGCTGGGTTTCTGGAAAGGGAATGATTACTTACCTGTGAATATACGAGAGTGAAGCAGGTCTCTGCCAAAACCCATGAAGACTTAAACAGACTGTTTTGTAAACTATATTGCTTCCAAAAATAACATGCTTGAAAAAATAATTTAATAGGAAAAATCAATGTTGCTTTTTGATTAGCTTTAAATTGAATTTTTAAAACAAATGTTTCGTGTAAATTGATAACATTCATCATGACTTGTTATTACTGAACATATATTTTACCTTTGTGAGGGAATAGATATGAGAGAGGCTCATAGGAAGCATGTAGAGCTTAATAAGGAGGATTCTTATAAGGGTCTACTCAAAAAAGAGAGCATTGCAGGGAACTGAGATAGGAATTTCAAACTTTAAGTAAAAGTAGGCGAGTTAGAAAAAATTCTCCATTACAACTGAATGGGATACATTTCTTATTTAGGCCTTACTTTTGAAATTCCCATCTCAATTTCCCCTTTATTGAGTAGACCCTATAATGTTATAGTACCTCAAAATCTGAGGCTGGAGATTCAGAATTATCCCTATATTGTGCCTGTGAACAAATGTCCATGTGCTGTGAGGTTTTCACTGTCTGTAAGATCCCTAGCTGCCATGCCTTGCCACACATGTTCTAATGGTTCTCACAGAATGACAGATAGGCCCTATCCAATGCTTGAAATGGCTCCCTCTTCATGTCAACAAAGCTGCAAATGAATGCAAACCCAATATTATTGTGTTGATGTATAAAATTATTCTGTCCTCCCTATATTATGTACACTTGTACCGTTCCAAGACCTAAAGGACAAGAAAACTACATCTGTTGGGCAATGAAAGTACACAGACATTAAAATTCGATTAAACTCTTAATAAACTATTCATAAACTAAATGTATAAAAAATGCTATTTTATTAAACAATAAAAATACAGCTTATGAAAATATAACGAATGGAGCACATATCAAGAGCAACAGAAGTTCAGAACAAGTAAAGGTCTGTTTAGAAAAATACAGTCATAAAACTTTCTGCAGGTTTGATATTTTTAGGGGATTCTGTGCCAAATATTATAGCAGAAAAAAGGAAAGCAATGGAACTGTGAGGAAATGTGGTATTTGTTTAACCCCTTTACGACAATAGACTTGCCTGGCACGTAACAGTAAAACATCCTGTTGAGTGCCCCAGGACCAGCCATGTCTGTGGAGGCCCCCTCCATTACATCCGATCACTGTGACAGCAAATCAGAGTGATCTGATAAAAAGAAATGTTCTAGATTTAGTCACATCATGCTGAGCCACCCACTACGCCAAAGTACTAAAAGCTTGGTGAGTCCAATCTCTTAGATTTTTCTCTAAGACAGGTACTTTTTAAATAATTTTAAATATTTATAAATTACTTTCAGATAATGTTGTATGACTGCGCGCTGCCTTACTATTTCCACAATAGCCAAATTTGTCCCGAAATGTGTCTCTACCATCCCATTGAAGTGCAAAGCAAATTTTGGTTTTGAGTATTTTGTTGTGCTTTCAGATTTGAATTAGAATTAATCATGAAATCGGACATCATGGCTCAATTGTGAGGCTATTTGGGTTCACATGTGTAGCTCAAACTTCAGTTTTTTGTTTTGTATTAAATATAATTTTTTTATAATTTTTTCATTTCAAAACAGAAAAGAAAGGTTTTCCATACATAAACATCATAAAGATGAAACATAAGAGAAGGATTATAAGACGACCTCCCAAACTTTGGATATTCCTTTAGTAAAAAAATTAAAAGCCTGAAAATAAGACTACCCTGTAGGAAAAAACTTGTAAATATTCACACGTAAATAGCTTTTGTAATTGTAATTGTAAAGAGCCGTCTCCTCCCAGGGTTACTTTTCTCTGCAATGGATATCAGCCAGAGTCCCAAATAATTCACTGTCTCGCCTGCTATTTGTCCCCAAGAATCACACACGACACAGTTGTAGGTACAGCAGTAAAAACAAGAACTTTATACCAGGGAATAGCAGGCTCTTTATACAGTAAAAGATCAGATAACGTGTGATTGAACAATAGGTAATGTTGACAGTAAACAGTTAGACTTGCAGATTGCATAATTTGGCTTGGAAAGGCACCAATCGGAGGGGACCTCTAAAACAGCCATCAATCAGGACACAAGGTGCAGGCGGCAATGGCACCAGACACTTTTAATCCCTTTAGCAAGGAGAGCCAATGGGGAACTTGCTGACAGAGGTGGCCTAGCAGTGACCAATCAGAAAAGCGCCTACAGTCCTAATGCTTCCCCTAGTTCTTCAATATAAATAATAACATTTATGATGGAAAAAAAGTGTTACTTGTTTTTATTTTCTTTTATTTGCCCATCTGCCCCCCAGACGTAGCCAATGTATCTCCCCCACAGCCATGTGTCCACCAGACTTAGCCAATGCTGGGCCTACCCCCATCTTCCCCCAGACTTGCCAATGCTGCCTCTTACACCCCTCCCTCCCCCAGAGACTTGCCCATTGTGCCTCTGACCTCCCTCTCTCCCCCCCAGACTTACCCAATTTCCCTGGTGCCTAGTGGGGGCAGCCGATGGATGTCTGCACGATAAACCGTATTTGCTCGGTTATAAGACAAGGTTTTTTTCAGAAAACAAATTCTGAAAAATACCCCTTGTCTTATAATCGAGGTCGTCTTATAATCTGACCTCAAATTGAGGTCAGACTATAAGACTGGGATCCAGGTCCCCCGCAGAGCTGCAGGGGACCTGGATCCCCCTCTCTAACAGCAGGTGGATGTCTGTGTGACGCAGACATCCTCCCCTGCTCCCGCCCGGCACGACCGCCGGGACTTCTATGATGAAGCCGCGTCCTTCCGGCTTCATCATAAAAGTCCCAGCGGAAGTGCCGGGCAGCAGCGGAGGATGTCTGCGCGTATAGTGCAGACATCCTCCGCTGCCCCACTAGCCACCAGGAGAATCGGGCAGCCGGGAGAGCCAACAGCCGGCTGTCAGTCATAATAGACGGAAGTGTAGGGCAGCATGGAGGATGTCTGCATGTATCGTGCAGACATCCCTCGGCTGTCCCCACTAGCCACCAGGGAGCAAGAAACAGGTGAGGGGGAGGGTGGGGGGAAGAATAACAAGGTGGGGGACAGAACAACAAGGGGAGGGGGAGGACAGAGCAACAAGGGGAAGGAGGGGGGACAGTGCAACAAGGGAGGGAGGGGGACACAGAGAGTAGCAAGGGGAGGGGGGCAGAGAGAAACAAGAGGAGGGAGCGGGGAAGAGACAGAGACAAGGGGAGGGAGGGGGGAGAGAGAGACAAGGGGAGGGAGGGGGGAGAGAGAGACAAGGGGAGGGGGGCACAGAGAGTAACAAGGGGAGGGGGAAGCGACAGAGGAAGGGGAGCGAGGGGGGAGACAAAGGGAGGGGGAGAGAGAGACAACACTAAGGGGGGAGAGAGACAAAGCTGGGGGCAAGGGAAAGAGAGATGCAGCATTGGCACATAAAAGGTAATAAAAACAAGAAATGTATTTTTTTATATCATAATTTTTTAGTAAAAAAGCAAATTACATGTGAATATATACAAGTTGAACTTTTTTCCTATAGGGTAGTCTTATATTCAGGCTTTTAGTTTTTTTCCTAAAGGAATATCCAAAGTTTGGGGGGTCATCTTATAATCAGGGTCGTCTTATAATCGAGTAAATATGGTATAAAGCTTAAAATTAGACAATATGAGCATCATAAAATTGAATAGTCACAAATATTCATATAGACCAAAAACAGTGCTATATCATATAAGGTGCTCATGGTGCCTTCAAAGCAAGTCAAAGCTAATTCCACGTCAGTTGAGATGATTGGAGATTACACTTAGGAGAGGATACAGCGTGATTGCTCACAGGGTAAAAAAACAAATAAATTACCTAGTCAACGATCAAGCGGCCATCATAGCCAGATTTGGTCAAACATTGCCTTGCTTTTCTTATCTTTGCGATAAAATTATTTTCCCACAGATGCTTGAAAATTAATTTTGGCCCTCGATCTCAGTCCAGGAAGGAATGTCTTGATGTCTCCACAATATTGCTAGGCATATCTTAAAAGCCAATAACATATTACTCAGCCGGTATCCAATTTATTTATTACTTGCTGGTAATTTGATATGAAAAACAAAAGTCTGAGGTGTTATTGAGTGGGGCTGCCCAAGTATAGATGTAAAAACTTCTGAAATTTTGTTTTTATATGTCTCAAGAAAAGGGAATTCCCACCAGATGTGGAGCTGTGTGCATGGATAGGACTGACAACGCCAGAAGTGATTCGGTTTTTGTGTATTCCATTCTGCTATCGGTTTCAAAAGCATTTGTCATGAAATCGGACATAATGGCCGAATTGCGAGTCTATTCGGGGTCATATCGGGGCATATTGTGTAGCTCACAATTTGGCTTTTGATATGACCCTGATGTACCAATTTTACAAAACATTGGGCAAATTACTTCTGGCCCAAAGTTTGGTGTATCTAGCGTAGACCCTATAGAGATAGGAATCACCAAGTTTGGAGTACTTTGGCGTAGTGGTGGGCTAAGCATGATATGGCAATATGAAATCTCCAATATTTTCATCTAAGATAGGTGCTTTTGGAATAATTAAAAAAGTACTTCCTTGTGTATTGCATTGTATGTCAAATTCAGTCACTTGAACAGCGCACTATATTATATATGCAGTTCTAAGTGTGTGCTGTCAATTTTCTAGTTTTTATATGTATAAATTATAAGCTGGTGATCGGGGGTAGACACCAACACTTCTCATGGTAGACATTTACTGGGGTTCATGACAGATCATTTAATAATGTTCTTTGGATCTTCATGGACATTGCTACAAACACTGGTGTCCTTTTACGGACACTTTGTCTACTCCTGCTTGTGAGTCTGCAAGTAATGAAGAATACAAAGGCAAACACTATGTAATAAAGAGGCACACACGTTCCATTTCCATTGGGTTCTGTTCCATCGGCTTCTTTTTATTATATTATATATTATATATTTTATTATAATTTTAGTGAATTCACTTTGGTCGGCAGGGCAAGGATATGGAAAGTGTTGAGCTTAAAAGTTTTAAGTCCTTTTTTTGACCTAAATTACTATTTTACATAACTCTAGGAGTTAGGAGCAAACATTTTCTATTGTTAGAACTGATTTGTCTGAAATTCTGCACTTTACTTCAGAATTGATCCTTGTTTAATATGATTCAATATTTTATTGTTTCAGTCTTGATTATAGGGTATCTTAATGTAAACTGATGTCTACAAAATAGTGATGTACCCCTTTAAGGAAAAAAAACTCTTTTTCAGTTTGCTAGCTGCACTTGAGAGTTTACCATTCATACCATTTAGAAAAAGTTGTTTCCCACCTGTCTTTTTTTTTATTTTTTTATTTTTTTTTACTCTTCTTGAATGCTTCCAAGAGTTCTCAGTACTTAGAAATGTGTCTGTAATATGTCATTGTGCTTCTAAAATGACCTTTCACACTTTCATTCCATGCCCAATGAGGAAGAAACAAAGTGTACAATACTGTATTACAGACTGGAATGCTAATGTGCCTGGTTATTAGACGATTTCATTCATTCTGACTGTTCTGTGCATGTAAATCACAGACATGTCTTTCTGTCTTGCCAAAATGATTTCACTCTCTCACAATAAACTGCAGTTTCTAGTAGCCGTCCTCCAACTTGAGTTCTCTGTTCATTATTCAATGTTGCCATGCCAACTTGTCAGAAGCGACATATTTGGAGATACCTTCTACATTTTTATTTCACTTCAGTTTCCTCACACAAGAAGTTAGGTTTAACACTGTGTTCTAATAGAGAGTGTGGAATGCACATCCCCTTTCTTCTGAACAGGAAGGCAGGTTGCCAAACATGAGGTTCATGAATATTGTTGTTTATTTTGCTGTTTTTAATCCCTGGGTGGCCTTATAAAACCAAGCATCAAAAGTAGTAGTTAGAAAATTGGATTTTTGCACCGTGGTTAAACTAAAAAGAAAGTTATGTCCATTGCAAACAAACAAGCAAACAAAAATAATCCCTAAGGAGGCCTTCAGAATCAATGTGAGCTTCATTTCTTGTCAAACCAACCCCACCACATTCTCCTTCAGTCTAGTAGCCACGATTAATTAGTTCAGCTCAAGAGTTATTAGGTTGTAGGACCTTTATTACTGCAATTTCCTAAATCAAATATTTTACTTAACTTCCAGATTATTACTACGAAAAAAATATAATAGGTGCCACAATATTAGGGTGATTGACTCAAATGATTCTGTTTAAAGCAATTGTCTCCATTCAATAACATTTTTGTGATCATAAACTGTAGGAACTCGCTCTTTTGGTTTTCGGAATTAATAAAGGGAACTGTAATGTACAAAGCCACCATGGCCATCTGCAGAAATATGTCCGGAGTGGAGGAAAATCTCTTGACTCCTTCTTTACCTCATTCAGACCAATTTGTAGAGAGTTGAGACAAATGGGATGATATGCAATAGACTATTTAGCAATTCTTAACTTTAGCTTCATGGTGCTCAGCCAGCAAATTGGTTGGCTGAGCATTATGTTAACTGTAGTGTGCAATATCATGTTGGTCACCAGTGAATTAGTGGAGGAAGGTATCAATAGGATGTAAGAGATCTGTGCCCAAATACATTTTAAATCAATTAAATTAATATCAAAGACATTTTGGTAGGTAATACTGGAAGAGGCATAAAGAAAAAGAAGCTGCCCGTTTGCATATGTCAGTGTTATATAATATGGTGGAGTTAACATTAAAGGGACTGTATCACCTAAACATTGTTTTTACTGTGCATGAGTGTAAAAAAAATTATTGAAAAAATTATACATTGTGTTAGAAAATTTTTCAAGCAAATGTCTAAATTAGCAGAAAAATGTGTTTTAAATGTGTCTGTGGAGTGTCCGTGATATTACCTGTGGCCTCATATGCAAATTACCTTCTTTTTCAGGACCACCGGTGATGTCATAAACTGAAGATTCCACGGACACATTTTTCTAATAATTTAGGCATTTGAGTGCTCTTTTGCTAACACAATGTACAGATTCTTTTGAATCATTTTTTATTCTTTACATATACATTAAAAACAATATTTAGGTGAAACAGTACCTTTAAGCCATGTTAATGGACCTCCTTGTCTGCTCATTAAAATGAGTACATATATGGAACGCTATTATAGGCCAGATGATTAAGGAAATATACATTAGCTAATAGCTTTATTAAATACACAAACACTCTGCTTGGAAATTCTGTACTATGGTTAAGTGACTGAATTCAGATCACTTAAAACAATATTTGAAATAAAAGCTCTCGTGCAGTCAGATAATGTTGGCTTGATGGGGATATTAGTGGATATAGTTCCTGGTAAGTGTTGTTTATCTCTTGCACAATTACATTAATGGCATAGAGCTGGTAAGCAGCATTAAATTCATTAGTGCATCTCTTGGTGGCTTAGCAAATAATTTACTGTAATTCTCTTTGCACATTTTGTATCTATTAATCTCTATCTTTTCATCTTTTCTTAGGGACATTTTTCGAACCATTGTTTAACTTTAATATAATGAACATTACTATAAAAAAGCTTAAAGGGACACTACCACTTGCATAAGATTTTACTAGATAACCTGGCCATTTAAAACAAACACATATACAAATCATATGCCACTGTTTTTTAATGATTGAATTAATTGCATATAAAAGGAAAAATAAAATTAGATGTTTGTCTCCTGGCTCCATTTTTTTAATTTTTCCCATGATGCAACATTGTCCAAAATTTTCCAGCCGGTATCACTTTAGAACTGTGGCCAAAGGCTGCATGATGATGCCATAAGATACACCCCGGCTTTCTTACTGGCTCCTGTGTATCATAGTGGGCAGGACTAGGTGGCAGTGTACAACTTTTTTTTTACATGCCTTCCAACACAAAGAGAGGAGATTGACCTCATCAAACAGGATTATAATTCTGCCCCTTGTGATGTAATAGTTACATTACCCTCCCATTCAATGCAAGTATATGATCAGAATTTGGACTTTTGGACTGCATTCTGTGTCCCCAGCCACCAAAGTGAGAAATGTGTGCTATAAAGTCACTAGGGGGTGGCACCAAAAAACTCTATATTTCATAAAATGGTGTCACACTTGTTTAGTTAAATATTTTATTAAATATAGTGACATAACAAAAACATAAGACATATCTAAAATCAACCATACAAAATAAATAATACTTATTTATATTTCACGATAACTTGGAATCATGAAATACTTTACTGTTTTACATATACTACCAGCAGAGGAATCAACCATGTTTTACTCCCTATCACCAGTACAGAGGAGACCTCTCCATTAACATATCAGACTTATCCCATCCGTAAGGGCAGTCCAGACCCAAAATGCATGGCAAGCTTCCTTTGCATGAGGAAGACAGCAGCCACAGACATACGTTAAGTTGGATAAATCTAGTTTGCAACTGCTGAGGGTCTAATGGATAGACACTGCACTGTTATTTAAGCATATACGTTATAAGACTGGAGATTGGTATTTCAAACTACAAAGCAGCCCAAAGGTTGGCATAGGAACCTGTGACAATCATTTGCGATCCTGTATACTATTTTACCACTCAACTCATCTCACTACTCAACATTCAATGTGACTAATTTCTCTAGCAAAGTTGAGTGCTAGGAATTGTAACATGGTGATCAAAGTAGACTGAGTTACCTTTAACAAATAGTTGGATTTTATTTTCAGCTTGGCTATTTTGTGTAACTAGGTTTTCTAACTAATTCATTAGTGAACCTAATATCCATAATAGAGCTCCATTTTTAAATCATTATAGATCTGTACAATGTTTTTTTTTATATATATCAGGATCACTGTTTGGATAGGATATCATATTGACCTACTCTATGGCCCATTAAAATTGGCTTAACTAAATACACAAATATACGGCATTTTAATTTGGCTTGGAATGCAACCAAAATCAATCTTTTCCAAGTAGAACATTTGATTTAAACATCAATCCTTTTAAAAGTTATTTAATTTAATTTTAAATTGCCACAACCAGTTTGGATTCTGAAATACGGTATTATGTGTCTGTAATAGTTGTAGAAAAAGTAGTTACTGTATTTTTTTTTTTTACTAAAAAAGAAAGTCTGCACAATTTAAAGTGCTACATAATAGCAGAGAACATTAGAGATTATTTGTCTTAGACTTAATGACCTCTGATAACCAATTGTAATAAAAACACAGCTGTAAGGAAAATAAAAATAAAAAATGATTTTTTAGACTGAAAAGCCTGTCATTCTGAATGATAGGAGTTAGACTTTAACAACACGTGAAAGCCTGTTTTTTAATAAGATGAATTTATAACATTAAATCTTCATATTTTGACTTTGTGAGAGCAGCAATACATTTGATAACAGTGCAGAGTGGCACCTGCAACTCATTAAAAATATTAACTACATTGTACTTCCTTGTTTGACAATGGCTAATGAACCACATCCTCTTGCACATTTTATTTGGGACTTTTAATAGCTGACTGGGTTGGTAACATTTAGCTTAGGGATACTTTTTATGTGAGCTCAGCACGAGAGGGGATTAATTATCTTGCAACATAAAATCGGTAGATTAAGAAACAGAGTTGATTTTTCCAAATTTCATAGCTACAATTTCCTCTTCTCTCTCCTCTTCCTGACTTTACATTTGCCTGAAGCATATCATCCTGTTGGTGGTAAAACACAGCTTCATTTTTTTCAGTAATATTACTAAAGATTAATTTTTCCCTATTTTCTAGAAACCTATACTGTTCTTTTATTGCTGTTGCCAAAATTTTTACTTCATGCTAGGTTTGCCACCCAACCAGTATTTTAGCTGTATGGCAAAAAAGGGCTTGCGGCTCTCGACGACAAAAAGCAAATTATTATCCAAAATTGATTTTAACAATTGTAAAAATAAAGTGACAACGTGTGTGTGTGTGGGGGGGGGGGGATGGGGGATGGGGGGGATGTTTCTGAAAAATTAAGCAGCCAGCCATGTTTTTCTCAGGCCCAGTTTCCCAGTTAGTCAACGCTCTTTAACTCTAATTTTTCAAGTTGTCTCTTGCTCGATTAGTCTTCTTCAGTAA
Organism: Pelodytes ibericus; assembly: GCA_036172795.1. Classification (NCBI taxonomy): domain Eukaryota; kingdom Metazoa; phylum Chordata; class Amphibia; order Anura; family Pelodytidae; genus Pelodytes; species Pelodytes ibericus. Next base: position 51,164,368 of record CM069860.1, read on the forward strand.
CACGATACACAAAATCCTTTAAGTATTTGGAGAACATGACTGTTATACATCCAAATATCCTGCAGGAATGGCAATCTTCAACTCCATGCCCACACCAAGTACTTTTGAGAAATTGTAATATTATTAATATTTGGGTCGGGCATAGTCACAGTCTATGGCGGGGCATCCCCAAAACAAACACGTGGATAAAGTTCTTTAAATCTTACACACTACATGTTGCTATTTTACTCCATTGTATTTTTTTCTACTTTTATTAAAAATATATATTTTGAAAAATGGCAGTAAATATATATAGATTAAAATTACTCTTTGCTTGAGCTGTCATCCAAATGATAGCCGGCTTATATGAAACTATGCATGTGGTCATTAACCCTTCTTCAATTTACTCATATCCACATTATTCCTTTTGCCCCTGGCTTAACCCTGTGGCAGCCAGTAGATGATCTCTTCCCCAAATGTGTGCGTAATAATATGGGGGTTGGGGTGGGGTAACACATATAGGGGCCAGCATTGGCTCACTCTCCTTCCTCTTATTGCTTGGCTAGTAGGGCGAAACTTAGTGAAATATGGATCTGAAGGTCACAGGGAAGAAAAGTAGGAAAATTAAGGAAAGATAGGGCAGTTTGTTAACCCTGACCCAATGTGTAAGAATGAGTGGGGAGCACACACCTTTATTATTGGAGTAACCTTATCTTATTTTTGTTTTAGATTTTATTTAAAAATTCTTTCTAAATCGTGACTAATGCAGAGCACTCATTAATACTTGCATTGTTCCCATTGCTTGAACTTAGTGTTAACATACAAAGAGAAATTACTTTCTGATTTATAAAATATTTTGATTTTTGTAGTAGACCCAGTTGACAGTCCATATGTAATTTGGCTAAATTATGAAAATGTTTAGCTGCATATTGTTAATGAATTGTTTTTATTTTATTCATGTTCAAGCTACAGTGAATTAACTGCATATATACTGATATTATATATATTTATATATGTATATATGTATACCTGTAGATTTGTATATTACATTGGTTAACTTTCAAAATTATTAGAATATTGGTTGGATTTAATTTATAAATAAACATGTTCGCTATAAATTTATTGTATGTATAAGTAATTATAAGTAATGATGAATTGCCTCTGGGAAACAGAAAAATGACCACCATTGTAGTCATCCCTAATAGAATTAATTATTGCTTATACTGTAAATATAGCCAGCAAAAAATGATTGAAAATGATCTAAATTATGAGAAAAATGTGTTTTAAATACCTGTGTCTCCAGTTTAGGACATCACCTGTGGTTTGATATGCAGTTTACACATTTCCCATGTAAAATCAGCTTATTTGCATATCGTGCCACAGGTGATGTCATAATGTATGGCTCATTTTCAAACATCTTTCAAACACAGACTCCCCCTGCTGCCGCCCGGCACGACCGTCGTGACTTCTATGATGAAGCCGGGTCCTTCCGGCTTCGTCATAAAAGTCCTGGCAGGCGTGCCGGGCAGCAGCAGGGGAGGTCTGCGCTCATCGCGCAGACATCCTCCGCTACCCCGCTAACCACCAGGGAGAATCGGGCAGCTGGGGGATGTCTACACGATACGTGCAGACATCCTCCATGCTGCCCGACACTTCCGTCTATTATGACGGACCAGCTGTCCGTCATAATAGATGGAGGTGTCGGGCAGCATGGAGGATGTCTGCACGTATCGTGCAGACATCCCCCGGCTGCCCCCACTAGCCACCAGGGACCAAGAAACAGGTGAGGGGGAGGGAGGGAGGGGGGGCAGAGAAACGATGGGGGAGGGAGGGAGGGGGGTAGAAAGACAAGGGGGGGGCAGAGAAACGAGGGGGGGAGAGACAGAGACAAGGGAGGGGGGCACAGAGAGTAACAAGGGGAGGGGCAGAGAGAAACAAGGGGGGGAAGAGACAGAGACAAGGGGAGCGAGGGGGGAGACAAAGGGAGGGGAGAGAGAGACAACACTAAGGGGGGAGAGAGAGAAAGCTGGGGGCAAAGGAAAGAGAGAGGCAGCATTGGCACATAAAAGGAAATAAAAACAAGAAATGCATTTTTTGATATCATAATTTTTTATTAAAAAAGCAATTTACATGTGAATATATACAAGTTGAACTTTTTTCCTATAGTGTAGTCTTATATTCAGGCTTTTAGTTTTTTTTCCTAATGGAATATCCAAAGCTTGGGGGGTCGTCTTATAATCAGGGTCGTCTTATAATCGAGCAAATACGGTAATAACCAAACAGACCTTGCACTAGCTTCATATGGATTTCATTAATCTGAATCCTGTTACATAAACTACTGTGCATTTACAAACATCCACTTTTTTAATAATAACATACCGTATTTGCTCGATTATAAGACGACCCTGATTATAAGACGACCCCCCAAACTTTGGATATTCCTTTAGGAAAAAAACTAAAAGCCTGAATATAAGACTACCCTATAGGAAAAAAGTTAAACTTGTATATATTCACATGTAAATTGCTTTTTAAAAAAAAATGATGATATCAAAAAATGTATTTCTAGTTTTTATTTCTTTTTATGTGCCAATGCTGCCTTTCTCTTTCCCTTGCCCCCATTTTTCTCTCTCTCCCCCCTCCCCTTGCCTGTCTCTTAACCCCCTCACTCCCCTTGCCTGTCTCTTAACCCCCTCACTCCCCTTGTCTCTGTCTCTTAACCCCTTCCCTCCCCTTGTCTCTTACTCTTAACCCCTTCCCTCCCCTTGTCTCTGTCTCTTAACCCCTTCCCTCCCCTTGTCTCTGTCTCTTAACCCCTTCCCTCCCCTTGTCTCTGTCTCTTAACCCCCTCCCTCCCCTTGACTCTGTCTCTGCCCCCTCCCTCCCCCCTGTCTCTCTGTCCCCCCTGTCTCTCTGTCCCCCTCCCTCCCTCCCCCTGTCTCTCTGTCCCCCTCCCTCCCCCTATCTCTCTGCCCCCCTCCCTCCCTCCCCCTGTCTCTCTGCCCCCCCTCCCTCCCTCCCCCTGTCTCTCTGCCCCCCCTCCCTCCCTTCCCCTTACCTTGATCCCTGGTGGCTAGTGGGGGCAGCCGGGGGATGTCTGCACGATACTTGCAGACATCCTCCATGCTGCCCGACACGGCAGTCTATTATGACGGACAGCTGTCCGTCATAATAGTCTGCCGTGTCGGGCAGCATGGAGGATATCTGCACGTATCGTGCAGACATCCCCCAGCTGCCCGATTCTCCCTGGTGCCTAGTGGGACAGCAGAGGATGTCTGCGCGATGAGCGCAGACCTCCCCTGCTGCCGCCCGGCACGCTCGCCGGGACTTCTGTGACGAAAGCGGAAGTATCCGGCTTCTTCACAGAAGCCCCGGCGGTCGTGCCGGGCGGAAGCAGGGAAGTCTGCGCTCATTGCGCAGACTTCCCCTGCTGCTAGAGAGGGGGATCCAGGTCCCCTGCAGCTCTGCTGGGGACCTGGATCCATGTCTTATAATCTGACCTCAATTTGAGGTCAGATTATAAGAGACCTCGATTATAAGACGAGGGGGATTTTTCAGAGCATTTGCTCTGAAAAAAACCTCGTCTTATAATCGAGCAAATACGGTATTTCCTAATGTAGCAATGCAATAGTATTTCGCAAGCATCGTTCCCACTTCCACATGCACTGCCAGATATGCATTATCGAGAATATAATAGAGGTAATATAGGAACATGGGGCATAAGTTTCGCATAATTAAGGCTATGAAGGTAATGATTTGTGACAGATGGAAAAGAAAGTGACCAAATTGTGATACATGAAAAAATTAAGAATGTGCTTTGAAACAAAGAAATCTTAGTGAGTATAATAAGTAATATGCTTAAATTCAATGTAATGTAAAATGTCATAAATACTCCACATGAATCTGCATATCAAAAAGCTTGACACATAAAACATGTTACCATTGTGTGGTTACCACTGTGCTATTTCACTGTTATAAAACTGGTACATTTTAAACAATAAGTGAATCTCTAAAGGCCCATGGTTAACTAGGAGGGTGGAGCAGTAGCTAACGATCCTCCCTCTTCTCCCCATCCTCTCTAATTTGGGATTATCATGGTTAGAGACCCCTGGTCATTAATCAAAAGCAGGCAACAAAAAAACCCAACAACCATTCTTATGAATGGGGACTCTAGTTCGGTTTATAGAAAGCCAATAGTATTACATGTATTCTATAAGCCGAAAGTCTATAAACCGAAGGTCGTTCGGTTTATAGACTTTCGGTTTATAGAATACATGTAATTCTATGCTATTCTATAAACCGAAAGTCTATAAACCGAACGACATTCTGCTGATAGACTTTCTTTTTATAGAATAGCAATAGCATTTAATGTATTCTATAAAACGAAAGTCTATAAACCGAATGTCTTTCGGTTTATAGACTTTCGGTTTATGGAATAAATGTAATGCTATTGCTATTCTATAAACCGAAATAGAGTCCCCATTCATAAGAATAGGTCAATTGACCTATTCTTATGAATGGGGACTCTATTTCGGTTTATAGAATAGCAATAGCATTATATGTATTACATCTGAGAGTCAAATAGAACCGTCAAATACTGTGCTTACAGCGCATTTTGAAAAATGTAATAGTTTTGGGTGGTAAATAGTAAAGTATTTTTAATTTGTATGTATTTTATGAAGTTATTTCCCTATCCGTATTTGTTTGCAGGGCACTTGTCCTACTCTTACCCACATTTGAATTCCTTTTGCCGCCCTCTAGCCCTTTCCATGACTATTTTAGAGGCATTTTAGTGGCCAAAAGTCCGTGTCCCCACGGGTCAAGTTCGAGCACGGACCCGAACTTTTTCCGAAGTCCGGTAGAACTTCTCGAACCCAAACATCCAGGTGTCCGCTCAACTCTAGTAAGGAGCAATTTGCGACTGTTTGTAACATTTTGCACTTTTCTGGCCCGATTTGCACCTCTTCTGTTTATTTTTATTTAGCGTGCATTTTTCCGGTTGCCCTAATAAATTGTGATTATATTTGCGCATGCTAAAGAGTTTTGCGAATATTTTGTGAAAGATAATTCTTATTTACGTTTGAAAATTACACCAGCTGTTAGCAAGTGCTATCAAAAGAGGTAGAAAAAATATTCACAAACTTGCCTGTTTTTATTCGCAATTTGCTCGTATTTACTACGTGAATGTTAAATGTTTAGTACATTGCAAAAGGAGCAATGTACAAAAATAGTTTTGCACATAAAATATTTTTGCGTTTTTTTAGCACATGCCCCTCTAAATCCAGTAAGAATCCTAGAGGATTAACAGGGAACTTTAGATAATAGTTCTGTGCAGACACGGTTTAAAAAATGTCAAAAAAAGGTGTGCTAGGCGTATGAACCAGTGTATGTAAACAATAAGGTATATATATTACTCTGATGAGACAGAGGGATATGATAGAAACTGTCAGGGTTCTACCATGACCTCCAGACTCATGCATGTAAAAGTCCTAATTTTTTTGTTATATACCTCTTTCCTCCTCTAGAGCCCTCCCTACCTTTGTTTGCTTCTATAACTTCCCTCTGTTGGTGTCAGGTGGGCTTATTAACATGTGCAACACACCTCTGTTAAATATCTGCAGTTTATTGCAGTTAATAATGCTTTTGCACTGAAGTTGGAGAGCTGCTTCTTCTGTTTCTGATCCTCTGCTAAAGCTCATTTGAATTTATACCATTGCTAGTATCTGGGAACTGAACCTGGAGGGCTCAACCAGCCTGAGGATGTTTTTCAGCATCTCCTGAGACCCTTTAGCTACAGCAATATTTATTCAGCTAAGCTACTTCCTTAAAGAGCACACTCCTGCTTTAGTTACCCTCTCTAGGGTGTTCGTGCTTTAGTCACCCTCTCTAGGGTGTTCGTGCTTTAGTCAGCCTCTCTAGGGTGTTCCTGCTTTAGTCACCCTCTCTAGGATATTTCTGCTTTAGTCAGCCTCTCTAGGGTGTTCCAGCTTTAGTCACCCTCTCTAGGGTTTTCCTGCTTTAGTCACCCTTTCTAGGGAGTCCCTGCTTTAGTCACCCTCTCTAGGGTGTTCCTGATTTTGTAAACCTCTCTAGGGCATAGGTGCTTTAGTCACCCTCTCTGGGGTGCTCCTGCTTTAGTCTCCCTTCTTAGACCTCACCCCTTGTTTAACTATCTCCCCTACCTAGCGCTTTTTCAACCGTTCCCTGTTAAAGCTATTTTTTTGTACTGCAGTTCCTTATTTCTTTGTTTGTATATCTGTTCTCAACCCTGCACAATGAATAACAACATGCAACCAGACACCTCCTCTATCCCTGCACTAAAAGTCCTACCTGACCTGGTAAAGGTCCTGACAGAAACAGAGAATAAAGGAATCAACACAGTAAAGGAAGAGAGAATATTTAGAAGAAACATTACCACAACAAGAGGACAGAGGGGAAAAGTTTTAAAAGCAATTTCAGGAAGTATTATTTTACTGAAATAGTAGTGGATACATGGAATCGTTTTCCAGTGGAAGTTGTAGAGATTAACACAGTAAAGGATTTTAAACATGCATGGGATAGGCATGAGGATATCCTAAATATAAGATAAGGCCAGGGACTAATGGAAGGATTCAGAAAATTCTGCATACTAGATGGGCCAATTGGTTTTTATCTGCCAACACATTTTATGTATATTTCTATGTTTCAACTATAAACAAAAAATAATAAATCTAGTGCCAAACTAAATATGAGCTGCTCCTGTGTGTTTCCTCCCACATATGTGGATAAATATACATAGAAAAGTCAAAAAACAATACAGATGTACACAGCTAGGTGTACAGACCAGTGTATGTAAACAATAAGGTAGATATATCCTTTTCCTGTGTGGATTACCTTTATGTATTTAAATATTTAAACGTTTCTATCATATCCCCCTGTCCCATCAGAGGCATTTGATATTTTGTTATGACTTATGTGTAAAGGATATTATCCCTGTTTTATGCAAATGTGTAAAAATTATCTATGATCTTTCCTGATTAGCTGATTTTATTTTGAGAAATGCGTGGACACATTCAGTGCCCTATCCTGTACTGATTCACTGCGATTATATTATTTATAATTCTTCATTTAGGGTTTTATAAAGCAAATTTTTTTTATGTTTGTTCCCCCTTGATCTAACTCTCTTGTATTCAGGCTATGTCACATCATTCTGCATCAACCATACATGAGTTATCCAACCTCATGAAGTATAATTTAATTTGTAAGATCTAATACGATTGAATCCCATATCTGAGAATTCCTTGTGATGGATTAAAAGTGTACCAAAGCAAGGAGCAACTCCACATGAGACTCATTTATAAAAACATATCACACACATTCTCTGTGGATTGAAATACGTTTATGTTTTATCATACAAGAGATCTGAAATAGGAATCTGGTTACAGATAGTTGATAGGTAACATTTGTTTCTTATAATTATTTATTATGAAAGGATCAAAATTCACAGTGCAAAAACAGGCTTAAGACAATATGTAGGTAGATACTACACTAAGCTCTACGCATAATCTAAGTAAACATAAATACGTTGATGGGTTCCTCCAATATAGAAAGACCTATTCTGATGAGGATATCTGGGGTTACATATATTACAGAATCCACCACATAGAACATCAGTAGACTATTACAATAACAACACTAAGACTTGTAACAATACAATAGTCTTATAACATTGATGTCAGTTTGCATTTTTAAATAAGTGATAAATATAATTGTAATTGTCCACTGGGACAAGTCACTGAGCTCTATTAATTGACCTGAGTTATTACGTATCAGTTGCTTTAAACTTAATATTCAAGGAACAAGTATTCCAAAACCCTTGAGGGCCACCAGTTGTATTACACTGGTCTATGGGAATGAAGTTTAAGAGCTGAGTGTCTGGATAGCATTTAAAGTCCTAGTACCATTCCCATAAATGCAGGCTACTTAAAACATATCCTGATCTTCCTTTGTCAAAAATTAAATATCCACATGTGATTAAGAAATGACAGAAAAATAAATAAATGTTTTAATAAAAGATGCTCCATGTCGCAGGCCACGGTTGACGCATGTGAAGGTTTTTATATAGTAAACGCGTGAAACCCAGAGTGGAGGTCAAAAGTTGATGCCTCTGGGTAGGAACGTCTCAATAAAAATAAATATCACTCCAAGATAACACAGAACAGAAATTCTTTCAGGGTTTCCAGTTAAGAAAAATGTTAAAACAGTATTTGCTAGGCTACTTCCATAGCATTTATAGAAGGAAATTATGAAAAAAAATAATACTTTTGAACACGAAAGAAAATCTAATAATTACTCATTAATGAAAAATGTATATTTCTTTTCAAGAACTTGCTGCCACTCGCAATGTGGAATTGGCTGGCAGCATTAAAATAAAATGGTGTTTAGTATCAATGTAAAACAAAATAGGAAAAATGCACTCCAGACAAAGAGAACATTAATGAAGAGAAACATTCCCTCTAATTTTATAAACCATGATGGGAAATGTTGTCTATTAATATATATCACCTACAATGGCTAGGAGTATTTGATACTCAATATTCATAATATTTAAAAGTAGTCGATACAACATATATATTTATTTAATAATATGTTTATTATTGAAGATATATGTATGTATATATATATATATATTTATATAGATGATCCTCGAAAAATTAGAATATCGTGTAAAAGTTCATTTATTTCAGTAATGCAACTTAAAAGGGGAAACTAATATATAAAATAGACGCATTACATGCAAAGCAAGATAGTTCAAGCCGTGATTTCATAAGTGCGATGGGTTACAGCTCATGAAAACCCCAAATCCACAATCTCAGTAAATTAGAATATTACATGCAATCAATAAAACAAGGAGTGTACATAGAACAATATCAGACCTCTGAAAAGTATATGCATAAATATGGACTCAGTACTTGATTTGGGCCCCCTTTGCAGCAATTACTGTCTCAATGCGGCTTCAATAGGTCTCATGTCTCTAATCTTTCTCTTGGCTATGCCCCATAGATTCTCTATGGGGTTCAGGTCAGGCGAGTTTGCTGGCCAATCAAGCACAGTAATCCCACGGTCATTTAACCAGGCTTTGGTGCTATTGGCAGTGTGGGCTAGTGCCAAGTCCTGCTGGAAAATGAAGTCAGCATCCCCATAAAGCTCATCTGTGTAAGGAAGCATGAAGTGCTCCAAAATCTCCTGGTAGACGGCTGCGTTGACCCTTGACTTAATGAAGAACAGTAGACCAACACCAGCAGATGACATGGCTCCCCAAATCAACACAGACTGTGGAAACTTCACACTGGACTTCAAGCATCTTGCAGTGTGTGCCTCTCCATTCTTCCTCCAGACTCTGGGTCCTTGGTTTCCAAATGAGATGCAAAGATTGCTCTCATCAGAAAAGAGGACTTTGGACCACTGAGCAACAGACCTGGTCTGTTTTTCTTTAGCCCAGGTAAGACGCTTCTGACGTGGTTTGTTGTTCAGGAGTGGCTTGACAAGAGGAATACGACATCTAAAGCCCATGTCCAGGATCCGTCTGTGTGTGGTGGCTCTTCATGCCCTGACTTCAGCCTCAGTCCACTCCTTGTGAAAGTCCCCAACACATTTGAATGGCCTTTTCCTGACAATCCTCTCCAGGCTGCGGTCATCCCTGCTGCTTGTGCACCTTTTTCTTCCACACTTTTCCCTTCCACATAACTTTCTATTAATGTGCTTTGATACAGCACTTTGGAAACATACAACTTCCTTCGCAATTACCTTTTGAGGCTTTCCCTCCTTATGGAGGGTGTCAATGATGGTTTTTGCACATCTGTCTGGTCAGCAGTCTTCCCCATGATTGTGATTACTACTGAACCAGACTGAGAGACCATTTAAAGGCTCAGAAACTCTTTTCAGGTGTTATGGCGTACTTAGCTTATTAGAGTGGGACCCTGTTAGCCTAGAATATTGCACCTTTTCACAATATTCTAATTTACTGAGATTGTGGATTTGGGGTTTTCATGAGCTGTAAGCCATAATCATTGCACTTATGACAAATCACGGCTTGAACTATCTTGCTTTGCATGTAATGCGTCTATCTCATATATTAGTTTCCCCTTTTACGTTGTATTACTGAAATAAATGAACTTTTGCACGATATTCTATATATATAAATGGGACTGAAACGTTGATCCTTGTACCTTAAATTTTTTCATTACTGCCAACATCAGCCAGGAACATGCCAGCAGGGACCAGGTCAGGGTCTCTATAGACCCTGTCGATCCCTACCGACATCCAGCGATACTCTGTGACAACAGGCTTGACAGGGATGCCGGAAATTTAGCGGATGCTCGGTTTGAGCATTCACTACATTTTCTATGTCAGACTGAGGTCACTCAAAGTGGCCTCATCTGACACTGGGGATCCCGTTGCAAGTCACTGCAGGGGGATCCTCGCACGGGTAATCGCTGTGAGCCGCTATGAGCTGTTCCTGTCAGGATGGTCTATGCCGTCTTGCAGTTTTTTTCAGTAAAATGTAGCCGACGCTCACTTTGAGTGGACCAGAACAACCCAGGAAGGGGAATAGAAAATGTGATGCTTTTAATACCAATAAAAGAGAATTTGAAACAATGCAAGCTTACAGTGTCAGGTGGTGCCTAACCGCAAGGTAGACTCACAAAGTATGCATAGAGACTGTATTCATACGTTAAACTGCAATAAAAGTCCTGTAATAGCCCAGCTAGTGGAGAAAATGTTTCTCCGATATAAGATCTTGAAATGTAGCTGCCTTTTCAACAAGGACTCTTTCCCTAAACCTGAAAATGGCCAAAAGGATGCAGAAACCAGTCGGTAATACTGACTTTTTAATAAGTACATAAAAGTTATTTTTTTAGTCTCTACAACTACTTCTGCTACATTTTCCGTTGCTAAATACCCATTACATAAAGGCATAAAAGATGGAGACAAGATTGGTGCACATTGAAGTATAGGTTATTATTTGACTGCTGTTACACATTCCCGCAGTGCTGGATGATAAGATTGTGATCAGGACATTACATAGGATCATTCCAGATAAGTGACTTGTTTAAATATATGTTGACTGGTGAAAAGTTACATACATCAGCTGGTTTAGTTCCATAGGGGCTACAATGTTTGCTATAAAAGTAATATATTTTTTGTGTACAAAGCAAAAGAATGCAGCAGTTTAGGGTTTAAAAAAAAAACTGGGGTGGGTAACCAGTGATTATGAATGAGGGCAAAGAGGAGATAATATTCTGTACCCAGATTAACAGGGATGTGTTTTAGACGTAACCTTTAAAAATGAATAAAACTGAATAAAAGTGTTAATTGACATAAACACATAGACCAGTTGAAAATGCCCCTGAGGCATTAGGAAGAAAATGAAGTCCAAGAATCACTGCTGAGAGTAATTAGTCAGCCAGACTACTATCTGAATGAAAATGTTACTAGAATTTTATGCAAATGCAGTGTAAACATATACAATGATAAAAGGTCTAGTAATGCTAACTAAAGTGCAAATGTGTGGCAGCGGGAAATAACAATAAAGACCTTTATTACATGGGTTACATGGCATCAAGGCTTCACATAAAATAAAGAGTGATCAAATATAGTGTACCACTATATGATCAGGAGCAGAGTCCTGCCAATAGCTGGAGCAGTTCCTTAATGCTAACTCTAAACTCCCCACATCATTCGACTAAGTGAGTCTGATGGTGTGTGGTCTTGTATATACTAAATATTAAATGCAGTAGCTAATAAGTGGTAAAAGTATTGGGGTAAAAGTGGAAATGCCTAATGTTCTTTTCACCAAAGCTTTTTCAGGGATATCATATACTCCATTGTTACCGTTTGTAGGTGACATATACTGATTTAAATTTTACTGCATGCAGGCTGGTAAGCAGTGGAGTCATAGGGGTTGATTCAATGATCCCCGTTAATAGAATACAATAACATTTAGGGCTTCTGTTAATGAAGTTCTGATTTTCTAATCAAAGCTTTGAAAAAATCAAGCTTCGAGTATGCCATCTTTAAGCGAGGGGCATCATTGGATACACTGCAGAGGGGCCAAGGGAAGTCTGAATAGTGGCCAGGAGTTTGCATTATGTTCCCCTAAGGGAAACAAGTTTCTGAACCTGATTAATAACAAACTTATGGTACAATTAGTAGACACCCCAACTATAATGGATTTGGATCTGGTAATAACAAACATTGAGGAGCTTATCTCAAACATCCAAGTAAGAGAACTTTGGGAATAATGGCCATAACATGGTTTAATTTGAGATTAATGCAAAAAAAATAATTCCTTTAAGCCCACGTTACAAAAGTAATATATAACTTTAAGAAACAAATACAAAAGACACAAATCAAAACCAATGTGGCTTACTGGTAATGTAAAACACGAAATACAAAACAAGATAATCGCATTCAAACATTATAAAAGCAAGGGATCAGCAGTATCATTTATATACAGTGCCTTGCAAAAGTATTCACCCCCCTTGGTATTTTTCATGTTTTGTTGCCTGGAATAAACATGGATTGTTTGAGGATGTGCATCATTTAATTTTTTTACATTTTTATTTTAATGTTTTATTTATTTATAAATGTACAAACATATAAAAATATTCACTTGGGATACAAAATATGAAAACATAGTCAAGATACAATAATAGAGAATATTCCCTTAATATTAGGATAGTATTAAGATCGAATGACAGACACTACAATCATACAAAATACATTAACAAATACATTATACAATACATAAAATACCTGCCATAGAAGGGTCCATCCTGATGGGATCGTTAGAAAACACTATTGGGTTAGTCAGGGGTGTTTAGACACGGAAGGGTATGGGGGTCGCCTCCTGATGAATTATTTCTTAGATAATTAAATTATGAGTTTTGCTGGATGCTTGGAGTCGAAATGACTCAGCAAACAGATGTTGCCCAAACCAATCATCCCATATATTTCTATAGGCCTGTATGCTGTCATCTCCAAAGAAGGATGCTTTCTCCATTGATCCCTGGTAGTTTATCTGCACTATTATTTCATTTAATGTTGGGGGGTTTTCACTCTTCCAATGCCTGGATATACACAATTTGGCTGCCATAAGTACAGGGAGTGCAGAATTATTAGGCAAGTTGTATTTTTGAGGATTAATTTTATTATTGAACAACAACCATGTTCTCAATGAACCCCAAAAACTCATTAATATCAAAGCTGAATATTTTTGGAAGTGGTTTTTAGTTTGTTTTTAGTTTTAGCTATTTTAGGGGGATATCTGTGTGTGCAGGTGACTATTACTGTGCATAATTATTAGGCAACTTAACAAAAAACAAATATATACCCATTTCAATTATTTATTTTTACCAGTGAAACCAATATAACATCTCAACATTCACAAATATACATTTCTGACATTCAAAAACAAAACAAAAACAAATCAGTGACCAATATAGCCACCTTTCTTTGCAAGGACACTCAAAAGCCTGCCATCCATGGATTCTGTCAGTGTTTTGATCTGTTCACCATCAACATTGCATGCAGCAGCAACCACAGCATCCCAGACACTGTTCAGAGAGGTGTACTGTTTTCCCTCCTTGTAAATCTCACATTTGATGATGGACCACAGGTTCTCAATGGGGTTCAGATCAGGTGAACAAGGAGGCCATGTCATTAGATTTTCTTGGACGCGTGTGATGGAGCATTGTCCTGCATGAAAATCATGTTTTTCTTGAAGGATGCAGACTTCTTCCTGTACCACTGCTTGAAGAAGGTGTCTTCCAGGAACTGGCAGTAGGACTGGGAGTTGAGCTTGACTCCATCCTCAACCCGAAAAGGCCCCACAAGCTCATCTTTGATGATACCAGCCCAAACCAGTACTCCACCTCCACCTTGCTGGCGTCTGAGTCGGACTGGAGCTCTCTGCCCTTTACCAATCCAGCCACGGGCCCATCCATCTGGCCCATCAAGACTCACTCTCATTTCATCAGTCCATAAAACCTTAGAAAAATCAGTCTTGAGATATTTCTTGGCCCAGTCTTGACGTTTCAGCTTGTGTGTCTTGTTCAGTGGTGGTCGTCTTTCAGCCTTTCTTACCTTGGCCATGTCTCTGAGTATTGCACACCTTGTGCTTTTGGGCACTCCAGTGATGTTGCAGCTCTGAAATATGGCCAAACTGGTGGCAAGTGGCATCGTGGCAGCTGCACGCTTGACTTTTCTCAGTTCATGGGCAGTTATTTTGCGCCTTGGTTTTTCCACACGCTTCTTGCGACCCTGTTGACTATTTTGAATGAAACGCTTGATTGTTCGATGATCACGCTTCAGAAGCTTTGCAATTTTAAGAGTGCTGCATCCCTCTGCAAGATATCTCACTATTTTTGACTTTTCTGAGCCTGTCAAGTCCTTCTTTTGACCCATTTTGCCAAAGGAAAGGAAGTTGTCTAATAATTATGCACACCTGATATAGGGTGTTGATGTCATTAGACCACACCCCTTCTCATTACAGAGATGCACATCACCTAATATGCTTAATTGGTAGTAGGTTTCGAGCCTATACAGCTTGGAGTAAGACAACATGCATAAAGAGGATGATGTGGTCAAAATACTAATTTGCCTAATAATTCTGCACTCCCTGTATATGTACAGTTATGGCTAAATGAGGTTTAGAGATTTTGGGAGGTTCAAATGGAAAAGAAAAACTGCGGGGGTCAAGTCCGTTATATTAATATAATAAGTCCCTAAATAGTTCCAGGACCGATTTCTTTAAAGGACCCAGGACTTTACAGTCTCACCAAATATGTCTTAAGGTGCCTATCTCCTGTTTACATCGCCAACATTGATTAACTGTTAATGCTTGAAATTTGCATAGCTTTGCTGGAACCATATACCATCTGTGGAGAAGTTTTACGAAGGTCTCTTGAATGTTTATACAATGGATATATTTCCTCACTATCTCAAAGGCTTTTTTCCATTGTATTATCGGAAAATCAATAACCAAGTCTTCTTCCCATTTCGTAATGGTGGGCAGTTTTTCTACTCTCCTTGAATTATTTAAGATGTACCTACTTTTTGCAGTTATCTTAGTTTGACAACCACTTAAAAGACGATCTAAAGGTCCCTCCTTTCTGATTGTAACCTTCGCTAAAAAGGATCTTATACGAATATACATAAAGATATCTGCATCTTTAAGACCATAGCTTGATTTTAATTGAACAAATGAACCTAATTCACCTCCCTCATATAGATTTTGTATATTGCTCATACTTACTCTTAACCATTGTTGTAAATCTAGGTCTTGTATCATATATTTTAAGGTGGATAGAGGAGTATTTCAGGTTATGGTGTTTATCGAGTATAGCTCTTTTTTAATCGGGTTTATAGATTCATAAATTTGTTTTATTATGATATTAGTAATATTTAATTTTTTAAAAGCTTTTTTGTCCAACCAAAAAATGATTAACGGATCAACATTCTTGTTATCATATTTTTCTTGGATATACCAAGACTTCTGTTTTGCATTAAAACTACCCCAGCGAAGACAATGCGAGAACTGGGCTGTATCGTGTAAGCGGAAAATATTAGGAAAAGAGAGACCTCCTTCCGACAGCTTGGATGACATAATTTTTAAATATATTCTAAGTTTTTACCCCCCCCATACATATACAGAGAAGAGTTTGTGAAACAAATATAAGATTTTATAGTGGATACGTAACGGGATCATGTGAAACAAATAATCAAGTTTTGGAATGATATATGCTCTAATGATATTTATTCTTCCCATCCAGGAGACAAAAAATTTACTCCATTTAGTTAATAAACCCTTTATATCCTGGAATACCCTTTATATCCTGGAAGATAGTTCCTTGAAATTCACATTTTTGTATCACCACATATCTGGATACCCAAATATGAGATGGTATTTTTTACCCAATTGAAGCTATAGTTCTCTTTTAGCGTTTTCCCCTGGGATTAGGAGAGATAACATATAACTACTTGTGTCTTTACAATATTAATTTTATAATTTGAGTATAAACTATATTCCTTAATAATTTTAAAAAGTTCTGGAATTGACTGTATAGGGTTTGATAAAGTAAATAAAATATAATCGGCTATGATCCGATAGTGATTCCTGAGACTGTTGGATTTTGTCTAATGTTATTTGCTAGAGGTTCTATGGAAAGGATGTGTAGCAGGGGCGCCAGCGGGCAACCCTGCCTTGTTCCGTTTTTTATGTTGAACCAATCTGAGCTCAGGCCTGAGGCCTGCACCCTTGCGGTAGGGTCCAAATACAAGGCCATAGCCAGATCTTTAAACAATCCCCCCATCCCGAAAGCCCCCAAGGTCTCCAATAGAAATAAACAATTAACTCTGTTGAAAGCTTTTTCCGCATCAACAGAGAGGAAAACCGCCCGGTGTCTATGTTTTTCGACTTGTTGGAAGATATTAAGCAATTTCCTAATGTTATCACCACCCGATCTACCCCCTATAAATCCGGATTGATCCTGGTGTATCAGATCTGGAATCACCAGGGATAGCCTATCTGCTAATATTTTGGAGAATATTTTGATATCCAGATTTATGAGGGAGATCGGGCAGTAATTACTTACATATTTGCGGTCCTTTCCAGGCTTCGGGATGGGGAAGATTGAGGCTCGTAGAAGATCCCTATCAATTTTTTTAGTATTTTCTATTTCATTAAATAAATTCTCCAACATAGGGGTAATAGATGGCTCAAAAAGCTTATAGAACTGGGCTGTGAAACCGTCAGGACCCGGAGCTTTACCGTTCTTCAAGTTTTTTATTGCTCTTAATATTTCTACCCTATTTATTGGTTTATTCAATTTGGCTAGATTGTCTGGATCAATTTTAGGAAGACTACATTTTGAAAGGAAAGATTCTATATCCTGTATTGTGGGACTAACCGTATCTATATTATATAAGGAAGTGTAATATTTGGCAAAAGCATTGCCTATCTGAATGGGCGATAAAAGGGCTTTGTCATCCTCGATGATTTTCTTTATTGTGTTAATTTTCAAAGTTTTTTTAATCTGTTCGAGAGAGGCTTCCCTACTTTATTATTACTGCTATACCATCTTTGGTTTATTGACATAATCCTCTTTTTTACTCTCCCTTCTAATAGGCTCTGGATTTGCGCTTGTATTAACATCATTTGTCTGGCTAGTTGGGGAGATGGAGTAACTATATTAATTGCTTCAATTTTAGCCAAGTTGATATACAGATCGGACAAACCCTTGCCTTTAGCTTTCCTCTCTGGCCTCAGTCTGAATCATATTGCCCCTCGTGACACATTTAAAGGCTGCCCATAAATTTTCTGCTGAGACTTGTTCATTGTCATTTAGTCGAACATATTCCTCTGCCAGTGTTGTGAGATGGGCTTTATTTGCTTCTGAAGTCAGGATTAATTTGTCCATGCTCCAATGATATTTACACATGTATTCCTGATTTTGTTCTAGTGGTTACCCTAATAGGGGCGTGGTCTGACCAGGTAATTTGACCGTTCTGGGAATTTTCAAATTTCTCTAAGTTATATAAGTCTGTTAGGAAGAAATCTATTCTAGAGTAATTGTTGTGTACTTTAGAGTGAAATGAGAAGTCTTTTTCTCTAGGGTGCTGAACTCGTCAGATGTCATAAAGGTTATATTCATAGAATAAATCTTGCATCCATTTGACTCTGTTTATGTAACTTTTTTTTAGGTTTCCCTATTATAGTGTTTGTTCTATCTAGTTTTTCATATAGTACTATATTCATGTTGCCACCTATCAGTAGTATCCCTTTTTTGATTTTATCTATGCTTCTAAATGTCTTCCTAAAAAATGTTTGCGAGAATACATTAGGAGCATATATATTAGCCAGTGTATACATTGTGTCATTTAGCTTGCACAATATCAGAATATATCTCCCAGCTTTATCGCTCTGTTGATGTATTAACTCTAATTTAACTCGCTTAGAATAGAGAATGGCCACCCCTCTTTTCTTTTTGTCCACCAGGCTAGATCCATATATTATAGGAAATTTATAGAATTTCCACATTTCAAGCCCATTCTCTTTCCAATGAGTCTCCTGTACTAGACAAATGTCAATTTTATCTTCTAGCATCATCCTATATAACAGACCCCTTTTTACTGAGGAATTCAAACCCTGAGCATTTATTGACACAAATCTAAGCGCCATTTTCTACCAACAAATTATTGGGTTCCCCCCTCCCTACCGGCTCCGTATCTGTCCCATTAGGATGCCCCCCCCCGCCCCCCCGGCAGCAGGTATAACTAACATAACAATACAAAGAAGATATACACAATACATCCATACAAATCATCACCAATTCTAGAAAACAAATTTCTTTTAGGTGATTACCCTGAGAGACTAAATCCCAGGGACATTCTGTTGCTGGTGTACCGCTCGGAAACCGCAGACCTAGTTATATCAATTATGTCATCTTGCTATAAGATAGTTCAGTCTATACCTCAAAATTAAGGGTATATAACCTGTTTTATAGCTGAGAGGGGTTCCAGTGCACAAAATCACGATATTAATAATTCTATACTATACGGAGGTTCTATTAAAAAAAAAAAGCTACTTAGTTTGATTTATGTAGTCCCCTGGTCAATGAGTTGGAGTTTAAGGGATTATGTCACTTAATCTGGGAATATCCCTTCAAAGGGTTTTACATTCATAAATAATATTATAGATAACATTTCATCCCTCTTTCTTCCCATTTACTCTTTTATCTTTAACTTATACCTAGTTTCTTTAAAATCTAGTTTAATTTCAATATAGTATGATCTCAATATTTTGTGTAATAAACATCTTAATTCCCTTGTGTCATCTATTTATGTATTATTTCTTCAAAGAATAAGTGATTCTTTAATATTCTTTTATTAACATATGTGCGTTATAGGTCTAAGTTTTTTTATTGTTACTACTAAAATATTCTATTCTTAAATCTGTGGATAAGTGAGCCCTCTGATTATTTTTATCATTTCTCTTTTATATATAATTATAAAGTGCGCAAAAAAAATGTGAGCTTCAAAAATATAATTTAACCATACCACATCAAGTACCCGCTACTAAAATACTTAATTTTATCTACCACATGGGGAAAACCCAGTTATTTCTTACATATGTGCTTTCTATTTAGACCACCTTACTAATATATTCTGTATTAAGTGATATTATATGAACCCTCTAAGTCATTTTATATATTCTCTTTTAACTATAATGTGCACAAATTTATGTGAACTTCCAAATCTATAATATCCAAATTTATAATATCCTTCCACCACACCATATGTGATACAATATGAATAATGACTCTATCAGACAGGAAAAAACCCCATCTAACGTACAAAAAAGGGTCATTAGTTTATAACCTCATCCGAACTTGAAACTTTTTTATAGTTACAATTATTACCATAAGACAATATATATAGTTTTGTCTAACTTGATTTAACATACCAACATGTTTATTTCTACAGTCCATTTATTCACGTTCTTGTGTAGTTAGATGGGAAGAATCAAAGATCCCCATTATTTCTATTTTGGATAGATCTTCTACTGGGTCATTCATGGTAATATTTTTTCCATTAAAGGAAATCAAAAGCTTTGTTGGAAACCCCCATCTGTATATGATGTTTCTTGCTCTAAGTTGTCTAGTAACGTCTCTAAAACGGGTCATTTAATTTACAGAACATGCCCACACCGTTGAAGATGTTTTTTTTTTTTTATTGTGAAGCAAACAACAAGTAGGTCATAATAACAGAAAAAGTCAATGTGCATAACTATTCACCCCCCTAAAGTCAATACTTTTTAGAGTCACCTTTTGTGGCAATCACAGCTCCAAGTCACTTTGGATAAGTCTCTATGAGCTTGCCACATCTTACCGCTGGGATTTTTGCCCATTCCTCCTTGCAAAACTGCTCCAGCTCCTTCAAGTTGGATGGTTTGTGCTTATGAACAGCAATCTTTAAGTCTGACCACAGATTTTCTATTGGATTGAGGTCTGGGCTTTGACTAGGCCATTCAAACACATTTACATGTTTCCCCTTAAACCACTCAAGTGTTGCTTTAGTAGTGTGTTCGGGGTCATTGTCCTGATGGAAGGTGAACCTCCATCCTAGCCTCAAATCATGCACAGAGTGGTACAGATTTTGCTCAAGAATATCCCTGTATTTAGCACCATCCATCTTTCCCAGTCCCGGCTGATGAAAAACATTTATTGTCATCCTATGTACAGATACTCCAGTCTCTGCAGCTCCTCCAGGGTTACCTTAGGACTCTGTGCTGCCTTTCTGATTAATGCCCTCCTTTCCTGGTCCGTGAGTTTTGGTGGGCAGCCGTCTCTTGGCAGGTTTGCTGTTGTGCCATGTTCTTTCCATTTGGTTATGATAGATTTGATGGTGCCCGTGGGGATCATCAAAGATTTGGATATTTTTTCATAACCTAACCCTGACTTGTACTTCTCAACAACATTGTCCCTTACTTGTTTGGAGAGTTCCTTGGTCTTCATGGCAGTGTTTGGTTAGTGGTGCCTCTTGTTTAGGTGTTGCAGCCTCTGGGGACTTTCAAAAAAGGTGTGTATATGGAATGACAGATCATGTGACACTTAGATTCCACACAGGTGAACATCATTTCACTAATTATGTGACTGCTGAAGGTTATTGATTGCACCAGAGCTTTTTATGGCCTTCATAACAAAGGGGGTGAATACATATGCACATTTTCTGTTTTCTATTTCTAAAAAGTAGTTTTATGTATATATTTTTCTCATTTCACTTCACCATTTAGACTACTGTTCTGATTCATCACATACAATTCAGATTAATACAAGATTGAACTTAAGGCTGTAATGTAACAAAATAGGTAAAAAGTCAAGGGGCGTGAATGCTTTTACAAGGCACTGTAGAACAATGATGCCAGCAAAGCCTGCAAAAAGACAATTAAATTGGCTAAATTGGAAAATGAGAAAAGGATTGCTAAGGAGAGTAAAACTGACCCCAAACATTTTTTTAAAGTATATAAATGGAATAATAGTTAAAGGCAGAAAATGTTGGGCCCTTGTTATCCCAAATGGGAAATTTGGTTAGTAAATCCAGAGAGAAAGCAGACATTTGAAATACTTTTTTTCTTATGTTTATACTAAGGAAGAACCAATGAATGGGCCCCTGCTGCCTGAATTTACGGTAGCGTCACAGCAAATATGAAAATGGATAACAAAGGCAAAAGTGCTTAAGTAATTAAACTACATTAAGATACACAAGGCCCCGAGGCCAGATGCTAGGGTTCTTAGAGAGCAACGCATAATTCTGGCCAGACCATTATTTTTGATCTTTAGAGATTCTTTCATGTATATCATGCCGGGCAATTATAGGCCAATGAGCTTGACATCTGTAGTGGGGAAATTATTTGAACGATTGCTAAAGGTATACACTCAAGAATACATCTTGAATCAGAATATAATTAGTAAAAGTCAGCATGGTTTTGTGAAAGACAGGTCTTGCCAAACGAACTTAATAACATTCTATAAAGAAGTTAGCAAAAATATAAATCTAACTGTGGCAGTTGATGTGATCTATTTAGACTTTGCTAAAGCATTTGATACAGTACCACACAAAAGGTTACTCTACAAATTGACAGAAATAGGCCTTGGGCCAAATGTATGTATTTTGATTGAAAATTGTCTAAACGATACAATGCAGAGAGTTGTTCTCAAATTGGACCAGGGTTTTAAGCAGCGTACCTCAGGGGTCTGTTTTAGGCCCACTTCTTTTTAATTTGTTCATTAATAATCTCCCAAGTTCTGTTGAGAGCCGTGTTTCAGTGTTTGCTGATGACACAAAATTAGGTAAGGTAATACAGAATAACCTTGATGTTTGTTCTTTATAGGAAGATTTGGACAGAGTGGAGGACTGGGCAATCAAGTGGCAAATGAGGTTAAATTTAAACAAATGTAATGTTATGCATTATGGGAAAAATAATAAAAATGCAACATGTACATTAAATGGTTTCTCCCTGGGAAAGACTACTAATGGAAGGGATTTAGGAATAATTGTAGATAGCAGGCTTAGCAACATTGCTCAATGCCAGAAAGCAGCTGCAAGGGCCAATAAAATATTGACATATATAAAATGGGTTATTGATTCAAGGTAGGAGGATATCATCTTTCCTCTTTACAAATCATTGGTAAGACCTCATCTGGAATATGCAGTACAATTCTAGGCACCAGTCCTTAACAAGTATATTATGAAACTATAAAAAGTGCAAAGGAGGGCTTCAAAATTAATAAGGGGATTGGCGGATCCTCATTATGAAGCGAGAATAAAAAACGTGCATTTATATATGCTAGAGAAAAGGCGTCTCAGAGGGATATGATAACATTATCTAAATATGTGCAGGGCCAATAAAAAGAGCTCTTCAGTGACCTGTTCACAGAAATTTACAAAAGAACAAGAGGTCATCTCCTGACACTGGAAAAGATTTCATCTATAGCAAAGGAAGGGATTCTTTATGGTAATGACCATAAAGATATGGAACTCATTGCCAAGAGAGGTGGTGTTATCAAATACAATAGATGCATTTAAAAATGGTCTGGATGTTGTTGTTTTTTTTTATAGAAAAGCAGGACATACAGAGCTATAAATAATATGATAAGCATTAATAATAGAACGTCTTGATCCAAGAAAAAAACTGATTGTCCTTTGGAGTCAAGAAGGAATGTTTCACAAATCCAAAATAGCTTCCTTAGGGGTTTATGCCTTCTTTCAGATCAGAAGCAGGATTTTTCAACTTAAATTACTATATATTACATATAATAATATATTATATATATATATATATAATATATATATATATATTCCCAAGGGGACCAAAACGTCAATGCTATGTTGATACACTATATTTAATATATTGACTATTTTGTGTACATAAACTCCTGTGAGTGCATGGTTTTCTTTTTGGATCTGTATATATATATATATAAAACCTAGTATAACAAAATACTCTTCTTAAATTCAATGAGGGCCATTAAGGCTGGCAAAAGTTTAAAATTGCATGAGTGATTCAATTCCAATAATATTGTCAGGTCTACTCCCTACTCCCCCCTCAGAAAAAATACTGTGATTAGGAACTGTACAAATGAACCTTGTACCTAAAAAAAATTGCTTATCAGGCTGAGATTTCATTCATTCTGCATCTGTTTTCACCTGAGGACGGATGTATTATATACATGCGGTACACTTGTAATTGTATTTTGATAGAATAAGTGCAATTAGTTTAGTTTTTTATTTATTTAATTCTACAGGCAGTCCAGGAGGATAATTTATGTTTTTTAGAATGGGACCCAAAGGGCCATAAAAAAATGTTTTTTTTATTATGGTGCCAGTATAGCTGATAAATTGAATATAAAAAAATACAAGAAAAAAGCTTTTATTGCAAAATATAAATATATTAATAACAAAAAATATATATATTTAGTAATATATGCATTTTTTTATTCATTTATTTTGGTGTTTAAATATTTTCCATTATTTTACATATTCAATAAAAACTTTATTTCCTCTATAGCTCCTGAAATAGAAACAAAATGAGGCAATATCCTCCCGATAGAAGTGTATGGTTAGGATAGAGGCTACCATTTAGAATATCTGAAATCCCAGCCCGAAAGTAGTCTTCAACTTGCACCAAAGTGATTATGGGGACTAGACTGCCCCCAGTAAAAATATATTTAATACAACTTTGCAGAGAGAGTTGTGTTATTATTTGTAATTTAAAAAAAATTTGTGTAGGTATAACTGCAACTTTAAACAGCGAGTATGTTTAAACGTTATATACAGTTTTTAGAAGATAGGAAGAGTTTAAAAAAAGGAAAAAAATTAAAATGCAGATCTATATCTTTCTTTTTACTTCAATGATCTAATCCTGTCTTTTAATATATTGTAGATGGAACTGCCTTTTTAAATACATTCAATATAGTAACTAAAATGCAAGAAGTAAAAATGATAAACATATATATAAGACCACACCTTTGGAAAGTAAAGTAAAATATCTTGTCTCTTTTCCCATTTTATTGCAATCCTCTAGCAAAAATATTGCAAAATCTTCTTTTGTTTGATGAAGTGTGACTAAACAAAAACACATCCAGATATTCTCTAGTGGAAGCCAGGAAATTCTTTCTTCTGCATTCAAATGAGCATAAACCATTGATGTTAGTCGCTAATACAGTAGTATATCGGAAAGAAAAATACGCAACTTGTTGAAAACAAGTTACCAAAATTTTAGCATATATAAGAAAAAATTAATTTGCTTTGATCTTGTGTTAAAAAAAAAAAAAAAAAAAAATATTTTGGTACAACTTATAATGTAAAGTACATGTTTGCCCGTCTTGGCAGTGCCACAAAGCTCTGTTGTTTTCCATATTTATTTCCTCTTCTGAAGTGATCCAGATGCTTATGCAGAACCATCTGGAGGACAGTGCAAGAGTTTGTGGGAAACAGAAGACCGGCCAGTGTGTTATGTTCATAGCATGTCTTTTCATCACAAACAAAAAAACTGACAGTAATCTGACATTCCTCAATTAAAATAACATAATTACAACTTATTTTAAAAAATACAAAAATATTTTGGATGCTGTGTGTATTTTTTTTTTACATAAATTGTTTTTTTGTTACTTATACAATATGATATGTATTTTATATATATATATATATATATAAATTACATACACACATAGATTGCATACTGCTCCAACTCATTTTCCAAATTAATAATTAATTTTGTTAAAAACGCATCTTCATATGTTCCCATCGAGAATTATTTAGGTCCATAATTCCATAAAATCACACTTAAATGCTTTTGTGACATTTAATACTAAGTGACTAGAATCTGATTATATTTAAACCTACTGCATTTTGCTGTTAAACCGCTATACGTTCATTTACCAATCCTCCATTCTAAGACTTTCAGAACCATTCAGCTTAATCAACAGAGAGGAGGTATTCAAGTAAAAGGGCCATGCCCACTGGCATACACATACAGTGGATTTCTAATAACAAATTAGTTACTCAAGTATGTCTTTGGGAAATTAATCCAGTGATGTTGCAATCACAGGGT
Source organism: Pelodytes ibericus (assembly GCA_036172795.1). NCBI lineage: Eukaryota > Metazoa > Chordata > Amphibia > Anura > Pelodytidae > Pelodytes > Pelodytes ibericus. The sequence goes on from CM069860.1 coordinate 51,189,500, forward strand.
AAGTCAGTATTATCGATGAATCCACTGCTTGAAGCAGAGCTATGCTTGCCAATGTGCTTAGACAGGTTTGTGACTGTAACAAAAGTAACTGACACGTGTTGCTGTCTAGGGCTGCGGAGAGGCAACTGGCTAATAACTGGCAATACCACCTTTCTGAATTCTGGAATTAGTGGTTTCCATCAGAATACAATTCCTTGCCCCCAAATCTGGCACTGAAGTGATAAGCTTGTGTGAGGTCAGAACGTATAAAAAATGTATTACTTCAAATTTAGTAAGTTTAAAAACAATAATCAACATAATGGGAGCTATTCAATAAAAGGTTAGTTGAAGGTGAGTGGAGGTGTAATGAACACTTCATCCCCCCAATTTAGTTGTACATTGTGCAGGGACAAACCTGGCTAGTTTGCTTAGCGGGGGGAACACACCATGTTTGTCCCTACACAATGTATAGTTAAATTGGTGAGATGACATGTTCATCTCACCCCAGGTCACCTTTTAGTGAATATACCCAACTCTCTTTTTATTAGGAGATAGTTTTTTCATGGCTTTATTCTCATCTTATCTATTGATCTACATACTATAGCATCCCATTATGTTGTGCAGCAGTAGCTCTTGTGTATGTCAGTTCTTATTTGATACAACACTTTGTATTTAAACAATATGATTATTGATTTGAATGCTAGCAGAGATACAAATTAATGGTTTGTTGTTTCTTCTCCTTCCCTCCTACCCTTATTCTCTTAACTACTCATTTTATTTAAATAGATCATTACCGTATTTGCTCGAATATAAGACGACCCTGATTATAAGACGACCCCCCAAACTTTGGATATTCCTTTAGGAAAAAAACTAAAAAATATAAGACTACCCTATAGGAAAAAAGTTTAACTTGTATCTATTAACATATAAATTACTTTTTAATATTCAATAAAAATGATATTAAACAAATGCATTTCTTGTATTTATTATGCCAATGCTGCCTCTCAATCCACCCCCCCCTGCGTTGTCTCTCTCCCCCAAACTTTTCTCTCTCTCTCCCCCCTTGTCTTTCTCTCCCCCTCCCTCCCCTTGTCTTTCTCTGCCCCCCTCATCTTTCTCTGCCCCCCCTGCCCCCCCCTCCCCTTGTCTTTCTCTCCCCCCTCCCCTTGTCTTTCTCCCCCCCCCTCCCCCTCACCTGTTTTTTGCTCCCTGGTGGCTAGTGGGGGCAGCCGTGGGATGTCTGCACGTATCACCTCCGTCTATTATGACGGACAGCAGGACGGACTATCGTGCAGACATCCCCAGGCTGCCCGATTCTCCTGGTGGCTAGCGGGGCAGCGGAGGATGTCTGCATAATACGCGCAGACATCCTCCGCTGCTGCCCGCCACTTCCGCCGGGACTTTTATGATGAAGCCGGAAGGACCCGGCTTCATCATAGAAGTCCCAGCGGTAGTGCCGGGCGGCAGCAGGGGGAGTCTGCGCTCATCGCGCAGACATCCCCCGGCTGTTAGAGAGGGGGATCCAGGTCCCCTCTCTAAGACGACCTTGAATATAAGACGAGGGGTATTTTTCAGAGCATTTGCTCTGAAAAAAACCTTGTCTTATATTCGAGCAAATACGGTATTTTCTTAAATGGTAAAAACCCTTCTTTCCGTCTGATCTTGTGTCAGTTGTACCCACCTTTATTTAAGTATCAGTGCAAGGTTTCATTGTGGTGTATTTAAGAGGGGAAGCAGAACTCTCTGAACTAGCCTACCAGTTGCTCAGACAAAACGCGTCAGGTAAATTGTATTCAGTGAAAGCTACATTTTTACTGTATCCAGCCTCCCAGTGGATTATTTAAATTGGGTGAGACACTTGATTCTGGAGCAGGGCATTTTTATTTGTTTAAGTCTTGTAAGTGAAAAACAAATGAATTACTGTGAGTGAGCATCATGTGACAGAAAGGGGCAGGGTTATTGTCATAGCAGCTTGATAAACATCAGTGTGTATGTAGAAACATTGATCAGTTCACTTTTTAGATATTAAAAATATTGTGGTGTTGGGAAGTTTATATTTCTTTGTTCTAGAGTTTTGAGTTGACCACTGACAATACATCCTTTTATATTATATTTGTAAAAACAATACCCAGGACTTCAGGGGTGATCGTGTAACTTTCCGTTCGTTTTCACTTCATCATTTGACAGACTTTTTGTCATACAGGACTTTATGTGTGGGTGGAATAAAAGCAAATTCCTAAATCTCAGGTGATCAATTTCTTTGCTTTTACATAACGGAGCCTATTCATTGCTGTGAGTTAAAAAGAAAAAAATGAAATGGATCCCTGGCCCCCTAAAGAATACTCCCAGCCAAGTAAAGAATCCCTCTGGCCTCCTATTAATAATTCCAGGGGCAGGGAAGTAAATAAAAGCCACAATTTAACACATACGTACCGCCTCTACCGCGAAGCTGCCCAGATGTGCATGAGATCCAACAGAAGAAATGTACCTTTTGAGTCCCAGAAGAGTGGGCGGTGGAACTTTACCATATAACCCAGTTTTTTTAGCATGTGGTATTGAATCTAGCCCAATATTTTTGGCCTTGCTATTTCAGTGTCCCTTTTATATCATGTTTCATGGTGTATTCCTAATTTGGCATCGTGGTTTCAAGATAGATCAAGTTGTATTCATTCCCATTTATGTCATAATTCTTTGTTGTTAGTTGGGCCTCCCATTCACTTATTTTCAGTTCTCTGTAATATTGAGCATAAGATCAATGTGGCCAGTTTCATTGATTTCAGTAATAAAAAAAAAATGACTGACTCTGAGCGTTCTCTTCATTGTCTTCCACTGTTTCCATCCTTTATATAGAGGAACAGTAAATATAAAAGAGTTAAAGGATAACTTTAATGGAAATTGTCCATTATTTTATTTAGTAAAATAAAACAATTTTATTGAATCTTTAATAAACTTTGCTAAACATACCTGTAGTTTAATAATAAAAATATATATTTGTATTTATTATGAGAATTTTAGTTGTCCTTTAATGAATAGGACATAAAAATGTCAACAGAAGAAAGCAGGCCCCCTGCTTATGACATCATATAATCCGGTGGTTGGAACAAGGAGCGGTTGGGATTTATAAAGTGCATTTGTAATTATTACAGGAAATGACTGTTAGACAAACTGTCTCCTTCATGCCCATTGTATCTGTAATAATCATAAATGTTTCCTTTTTTTTCTCCTTGTGCGTAATTTTGTTTATACTAACATTAATTATGGTAAAAAAGGAACAGAGAAAAACACATTAATAATAATCAACAATCTTAAATTAATGACAAAATATAATCTTCACTAATAGAAGTTTTATTTACCATTGTGATCATTTATTCAAACATAAAGTAACCGAGTTGGAACAATTCTCCCATTCTGCTTCATTGGATAATTTGTCCAACTTGGCTATATTGGCCTAAAGTTTGAAATTCCCATCTCAGTTTCCTGCAATTCTCTCTTTATTGAGTATACCCTTTATTTTTGCTTAAAGGGACAGTCTAGTCCCCAAACTCACTTTTGTGCAAGATGAAGATCACTGCTTGTATAGTGCACAGGCTTTTATCCCTGTGTGATTTGATGCAGACATTCTGTATAAATCACATTTGTAATATTTGACTCAAGCCCTCCCCAGTGATTACTCTGCATGTTTACTGCAGGTATGGCAGCACTGATTATATAGACACTGAGGATATAAAGTTTTCATTTAGTAACTTCCTGTCCTCCTCAGATAGAGTCTATTGAGTGGCCTATGAGTGACCTTGCTCTTGTACGTAGGATCTCTTAACAGTGCAACACATTGTCTGATGACATCACTAGAGAGAAATTATATTCCATTTGAATGGCATTATTCCCATTGGTTCCTGCAGCAAAAAAGGAAATTACGTTTACTCATCTGGTGTAGGCAGTCCTTTCTTCTGCTGTAATTTCACAATTTCTTCTAGCTGTAAGTATTTTATATTTTAAGCAATGCAAAATGTAAGAAATGCATTTTAAAGTACTTTGAAAGCACATTAATATGCATTAATATTTGGAAGATGCACTTTGGGCACTAGACAGTCCCTTTAAAATGTTTCTTATGAAATTGTTTTAGAATTAAAAATACATTCATTGTTGGTTAAATCTATAAATCTCAACAATTCTATTTTTTGACAATGTAACTTAATGTAATTTTTCTATGAGAATCAATTGACTCAAGTTCCACCTGCCTAAAATATAAGCTTGATTGGTGAGCAACTCAGCTATTTGTTACTCCACAAGGTAGAGCTTTCATTGCTCCACCTATGCAGTGGATATAATAACTTGTAGTGACTAATGTGGTCAATTGTATGTTGTAATGTGATGTGTAAATGTTTTGCCTAGAACAAACAAGTTGCCAAATGTTATTGAATCCATTCAAATGGTAGCCAATTAAAGACTTACAAAGGAAATTGTATAGTTTGCCATCCTCTATTAAAGAACAATTGATGGCATGGTTTTGTGAGGAGGGTCATTATGCAGAATATATCAACAAATCAGCAAAATACCATAGATATGAGGTACACAGATAGATCTGAGCTTGCCTAAGAGTTGGGGTATGATAGCCCACAGCCATTTTTTTAATTAAAAAAACACTATAAGATTTCACACAAAAAAATAATTACACCTGTTAGGATCAGTAACTTGTAAAGGAAATTTAAAATAAAGATGATAAAAATAAATCTATAATGAAGTTGAGTTTTTTATAAAGTCCAAAAAATAATAAGCCCAGAAAGGATATATGTAAAAAAAAAAAAAGGGAAAATAACTATAAATGTGAAAAATAATCATGCAGCTGTTTTAATGAACTGGTTCCCTGAAACAGTTGGGTCTATTCGAGAAAAGTTTGAGAAGGTTGACTTTGGAGGTCAACTTTCATTTTGAGACTAAGTCAAATTTGGTACCGGAGTACTCAGGTTTGAATCTTCCCCACTGAAAGTAATGAGCAAAATGATTGAAGATGTTTTTGAGACTAAATGCCTTATTTATCAAGACAAAACTGGTGCTATGGCAGTTTGCTCCAAATTTATGCACTTTTTTAAAAAAAATAAAAAATAGTACCTTCTTTTGCCTTGATAAATCTGGCCCTAAGTCAAATTCAGCACCTGAGTTTGACTTAGTCTAAAAAACGTTTTCAATTATTTCCCTCCCATTACTTTCAGTAGGGAAGTTTCAACCTATTTCCCCATAGGAAATAATAGAACATGGCAACCTTAGGAAAGGCTAATTGAAAACAATAATTTGTGTGGCTCCTCCGAGTGTGGATGGTAGATGAATTGATCAAAGGGATTTTTGAGACTAAGTCAATTTTGACCACCGCACTCTGAGGTCCAAATTGACTTAGCCCCAAAACCCACTAGTTTTATAGACTATAATGGAAGGCGAACTGAACATTGTGAGTCTGAAGACTTAGCCAGTTTCAACCACCAAACTCAAATGCCAGTTTCCATCTCCCCACATACCTTGATCAGCAGCCATTTCAGACCTTGCAAAAATAGTTAGTGAAAAGCACTTTGCGAGATCAAAATGGGGCATAAGTTATTGCTAATTTTGATCTTCAAAATCACATATTTGTGAATACCCCCTAAATGTGTTGTTGAATGAATTTGGATGATTATTAAATTGATATATATTCATTTATTTATAGATGTATTACATATATATATATATATATATATATATATATATATATATATATATATATATGTGTGTATTGTAACTATTGATCACAGCACAGATTATTTTTTTATATATAATAGATTTGTGATAAATGACTTGATTTTTTGTTTTTATTCACTTTACTTCAGAGCGCTGTCTTTCCTTTTTTAATCTTAACTTTTTTTTTACAAACAATATAACTTTATTTATGATTTTTCCCAAGCAGCATCTCATTGTATGTAATTTTGTATTTAGCAAGTATGTTAAATTTACATTGGTTAGATTTAGAGGAAATACAAGGCAACATATTCTTGATATATCAATATGAGTAGGATGAAACTCCTGTTGTTGACTTTTAAATGTTCTTCCATTATATAGAACCATATCAGGTGAAGAATCAAAGAAAAATGTTACATTTGCTTTTTTCCATGCTTGAGGCAGTCACAAAAAAGAAAAACGTTAATATAATCAGGAATGGTGCTCAAATAAACAGTTTTGTATATTTTCCAGTTCCTTTTGGAATTTATGACCTTGCAACATGCTAATGGAAACTTTTAATCATTAGAATAAATGCAGGCTTTTCAAGGAAGTCATGCCTATTGCCATTGCTCAAATAAAGATGTATAAATATATAAGATATATTAATGGATAAGTAGGGGGTGCTCTGCAAGGCATCAGAAGCAAGCTGGATGAATATGTTATATGATACATGCAAAGCCTATAGCCTTTGTCAACTAATACATTCAACATTGGGATAGAAAGCCACATAGACATATCAGGATGGAAGCCATGCAATACAGTTTTATCAAGTTTGGCGATTGGACAGCTAATTGTAACTAGTGAGGAAGGGCACCATACCGTACAGTTCCCGAAGAGCCAAAGAGCACTTCCCTTTAAATCAATAAAGAAAACACAGATAGCTTTAAGGAGATAAAAATGTCTATTTGCTGTGTGTATCTTTATATATTTAACAGGTGTATTGTTTTATGGCAAAGTCCATTCTTTGCAGGAAGCTGTTTTAACCCATTTAGAACCCAAGGACGTTGTATAATATCATGTTGTTCCATGCCTTGAAGACCAATTGACAGCATGGAACATCCAGGGTTAAAATCCAAACCTCCAGGGTTACATTTTTTTTGCAATATCCAAAGTCCTCCCAACATGAGTCTCTATCGTCCCCATAAAAATCTATGGGGAGCATTGAGACGACCACTTCGTTTCATTGTGTTTTGGGCATGTTTTGACTATTTTCAGTTTCAGCAGGTACCAGTGTGGAACCGACTATGATGTCCAAATTGAAGACATATTCGGAGGCACATGGAAGCATACTGGATAGCATGACATTTTGGTGTCAATTATCGCCGCATATTTGGTCGACTCTTATATGATACAATCCAAATTATGCTATTTAAATAAAACCCTTCTTATCTTCAAAAGACAATATGTAATTGTACAGTAAATGAGAAAGAGGCCCATTTCGGGCTAAACATTAACACCGCAGTAATGTCAAGAACAACCATTGTCCTGAATGGTAAAATATTGTCTCGTCATGAAGGGGTTTACCAAGAATAATATCCTTTCCCCCACAAATGCATTCATATATCCAAGTTATCCTAAAAGATAGTCTCACTCCAAAAATAAGAATGTAGAAAATGTAGTATTAGAATCAGTTAAAAAATATACGAAAAAAACCCCACAATATTCAATGGAAGCAGCAAAAAATAGACAGCAATAGTAGCGGCATAAATATAACTGATAGCGTAAACTCAACCCAGCGATAAAGCACACCACCTTACGTGTTTCATGACGAATGACACGTATTCATAGTCTAACTTACATGTATGACTAATATATTATGGATGTACTATACAAAATGTTTGTGATCTCTAGTGATAAGTATGTAGCCTGCGGCTTGCAATGGTAGCCTTCATGAATCAATATCAGTCTGTTTCTAAATATCCAGGAAACTAAGGGGTCTATTTCCACCTGAAAATCATAGCCCTGGATGAAATCGTGGCATTCAAGGATCACTAAAGAGATCCAAATTGGCCGTGTGCATTTTGACAACCGTGGATTTGCAGAGTGTTACGTCTGTCCGTAAAAGTGGGACAGCATTAGATCTTGGTGGAACAACAGGACAGAGTCCCAAAATCGGGACTGTCACACGAAAAGTGGGATAGTAGGAAGGCATGCATTAACAATGCAAGCATATCTCAGCATTTAACGCCTGCATATTAGTCTTGTTGAGTTCATTGATAAATCAAGGACTGTTGGCAGGTTAGCTTGTATGGGAAAGGGGGAAAACTATTTAAATACATCTATTTACATTTTAAAAGGAGTGGGTAGATAGTGAAGAGGCTCAGATGTTGTTTTTGCCCAAACAATAGCTAGCTTTCTTAAGCCCTAGCAATTGCAGTCTATTGTAGAGACAGAATATGTTTTTTTTGGGGTGGGTTGGAGGAAATGGAGAGGTTTGGGACCTTGCAGCCTCTTGCTTTGTGCTGTGATTGTGATGATGCCAGGTATGGGAGGGCACACAGGGGATAGGGAGCTTATGTAGCAAGATATGTGATCCAAGGCGAAATTCAAACCTTACAAACAACAGAAAAAAAGGCACGTTGTTTAAAATCAAGATTAAGGTCATTTGACACAGACTCAGGAGTAGTACACACTAATATAAGTACTAACAAACTTTAAAACATATCCCCCCCCCCTCCCCCCCTCTGTAAACACTGGAAGTAAAGTTGTTTCAGACTTTCATTGTGCCTACATGTGTCAAACTTAATTTCCAGGAATTTCTCACTCTTGGACAGCTTACATTATTTCAAGCAGGCTTCATGATTGAACACGTTGCCATGGCAACACAGCACTTATGCACAGAGGTAGCTAAAGGTGATACAAAGATTCAGACATCTGCTGTCCTGGCTGCTATGGCAAAAGTCAGTTCTACTATGTGTTATGTCAGTTGCCATATGATAATGTTCATAGATCTATAGTGGTAATAACTATTTATTAACATTTCATAAGTTTCCTAAATCATTGCTCCACTTTTCGAACAATGCCCCAGAATTCACTTTTAAATATAAATCCCCAATACATTATTTAACCCAGCTTTGTTTTCAAGCTCCATGAACATGTCTTCAACTTTTCTTAAGCTGCTAAATAGGCCTGATATTATTTTTCTCTAATACTTCCACATTAAATGATGTGTTACAGTAATAATTCACATACAATTTCTTTGTTTTTTTCCAGTCTGAAATGGTCAGATCATTACCTTACCAGACTTTGCTCCAAAATGGATAGGAGCATCGACTTAGCATAAAACAGGCTGTGAGGGATCAAGTTTCCAGGGGAATGAATGACGATATTCATTCGCAGTGCTTGTATATACAAGGCTTCCAAGTTTACTTCAGAAATTTATAGGAAACATTGAAAGTTGCTCTTTATGAAGCCTTTGATGCAAAGAAAAAATATGTGTCTGTCTTAACAGGTAAACATCTGTGCCATGTCAGTAAACATATGTGTGGCTTATTGTCATACCTGTGAACTTTGACAAGCTGCTGCACCTGACCTCTTACTCACCTTTCTCTTACAATGGAGGCATCAAGGAGGAGCTTTTAAGCTTCCCATACAATTTATTGTCTGACAGTCTATATATCTATATTTGCAATGTCCAAAACAATGGGCATGAATGCAGAACTCTTGTTTTTAAATTGGAGTAGTATACTCTATCACAGAAACTCCACATTATTTAGTTATACATAGGCACATAACTATTACAATTAAAGTATTGACCCGTATACCATTTGTTTTTTTTTTAATATGATAAACCTTTCTTATACTGCAGTTTAATGGCCCTCAACTGTTCTCTGGTACCCCTCCTCTCTGGGAAATGTGGATAACATACAGATCTACCCATTTTCCTCTGATCTTTATCCCTCTCATGTGACGTGTCGGGTGAATGCCTGACATGTCTGTCATGTCTACCTGGATGTCTATTTGCCACCTAAAACATAATCTCCCTGCTTCGACTGGGCTTTACCAGTGTAACTGACTTCAAAATTGCTTTCAAAACACTACAATTTTACCGACTGATGTCTTGGGGTCATCATGGACTTGACTCTCTCATTTTTCCTCTTCATTCCATCCCTTGTCAAATCTTATTCTTTGCTCAAGAACATTGCCTGCTTCCTCTAGATTGTAAGCTTGTGAGCATGGTTCTCTACTTCATTTATTGGTCTGTCTCTATTTGTCTAGCATGGTGTTACCCCATAGGTTGTCCACTCTACTGGCCACTGCTCCAGTACTTCTCCACAATCTTGGGTGTTCATGGTAGTATCTGCTCTCTGTAGCATTCCTGGACTTGGCTGACTACTTGTTCTGTGTACTGTCCTCATTTTGGATAGCTAGCAGTTCTATGTTCTTAGCTATACTTACCTTGGGGCCGAACCTTGGGGTACAGTTGTTTAAGGTTAAATATGTCCTACATTTTGTGTTCTTCTGGTATCGGCACTGTGACACATGATCTGTAATTCCCTTTTATTCTCTGCATAGATTGCTGACACTATATAAATAAATGTTGATGTAATGTAATTATATAACTCACCAGTAAGTATTTTAATTATAATTGTCACCAGAGCCCCCAGTATAAACCTTTTCACCACGGCTTAGTGTTTGGAGTAGATAAGATGTACTGAAGTGATTCCACTTTAAGTCATTCAGTTTGGTGGCCGATTGGTTTTTCTCACATGGAAAATCCAAAGTGTTATTTCTTGGTTCGTTCTCTGCTTTGTAATCTTTTTATTCCGTTTTCCTGCAATTTCTGTCTAGGCAAACTGGAGTCAGAGCACTCCGTCTGTCTGATCCGTTAAAGAGAAACATCTGGAGCTATTGCAGCTTATGTATGCCTCTGTGCTGATCTGGATTCCCTCCCTCCTTGACTACTCATAGTTTTAACCAAACATTTCAGTCCCTCTCACCCAGCAGTTCCGTTACAGGTATCCACTAACACCTTCCTACATCTGAAGAACATCCATTCCATTAGACTTTAATATTGGTAACTTCCATTATATAGGGAATACAGTTCAGATTGATGACATTCCATTAGTACTTAATCTCAGGGCTTAAACACAAAGAGTTCTTTTTCTCCTCATCATGTGACCTTTGCTCCATTTTATTTTCATAAATTAGAGTAGGAAATTAAACATACTAAGTCCAGGAACTAAACTGAATTTTAATTGCAGCAAGTTTTCGATGGGTATGGTGACAGGAACTAGTAAATATTTAAATGGTAAAATTGGAAAAGTATCAAGTTTTTATCTGCATCTGCCTTTAAAAGGGTTAGTACAACTATACCAAAGTGTCATATGTCTCATAATATTTATCATGGTACCTGGAGAACAGAACAATATGTCAAAGCCATTAAAGATAGCCTCTTGTGTCTATGGGCGTACTGCAGGGAGCAAAGTGACACTCTGCAATATGTATAGCACAGCCAAAGTTATCTTTCCTGTGAAGTCTTTGAAACCAGCCATCGTTCATCATGTTTTTTTGATATCATGAAGCACAAATATATAAATGAAAATAATGGATAAATTCGGTCTGAAACCAATGTGTCAATGTACGAAATTAGTTTCAGACAAAAATGAAACAAAAAAAACATTGCTACCCAAGTCTATTAATAATCATTTAAATGTTTGCCAATACAAAATAGCTGTTATTTCAGGGAAAAGTGCTAAAATAGTAGTAGTAACCATAGAAACCAATGGAAAACTATGGCGGTTTGTTCCAAATTTAACACATTTTCAAAAAATAGCACCTCTCTTGCCTTCATAAATCTGGCCCCAAATCTCCAACATTTTTACTTAAGCAATGCTTTTAAAAAATTTGAAATAATCCAAATATATTTGTAAAAAAATAAATAAATAATCATTTATTGTCTCCTTAAGTGTCATGGACTGAAAGTGTAGCTTTCCCTGCTAATAGAAGAAGATATGGAGTTATTTTTTGGATTAAAAACAGGGACTTTCCTTTTCTTACTTTTAGTTAATTTATGTTTTAAAACTTTCTGAATTCTAAAAGGCAATGCTAACAACATTAAGAATGTGCCTTACTAAGAGCCATAGTGACGATAAAGGAGCTATTTGCAGGTTTTTGGGAATATGTTTAAAATCTTGTTTGGAAAATCATGTATTTTGGAGCCCAGAGCTAATTGAAAAAAAAAACGGGTCAGCAAGCATGCTACTGCCTCTTTCAGATCTCCATTTAGGAAATGTCTAACAGTATACATTAGACCCAACCATGATATGGGAGCATCCCTATAAAAGTAAAAAAATGAGAAGTAAAAGCCTTAGTTGCATCTTAATCTAGGAACGGGAGAGTGCAAACTTAAATTTTAAGATGTGGACAGCATGATCTGAAAATAAGGTCTCCAGTTTAAATCAAGGTCACCAAGCAATCCCACATGTAGAACAGGGCTTTTGGCCCTAGATTCAAACATGAGGTAATGTGCACAAAGTGTACAAATTTGTTCCCTTAATAATGTGTATATATTGTACTATCAAGGTTGTACCTCTTGTAATAAGAGTGTAATAAGAACACCTCTTATTACACATTAGTCATAACCCTGACTATGAAAATGTAAACAGCTTCAGACAATATAGTATAATAAACCATCATAGTTATTCGGCATCAGATGGTACAATATAATTATTAACAGTATAAAAACACACATAACACAACCTAGTTACTATCAGTACTACTATAAATAACAAACCCAATACAGAAAATACCTACCTTCCTCTCTTTTACTTTTGCCATCTCTTTTATGATATCAAAATCAATGAAAAAAGCATTTTCTATCCTGCAAATTTATTAAGATTTCTTCAACTGTTTTCCACATTTGTCTCTGGGGGGAAAAAAAGGCTCATATTTTGGCAGCATTGAGGTTCATAAACTGTTTTCAGTAGGTGTCTTGTGTTCTGGATGTTTGATGCAATTAGAAACAGTGTTTTACACATTTGCCTTTGGAATCTACAGAGCTAAAGTTGCATTATTTTAAAGGATCACTCCAGTCTAGAAATCTGGATAAATAAATGCCTATTGAAGCTGGCTCTTTAAAAATGCATAGTTGTTCCATTTTTTATTTTATTTTTTACTTTTGCTTTTTGCAATACCTAATTGAAACCATATCTTTTTCCTGGCTTGGACCTCACATTGTGAATTGTCAAGCTATGTGTACAACATGGCTGTCCTTAGCATCTCCTAGCAGGCAATCAGAGGTGTCCCATAGAAATTCATAGTAATTCCCACTGTACATGTGCAAGATGTCAGTGATGTTACTAGTCCTGCCCCTCGAATCATTGTTGTCAAATAAAAAAATAAAAACTAAAGAAGATATGCAGTTGGCAGTTTTTGAATTAAACTGTTTTTGCACACACTCATTGCAAAAAAGACCTAGTGCATTACAGTGACCATTTTGCAATGTTTACATGTGCTATGTGTTTAGTAAAAGACAGCTAGACACTTTGAAAGACATTCCCAAGTTTTCCCTGTGTGCAAAATTTGGGAATTTGATGCCTAGCATGTCCCTTTAAAGCCACAAAGTCTTTGCCTCACTACTGCAGCAGTACACAATATGTGTATTTTCTAGCTTAGAGTGGGAGATGGAATTATCTGCAAATCTAAAGTAAAACAAAGCAAATAAATTCTGACATTTCCTATTCCACTAAATATAAAGAATATCTGGAAAGTAGATTATAAATCTTTTCAAAATTACATGTTGCTGCAGTTTCAAATGTTGAAAAAAAAATTGTAAAATGACACTAAAATGAAACATTGCATTTTTTTAAAGTCTCTCACCTAACTCCTGACCATCTGGTTTTCATCACATAACATCATAAACACTCCTCCTCCACAGTTATGCCAGTTCCTTACCCCCACAATGCCATTAAAAAAGAAGGTTGTTTTGTTTTTTTTTACCAAATGTTTACCTTTAGTGCAGCTCAAAAAGTAATTGCATGTTCATTTGCAGAACAGTGTAGGATTATTCTTGCTTAAGCAAGTATAATAGACTGAAAACTGTGTTTCTCAAACAGCAAGGGTAAAAAAGCGGGAACATTTTGTTAAAGGGTAATATGGTGTATATAGCAGTTAAGGGAACTCTAGGTCTAGGAGCAAAGTCAGATTATCTGTGGCATACTAGTTGACATTTCTAGAAAAAAAATTGTAATAGTGGAATATGTATACCTATGTCGGATCAGTCTGTTCTTGTCCGTCTAACTTAGTATGTAGTCCCCCCTCTGTGCTTTGTAAATTGTTGGCCCTATATAAATAAATGTTAATATAATGTAATGATAAAAATGACTTTTCACTCAATGGGGTAGATTATATGGCGAATGTTATGCTGGGAAAATTTAAAGGTTGAACACTGCATGTTATTCCAGAAGGAATAATTAGCAATTCAACTGCAATGGAGACTACAAAAATACCATGCGTTAAAGCACTGTATTGCATTTCTTTAACTTCTTGGCTAGTGGGTGCAGGAATTTTTTTAATGTTCGCTGTTGAGATATTATCGCATTTGTTAGCAGCATTAGTGGTGGGCATAGAATACAAAATGCCCTTTAATTGACCGCTAACGTCACTTTTCTTACTAACGAGGGCCTGATAACCTACCCCATTTTAAGAGAGCACAGATTTCCTTATAATACAACAAGTGAATCGGTGCGCTATCCCAACACTTCACACACTTAGTTACCCCTTATATAGAGGCATGGTTTCCTCCACGTGTTATATAGAGGGGAAAACAAAGTAAAAATACAAAATAGTGAAGTATGTCATATACAAATAGTTGTGATGGTAAAAACAATAGTTGTGATGGTAAAAACAAAGTCAGACCACTCATATTTCCCTGAGCGCTATGCTCAGTAAAAAGGCATCCAGGACCCCGTATAGGGGTATGGCAAATGGCCCTTTCCCTCAATAGATCTTCACTCCAATGCAATATGAAAGAAAGGTAAGGGCAAGGGGGCCAGGATTCAGTAAAAGACGTTTTAATAAAGTATTATTATTTTTTAAAAGCCTCTAGTGGGTGAAACGCGTTGTGAGGAGACCTGGCTGCTACAAGACACAGAGCACTTTAAAGAGACTTTTACCTGCATTTGAAATCTACTGTTTTTAATGTAAGATCTCTGCTTTTTTATTTTATTCTTTATTAAAACATCTTTTACCGAAGCCTGGTCCCCTTCCCTTTGCCTTTCTTTCATATTGCATTGGCGTGAAGATCTATTGAGGGAAAGTGCCATTTGCCATACCCCAATATGCCATCACAACTTTATTTGTACATACTTCACTATTTTATATTTTTACTTTGTTTTCCCCTCTATTTAACACGTGGAGGAAACTATGCCTCTATATAAAGGGTAACTAAGTGTGTGAAATGTTGGGATAGCACACTGATTCACTTGTTGTCTTATTTGTATGTTTGTCAGGATCGTCACCGTGACATCCAGACTGCCAGACGTGGTCGCCCCAGATGCACCCAGCAGGGGATTTGAACTGTGGTTCTTCTGGACCGTATTCTGCTATTTTGCCTCTGAGCCATTTCAGAACTTTGGAATACTCATGTTTATGTTTGTTTTGCCTGCAGCACTAGGGGGCTGGACTTCACCAAAGGCTCAGACCTGTCAGTAACTCTCCAGCTGAAGCACATACCTAATTAACAAGGTATAAGACACTGCCTCTTCCTAAGAGCAGTGTCAGTTCATTGACTCTGGATTCCTTGTTTGGTTCCTGTGATTTTTGACTTCCAGTATTCCTAATCATTTTTGGCTTTTGACCTTGGATTTGTTACCCGTTTATTCTGAATTCTAGCATCCTCTGACCTCTGGCTTTCCCACGAAGATTCTTTTGCTCTTGTCCTTGTCTGTAACTTTACCTGGATATCCTGACCAGCCCCCGTGCACAAACTCACAGGCCACGTGGCTTCTTACCTGGTCACCCTGGTCTGTGTTTGTTTGCAAGGGTGAGCATACATCTCTGCCTAAAAGACTCCCAACAAAGGTAAGCCCTGAAAAGACATCTCTCCCTAAAGGACTCCCCACAAAGGTTTCCCTGACAAATGAACTGACCTAAAAAATGGAGTCTGCAGAAATGTCTCAATTGCTTACCCAGCAAGTATCCAGCCTGGCCCAGATTGTATTGGAGCTGCAGCGAGAAGTTTGTTTTCTTAAAGGCACAGTACGCCCAGCCCTGGAACCTGTTTATCCTGAACCGTTTACAATTATGCCTGAGAGATTTGATGGTAACCTTGCTTCATTCTTAAGCTTTAAAGTGGATTGTGAATTGGTGTTTTCCCTGAAACCTCGGACTTATGCTAATGACTTTATAAGGGTCCGAGCAGCTATTAATCTGTTGTCTGGAAAAATGAAACAATGGGCACACGAAATGTTGCAGTCACAGAGTCCTGTCCTTGCTGGATGGGATACTTTCATGACTGCCATGGAAGCACAGTGCAAGACTCCTAGCAAGACCGCTGTGCCTAAAACAACACCACGTCCCAGAAGATCCCAGATTCCCAGAAACAAAGGGAACCTGTATCAATACCACAACCCCGTACTGCCTCCTTATGCCCCTCCTCCTAGGGAGGTCTCAGAGCAACCCTACCTTCCTCTTGACTCAGATGAACCTATGGAAATAGGATTGGTCCAGCTCAAGGGTACTTGTGAAGAAAGAGACCGGCGAAGAAACCATGGCCTTTGCTTTTACTGTGGTGAAAGAGGGCACTGGATCTCACTCTGCCCAATTCGCCCACATCGGCCAGAAACCGTTCAAGTTGGGATTATGCTTACCCATCCGGCCAAGTCTATGCCTCTGCCTGAGAAACGCCAAAGTCTCTGTCAATTTGGTCCACGCTCAGTGACACACGAGAGTACTCAGACCACGGTAATTAATGCAACCTGTGTTCCGCTAGAATCAGCTACCAGCACCCCTGAACAATCTCTACCTCCTGCTCCAGAAACATCTGTACCTCTACCTAAAAAAAATACTGTTCAAGCAAGCACCATCACCACTTCATGTCCAGCCAAAGAAGTTCTACCAGATTATTGCACTTATGCCTCAAATGGCACAGTAGTGTGCAAAGCAGAACTAGAGATGTTTGAGAAAGCATTGAAAGCACGAAATGCCTCTCCTGTGGGAACCTCTAGAGCCAAGGCTACAATTGGTGCTTTGTTTCCAAATGATTTCTTGGAGGAGGACAGTTCTCCTGATCTTGAAGAACCTAGTTACGCCCGGAGTGCGTTCTTAAGGGGGAGGTACTGTCAGGATCGTCACCGTGACATCCAGACTGCCAGACGTGGTCGCCCCAGATGCACCCAGCAGGGGATTTGAACTGTGGTTCTTCTGGACCGTATTCTGCTATTTTGCCTCTGAGCCATTTCAGAACTTTGGAATACTCATGTTTATGTTTGTTTTGCCTGCAGCACTAGGGGGCTGGACTTCACCAAAGGCTCAGACCTGTCAGTAACTCTCCAGCTGAAGCACATACCTAATTAACAAGGTATAAGACACTGCCTCTCCCTAAGAGCAGTGTCAGTTCATTGACTCTGGATTCCTTGTTTGGTTCCTGTGATTTTTGACTTCCAGTATTCCTAATCATTTTTGGCTTTTGACCTTGGATTTGTTACCCGTTTATTCTGAATTCTAGCATCCTCTGACCTCTGGCTTTCCCACGAAGATTCTTTTGCTCTTGTCCTTGTCTGTAACTTTACCTGGATATCCTGACCAGCCCCCGTGCACAAACTCACAGGCCACTTGGCTTCTTACCTGGTCACCCTGGTCTGTGTTTGTTTGCAAGGGTGAGCATACATCTCTGCCTAAAAGACTCCCAACAAAGGTAAGCCCTGAAAAGACATCTCTCCCTAAAGGACTCCCCACAAAGGTTTCCCTGACAATGTTTAACTAGAAGTGGAACACTAGTTTGGTTTGGTGCTGCTTTTACCACCACAAAAGGTGCAGTATATTGTTTTTTTATATTTTTTCAGCTTTCCTTATATCTGATAAAATAGTTAAGGTCAAGTTTAATATTATGTTTCACAATTTTTTTCATATCGTCGAGCCTACATTCAGAGCAGAAACGAGGGTGAAGTGACCGTGGCACTAGCTTCAGGTGCACACAATTGAGGGCGCCCAGCTACAATAGCAGAATAACGAGGTTAATGCCCCCTCAGGCAACGAGGTGTAGGTCTCTGCCCCTTTTGGCCAGCTCTTGAGGGTCAATGGTGCATGTGGTTTGAAGCCATATCGCCGCATCCCAGCCCAGCATGAGCCAACTTGCAGCTGCATGGACAGCAGAAGGTTTCTGCTGATAAGAGGTAAAGATCTTCAGCCCCCTCAACACCATTGATCACTAGGGAAGAGTCCACAGGGATCATATGTGCCTCACAGACTGCCAAGAACCTGAAAGAATGGATTTATCTGACTTGATTTTTATGGAATTTCCGTTTTCTGCTATGGAGCTATGTTCTATTCTTTCACCAGAAGCATAAAAAGCTAGCTATGACTCTGCCACCATTCTTCCCTTTGTGACAACTTTTTATAATTTTTTTTGTTTTTTCCTCCTGTTCTGTTATTTTTTTAATTATTTCCAAATCCCAAAAAAATTTATGATGAATTTTGAAATTCTGAAAAATGTGCTCTTATAGGGTTTCCAAAACCACAATTTTTATCACCAGTTGGTTGTTTGATTGCTGTAAACCAGGGGGGTAGCAACCTCCGGCTTGCCAGCAAAAAATTATCCAACCCACACTTCCAAAGTATTCACTGGCCAGATATAAGTCATATACAGTGGCTATTTCCCTCCTGCACCTGAATGTGGCATATTTTAATGTCACCTGACTGGGGTATATGTTAATGGGCAAACTGGCTGTGGTGTTTGTTCACCCTTTGAGATTCAAAAAGAAAATATTGGAAAAATAAAAATGCTATTTGTTTAAAAATCTATATTTAATGACATAAAGAATGCTAGTGTTAATTTTAAACCATAAATTATTTGTAACATTCTGTCATATTTCAGGTGAAATTCAATGGAAAATAAAAAAATTTCCACTGCATACAACTCATCTATAAACTAAAATGGTGCACAAGCTTCAATAAGTATGCTATCACTGCAGCTGATACTAAATTCTAACAATACAACCCTATTTAATCAGTTTGCAATCCTGGTTTCAAAGAAATACCAGAGAGCCTGTGAAAAGGGACAAGAAAAATTTGGTTTCAAACCACAGGGCATGAATGGGTTAATGGGCACCTGGCTGGGGTTATGTTAACCGGGCAAACTGTGGCATAGATAATGGGCAAACTAAATGTGGCATATTTTAATGTGAAAACTGGCTGTGGCATGTTTTAATAGGCACCTGGCTAAGGCATATGTTGATAGGTAAACAGTGGCATATTTAATGGGCAAACCAACTGTGGCATACTTAATGGGCAAACTAACCGTGGAATATTTTAATGGTCATCTAAATGTGGCATATTTATACTTTCAAATAATTCTTTATTGTTTTCCTTACAAAAAAATGTAAAACAATATTTATTGTAAATAAAATGTGTAATATCACATCTTTTTACAAAACGTTATACACAAAATAACAAACACCCATACCAACTGGGAGTCTACTCCTATTCTCCACATGATTCCAACTTAATTTGTTAACACTCCACAAGTCTGATTAGAACAACCAACATTTTGGTTTATATCCACATTTCTATCTACTATATACACACAGTCCTCTCACAAATTTTTGACCTTTGGTGACGAAATCCAACTAAAAAGTTTCTCCATCATTTTCCATGTAAAGGAGTTATTCTGCTTTCAGGCTCTAGCATTTATTGTTTTTGTGGCTAGCAGAGAATGTGTGCTAAGAACTGTCTGAGTTCATTTCTGGCCAACCCAGATGCAAAAGGAATGATCTAGGATTTTTTTTTACTTGATATTATCAGTGGTTTGTATAAAGTGGTACACCATAACCCAAAGCCTTTTCACTTTACCACAATTCCACCATATGTGCAGATATTGCCATGTTACATCTCCAACAGATCCTATATTGTTGTGAATGGATTTGGATTCACCTTAAAATTAATAATAATGTACACAATTTAATCTTAGTAGAGACCCATTTCATAATTTTAAATAGGTGCTACATGCAACCTATTTAAAACTATGAAATGGGTCTCTCCGGGTCTCTCAGGGAAAGCAGTCACATCAATGGAGCTAGCTGATCCGGGGAATAGTGGAAGGTGCAGCATTTCAGGAACAGAAAATGTCAATACCTCGACGCGTTTCGCCGGAGCTACCGTCACGGCTTCTTCAGGAGGAGACAAATGACCGGCATATGCGGAAGCCCAGCATTTATACGAGTTTTAACACGAGATGCCCACTCCCATTCCGATGACGTGTAACAGATGCGATGGTGGGAGGGAGCGTCCTCCATTGCTATAGTGATAGTTCATTTATATGTCTCTGCAAAACCGTAGGAAAACAGTCATCGTAAGTCCATCATTGAGCTAAGCATATGCCGAGCAGCTATAATTTAAAACATTACAATACTAAAAGAGGAAAAATAATTATTCTACATGTGAATACATATTAAACATGTAAAAAAATTTAAAATATAAAAAATCTAAATAAAAGACGATCATGTTTAGAACACCAAAAGATGAAAAAAGAGAAAAACAGGTGGATATATTGAATAGAAAACTGAATAGCTATATTAAATAAAAAACAAAAACTTAAAAAAATATATATGTTATTCATCATAAAAAGCAGTGTTTCCCAACCCAGTCCTCAAGGCACACCTACCAGTCCAGGATTTAGGGATTACCTGGGTGTGTCTAAGGTGTTTTTACAAAGAAGAAAAAAAACAACTTCGACACAACTGGGTAATCCCTAAATCCTGGACTGGTAGGTGTGCCTTGAGGACTGGGTTGGGAAACACTGATAAAAAGACATAATATCAAGATCAGTGTTAAGTCCCTTCCCACCTCTTGTTTTTAATTCATAGATCCACCTGGTCTCTTTTTGGGACAGAACTTGGGTAACATTACCCCCTCTCCAATGTGGAGTTATCTTATCAATTCCCATGCATAAAAATGTGTCAAAAGAGAAAAGTGTGCAATGTTTACAATGTTTAGGGACATTACATTTGGTCAACCTAGGGTTATCACTTAAAATACTGCCTAGATGCTCCAAAATGCTTTCTTTCAGTGGCCGAATTGGCCTCCCAACATACTGGGCTCCACCATTCCTTGGGTCTGCTGATTCCTAGCAATTTCTCTTATTTGAAAACAGTAGCACACTTTTTAATACCATCTTTCCATATGATACAGTCTAGACATCTAGTGACACCCTTTTTCATTTTAAAGTTTTTTTCTTAGAAAAAACTTTCTTCTTAATAGGGTGGATTAATGTTGATTTATATTTATACTCCAATTAAATATGTGTTTTGTTGGTAACATTTCACATCTGTAGGAGCGCCAAATAAATGAAACGTGTTTCAAAATTAATCTGAAGAAATTGATCTTGAAAAGCATTAATTTTCCTGGAACAATGCATAGGTGTCCCTATATTATACCTTTGTGACATCTACAGCTTATGTGTTTCTACAAGGAATGTTAGAATTTATTATTACTAAATATCTGTTTTGTTTTATTTATAATATATTTTATTTGTTTTTCACTAATTCATATCTATGTTATGTATGGAATTTTCCTACACACCTGATTTAGTGCTGTCTATATTTTCACTACAGCTGCTGATCTGGCCTGATTTTAAGCCAGATTGTGTCTTATTTACCAAATTCTTAAATGTATTGATACACAAACTCCATGATGGCGTCTCCTTTTTAAAAAACATGTGACAGAAGTGTTTGTTAATGTTCATGACTATTAATTATCTGTCCAGTTGAATGTATATGTTAGTCTTTTTTACCTTCTGGGGAATAATACAGCTTGCCTTAATAACTAAAACCAAAAACAGGTCTGACTTCATAATATTAAGTAAAAAGTAAAAAGAACTTCACACTGTCACTTTAATTAATCCACATCAATAGTACTTTTGTTTTACTTTAATTCTGTTAAATTGCTGTCAGACAAAAAACGGACACAGCTTTAAAAAAACATGTAACTTAACTTGTAAAATTTAAATGTTTTCACAAAGAGCCATATTGTGTTTAATGTAACCTTTACTGCTAATGTAATACAAAAGAAACCAAAGCACTTTGGATATCTTCATCACATCACTTATGGGGCACCTATCCTTTTTGATTTTGCAAAGGACTGGTGAGTTTACAAATTATACATATGAACAAAGTCTTCCCGCCTGTATTTCAGCTTTCCAAATGTAAAAGTATCCCCTGAAACAGGAAGACTCCATGAGTCAAGGGATTGGGTTTCATGGAAACAAATGACATCTTATGTCAGTAAAATAGTTTTAGACTTATATAATTTATATATTCCAGATGCTTTTTTTTTTTTTTAAACTCTCATTGGGTGTCTGGAGGGTGTTACTCAGAGATGACACAATAAGTTTATATTATATCAGATATATGTATCTATCAAATTATTATGTAATAGAGTGCTTGATGAAGTGGTCTGTTATCTAAATGAATAATTGTAATACATGGCTATTGCCTTAAAAAAACTGCTGACCAATCAGATAAATTAATATTTCAATATATACAGTTTACATTGTGAATAACATCCTCACTTACTAATCTTGATTCCAGTCGAAAAGTGTCTGGTGAATATCCTATAACCTCTCGAAACATAATTGTAATGATGACATACAGTACATACGTTACCCATGAAGTGAGTAGTTTCAGTCTTATTGTTCACAGCTACTTGCTACGCTTTAGCAAATCAAGGTTTCGCCTACTATCTGAACATCCAGGTCCTCTTTAACAGTAGTAAAGTAAAGGATTCTGAATAGTTCCTTTGTTTTTATGTAAATATCCAAATAAGAATTATTTTTTATTGTTTATATATCTGAGGTCATTTCATTTGATAAACAATGAAAGCAGACATTTGCAAACTAGGCAAAACAAACTTTATTGTCATCTTTAAGGCATTACAGTTGTCATACATATAACATTTCCAAATAACTATGTTTCTTTCAACTTCTCTTAGAACAAGAAGAGGTATGAGGAATGTGGCAGAGGGTGTTATCTTGGACTGTCCTGTAAGGGTCGTGATGTGGAAGTGTCTAGGTTATGTGTTTGTTTGTTTTCTTCATAAATCCAGCCAATCCATGGCTGCCAAATGTTTGTGTATTTTGGGCGGCTTAGAGCTAGTCTGTGTGCATAGTATTCATGTAGTCTGGTGTTATGAACTTGGTCTGTTATTTCTTTTATTGCAGGTGGTTCTTTTTTTCTTCCATTTTATAGCTATTGCAAGTTTTCTGGAATTTTTGATTTGTAGGATTAGGCTCTGCTTGTGTTTTGGCTTTTGGTGTGGGAATATGTCTAGAAGTCCTAATTGTGGTGTTGCTGTTATAGTAAGGTTTGTGATCTCTTGTATTAGTTGGAATACTTCTGTCCATACGGTTCTAATGGTCTCAGTGAGGGGAATCCCTTTGTCGCCTTTTCATTGTTTCATGTATCAGAGTTTTCAGGGTTTTGTTGATGTTATCAAGGTGGCTCCACTTGAACCCGGAAAATCCCCCATATATTATTTAACTTTAAGGTGTCAGTGTTGTGGACGTAAAGATTATTTAACACAATGGTTGATTCCTGTTAACCCCAAAATAGACAAGGGGTTTTATTGATGAAAAGAATAATCGTGCAGTAAAAAAAACTTGGTCAATAAAAAGACTTTGACTGCAAACATTAAATCCAGGTCCAATAACTCTAATATGTTCAAATGGAAAAGATGGAAAGTTGCCTGAGAGAAACACTTTTCCATGACCCACATTCCACTAAAATAGCAGTGTTGTATATATAAGTACATGTAGTTTATCTTAATAAAACATTTTTTTTAATATTTTAATCTAAATTTTTATTTTTAATGGATTTGGATCCATGCTCCAAGTCCATTAAATTGAAATCATGCAGTTTCCTTCCATTACTTGTGCTGTGTACCTGCTAAAGATGGCAGGTCCCTGTGGCGCCTCTCTAACTGCCTCAGCTGCGTGCTAATCTTTAGTATTTACCCCGAGGTACTTCCTGCGTAATGCTGCTGTAGCATCTGGCAGTTCCTCAGCATCTGCTTGCTAGTCCTTTTTCCAGGAAGGGCTTCACTTGAGACATGTGTTTTTCAGTTCTTTTCAAGCATTGTCTTTAGAATAGAAACATTCATTTTCTCACTCAAATGGTATAGTATATATTAAAAAAAAAAGATGTTCATACACAGTTTCCTAAATGGCAGATTTAAAACTACATACTATGAAAGGAAGGAGTATATTATATATAAGCAAGCTGCTAGCAAATGTATAGATGCAAAGCTATAGTTACCTAATGTTTAATTTCTCGCATGGTGTAACGATTAACCTATGTACAGACTCATCCAGGCTATATCTAGACATTTCAGTATTCTTTTTGTTTTGCTTTATTTTTTAATTGTTCCTGTCTGCCCTTTGTATCTTATTTCCCTGTCCTGTCCAGCCACAGAGGGGCTATTGTCCAGCTCCTGGCCAAGCCTAGTTATAGATTGTCAGGCACCTGCCCAAGTTTAGTTTTAGTCTGGCAAATGCCCTGCCTGTCATAAAGCTCTGTTATAGGAAAGTCCTGTCATAGAGTCCAGTCCTGTCATAGAGTCCTACCTTAGCGTTTCAGCCCCGCCTTAGTGTTCCAGACCTTCCTTAGTGTTTAAGCCCTGTCTTAGTGTTCCAGCTCTGACATAATGTTTCAGCCCTGTCTCAGTTCAGACCTGTCTTAGAACCCCGTTAATTGTTTATTTAGTTCTATGAGTATTTGTTCCTTTGTTCTTCTGTTCCAGTTTTCCTGCTGTTTATTGTTCCATTACATTCCAGGTTTTCTCTGTTTCTTTCTGCCTTATTTCCGTTCTGCTATATGATGAACCATACCCGTTTTTTCTGTTTCTCCAAGTTTCCAGTCTGTGCTGCTACAGGTAATCCCTGTGTGTCTGTGTTGTATAAGTCTTTAGATCCTGTTATTCATTTGCTGATTTATTATTAGGTCATAGTTAGGAACTTGCCTTATTGTGGGGTACCTTGATGTGGTTGGCAAACTTAATCATCATTTGGCCAAGTGGTGTAACTAAACCTACCATTTACCATCTCTAGTTTTAGGCTACTTCTTTTATTCTTGTTTGTATGTTTATGTTCCCTTAGCCCTGTTCTCATTTTGTTTTATGTTATGTCTTTATTTATGGTTTTAGTTTTGTAGTTATACTTCAGCCTGCTATCCTGGTAGGAACTGAAGGAACCCTGAAAACATCCTGGAGCAGGCATGGAACACAACTATGGCAGGATAGTTTATGAAGCAGGCTAGGAAAGACAAACTAAGAAGCAGAGCAAATAGCAAGTAAACTGAAGCAGAACAGAAATAATGTAACTAAATGCAGAGTGCAGGGCTATATGATCTAGAAGCAAAGTAAGAACTAATGCCTTGGTTTCTTGCAAGACAAGTCCTGACTTCATAGTTTGTCAAAAATGCCAGGGTTGTGTTTTCATCACATGCCTAAGCACAAATATTTTTACCACTCCTTCTCAGCTCTGAAAAGTCAGCTTAATTATCTTTTTCCAGGGTCTACAGTGAGCAGAACCTCCTGTCATCATATAAAGAAGGGTTGTGCAGTTGCCTGTCTAAAATCTAGTCTGTTTTTTTTCTTTAGTAAATGGGGAATTAAAAGCAAAATCAAAAATTCACTTAAATAATGTTTTTGGAGGGCAGGCTTTTTTTTTTACATTCTTAATGTTGTATCTATATTTTGTCAGTAAAAATGTCCTGGTACTTCAAGTCTCAGTATGTCCAATGAACATGTTTCACCTTGACAGTGGTTTCTTTTATTCCTTTACTGTGGGTGGTTAATTAACCAGACTAACAGTGGGTAGGTCTGGTGCTATGTAAGTTTGAAAAAAAAAAACAGATTTTAATGAAAGGGCAGCACATTATGACTGTAGCTACTTGGACTAGTCAAAAGAGTTTATATTTTAACCAGTTGTGGAAAGTCAGGTGGATCTGATGTTGCATGTCAAGTTTTAAAAAGTCCTGTGTTTTGGGGGTATTTTAACTCTGAAATATGTAAAGTGTGATGTTCTCCATTCGTGTTGAAAGGTCTATTTTTAAAAAAATTATCTTCAAGGACAGTTCTTTTTTTAACAATAGCCAAAACTCAGTACAGCTTTTTGTGATTATCACCCATCCTAATTCAATCAAGGCTTCAACTCTATTCTGATGAAACCATAGAAGACATTCCAGGCTATTTATACCGAGTAGTTTCTGTTGTACCAATCTTGTAATCTACTTTGCCTATAATGAAACTTCAACATATGTGCGATCATACTTGTTTGGGCATATCTCTCTAGATGTAGAACCGGTAGTCCACCACTTTTACGTGGAGTCAGCAGAGTTCTCCTCGAGATCTTTGTTTTTTTCCATGCCCAGATGAAACACATTATAATGCTCTGAAAAGATTTTGTCCAGCTACTTGATAATCTAATAGGAATTATTCTTAACAGGTATAGCCACTTTGGGATTACATAAGCCCTAACGATGTTCATCCTCCCTAACCAGGAAACAAAAGGCCCCTCCGATCTCTAAATTGCTTGTATAATTATGTTTGTAATAATTTGTAGTAATTTATATTAATTATTTAATTATTATTTCTAGGGATCCTAGAATCTCTTGAATCAATGAGACCAGAGAGGACTCTGGGTTGTATAACGATATAAGTACATCATCCGCGTACAGGCTGAGTTTGTTTTCCAGATTTCCAATCTTAATACCCTTTACCTCCAGATAAATATCCTGTTGGCCAGGGGTCCTGTTGGCCAGGGGTTCCAAAGACAGCACATATAGCAGGGGAGCCAACGGGCATCCCTGCCGAGTGCCTTTATTTATCTTGAACTAGCTAGACTTAATTCCCTGACCAATTATTCTTGCCGTTGGGTTGTTATAAAGGGCCATGACCGCCTTGCCAAAACAGAAGTTCCATAGTACTTCTTCCAGGAAGATCCTTCCGACTCCGTCAAAGTCCTTCTCAGCATTTCTAGACAGAAATAAAGATGGTAATGTATTCGATGTTACATGGACTACCAAATTAATTGCTTTTCTAGTATTGTTATTAGACTGGCGGCCCTTTATAAATCCTGCCTGGTCCCTATGAATCAATACTAGACATACCTGTTTTAGTCTTTATATATTTTCATGTCAGTGCTTATCAGGGATATTGGCATGAAATTCATCAATCTAATACAGTCTTTATCTTGTTTTTGGAATTAGTAGGAGAGCAGCCTGAAGCATGTCAGTAGGAAATTTTCTGGACAATCTGATATCTTTAAATGCATCGGTTATGTGTTAAGAGACCACACCAATCATTTTTGTACGAAATCAATTTTAAACCTTTTAGGTTCATCCACAGTTTTAAAAATATGGGCTTTCTGATTTTTAATTTTTTAATTGGTTGGAAAGCATCCTATCCACATTATTGCCAGCATAGTAGACTCTTTGCTTTAATTTAATCATATTTTATTCTCCTTATTTATCATCTGTTCCGGGATCTCCTTTGCAATAAGTGAGATCTCTGAGATAGTCATTGCATCCAGAGCTCCCATACATTTCCTCTTCATATTGCTCAAGGCAATATAAAGATCAAATAGCCTCTTCTAATATATATATATATTTTTATAGGCTTCTTGTTAATACACATTTGTATGCAGCCCCAACATTTCCCATGCTTACATCCCCAGTTAAATTCTGCTCAAAATTATTTTAGTGATTGTGTGTAATTCCTCCAAATTTTCTTTTGTACAATAGCAAAATGCCCTTCAGTTTCCACTGCCATTCCCCTCTCCCATATTTCTTCTTTATTTTCACACAAACTGGGTCATGATCAGATCAGCAAAATTTCCTGTCAATACTCTGACAGTGCTTAATTGAGTCTGCCCTTGTCAAAATCATGTCAATCCTGGAGAAGGTTTGATGTCTATGGGAGGAGAATGTATAATTTCTTTATTTCAGTTCACCATATATTGTGCAAACCATATTTACTCAACATGTCTTGGAACACTTTTGCTAATACTTTTTGTCTGTTATCCACACTTTGAGTATTATTACTTGTCTTCTCCATATCACAAACAGCAAGAGGAGGATAACAATCGACAGTTAGATGTGTTCAACAATAGGATGGAGAAGAAAATCTTGAAGGAATGCTATTATATACTAGAATCCCTTTAACCTCCAGGTAGAACAGTGACCTAGAGTTGTGGACAAAGGAGTGTCAACAGGAGTATTGATTAAAAGAAAAACAGTGGATAGAGAGTGTGAATAATATTGGTAAGATTACCCACTGTTCAAATACGGTGGAACCTCATTATAAAGTTATGTTAAGATGGTATCTAGTTCCACTGAGGATGGATAAAATGTGATGCAAAAACCTTATATTGGAGATGTAATAGAGCTCAGGGCCACTTCCTTCATGTGTTGTGGTTGTGCGAAGGAATACAGCAGGTATGGGAGGAGCTGTTTGGGGAACTATCAAGTTTATTAAATGGTCTTATAGCCCCCTGAAAGGGCCTTGCTTCATTTGGATCTCTTTATGTTGTCGTCAAAAGAAAGGATGCTGGTAATACACTCTTGCTATGAAGATAGTTATTGCTAGGAGATGGATGTGTATTTTGGGAGTCCGTAAACCAGATATGACATCAGTACCACATGGAACAGGGCTATTTCCATGCAGATCAAAAGAAAGAAAATGTTGAAGGGATTTTGCAAATATGGTTAAGGATATCCTTTAGTATAACCTGCTGAGGTGTAATGTAAGAATTCAGGTTGCATCTGGGTGGATCTTGAGCTCCACGGTGTGTGTGATTTGTGTTTTTATATGATGTGGATTTGTATTATGGCTATTTTAGACTGTGAAATATGGAATAAGTAAATGGATATGTACGATTTTTGTATAATATAAAAAAAGAATAATGTTCTCTGCAAAAATTAGCTATTATCTGGCAAGATGTAATGCCTGCATTTCAGCTATTTTACCCAAATTCGGTGCAATATAGGGAAAGGGGGTCCAGCCCTTTAAAAGTACAGATTCCCCAGATCTAGATCCTCAAGCCATATAAAAGTTTTGCGTATCAGTGTAGGAGTTTAATAGATGTCTTGCAGTATTTCATATTTCCCTTATTCCCTTACTGTGGCATCAAAGATGTTTTGAGAATAAGCTGTTTCCTTCTCCTGCTTCAATTCACTTTGATCGGGTTTTGCCACATGTGAACATCTGCATGTCTTTAGATTTTGTTTTCGGTCTTTATTCTAACTCTGAGATGAAACTATCTGGTTTTAAGGTGGGCGTAGCACTGTGGGTTTTGATAATTTCTTTCAGATGTCAGTAAAGGCTTGTTACCTTTGAAGCAGTAACCCAGTTAACAAATGAACCTATGTGATTGTGTACATTGCAACTGCCACATTTAAACAAACAGATAAAACAATATCTCTATGCATGATTGTAGGGGAAATTTATTTAGCTAAAAGAAGATCACTACTTCGAGTCAGGTGCTATATACATTTATTAAGCTCCTCTTTAACCTTTAATAGCCTTCTTCAAAGCTGCGGATACAAAATAATCTGGACATTCCATGCTGAAACAAGGTCTTAGAGCCAAGGAATCCAGTTGGGACCTTTCTGCTTCTACTGAGCTACAAATCACATAATTCCCCACAAGCTTTCTAGAATAGCAAAAGATTTATGATAGTTTTATACCAGAAACAGCTGGAGGGCCACAGTTGGATGCTTAGGTTTTAGAGGCTCTCTCCAACTTCAAAATGACCTACCTTTTTCACACAAGTTAAAGTTTAACAAATTCTAAAATATTTATTTAATTGTGATGGTTTTTATTTTCAAAAATCTATTTTTCTCACAAATATCAGGGTTTGCAGCTTCTACCAATCCTCTTGGCAGCAGTCTTCCTCAGATGATGCTGTGTCTAGGATCAGTAGGTTGGGATAGAAAGAACCAAGTCAGTTATGCGCCATAGCTTGGTCTTCCATGCAGACCCCAAAGACATTTACTTGTGTGAGAGTCTCTCCCTGTTTCTATAGTCATAGCCTTTCTCCCCCTCTGCACTTTGGGATCTGTGGTATAGAAGGGCCAGTGGAAACTAGGCACAAATGCATTCAAACCCCTCGACTGCTCTATGTGTCTGTCTGTCTATCTGTTTTCTCTGTCTTTCTGTACCTGTCAGCAAATATGTATTGCCTGTCTATTTGTGTTAATATCTAATGATAACAGGTGGGCTGATGAAATCGCACCATTGCCCACTACATTACTTTTCTCCCACAGGCCAAAAGTTGACAGCCCTCCCTGTTGCATCAGATGTACTGCTATGTTTGCCAGATGAGCCAGTTCAGAAAGATATAAAGAACTTTTATTTGGTCCACTCTAAGAACTAATTAATCAATCAAGGAGGGAATACAATAGAACCAGCCTTATTAATTAAGTGATTTCCCATGCCTGAATTATAAATTCTTCATGGTATTATTAAAAGATATGTGTCCTCTGAAAATTGTCGATTCTGGCCACCCTATGTATAGGCTGTATGCTTGGAGTCCTCTAGATACAGACAGTAGGTAATGTTAACGCAAGAGCTATTCAGGTTAATAGCAAGAGAAGTATTTCTGAGCAGGACAACAGCTTAGGGTACAAATATCAATACATTGGAAATCAGATTTATGGGGGGGGGGTCTCTATGCTCACTGTGATTATTACTTGTAATATAGAAAACAAATAGATTTATTGTCTAACTGAGAACAAACTTTCCTTCCTCCAGCATGGAGTATGTCATATTTGTATAACCCCATAGTACATTAAGCCAACAATTTATACAGTACCTGATATCAAGCTTAAAGGAGAGTTACTGAATAAGTTAGAAAATAGAGACAGATGTGTATTAATTACCAAAATAAAACTATCACAAAAGAATTTAGTATACCAGTGTATTTCACTTCATCTGCAAATCTACAAGAATGTAACTGTCGTGTACTCAGGGTTGGTGGAGCATAGAGCAGGCAACCCTGACAAGGAAAAGGGATAGGCAAAAGAGTGGTCAAGGGGCAGTCCAATGGTCAAGGCAGGCAGCTAAGGATCAAAAACGAAGAAGGAGACTGAAGTCCAGGGGTCACAGAGGGTAGGGTCAACGATGAGGATAGCCAAGGGTCAAAACCAGGTAGATAATTCGTAGTAGCGAGGATGAAGGAGACTTCAGGAGGAAGTACACCAACTAGTTCAACAAGCAAGCAAGCAAGGAGTGAAGCAAATGGGGGGTTTAAATAGTAGCTGACCTCCCCGAGTCCCTCCCCCCAATGCCAAGTCTCCACCTCCTCCATAGACTATACAGAGGAAGAGGGAGTGGAGGACACATCACTCCTCCTCTGTCTGGTTCTACAGGACCTGCCTTGTGACGCGACGCCAACCAGAGGTAAGACATGCCCCTGGCTGTTGTTGGAACACACACACTAGACAAGTGCGGTGTATCCACAACTTGAGGCCGGGGATGCTGCCTACCCCGCGGCTGCGAGGTCATGCCGTGAGCAGGCCTCTGTGTCTCAGATGTAGCCCTGGAAGTTGACCCTCGGTGCAGGGTAAGTGAAGGACCCTGGGCCCGACAGTAACATGCCAATGTGCCCATTTTTTTTTGTTCTATTATGAATCAACATCATCAAGTTTTACCCAAGAATCTGTTTTCCATGTCCCTCATTTAAATTATCGTCTTTGCTTTGTACTACAAAATGTATCACAATATCACTTATTCTTCAAAAATAATGTTACATTGGATAGAACATTTTGAAAATAACATTAAAAACTGAAAATCAACTGAAAAACTTCAAATACCACTCTAGTTAATGTCCATAGTCCTACAGAGGAGATAACCTGGACACCATACCAACAACCAAATTATGCATCAGCCAGTTTCGTAGATAGACATGATTTTAAATCAAAAGTTAAATAACCATTAAAATAGCTACCAAAAGTTATGATTAAATATGAAGACTATTTCCATTATAACGAAAAACAAATTTCAGATAAAAATGAAAAAAACGACCCAGTGTACTTAAGTCCTTAATAATAGTGGTTTATATCATCAACGTAATGTTCTAGACCAGAAAGACCATGTTTTGAAGTTTTACTTCAAAACATTCTAGTCAAATAAGGTCCCTCTAAACTGCCCATCATTAATAAGTATGACACTCCATGCTTGCTCATGGTCTATGCATTGCATACATCATAATTGGTTTGTAAGTTAGTGATATTAGCTACAGTAACCAGTTTTATCAAGTCACTATAACATATGAAGGATTAGTTTAATAGATGCAAAAATTGGGAGTGGAAGCCACATATCAGACCGATGACAAAGGAGCCTGCTCTACGGATAGTATGAACTTACGAGTTATTCCCTGTTTTGTTTTGTTTGTGTTTTCTTTTGCTTGCTTGCACCATTACAGTTATTTCCATTAGTACATCAGACTGATTCCACCCATCAGGTCCCACACATCAGGGCAGTCCAGATACAAAATACATGGCAAGTCTCTCTGCTTGTGGTTCCCACCCCTGTTTTTGTTTTACCTTGGTTTAATGGAAACATGAAACTATAGAACTATAGACTATGGCACTGCAGGCTGCAATCATATGGTACTTAGCACTCCTGTTCCCAATTATTTGAGACATGTAGGAAGAGGAGATGGAACATATGTGCAGAATTGAAGTCTATGCACCATCTGCACTGAATTGATGTCTGTTACCATAGTAACCAGTACATCAAAGTATAAAGTGGAAGTCTGTGGTCAAAAATAGACTGCAAGATGCTGTTCTGTGAAAATGACTTTTCCATACCAAGCAGTCTCCTGACAATCAGTCATGTTAATTAAATGTGTGCTTTACACAACATCTAATTTCATTTTGATGAGTTATCTTTTAATTATAATTGTTTCATTGTGTTCATTGATTTCACATTTGAAAATCTCTAAGAGTATAGTGATAAACAGTCTACAGTCCGTACCCTTGGTTCTTGTGGGATGTCATCAAAGGATAGTTCCACTTAGTTTATCTTCTGTGTGCTGTACATATTTCTAATATATGATATTTGTAGTTTATACAGTTCTGCTGTAGATTTTGTAATTTCAGTAAAAATCAGTGGCTTTTTTAGGAGAACTTGAAGAGCTAGGCAGGACTGTAATAGGGACAGCAGTGCTTCTATTATACTTAATCTACTCTACCATTTTAGGTGCAAGGAAGCATTGAAGAAAAAACTTCTGTATGAACAGTAAATATTATTTAAGATTGTAAAAAATGTTGATTTTGTATTTCTCTGAAAAGTGTAGTAGAAGTAAGTTACTTGTATAATTGATTTCTTTGTGTATGACACAACAAACTTATTTACTAAAAGGATGAGTAATAAGTTACCCCAACAACTCCACGACCTGTGTTATGGCTACGAGATTTTATTAACATCTATCGTTAAATAATCTAAAATGAGAAATGGAATTATTATTCACATAACAAGTTTCAGAACAACTTGGAATTGTCTCAGTTACACTATAGAAAAGTTTTTAATTAAAAAGAAATACAGTAAAAGGACGTTTGTATATTTTACAAGGTTAAAACACATACATTCTCTCCTATGTAACCACAGGATGAAACATAGTAATTGTAATGACCACATAAATAAAACGAAGCGGAGTATCTGTGGTTGAGAACCTTTCTTATCTGCAAACAGGAAGGCAACTTGTTAACAAGGTATGCAAGTCATGGCTTTAAACTTTGGTTTCTAAATGATGACTTGATAAAAAGGTTCAGTGGATGTGGAACATCTCACGTTTACCTGTTACTTTGTCTCCACCATGAACAAGCTGTCTTATATTTGCTTTGAAATGACCATGGAAATCAGTGAATAAGGCCTGACAGAAACTGATGACTTGCAACATCCCAGAAGGGAGCCATTCACAAAAAACACTGCAATTCAGTTATATATATATATATATATATATATATATTATTTATATACAGTATGATTCAAAAGTCTGAAATCACCATAACAAACTGATTTTATTTACTAATTTATTAAAAACTAGTAAAATATTGTTAACATACTTTTTTTTAAAATAAATTCTGTTCCATATATAGACAAACAAAGAAGTGAGATCCCTGTCAGCAAGAACAGACAAAAAGCTGAAATGCCCAGCACTATAGGATGTAACCTACTTAGGAGAGGAATGACCGTTTTTGTTCGCTTGCACCATTACAGAGGAAACCTCTCCATTAGCATATCAGACTGGTCCCACTCATAAGGGCAGTCCAGATCCAAAGTGCCTGGCAGGTCTCCTCTAAACGAGGAACACAGCAACCACAGATATTCCATTTGGCCTTCATTGGCCACATCAGTGTTGGACAGGTGTTATCCCTCTAGGTGGATTTCTTCATGGCAGCTTCCTGTGGCTCATTCATGAGAATGTAAAACATAGGAGCCAGTGGGCACCCCTGTCGGCAGGGCCACTTTATGACCCTATTGGGCCCTGGGCAAAGTCTTTAGCAGGTAAGGTGTCCTGCCAAGTCCCCAGATACACACATTTTGAGCATTCTCAGTATTTGCACATTTCATATATATATACTGACAGCATGATGCTAATATTAGCAAATTAACCTAACTAACCAATAAAAAAAATAACCATTCATGTTTTTTTGAAAATGAAAAATTGCATTTATTCATAGTATTGATACATTTCAAATGTGAATTCCAGCTGAAATTAAAAAATGTGATCAGGTGTTGTTTCAAAATGTTTTATTGTGAATGAACAAATAATGCAAAGGTGCATTTTGTTTAAAATATGCTACCACCCGGCTCTGACTTTCTCCAATACCCTGAACAAGGAAATGTGCTATGTAAGACCCAACAAGACACAACCGAAGAGTCATTCAGATATTTGTATATGTATTTTGCAAGAACAGAGAAAAAG
Organism: Pelodytes ibericus; assembly: GCA_036172795.1. Lineage (NCBI taxonomy): Eukaryota > Metazoa > Chordata > Amphibia > Anura > Pelodytidae > Pelodytes > Pelodytes ibericus. Next base: position 51,224,367 of record CM069860.1, read on the forward strand.
TAAGTTCTGATTACTTTCATTATAGAAACATAGATTGTGACAGCAGAATAAAAAGAATAGGTCTATGTAATATGCCCTTAAAGAAATGTATGCATTGCACTAATTTGTTTTGTGCACCTCTGGGATATAACTGAATTTCTTTACAATATTACTATCTACAGTTGAGCTTTTTTTTTTAACAAGTTACATACTTACCACAGTTTTTTTAATAGTGTGTTTAGAAATCTCCCCTCGGGCTTTCATCCTCAACAGTGGCAGAACAATATTATGGGGGGCTAGTGTGCATTTTTTTTCACTCCCAACATTTTAAAACAAAACTTTTGTGGACTGCATTACCCAAAATGCTCAGCCAGCTGAACATCATGGGCAATGTAGTCCAGCTGAAAATCATGGGTAATGTAGTTCAGCTGAACATCATGGGTAATGTAGTTCAGCTGACCATCAGTAATGTAGGCCACACATTCTAATGATAATCATGGCACTCATATACTTCCTATGATACTAGCTATAAGATGAACATTATAAAAAAAATCCTAATCATTTTAAAATCTTCATTGAACATTAGACAAAACTGAATATATGTCTGACAATGGAATTTGTCAACAGAGAACATTTCAACTTAATTTGACCTTTGTACTGTAGAGAGACTGGGTGCACATTACTCATGTGTCCAATCATCATTTTGATCGGCGTTGCACAATTCATTAACACATTTCCTCTGACTTTCAGTTATGAATATGGAAAGTACATTTTCTTCTTCTTTATCTGAACCAATTCCATTGGGAGAAGGAGTGGACTTGTGGAAAACACTTTGCTTATTGTAATCAGATTCATCTGATGATGTAGAAAATAAATATTAAGACGACACCTTCCTTTGTGGTGAACATTGCAAAATGTACACCTTTTTATCAGGATATCTTGTTGGATACTTTTTTTTAATTTATTTTTTGTCCATGTGTAGTTTCAGTTCACTTTTTTAAGTCCTGTGCAAATGTATTTGTTAATTCCTTGACAAGCACTGGCATATAGTTTAACAAAAAAACTAATTATGGAGAATATTTTTCAGATACCCCTCAAGTTTCTTTTAAAACATTACATAATCTTAGAAAGAGGTTAGTTCATAGTGATATTAATTCTAATAAACACAAAAAGGAAGTAACATAGTTAGCCATACAGTAAAAAGAAACTACAAAAGCAGACATTGTATACATTTTTATTATATTATATGTTTTTCACTGTTGCTGCACTTTTCCTCGCACATCTGTCAAAAAATATTTCTCTGATCCATTTTAGCTCTTTTATTATCTTGATCGAATACCACGATCCAGAGTGCTTTTTTTCTGGAGAATATAAAGTGAGTCTACCTGAATGTCTTCTCTGTTGGGTATCCAGTTTTAAAACAATCTTCATACAGCAGTTCATTAATTGCTCTACCCACAGTGCTTATTCTCCAAGTTTTATAAAAGACATATCAAACTGCTATAAAAAGCCTATAGCGTAATATAAATATTCTGTTAGAGGCATAGAGCGAATTAGAATTGTGTGATGTTCTGCAGCATTCCTGGTTATCTCAGTAATGGTACATCATCTAAATACTTGAGCAGCACAGTAATACCAAACTATCACATTCTATCAATCATTTGCCACCACACATGAAAGTTTCTTGTTTCTTGGTCACTTTTCATTTGTCTTTTCAAAGAATATTTTTCCAAGGAACTCATAATGTATGTGATCCATAGATTCTAAATAGATTACCTAAAGCTTTCTTTCCGTTCACACAATGCTAGTACAATCTTTCCATTACCTACAGTGAATACAGTATGTTGATCAGCCTTGGAGGTATTCCTGATATCTCCATATGTACCTACTTTATTGTGTAGTTTAACAATATATCAATAGTTTTGTATCCATTCTAGACAAATAAGCAGCAATGAGTAACTTTCTGAAGTGTTCAGAGATATTACTCAATATAGCAAATATATAACGTCCATGCTGACATTGGTTCTCATCTAGTTCTAGAGTTAGGCCTCCTTAAATCATTCTTGAAGATCTAGTTAATTACTTAAGAACTGAATTTATTCTCTTCATCTTTATAGTAGTCGTCTGATTAACTATAAATCATACTTGGTTAATATTTACAGAAGGGTTTTTTAGGAATCAGAAAGGCTTAAAATTAAGTTGTCGCTTATGTATAAATGGTGTTAAATAATGACAGTTCTTCTTCACAAAAATCACTAATGTTGTTAAACACTGTCTTTTTCCATTTTTGGGTATTGGCTTTAATTTCTCTTACTCACTAATGTATGTACGTATGAATGTACAATGAGAACTAGAGATAAAGAAGTTGTGGTCATTGTGTCTTCTTATCAAAGAGCAGCATGAGCCATGTACTAATAAATGAAGAATAACTACCCAAAAAGTAGGTAAAATAGTGTATGACGTAAGAGAGGACTAGAAAGTGAATGTGTATATTTACATATTAACAAATAATATATAAGTATAATTCAGTTTTACAATTTTTGATCTAGACTGCAGTCTTCTCTCTCAGGTCATGCTCCTGACGGCCATCTCTAATGCAGTCACTTTGGGATACAAGTCATTTTGAGGGTGGGGGCAGAGTTAACTCAATGCCATAGTTTAAAAGGCCGAGTTACTGCTCACACGCGCACCAGTATGTTCTCAATTTTGATCCGGTATCCTTAACATTTTTTCAATTTACTGATCCTGGCAAGTCTGCCGCTCCACAGCTAGCCAAGCACAGTCTTCTCTCGCAGGTCGAGCTCCTGCCTCTGTTGCAGTCACATTGGGACACAAATCAGGGGGTCACCTCCAGGCAATAATTTAAATGGCCTGAGTTACAGCTCACGCACACCCTAGTGTGTTCTCAAGTTTGTATCCTTGCCAATTTTTTTCCATTTACTGATCCTGGCAAGTCTGACTACCACCTCTATGTATTGCCCTCAGCCTGATTAACTTTTCTATTGGTTCCCATACCTTGGCATCATCTGTGTACCGAACTTGGCATCCTCTGACTACCTGTTCTGTTTACAGACCTTGGCATCCTCTGACTACCTGCTCTCTGTACTGACCTTGGCATCCTCTGACAAGCCAATCTGTGTACTGACCATGGCATCCTCTGACTAAATGCTCTGTGTACCAACTTTGGCATCCACTTACCTCCAGTTCTGTGTATCTACCTTGGTTACCTGTAAGCTATTTTTCAAAGGTATATCTGGTCAGTAGTGTCCTTTGTCAAGCTGGTCTACCGCAAAGTCTTTACCCTTTTGCCTTACACAGTCCTTGGCCAAACTCTAGGAACTCATTTTTGTGGGTTAGTTGGCTGAGATGAAACACTACCTCCGGTGTGTGTATCTAAGGTGCTGTCGCATTTGTAACACCATCTTTATGAGACCTGTTTTTCAATTTTTGAACACCAGCTTACCCATTAGGTTACATGGGTGATGATATGTGATTTTAAAAGATTCAGTTGCACAACTTGCAACAATTACACAATGTGCGTTTCCAAACACTTATTTCTGATACAAACTCTAAAGATTGCAATGTTTACAATCACAGAGGTACAAATATATTTTTTCCTTGTGCTTCAAATTTAGAAGGAAGTGAAAAAATTAGTATGAGGCAAAATTGGCATGAACTTTTGAGGGTACAAGCCAGATTATTCTCTGACCGGCAACTTCCCTGGGAAGCATGATGGCTATGCCTGTCACCGACTGTCTCTCCCAGCTCGTGCAGTGAGAGACGTCTGTCTTCATATGTCACCAACAGAGGGGAGCTTCTCACTGCTGCACAGTGCGCTTAAACAAACTGTAAATAAATAAACACCCTTTAAGTGACTTTTCAGCGAAATAAATCTGTGAAAAATTAATAATTGGGAGAGACTCTGTCTCCCCTACAGTGATGCACTCAGAGACTTCCAGAAAGATATTGCACTTCACAGGTATATGGTCATCAAAGGACACCTGTTGTTGACATCTTCTGCAAATGTTGGCTCAAAAAGGTACAATAGTAGGCAAACGATTAGTATAAAGAATATCAATATATTTAATAGAAAAATATTATCAGCTTACACCACGGGTTTTCTTTATCCTGCGGGATGGGCGCCAAAAATCCTCCAAGGTGAACAGCTGGTTAAAACTTTACAATATTCAAAATAAATTAAAATACAATGTAGAATGATGACATGAAAGTCCAATAAAAGCAGGTAAGTCCAATCCGCTACACGTTTGGCCTGAGGGCTTCAACTTGGCATGGTGTTGGCGTGAGTTAACACAGCATAAATGGAGACTCCAATAGGATAGTTTGATATATAACTATCGAACAGAATTTCAAACTTAAGGCCAAAATAGACAAATTGGAAAAGAATGGAGTTTGGCCTTAAGTTTAGGTAGATATATGTATATAGATAGATTTAGCTATCCATACCTCCCAACAGTCCCGATTTGGGAGCTATGTCCCGCCGCACTCTACCTCTGTCCCGCTATTCGGGACAGTGGGACAGCAGGACTCAGGACCACAATCCTGCAGTCCTGTTTGCATTCTCCGATGTCCCAGATACCAGAGAATGCTTACTGCTCATGCGCAGCACTGTGCACATGCACAGTAGCGATCCTGGCTTCAGATGCTAAGATCTAAAGTGGCTGACAGTGTTACCCCACTTGAGCAGTAGCACTGACACCTCCTCCTCAGAATCCGCCCCCCGGGGTCCCAATTCACCCGGGCTGCAAAGTTGGGAGGTATGGCTATTTATCAGACAGAAACAAAAATATTATACAAAAGCATTGCAACTAAAACTAAATACTTGTCAATTTAGCAATAATACTTGAGTGCAGTAAAAGGAAGTCTGTATCTCTTGTGTCAATTATAACTAGTAAGTGGCTGAGGATAATAAGAACTGCAGTTAGAAGTCAGCTAAGAATCACTGCATTGTCTTGATCTGTTCTAGGCATCAAATTAACATTCCCTTTATAACCAAACATCCGAAAATGAACCATGATGGACTCTTTTTTCACCATTAACCAAGAACTGTACCATTCACCTCTATTTAAATAACACGGTGGCCAATATTCAGAAAGCCTGAGAGCCTGTTCATTCATAAGAGCTGAAGGAGGTGGAGGTATTGACTGGAATTACACACATAAAAACTAGCAACTAGTGGGAGTGACTTAGGTAGCAGATCACAGAGTGAGAAGTATTCAGCCCTCTCTGCTCCACACACCCCAGACATTACAACACAGACAGCCTCTGTGCTCCAGGACCACACTTCAGCACTCTGCTGCAGCATTACTTGTGGGGATGAACTTGGATTACAAACAAACATTCTGAAAAAAGGAACATATAGGAAAAGCCATAAGAAGTGAAGAAGTCTCACTCCTCACTTTGTCTTCCAAGCAATCCTTGTCCTTCCTCAGTGTCCCCTGTCTGAAACTCTACAGTCCTGACTTTTAGTCAGTCCTGCTCCAGAACAGAGGGAGTCTCAACATACCTTGTCTACTTTCTGTTGCTTATATTGTGGCATGTCCTATAAGGATTCTGGGAATATTTTGTGGATGTTTTTTCCTGTGAAAACTTTGGAAGTTTGAAAAAGAGGACTTTTTTTTTTTAAAGGGCATTTTTTTAAGGATTTGGAGAAGAGGGAAGGAAAACTCTTTTTTTATTTGTATTGTTGGCTTTGTCTGCCGCTGTGGTTGAAATTCTGCAACGTGTACCATTAGAAAAAGTTAGAGCAGGTAAAGACATTAACGTTTTACTTATTAATACAATGCGTGTAGTATTAACCCTTGCATGACACATTGCAATTCATATCATTATCACATCTTGGTCACTTAGGACTTTAAACCACCATGGAACCAAATGCTTATTTAGGATCAGCAGCTCAGTGGAGCTCTGTTGTCTCTAAATAGGTAAGACATTCCATCTTTAAGAAAACGCATCATTATGAGTCTCTTTGGAGTTTATGAGGTTAAATATTGGCTAATGTCAAATGGACATTTACATTTCACAGATGTTACACTATAGTCTCTTTGATGATAGCAGCCTTGTTTAGTAACATATTATATCTGTGTTTTGTCCATCAGATCTGAAACAATATAAAACGCATGGTTTAATTGAACACATATGGATCAGAGTAACAGTGTACATATGGGCTGCAAATACCAATTGTGTTAGTCTGTTATGCAGTTCTGCACAGAATACAAAGTTACACAGAGTACTGATAAAAAAAAAAATTGCAGGTACCATGGTGTAGCTTGAACATATTTTTTTTTTATTAGTTTAAGTATTCATCTGCAACATACAGAAACGCAAACAATGAATGATTAATTATTTTGGTTGAATAAACTGCATTCTAGGGACAACACTCTATAATTGGCCAATTCACTATGGAAATCAATGTTGTGTTTATGATTAATGCTCCACTTATATAACTTTGCCCCAGAATTGTTCTTCATTTAAAACCACTATCAGTCTTAAACAACATACTATTTATAAAAGAAAACTCACATGTTACCATTTGGATTGAACTATATCCAGGATACCAGTATATAAAATGCATCAATTGTGGCTTGTCCAGTGGACTCTACTAAATGTGGTTGATGATACTGTAGTTGCAGCCAGAGTTAAGAGTAATTGTAATGGTTTTGTAAAGGATGTATTAGAGTTTGCTCCTGGGATGTGAATTTGTTGATGATGTTGTATTGAGCATCTTAAGGGTCTAAGAGCTTTTCTTTCCAACTACCAGACTATTGTTATTAACACTTTCTGCTGGTGATATGATTTGGGAAGAGTGTGAGGTGAGTTTGTGATGGGGAATCTATGGCACTGTGCAAACTCTGAGGTGGCACTTTGCATGTGAGTGCATTGTAACTATCATCATAAGTGGAGAACATGGGGGAGGCACTGAGATGGGGCAACAAAATGGCACTTTTGAGATCTGTAATTTGGTATACTAGAGAACAATGGGCACAGGATTTAAAAAAGTGTTTGCCTCTCACTGCACTAGAGCTTTATTATTTCTAATGTGCAAAGTATCAAGTCAGTGGGATAAATTCTTTACCATTTCTGCACATACCAAGGCCAGCATTTGTTTAGGCATTGTAGGTCAACAACAGAAGAAAGCTATGTGATAATAATATTATAAAGTTTATTTTTAAAATAATTTTCCTCTATTTTGACACATTTCTCATTAATTTGCATAGACTTAGCTACCAACTAATACATAAGTGTTCCTTATAAAACTCAATTCTGGAGCAAAGTACCCTTCATTTCCATAGTTACTTCCCCACTTTTAGGGCTTTGCATTGGAATTACACTTTATAAACGACCCTCGTAGTGCTTAAGTTCATCACTATAAGATTTAGGAAGAATAATGTGGATGAGTTCCATAATAGTGCATGGTACCCTTTCAGTATGCTTTTGTTTGGTTGTAATGCAGTCATGTGGTCTTTGATGTGTGTGTACAGCATTATAAGTTCCATGCAGTTTTTGTATACCTCCTTTATGTAAATGAATGCCCCCTCATGCTTTACCAGACGCTTAGTGATTGGGCTTTGTAGTGGTTGACTATGTTCCACCAGAAATTCACCACCTTCTGTCCAGATGTGTAGAGAGCAGTCAGGACTTAGCAGCAGTAGTAAACTATTACTGGTGCCATCTACTTGCCATTTCAAATTCCTACAGCTTTCACAGAATGTACAATGGCAATTATGCTTCATTCTTACTTACATAGCATATGATCATCTAGGATTCAGGACGAGTCCTCTGAAATGTCAAAAAGGGCGGGAACCAGATTGCTATTTCCCCCACTTTAAACGGTTTGCATGAAAGAAGATAAATACACACCATGATTACTTAAAGGTCATATAAAAACATTAATAAAACAAATATATGGCAATTAGAAGCCAGGTATTGCATATAACAGCTATTTCTTTCAGATTTTGAGCTAACACCTGTTACCATACTAAGATTGTGTCTGTAATAGCAGTCACAGAATTTGACCCATAAATGTGTATATTTTTCAAAAGCAGACGATTAGGGAATTTTAAAGGTTTGTAGGAGTATTTTATTCTTGGATTTTGTTTATACATGCATTTCATTCTGACTGTGAATAATGCAAGGTTGATATGTGTCACTGCAGAAAAATAACAGTCAAGTAAAGAAATGTCCACATGCATAGGTTTATCACCCGATCATCTTCCTCCACAGCACCTCTAAAACAATGACTATCTTTTAGCACTGTGTCTTATAGTTTCTATCATGCTAGGCCAGCCAGACTGTTCCTTAGTATTGACTGTTTATCAGACAATAGCCAGCTAACCGTAACCAGAAATAAAGTTCACGCTGACTCTTCCAGCACTGGCCTTTGTCCCCCCCCCCCTCCAGCAGAGAGTATCTACTAAGCTGCTGTGAGCCTCTGTCTATACAATGCAATAGTTGTGCTAGTGGTAATTCAGAGGAAAAGGTCCCTTTTAGACCACTGGCTGTCCTGACATATTTTTTATGATTTTTATTTTATGCTCCTCATTTGTCTCTCTCCTCCTCGGTGGCAAGTTTATGAGATTTACGCTCATGATCCTATTGAGTAAGCATTGTGCATGCCTAGCTGTGATCAATATGCCCTTATATACTCAGTGAATTCCCATATCTCTTCACAGAGAAACATAGAGGACTGTTAGTGTGCATGCGTATCTTACTGATGTTCTGCACAGGAACATTAAGCATTCGCATAGATCTCTAATTGGGATGCTAAGGGGGAGAACATCAATTGAATTAATTAATATATGATAAAAAGGTATTGGCTTTAATATGCACCGATTAACTCAATGAGTTCTGTTCACTAAACTGAAAGTGAATTGTCAAGGTAATTGCAAACTATTGATGCAGGACCGCCATCAGAAATTGAGGGGCCTTTGTAGACAAAATGGTTCCCCAGACGGTTCCCCACCTCCCCCACTCCATTTCTCCTTTCATTATTGCCCCTACTACCTTTGCATAACACTGTCTCACACACCAAGGACATGTCCCAGCACCCACAGTGAACACCCGGGACTTACTCCAGCCAGCACCAACTTTGCATCCACAGGACATGCCCCAGCACATGCTCCCACTTTGCATCCACAAGACTTAACCTAGTCAGCACCCACTTTTCACACACAGGACATGCCCCAGCACTCACATTTAACACCCAGGACATGGCCCATCGCCCACAATGCATACCCAGAACTTACCGTAGCACCACATGGCACACCCAGGACTTCCCCTGGCACTGCAGGACATGTCCCATCACCACATTGCACACCCAGAAAATACCCCAGCACCCCAACTCATGCCCCATCAAAACACTGCACACTCATGATTTTAACCAGCACCCCAGGCTAGAACATGGCTAATCACCCACATTGCACTTTCAGGACTTACCTCAGCCAGCGCACACAGCTCCTTTGTGGCTAGTGGCAGTCAGCATGGTGTCTATGAGCTGCCCAGGTTCACCTTGCTGCCTCTTGCAGCGTGGTCTAATATCAGAGCACCAGCAGGTCATGTGAATAAGCACAGGGTGTGCCAGAGTCAGCATGCCTGTGCACTTGAGCAGTGCAGACACCATGCTGACTGCCCGTTGCTGAGAGCCTGGTGAGGGGAGATCTTTTGATCTCCCCAGTCAGCGCCTCTGCCGCCAAGCATCAGGGCGTGACATGTGTATCACCCCTTGATTGCCACCCTGTGTGAATGGATGCAAACTGATTTGCAAACAATAGGCTCATTTTAACTCAACGTTTCTGGCCTGAATTTTGCAATGTATCTGTGGTGTCTCCTGTTTAAGATGCCATCACCTTGTGGCTTAAAATGCAAATGAGGAAGGTGCTTGGAAAAGGTTAGATATTGACATTGTATCATAAAGACTAGGATTAGATGCCAGCATTGAGAATTATTTTGAGGGGCGTCAGGATGACAAATTTAGAAGGTGTCTATATCGATTGTCTAGGACACTGAATTCTGTATGGATTCTGTATTGCTATCCCTTTGAAGAGTTATCTGCTCAGTCTTTTTAAATGTGTCACAGCATGCTATTTCAGGGACACAGAGCATCAATACAGTCATGCATCTGTAAACTCAGTTTGAGGTTTCTTCAAAAACAACACAGTGAGCTGTTTCAAAGCTTAGTTGTGCCTCTTCCCAATGTGCTGTTTGTGGGCTACCTAAAGATGCACAGACTTGGGATTTGACTGAGAGAACCCTTTTTTTCCCCTGAAACAAGTATCAGATTTCTCTTTGGCATGTGCACTTCCTATCCAGACTCCCTCCCAGTCCTGTGTAGCCAGAGCATGCCCTGAAACATTTAAATCCTCTTAAAGTCACACTGATTGTGTTTTCATTTTATTTATTTGGGTGTGGCTATACATCATCTTAATATTTAATCATTTAATCTGCCATTATTATAAAACTCTATTTTGTTGCAATATTTAATACACCTTAAACCCAGCTCTATGAACATGGTGAGTCACTAAAGAGATCACAATTGAAAACCACTGGAAACTAAAGTGAATGGTGCTATTGTTATAAACTTCTGCGCTGGTAACAATAAAAAAATATTAGGGGTGTGCTGGTGAAGGAAGTACTGAAAAAATACTCATCCCTCTAATTCAGTGAGAATTTTTTTTTTCTGGATTTTCTTTTTTTTTCTGGATTAAAGAAAAAATGTTCTTGAGTACTGAGTATTTTTTAATTATTTTTCATACTGGGGGCCTTGGTGGAGCCCTGCTCATGCACTGACCCCTTGGAGTGCTGCTTAACAAGTTCCCTTTGGTGAAGGAAGTAGGCATAGCAAAATCAAAAGCTATTGCTTCACTATACCATCACGAAACGTGATCGGTCAATGTTGGTTCTTTATTAGGGGTTAAGCAAAATCTAAATACTGACTGCATAGGGGTGAAGACTAAAACATCTGAATTAGTTTGAATGATAGTTGACTGACATCGCAAATGTATAATAATTCAAGGAGAAGGTGCAGCAAAATGACTCGTATATGTTTTACCTAGAACTGGAAGCAAATGTACAGATCAAATTCATTGGGGTGCAGGTATAAAGAAGGAACACTAGCTATTATCACCTAATAATGACACGATCACTGGGTGCACCAATATAAAACCCAATGAAACTCGAAGTGCTAGCAAAAACCATCCATAAAATTGCCATAGGCTTTGCGGAGTGTCAGATTTATAAGTCAGTCCCACTGTGTCTGTTATTTTCTATTGTTACAAACAGGAGACACATTACTTTTGAACTTGATCCATACATTTCAATGTAATTTACAAAACATTGCTAATTTTGCTCAGAACCTCATCACCCCTTGTAAAAAAAAGAAAAAAAATCAAAGCAAATAAACGTCATGCTGAAAATCAATAAGATAAAAAGATATGAAATGGATGTTCTTAGCCACTTTTCAGCAGCTCAATGTTTAAACATGCATTTCTGATCATTTGGCCCACTTCATAAAAAAAAACTGGGATGCCCCTTAGTCTAATTCACATTTCACAGCCAAATCAATACCCAAGCAGTCCTCAGTCTACCCTTACCAACTTCCTGGCACTTATATGTCACTGGACATGGACTTCTCTAAAGTCAAAAGTAGCAGACAGTAGACTCAATCCCATTTAGCATATTCTAGTGGTGTACCACAGTTGGTGTGCTAACTGACTGAGCTAATTTCTTAACTCAGTGGTAAACTATCCTGTGAAAAATCTAGACCCAGTATAAATATGGTTCATGTAGGTTTTGGTTATTTTTCATATACACTTCATAAATGAATCACAAAATATATATTAACAATCCCCAGTAATTCATTTTAAATGAGATATCCTGTGGCAAGCAATGTGATTAGAAATAAAATAATTCTGTGAAAGTGTAAGGAACTAACATTTTCAGAGTAGACATCTGGATCTAATCCAAATGAACAAGTCTGAACCATCCTTTTTGGCATCACTTTATTATTACTTTATTACAACCCCTCCCAGAATGTGCTTTTAGCATTAGCAGGATTAGTGTGTTAGATCCTATTGATTGGATGCTGTTGTTTAACATCCATCTAACGGGAGGTTAAGTAATACATGATTTATGCAAATACCTGCTATTGTTTGGCCCAAAAAGGGGAACTGTGAAGATAAAACATCTACACACATCATTAGGAATCAAAATTGTTCTGTAAAACAAAAACATATTAATTTTTTTATAACCCCTTTACTCCGCATGGTACTTTCTATCAGAGAAACTCCTGTCAGACTCATATGACAGAGTGGATCCCGCTGCAGATCCCTGCAGCTGGATCTCCAATGCAGCTCATAGCGGGGACAGTGATGAGCTGCAGATGAGAGGACATATCAGGAACATCATCCCAAGGGGATTGAAGCCTGTGACATTCATGATTCAATAAACTTGTCCCCTTCCCCCAAGTAAATCCTCCATGTATCGTTACACGCGGGTTTACTCTCTGCACTGCCTCACAGATGAGGCAGAGCTGGTGGGGAGGTTGTTGCATGTTGACAGTGTCACATGCCAATCAGAGCAGGGGCTCTGCCATCTTTATGGAGTGGTGAAGATGTTATGGATGATATGACAAATTATTAAAACATATATGCACACGCAGTGGTGTATCTTGATTTTGTGCTGCCCTAGGCAGACAAAATCCGGGCACCCCCCTACCCAAGCTGCACACCCACGTTACACACCTAAAACATGGCCCATCATTCAGACTCACATCAAGCTCATACTCCCATCACACACACACTCCCATCACACTCAGTCACACACTCCTACTCCCATCACACTCAGTCACACACCCCTACTCCCATCACACACACTCTGACTCCCATCACCCTCAGTCACACACACTGTCTCCCATCACACACACTCTGACTCCCATCACACTCAGTCACACACACTTTCTCCCATCACACACACTCTGACTCCCATCACACTCAGTCACACACACTGTCTCCCATCACACACACTCTGACTCCCATCACACTCAGTCACACACACTGTCTCCCATCACACACACTCTGACTCCCATCACACTCAGTCACACACACTGTCTCCCATCACACTCACTCTGACTCCCATCACACTCACTCTGACTCCCATCACACTCAGTCACACACATGTCTCCCATCACACACACTCCTACTCCCATCACACTCAGTCACACACACTGTCTCCCATCACACTCTGACTCCCATCACACACACACACATCCCATCAGCACTTACCTTTCCCTGGTGGCAGGCAGCATGGTCCCTCCATGCTACCTGTTCGGCTTCCCGGCGATTGTGCCGACAGGTCACGTGACCGGGCGCGCGTATGACGTCAGCGCGCCCGTCACGTGACTGTCGGCACTTCCGTGTCGGCACACTGCATGGGGAGCCGAACAGGCAGCACGGAGGTTTCTCTGTGCTGCCTGTTCGGCTCCCCGTGCAGCTTTGCAGGCAGAGCGGAGGTGAGAGGGGATCTTCCGATCCCTTCTCACCTCTGTCTCTGCCTGCAAGCGCGGTCTTTTTTTTTTTTTTTTAAAGGGCCGTTTTTTTTTTTTTTTGTATTTTTTTTTTTTCTCAGTGCTGGGGGGCGCTGCCGCCCCCCAAAATTTGCCGCCATAGGCATCCGCCTAGGATGCCTCGCGGTAAATACAGCACTGTGCACACGTATGGCAAATTGATTAATGCATGCTCTGTTTCCTGAAAAATCCAGCATTTAGCTAATACTGACATTGATAGTGTGATACACAAAATATATCAAGAAGCGCTGACCCAAACATTTCTTCTTCTTATACTTGGCATTTGTGACATGGTGATTAACATAGCCTCTCGTGCAGTTTTTTGCTGATTGGTGCTACTTTCTCCTGTTTCCAGAGAAGCAGCACATTGTACTGTCCCCAAGTTGCAAAGTCCCCAATATTGTATTACCCAACATACAGAATGATTATTTATCTGTATCAGTTCACACCTTCCAGCATGATATTTGGGGTGGGAAGTGGGTTTTCCTGGTATACTAATTAGTGTGTAGTACTGGGAGCTTTTTAAAAAGTCATACATACTCATAGGATACTATTAGATATATTTACACCAGCACTGATTTTATTGATGACTTTGGTAAACAAGACTGATGATTTGGTACATCGGTATCACAGATGTTTCAGCATACATCACCAGTATCCAATGTTCTATAGGAAGCATGTTGGGAATTGTAGTTAATAGCTGGAGTACCACAGACTCTTTGGAAGTTCTATAGTTCTCACATAGGGCTGTATGTGGTATATATCAAGCCCAGAATAACAGAAAGGGAAAGTGTGAAATGGATGGAAACTTGTAAAATGTACAAAAAAAAATGTAATTATGTCACTAGTGAAATATACAAATAAACTAAAGTATTATTTTCATTTAAAAAAAAAATGTAGCATAAAAAAAAGCAATGTTTTAGTCACTTCGTCAAATATTCTGTGTATCACACTGTCTATTTAGGAATTAACTGAAAGTGATATCTATGGGCAATCTAGGTAAACTGGGCTTGTAAAGTGAATTTTCTGAAAATGAATTGACCATGGAAATTGGGAAAGGGTGGAAATCCCATGAAGAATGCTAAAAAACGGTCACAGTTAATTAGACCAATTTAGTTCAGATCTATTACCATACAGTGCTTTAGATGGTGTTTACTGATTAGCACATTGTGGTAGGTCCATAAATAGCTGCAGGATACACTATTGCTGATTTCCATACAAAATCCAGGAAACACCTGTAGTAAATATACACAATTTAATTGATAATGATCTTGTGATTGCTAGCGGATCTGAACAAAAATGTTTGGTCACCCCTTGCTTAAAGAGTAATTGAAACAAAAAAGGAATGTGAAAAAGTTGAAATTCTAATGTATTTGCCGAATATATATATATAAACAAATCCAAAATATATATATATATATATATACATATATACATATATATATATTCAAAACCAAGCAATTCAGAGACAACACTCTGAGGTGATATGACTATCTTGCCCTGATTGCATCAGCATTTAAAATAACAAGAAACAAAAGTGATTTAAAGTGCCACAGACGTTTTTGTGGTTGACTGGATTAAAAAAAGGAAGGAAAGATTGAGTACATACAGACAAGGTGGTTAATGAACTTCTGCATTGTAATATTTAGCCAGCCATTCATACAGAGGCTACTACTCATATTAGTGGAGGAGTCCATTTTGACCTAATATGCATGAGTATTACAACATGTTTCACCCCTTTGTCGGAAACCATTATGCCATGGCAGAGGAAGGAATGAGAAGAACGTATAGGTGAGAATAGTAGCACAGCTACATTTATTGTCTATTAAGTTATTGTACTGTTTAAAAACAAGTGGTGTTTAACATGGTGACAGATGTTTAAACTTTAAGGGAATGTAATTTGTGAATGTTAAAAAAAAAATCCATAGGGGACTTTTAACTTAAAGATTAACCTTATATGTAAGCATTATGTATTCCAGCATGGCAGGAAATAATATTTAACAGTAACTTTTTAGCAAAGATGGTAAAGTGTATCTTCTTCAGGCATCTCACCAATGCTATTGTATAGCGTTTAAATAATAACAGTGACATGCAAGGTTTCTTTAACAGAAGAGCAAAGAACAGGTTTTGTTTGCAACTCTGCGTAACTAACCTAAGTCTGAGTGAACTAAACAGCATCCACAGTATTAAGTTTACCATAATAAAGACTATAGACTTCTTCAACTTTGTAACACTCCAGGAGAAGATACATAATTGTTGAGAAGTAGGGTTCAGATTACTTATTTTAAAATGCTTGACTTTAGCATACACTAGTTACATTCTGAATAAGATCTTGTGTTTCGTGTGTAAACTTAATCCCAAAATGTGTGTGTATATATATATATATTGTATTTGCTCGAATATAAGACAAGGTTTTTTCCAGAGCAAATGGAGGTCTGACTATAAGATTGGGATCCAGGTCCCCATACGTGCAGACATCCTCCACTGCTGCCTGGCACTTCCACTGGGACTTCTATGACGGCGGTCCGTCATAAAAGACGAAGTGTCAGGCAGCAGCGGGAGATGTCTGCACATATGGGCTGCCCCCACTAGCCACCAGGGAGTTTGGGGGAGGGAAGTGGGAGAGGCATTATTGCATGAGGGAAGGAGGGAGGGGAGTGAGCCAGC
Organism: Pelodytes ibericus; assembly: GCA_036172795.1. NCBI lineage: Eukaryota > Metazoa > Chordata > Amphibia > Anura > Pelodytidae > Pelodytes > Pelodytes ibericus. Next base: position 51,240,589 of record CM069860.1, read on the forward strand.
ATTGGGTGAGGGAAGGAGGGAGGGGAGAGAGCCAGCATTGGGTGAGGGAGGGGAGAGAGCCAGCATTGGGTGAGGGAGGGAGGGGGAGGGGAGCCAGCATTGGAAGAGGTGGAGAGAAATCCTGGCATATTGGAGGGGCAAAATCCTGGCATATTGGAGGGGCAAAATCCTGGCATATTGGAGGGGCAAAATACTGGAATATTGAGGGGCATATTGGAGGGGCAAAATCCTGGCATATACATTATACTTTTATATATATAAAATATATAAAGGGTTGGTGGTGTGGGAGGTCAGAGGAGGGGGGCACCAAAATGCACCTTCGCCTGTGTAGACGAAAATCCTTGCACCGGCCCTGTGGGTAGGGGCAGCATTAACTACGTCTGGGGAGCAGATGGGCAAATAAATGGAAATAAAAACAAGAAATGCATTTTTTTCTAACATCATTTTTATTAAATATGAAAAAGCAATGTACATGTGAATATATACAAGTTAAACTTTTTTCCTTTTGGGTAGTCTTATATTCAGGCTTTTTGTTTGTTTCCTAAAGGAATATCCAAAGTTTGGGGGGTCATCTTATAACCAGGGTCATCTTATATTCAAGCAAATACGGTACATATATAGTTAAAGATGATTTTCCTTAGGTAACTATGACTTATGACCTTAGGTCAATAATGAAAGCTCAGAGAAAGTAAATAATATTTGAATGGGAATGTGAAGAAGATCGCTAAGGAGAATGTGGATGACAATTTAAATGCAATTATTATCTCTCCTTACTACAATTTTTATACTTTAACAATTACTTTCTTAGAAAATCCCCCAAAACACAAAAAATAACAAACACTACGTATGCTTTTTGTTAGGGAAGTTCCAAATAAATTTCTTTCAATACTAATATGGGGAAGGCGACAGAAATATTAACCAAAAAATTGTGAAACAGAAAACATGCCTGAATAAATGTTCATTAAGTGTCAATCTCCATCAGCATTAAAGGAACAAGTTTCATTTATATTAACATGTCAAATTGTGATCCATGTCCAATAATTCCAGGGTATTATATTATATTTCTAATACAAAGTGTCATATAAGTACTCACTCTGTTCATTATACACACAGCAGGAGCATCAAAGCCAGCCTAAATGATTGCCATGCTCTTGGCATCTTGATCGTTTGTTCAGATTACAATATAATACTGTGCTTTGCATGCCATTAAGTCTATATGGGCACATTTTGACAAGTGTGAGCATAACTGTATGGTTTACATACTAGGCCAGGGGCTTCTAACGTGTGGCCCGCCTGGCAGCAAGGTGCGGCCCGCGTGAGCTCAGCATCGGTAGCCGCACCTCCAACTATTGGCCCGTGCGGAAGGAGCGTTAGGGAACAAAGTTCCCTACACATAGCTCCTCACGCCTGTGCACACAACCCCTCCTCTACCCTGCGCATGAGGTCAGCGCAAGGGTCAGAGGGAGGAGAGAAGCGGACCAGCAGCCTGAAAACCGGAGGAGGGGTCTGAAGATCTCAGCCCTGAAAAAAAAAAACGGTGCGGTTGGGCAGGTACTGTGTGTATGTAAGAGTGACTGTATGTAAGTGTGTGTGTTAGTGTAAGTGTGGATCTGTATGTAAGTAAGTGTGTGTCAGTGTAACTGTGTGCAAGTGTGTGTCAGTGTAACTGTGTGCAAGTGTGTGTCAGTGTAACTGTGTGCAAGTGTGTGTCAGTGTAACTGTGTGCAAGTGTGGATCTGTGTGGAAGAGGGAAAAGTGGAGGAGGGGTCCGAATATCTCAGCCCTGTTCAAAAAAGAAAGAAAAACTGTGTGTTTGTGCAGGTATTGTATGCAGTGGCGTAGCGTGGGTTGTCAGCACCCGGGGCAAGGCAAGTAATTTGCGCCCCCTAACCCGTGGATTTTAGCACTCGAGTCTCTTCTACTAGATTAGTTAAAGAAACCCTTACCCCCCAAGCACATGTATTGTTTGTTATGAAAATACTTATGTAATTAAAGTAAAATGCATCTAAATACAAGTTTATTTTCCAACACTTTATTGAGTGCGAACATGCATTACACACATTCTCCACATTTTCAGCAGGTCTATGAATACAAATATACACATGTAGTAACCTAGCATGGGCCATGCTATTATATGTCGTCTCACAACCATCGTAAACGACAAACAATATCAAGAACAAAAACTAAACATCAAAATGGAACCATACCCTGGAGATGATCCAAGACTGGGCTAGATGGAGCCAACTTCCTCAATCCTGTACCTCTAATGTTACCCCCCCCCCCCCCCCCCCCCCACACACACACACATATGCCATAATTGTTGTGCCATTCAGATGCCAGTAATATTGTAACTTTCGGATGCCAGTAATATTGTGCCAGTCAGAGCCCAGTAATATTGTGCCAGTCAGAGCCTAGTAATATTGTGCCAGTCAGATGCCTGCAATATTGTGCCAGTCAGATGCCTGCAATATTGTGCCAGTCAGAGCCCAGTAATAATGTGCCAGTCAGATACCAGTAATATTGTGCCAGTCAGATACCAATAATATTGTGCCAGTCAGATACCAGGAATATTGTGCCTGTCAGAGCCCAGGAATATGGTGCCTGTCCGATGCCTGTAATATTATGCCAGTCAGATGCCTGTAATAGTGTGCCAGTCAGATGCCTGTAATATTATGCCAGTCAGATGCCTGTAATATTATGCCAGTCAGATGCTTGTAATAGTGTGCCAGTCAGAGGCCAGGAATATTGTGCCAGTCAGAGGCCTGTAATATTGTGCCAGTCAGATGCCTGTAATATTATGCCAGTCAGATGCCTGTAATATTGTGCCAGTCAGAGCCCAGTAATATAGTGCCAGCCAGATGCCTGTAATATTATGCCAGCCAGATGCCCAGTATTATTGTGCCAGCCAGATGCCCAGTAATATAGTGCCAGTCAGATGCCCAGTATTATTGTGCCAGCCAGATGCCCAGTATTATTGTGCCAGCCAGATGCCCAGTAATATAGTGCCAGTCAGATGCCCAGTATTATTGTGCCAGCCAGATGCCCAGTAATATATTGCCAGTCAGATGCCCAGTATTATAGTGCCAGTCAGATGCCAAGTAATATAGTGCCAATCAGATGCCCAGTAATATAGTGCCAATCAGATGCCAAGTAATATAGTGCCAATCAGATACCCAGTAATATAGTGCCAATCAGATGCCCAGTAATATAGTGCCAATCAGATGCCAAGTAATATAGTGCCAATCAGATGCCCAGTAATATTGTGCCAATCAGATACCCAGTAATATAGTGCCAATCAGATACCCAGTAATATTGTGCCAATCAGATACCCAGTAATATAGTGCCAATCAGATACCCAGTAATATTGTGCCAATCAGATACCCAGTAATATAGTGCCAGTCAGATACCCAGTAATATTGTGCCAATCAGATGCCCAGTAATATAGTGCCATTCAGATACCCAGTAATATAGTGCCAGTCAGATGCCCAGTAATATTGTGCCAGTCAGATGCCCAGTAATATTGTGCCAATGAGATACCCAGTAATATAGTGCCAATCAGATACCCAGTAATATAGTGCCAGTCAGATACCCAGTAATATTGTGCCAATCAGATGCCCCGTAATATTGTGCCAATCAGATACCCAGTAATATAGTGCCATTCAGATACCCAGTAATATAGTGCCAATCAGATGCCCAGTAATATTGTGCCAATCAGATACCCAGTAATATTGTGCCAATCAGATACCCAGTAATATAGTGCCAGTCAGATGCCCAGTAATATTGTGCCAATCAGATACCCAGTAATATTGTGCCAATCAGATACCCAGTAATATAGTGCCAGTCAGATGCCCAGTAATATTGTGCCAATCAGATGCCCAGTAATATTGTGCCAATCAGATACCCAGTAATATAGTGCCAATCAGATACCCAGTAATATAGTGCCAATCAGATGCCCAGTAATATTGTGCCAATCAGATACCCAGTAATATAGTGCCAATCAGATACCCAGTAATATAGTGCCAATCAGATACCAGGAATATTGTGCCAGCCAGCCCCCCCCCCCCCCCCCCCGTACTTACATGAAGCGGCTCCGTGTCCCCCGCCGGATGTCTCCTCCGTGCAGTCTTCCCTCTTGCACGGAGGAGGGAAGCAGACACCGGATGTGACGCGACGTCACATCCGGCGTCAGTTTTTTTTTTTTTTTTTTTCGGCCGTCGCATCCATCGGATGCGGCTTGCCGGAAAAAAGCGTTCACAAGCGCAATGCGCTGTGAACGCGGCAGCAGGGGCTGGGGGCCCACGGGACAGCTGCCTTGGGGCCCCCCAGGAGTAAATGGGCCCAGGGCAGCTGCCCCGTTTGCCCCGCGTTAAAGACGGCCCTGGCGGCCACGCGGCCGCATAGGGCTAGTGCGCCCCCCCAGATATTGCGCCCGGTGCGGCCGGCCCCCCCTGCACCCCCCACGCTACGCCACTGATTGTATGTATGCAAGTGTGCATGCAAGTGTGACTGTATGCATGTGTGTGTGTCAGTGTGACTGTGTGCAAGTGTGTGTGTGTCAGTGTAACTGTATGTTTCATTGTAACTGTATGGAGGAGGGGTCTGAAGATCTCATCCCCGTTCAAAAACGAAAACAAATAAAAAATGTGTGGTTGGGCAGGTACTGTGTGTATGCAAGTGTGACTGCATGTAAGTGTGTGACTGCATGTAAGTGTGTGTGTGCGTCAGTTTGACTGTGTGTATGTGTCAGTGTGACTCGGTATGCATATGTATGTCAATGTGACACTGTGTGTTAGTGTGACTGTCTGTATTTTTGTATGTATGTGTGTGTATTTGTGTATGTATGTGTATTTGTGTGATGTGATGTGGCTGTATTTGTGTGAATGTGTGTATATAATGAAGTGTTTTTTTTTTTTATTGCTGTGCAGTCTGTGATACACTCACATGCTGCACAATACTGTTTATATATATAAATTACACACACACACATACAGTATATAAATAGAAAAATAACTTTCTTTGATTGAAAAATGAATGCGGCCCATGCTCACATACATTTTTGGTGAAGTGGCCCACCACAGAAAAAACCTGGACACCCTTGTTGTAAGTGATCAGTAAATTAAGTTTTAAATGAAAAAAACAATTTATTCTCTGTCTTTTGTCTTTCCCTATCATGGTTACCCGTCTGCACTTCTGTTGTACATCAGTCTGTTTTTGTTCATCTAACTTAGTCTCCATTATTTTTTTGCATGGATTAGCATTACTAACATATAAGTACCTCTTAATACAGGGCTTGCTCTTGCGGATGTATCATCTAGTAAGGGTTTAACATTATATAGCGTTAACAATTTACGCAGCTCTAGCTTCAGAGCATAGAAGAGGTCTACATAGTAAGTTAGACAAACAAGAACAGAGGTAGAGATCTTTACTTGCAAGCTTAGAATGCAAGGGAATTATATGTTTAACTTTTCTATTACTAGTTGACGTATCAAACATAACCCATGCTGTCATACAGACAAAAATGTGTCCTAGATTCTATCAAGGAAATACTTACTTCCTACACTTCACTAATAGGAAGCATCAAATTCAAGAAGCATTTCCTACATCAAGTCTTCAAGTTGTAAATGTTCTATTGCATTGTTTAGAGAATGAGGATTTATGTTAGGGCTTTTATATGATAATGGAGAACCAATAGAGTCTACTCTGACCCCAGGTTAAGTCTTCTTTCCCAGCTTTCACTTGTAAGCTTTGAACTGAAAAGTTAAAATCTCAAATGTGTAACATTAAATACTTTAAAACATTATTGATAAAAAAGGTCTAATAGTTATACAATTGTTTCTCTTATTATGGGATCTATGTCGAAATTTCAAATCAATTCTTGTGTCCTTTTAATTATGTATGTTATATATGTGACTCTCTTTTTGTTTATAATAAAATAAAAAAAACTCTTACAACTACAGAAAAAGAGCTACATGCTATGTTAACATTTTTGGACACAACTGAGTAGTTTTTTTATAAATGAAAGATTGTAATCTATCGCCGAGGGCAGTTTCCATTTGTATTATCAGTGATATGTGTACTGCCTAAATAAGACTCTGCTACTAACTGTGCAAACAGTTGTGCTATAATAACTTTTGTGAATCTAAGATAAAATGGAGATACGTGTAGGATTGTGTCATCACAAATGTTTACATAATTAATCACTTTGTAATTGAGCCCATTTAAGTATTTGAAATGACTCATTGTTTAGCATCCTGGGATTTCAGGAATGTAATATGAAAAAATAATTATTAGTATTAAAGGAACAATGCTGGCTTTTAAAAAAAAAATCACAAACTATACCTTATTCTACTAACTAAAAACTAACAAAGAACTAAATTAAACCCGTCAAATGATGAGAAGCACAAAGGAAAGGCAACAGTGTGTTGTAAAGATAAGAGGGGAAAAAATATTATTTTTCATTGTCTTTGCATATTGAAGAGACTGTAGAATCTGATATGCCTATTACATTCTTGTGAAATTCAGTTTGCATGGTAGTAAAAGCTAAATTGGAAAATGTCTTTAAAGAATTTATTGCCCAGTGACAGACCTGCACACACATAATTGATTTTGTATTATACACACATATAAAGCAAGAAAGCTCTATACTGCACATTTTTATCATTAGCAATACTCTCATTTACAAAATGGTATTCAGTTGTTTGTGTTAGCCTATATGCATATCTTATTGTCAGGAACTGACTTTACCTGGATTTGAACCCTGACTTCTGGTGTGATCATTTCTTCCCAGTGCTGAGCACCAATAATGTCACTGGTCACTTGGATGGTGCTCAGCGTGTCCTTGAGGTGCTGATGTGAAGAGACGCTAGTCAAACTGCTCTAGCACAGTGTGTGTCCAGTGTCTCCTCATGAGAACTCCTCCTAAATCACCAGGGAACAAATAAGCTTGCTGTGGCTATACTTAGGCAAGCCCTGGGGGTGCAATGGCAAGCCATGTGGGTGTTATAAAAAAAAAAAGCAAGGTTAAGGCATAGCTTTTAGAAATTGGAGATATTGCTTTCAGTGCTTTCTTCCAAGTTATTGATAAATACATTTAAAAGAATCTGCCCAAGGACAGAAACCTGAGGCATTCCACTTAAGACCTCTGTCCAGTTGGGGACATGTCATTTACAACCATCCTCTGTAATATGTCTCCCAACCAGCTCCTATTACATTACATTATATTAACATTTATTTATACAAACAATTTGTGGCAGTTGGTACAGAGCATAGAAGGGAACAAGGAAAGACAGATACATGATATATCCAAGTACAAATATTTTGTTTCCAATCTAGAAACATAGAAACATAGAATGTGTCGGCAGATAAGAACCATTCGGTCCATCTAGTCTGCCCAATTTTTTTTTTTTTTGAGTACTTTTATTAGTCCCCCGTTCCCGGTCTTATAGCTAGGATAGCCTTGTGTCTATCCCACGCATGCTTAAAATCCTTGACTGTGTTTACCTCTACCACTTCTGCTGGCAGGCTATTCCATACATCCACTACCCTCTCAGTAAAGTAATACTTCCTGATATTACTTTTAAATCGTTGCCCCTCTAATTTAAGACTATGTCCTCTAGTTGTGGTAGTTTTTCTTCTTTTAAATATACTCTCTTCCTTTACTGTGTTGATTCCCTTTATGTATTTAAATGTTTCTATCATATCCCCCCTGTTACGTCTTTCCTCCAAGCTATACATGTTAAGATGCTTTAACCTTTCCTGGTAAGTTTTATCCTTCAACCCATGAACCAGTTTAGTAGCCCTTCTCTGAACTCTCTCCAAAGTATCAATATCCTTCTGGAGATACGGTCTCCAGTACTGCGTACAATACTCCAAGTGAGGTCTCACCAGTGCTCTGTACAATGGCATGAGCACTTCCCTCTTCCTACTGCTAATACCTCTCCCTATGCAACCAAGCATTCTGCTAGCATTTCCTGCTGCTCTATTGCATTGCCTACCTACCTTCAAGTCCTCTGAAATTATTACTCCTAAATCCCTTTCCTCAGATGTTAAATCTGATATACTTTGTTTACTCTGTAACATATTGTACACATGGTATCCAAAGTCTTTGCAAAATGTAATATATTTCATTGTCATGGTTCTACCCCATTTCCCTGGCTCCTGTCTGTATGTTGTATTCAGGTTTTATGGCTGTTTCTTCTTCAGCCTCTAGTGGCCGCTATTCTAGTAGTTCCATTCTCCTCCTGTTGTGTCAGCTGCCTCGTAAATCTGAGCCCAACCTTATTTAAATCTGCATACTGTCCTGACCAAGCCTGTTTGCTGCCTGTCCTGACCCATTCGCCTGCCTTGTGACATGCCTCCGTTTTACGGCGTCCAATCCAGTGCCGTGCTCAGAGGGCGGCCAATCCTGTCCTCAGCTGTAGTGGCAACATTTCCATTGCTTTTCCATAAACTTATTCATGGTAAAACATATATATATTTGGATTTATGGAGTTTCCACCCACATACTTTAATATGGCATTAAACCTAATACAAGATACACTGAGGAATTTACCACAAAGAATAATACAAACCCATTACTTGTTATTTTTTTTATTTATAATTAACATATTCAATGTCTCCTAAAAATGTAGTACTATAATATAAATAATAATAGTCATAAGTCTACCACAAAACACAATAAGTGCCTTATGCAATTTTCATACTAGTTGTACATTATTAATGTCTCTCAATACTCGTTTAGCTCAGCACTTTGCCTAATATAGTTTTCTTTGCTAATAAGAAGAATAAAAGTTTAGTATCAAACATAAACTAGATAACTACGTGTTTTGGTTCAATAACTTGTGACAGGAAAACCAAAACAAGAAAGTAACATTGTGGGTTATATATGTACCTGTAGGTCAGAAATACATAATTGCACCATAATTCTCATCTTCTCCTAGGTACAAAATAATTTCCACCAGAAAGTCAATGTACACCAAGACCAAAGAAATATTCCTACTGGTTTAGTACTTTGCACCAGAGTTTAATGTTTAACATGTTGGTGTTTTATGTAGAAACACCAAATATAATCAAAACTACTCATATGAAACCAATATTTAAATGTTATTACTTCACAAATAGGTCAGTAAACAAGATGGTTGTTGTCAATTAATTCAAGCGACGGGAAGGGCAAGCAAGCGAGACTCCATGCGACTTTTACAGTGGCGCAAATCCTTTCTGAACCTTGAGTGTGAAAGATAATTAAGAGATTTTTGGTATCCCTGTATACATCTCACTATGTCAGTTTATGACATCACATGTTGCCATTCATTGTAAAGTTTCTACACAGCACAGAGAAGCCATGATATTTGTATCGTGGGAGGCACAGATTTCTTGTAATTCAGTGCAAGTAATCTTCTCTTGTTCCACACAGCCAGTTCATTGAGGAATAGCTTAGGAGTAGAGTGTCCGCTGGTTCCTTTTGTGGGTTATTACACTCCGCAACTGCAAAAAATTAAAGGGATGGTTGAAAAATGTATTTAAACATTTAAAGTGATTGTATCACCTGAAAGTTTGTTTTACTGTAAATGTGGAGAACTAAAAATGGTACAAAATAATCTAAACATTGTGCTAGCAAATTGCAAGCAAATTCCTAAAATGTGGTTTACAATGGGTCTGTGGCATCTCTTGGATATGATATCACCTGTGGCAAAATAACTGCTCTTATGGGAAAGGGAAATGTGTCATTTGCCACAGGTGATGTCGCACCACAGAGCTGCAGATCAGTGACATGGCTAAAAGTTGAACTTAGACTTTCAAAATAAATTGAAATGGATTCCCTGGGAGATAATTCCCCTTTTTATTGCATAATTGTATAAGAACTAAACAAAATGATCATAAGCTACTATACATTAGCAGAACACTGGATCATTGAACCCTTTGAAGTCAATAGGCCTGTAAGCAAAGACACACATGTTTATGATGGCAATATAAATCAGGTCCTTTTAAATGTACTTTTATGAAGGCATTCCTTTCTATGGAGATACAGTTAGTGTCAGGTTAGATCTTATCATCAAAGCCTATTTATAAACTGCAGACTGTGAGTTTCTTTACTGGTCACTCTGATATAAATGGTGCCACTGTAAAAAGTAAAAATGACTATTGCCTTTGTTAAATGGACATTCCCATAAACCATTGTTATATTGTTATTCAACTTTAAACATGGTCTAAAATATTTTGTTTCAGCAATCTAGATGTCAGTAAGATTTGATTTTAGTCTGTTCTATCCCCTTTGTTTGCATTGTTCCTCAGGATTTCCAAATGATTTAAGATTACATTCCTAGAGGAGACAGTAATACACTTCCTCTGTCAGTCAATGTATTACATGCTTCTCTGGTTCAGATGAGGTTCGTGTATGTTTCAACATGAGGATTCACCACCTCTATATCCAGAGTCAACATCCAGCAGTACTTTTAAATCTGTCATTTCTTTCCAGCTATCCTGACGTCAACATCTGAAATGCAGTAATTTCAGTTAATTACATGTCCGTGCTAATTGTGCCTGTAAGCCCTTTGTCAAGAGACTAATACACATCCCCTGCAGTGTTTCATGCCAACATCTGCCCCATAAATAATCCTCCTCTTTCTCAGTCCAGCTATTCTGTAAACTTTAGTGCATGTCATACTTAGAGAGCTGTTTCAGCTAATCATCTCCCGGGGACATAATGTACTCCAAACAAGGTCAAGATGCAGCAATGTGGTTTTACTCAATCTTACAAAGCCTTGCTATTCTGCAGAATTATTACAAGGAAAAAAAATGCTGGTTAAGTATGCAGAGGCATTTAAATCAATTAGATCTTTAACAGCAACATTTGAAGAAGCTCCCTAAAGAAACCACATCACTTTATATTGCCTAGCATATAAATACACACATCTAGTTTTCATATAGCAAATAGCATTATTAGTCATTAGTAGAGTTGAGTCATGAGCGAACTTCGGAAAAAATGTCTGGGTTCGGGGTCGAACTTGACCCTGAACTTGACCCTGAACCCGAACCCCATTGAAGTCAATTTTGGCCACTAAAATGCCTCTAAAAAAAGTCCTGGAAAAGGCTAGAGGGCTGCAAAATGAAGTATGAATGGGGACTCTATTTCGGTTTATAGAAAGCCAATAGCCATGTAATGCTATTGCTATTCTATAAACCGAAATAGAGCCCCCATTCATAAGAATAGGTAAATTGACCTATTCTTATTAATGGGGACTCTATTTCGGTTTATAGAAAGCCAATAGCATTACATGGCTATTGGCTTTCTATAAACCGAAATAGAGTCCCCATTCATACTTCATTTTGCAGCCCTCTAGCCTTTAAAGACATTCGGTTTATAGACTTTCGTTTTATAGAATACATGTAATGCTATTGCTATTCTATAAAAAGAAAGTCTATAAACAGAATGTCTTTCGTTTTATAGACTTTCGGCTTATGGAATACATGTAACGTATTGGCTTTCTATAAACCGAACTAGAGTCCCCATTCATAAGAATTTCTTATGAATGGGGACTCTAGTTCGGTTTATAGAAAGCCAATAGCATTACATACAATGTAATCGCCGAACCCCGAACTCCAACACGGACATACAGTGAAATGTCCGTGTTCGGGTCTGGGGTCCAAAAACCTTAAAGTTCGGTAGGAACCCGAACAGTGCGGTTCGGGTTCGCTCAACACTAGTCACGAGTCTACATGCCAATTTACCAATAGAATACATATGATCATCATATATCATAAGACTAGGGTTGCCACCTTTTCTTCAGAAAAATACCGGCCTTGGTACTGTTTCCATAGACTTAACATTGGTCTGATGCCAATTTTTTACCGGCCTGCCGGTAAATTACCTGCCAGGTGGCAACCCTACATAAGACATATACAATAATAAAGAATGCATAAACAAGTCATATATCAGAACACATACGGGTTCCGTGCAGAACACATATTGTATAATAAAAATGTGAAAAATAGAATGTCACCAACTCCAAAATTCAGTCGGACTTATGGAAGATTGGAGGCACATACAAATACGTAAGAGTACTTTCCCAGGTAGGTAACTGTGTAGATAGTAACATTAAGTGTAGTCACAGAGAATTTATAATTCAAGTAATAACTGTAACCATATACCTATTTATACAATAAAAACAAACAAATGGGTATTCGCACGCAGGGGAGAAACTTATAAATGAGCGGTCATCAAAATATCCTCAGTGAGTATATAACCTGTTGCAATGGCATCCCGCGGGGGGAGCAGGCTGGGTGACACACATGCTGCCAGCAGAGGTGACACCCTAGCTGCCAGCATCCTCCTCCAGCACATCCTCCTGCGCTGCTGAACTTTTTGACAATGGCATATTAATAGAAAACCTAACTCTGGCATATTATTGGGCAAATTGGCTGTGGCATATTAATGGAAAAAGAATACTGACATATTAAATGTCAAAATAATACTGGCATGTTAATAGCAAATTGGCGGTGGCATATTAATTGGCAAGCTGGCTATGGCATAATTATGGGCAAACTAACACTAGTATATTAATGGGAAAACTTTGGCTTATTTTAATTGATAGCAATTGCTGTAGCATGATATAATATGTACTATGGGGTAAAGTGACACTGGCTTGTTCTGCAGGGGAAGTTCTGTGGGGCAAAGTGACACTGTAGCATGCCAAATCATGTAGGTGCAATATGAGGGCAAGCCAAGTGCTGTGGGTTCAATATAGGTGCATGGCAAGTACACAAGGACACAAGTATTCGTGGCAAGGTCTGTGAAGGTCCATAAACATCATTAAATTATCCATCATGGACCCCAGTGAATGTCCACCCTAAGCAATATTGGGTCATACCCCTGTGTTTAAATCCTATTTTAATACACTCCTAACATTATCTATACATTTGTAACCCTTATGGCTAGAAAATTAAGTTTAGTTATACTGAGTTATACTGAAATAAAGTATTCTTCGGACACCTGTGTGTTCACCTTGCATGTTATGGAAACAATCCTGGCATGCATTGCACAGGGACTACAAGTTAAGCAAATGTAACATGAAGAATATATTAAAATGGGTCTTTTATGATGTTCTATAGCCCTTCAAAGACCTTGCCATGGGCTATCATTGGGGGACTTCAGGTTTAATGGCCTCATGTGAGCTGGTGGTAGAATACACATTCCAGCTACATGGATATAAAAAACATATAAAAAACAGTGCTGTAGATTGCATCATAGATAAGAACCAACAGAGTGGTCTAGTATGCCTAAAACAAAATCTTGTTTATAGGGTCCAACTAAGTTATAGTGCTTGTTTTTATCCATTGTATGTATGTTTAGGGAACAACTCTTGCTGGTGATTATAGCAGCTTCAACTTTCCGTCTCTTCTATCTCATTTTTTTCCTTCGCGGGAGTGCATCTTTACTAATACCTACAACAAAATCTCACATAAGGCTATCTTGTTCTCCAAAATAGCCTTATGCACATATTAGAGGGACAGTACCTAATTTGGATCTAAATCTCTTTTTTTCAACCCCAGTGACTTGTGTCCCTATTTTTTTTTTATAGGAACCCTGAATATTTGGGGGGTATATTCATTTGTTTTAAACTGCAGTTAACGTGTCTGGGTATTAGCTTGTGGGACTATAATAGTTTGCACTTGTTTTACATGACTTATATCCGATGACCTAAACATTGTCATTAACGCCACATGTTCAGCCATTCCTTCTCTATTTGCATAGCTCCCAACTTTTAAACCTGCTATTTCCTTGTTATTAATTGTGCCTAAAATAAACAGCCACTTCCTATTGGTTGCATGTCGGAGCAAGGTATACCAAATAACGGACTAGAGTTTTCCTTTAATCTGCATCATGTGCAGAAAGAATCATGTTAGGATGAATTTGAAACTCATTATATTCTACGTATACATAATATACATTATATCTGCTATGATCTTTATTCACTTCTATCTCCTCCATGTTATACAATTTCATATAATCACACATAGCAGTGCACAATGTTGAGTGTTCACACCCAGTGTTAATTTCCATGAAATGTTCTTACCAAAACAATTAAGCACGCAGACAGAGCTGCTTACGATATCAGCTGCAAAAAGTTACAAAAGACAGACAGCAGCTCTGAGAACATTTCTACTTTTGCCTCTTACTTCTTGAATATTCACGAATATTGTGAGATAAAACCAAATTGTACAAATGATTGGTGTCTTTTAATTAAGGGTGTCGTGTACGCCAGTGTCTACATCACAAAATCACATTTCAAGTGGCAATAAAGTTGTATTTTTATGATTCGTTAAAGGGACAGTCTAGACACCTAACTCACTTTGGTGCACGTTGAAGATTACTGCTTATATAGTGCACAGTGTTATTTGATGCAGGCTGTTTGGGTGCTGCAGGTGCACTTGCTGCAGGTTGTTTGGGTGCTGATATGCTCTCTTTCCTACTTCAGTCACCAACTGGTAGTTAAGCATGGACTTACTTATTGGGGGAAGGAGTTACTAGCATTGTAAAAACTAAATTATGGACCCATTAATGGTATGTTTGGTCAAGATTAAAATTTGTAATCATTTTAATCCTGAGATATTCATAAATGAGATAGTGTAGTCAAAATTCTCCATTTGCACACCGAATAAAGGATTCTTAATTTTTTTTTTTTTTTTTTTACTATTGGTCCTATCTCACTCAGAATGCAGTCTTAGTGTTCTTTTAATTTATTAATTTAGACTTGCTAATTCTGCATGCCTCCTTTTCCCTGAGTCACATGCTACAAGATCAGAGAAGGGACAAGGGTTTGTCAGCACTGCCCTAAATATCATCATCAGAAGAAAGGCTGATGACACCGTTTCCATAGCAACTCCAGAAGTTTAGTAAGCTTGTTATTATCCAGTTCTCATTATGATAGGAAGCATTATGTAATAACAATTTACTTGATTTACTGCCCTTAACACGCCACAGCACATGACTTATTAACATCGTAGGAGGCAGAGCACTTTTAACATACATTTTCCTCACTTGGCAATCGGAACATTTTTTATGACTGCAGCAAAATTCTAATTTGTCAAGCTCAGATTTACCAGAACTTCTTTTATCAGCAATATGTTGCAATGTTCTTTTGCCCCATGACTCTTAACCACATGCTGCTCAGATAGGCTAGCAGTGCATACCTCTAGCTGCATGGTTGTCATCATCATAATAGCCTTGGTAATCAGCAAAATCTGTCCTTTTCTCCAATGATTCAATCTGGCTGGACAATTATGACTTATTTATAACAAGGTATACAAAGAACAGAAAATAATACCTTTTTTTCACAAACGCATAGCTCATGTGTTGAAACAATGAGAATATCCTGTTTTAATTCCATAAGCAACAAAGCTGATTACATTTGTGTCCCTATGGAACTCCAGGAACCACTTTATTAGTAACAGGATATAAAGCAGAGATAAGCACTAGAAATACTTCCCATGCCTCCTCTTTTTGTTGATTATTCACATGGAGTTTAATGAAAAGAGGATTATCCTTTTCTAGCTTAAGGGCTCAAGGTTTAAGATGGAATCAAGAGCTGTAAGGGGGCAGGAGATGGTATAAGGGGGCTGAGGTGTAGCTTAGGGCCCAGTGAAAAAGAAGATGAGAAAGATATGATCAGCAGTCCCATGTACCAGGGGAAGTATAGTAACCATTCAGTAACCTTTACTGCTACCAATAAAGAGGATGGGAGAATTATTAAGCCTGAATACTGCTTTGTCAATGTATGGATGTGACATTTTCTTGCTAGCAAAGTTGTTTGTGCCAGTATTTTCTATTTCACTGCTATTAGAGCATTTGTAGATGTTTGTTTCAACAAATTATAAAACCTCCAAGGTCAGGGGTGTCAATCTGTCCTCAAGCGACTAAATATCAACATGTCCTATATTTACCTGCCTGCCTCTTTGCTGACGTAGTATAATGGGAGATGAGGGCCATCAGCAGCTGGAAGGCTGCAGTTTGATACCCCTGACCTACGCCAAGAGGAACATTTTTACTAATTATGAAAAGTGAATATATTAAGTTGTAAATAAAACTTTACCTAGTGGCCTTTGAGTTCCATGATCTACAGCTAATGCTTAGACTATGCATAATTGTTGTTTAAAGCAGGTAGACTTTCAAAGGTTGTTCATTAAAAAAATGGATCAAAAATGGATCGTAGGTAGTGTAAGAGATACAGAGAAAGTAGACTTTCATTTCTATTTTCCCAGGATACTAATACTGGAGCACAATTGAAAGAATCATCTTAAATTCCCAGGCTGGCATTAACATCACATCAGAGTTTTTATCAGGGCTGGTGCAAGGATTGCCACCTTAGGAAAAATATAATTTTGCTGCTCCCTTAGCTTTGCCCATTGTGTCCTACCCTAGCATTTGGGGTAGAACGCAAAACCTATGTTTGGCACCCCTCCCATTTAGCCAAACTTGCTCTTGCCATCTCAGTCACCAAACAGCTTGTCATTACCACCACTGTTTTAAACAGCTTACCAGTACCATATCTGTCCTCAAACAACTTAACATTAACATATGTCTCCTGGAAAATCTTTCAAGTGCCATATGTGTTGCCAAACAGCTGACCAGTGCTATTTAACAGTGTCACTTTTCCTCAAAATAACTTACCAGTAACACCCTTATTTGTCAAACAGCTTGCCAGTGTAATCCTTACCCCCCAAACAGATTTCCAGTTCCACCTCTGTCTCCAGTGCTATCCTTGTCACCCAAATAACTTACCAGTACCACCATTGTTTGTCAAACAGCTTGCCAGTGAGATCCCTAACAGTTTCACTTGATCCTCAGACAGTTTACCAGTGCCATTCTTCCCCGCTGGACAACTTATCTATGCCACTTGTTCTCCAAACACCTTACCAGTACGACCATTGTTCATCAAACTGTCTCTCAGTCTCTCTCATGTATCTAATAGGGGCAGCATCATATGTCTGTACGCTTCACACAGGCATCCTCTAATGCTGCCCGCCATGTCCGATGGGTCTTCTGAGATGGGTCTTCTGAGATGGATCTCAAGGGTCATGTGACCACCTTGCGTTGACTCCCAAATAGCTTATCAGTAACAATTATCCCTCATGCAGCTTACCAGTGCTACCCTTGTTTGCCAGATTGCCAGTGTAATCCTTGTTTCCCAAACAGATTTCCAGTGCCACCTCTGTTGCCAGCTTGCAATTGCCACCACTGTCCCTCAGTTTCCATCTAGTGAGGGCAGCATCAGAGGATGTCTGTCCGCTACACACAGACGTCCCCTAATGCTGCCAGACACTTCTGATGGGTCTTCTGAGATGGAGTCACATGACATCCTTGTGCACTGCAGATCTGCACCCTAGACCAGCACCAACCCCAGCAGATCTGCACCCTAGACCAGCACCTACCTTGCCTATAGGCGCTTACCATGACTGAGATATCTAACTTTCATTGCAGAACAAGTGTTCTACCAGGTCTCTTATAAGAAAAGCCATCAGGACATGGAGGACTAATTTATCTCATGAATCCCATAGGCTCCAATGGAAAAAATTATGTTAAAACCAGTAATAAGTGATATTTTGCATCGCTGAATAGTGCCCATTATCTGACTGCATGGCTCTACTTAGCAGTACGCATAGTATGAATATATGAGTACTCCATCAGCTGTTGCATAAATGTGGTTCAGGTTAGCAAACCTTAGTATTTGTATGGATCTATACAGAAAAAAACATGTAAGCCAGTATCATGCTGTACTTTTATGTTGTGTATTGTTGGATGAGAGGAGAAATGACCTCTTAGTTAAGTTATGAAAAGTCATTTACAATTCCTAAAACATTCAATATGTGACACAACAGACCTACTGTATAAAACATTAATATGCATTATTGTTAGTTTTCCTTTAAAGATACAAAATAGCTAAAATATGGACAATGCTGCTTTATGGCTTTCTGAAGCATGAATACAGCCCTGTATCACCTCCCCAGAATGCTTCGTATAATGGGATGAAAGACATTTTGTTGGCTAGTTACCATAGCAGCTTGAAAGAATGAGCAGCTCTCCTGTGAGAGAAGAATGATTAAATATTTATTACGTTCCTTAAAAACGCCCAAAAGATGACATCACTTAAGGCCTGCTCTCAATTTTCTAGGCAACATCACCATCACATACTGTCTCACAGCACTTCCTATAGGTGACACTTCTGTAGACTTGTTAAACTGTGCATTGATTTGAATTCACCAATTATAGGGCTGTATTTATCAAGTCAAAATAGGTGGTATCTCAGGAAAAAGTGCTAAAAAAAAATAGTAGTAACCATGTAATATCCCTTTGAAGGAAAAGCCCTATACGTTAAAACAATTAGAGCAGAATAAGGAGTTGTAAGCCTCTTTTCCTTTTTTATTTTTTTGGAGAACAGAGCTTGGATACACAAAACTCATTCCATGAGTGGAAATTTGGAAACAGTTTTTTGCTATCTGGACAAAATTAAATCTGTAGAAGAAATGGAATAATTCAGGGAATTTCCATATTACACAATTTTCAAAGTGTATAGTTTATGGGTCAGGGTTGGTCTATGTAAACTGCAAGTATTAGTACTAAAAATAAAATGACACAGTAGAATTATATATAGCAAAAACAATCCGATCTGTACCTCTGCAATAGGCCAAGATGCCTGGCCTACAACAATAGTGATGATGTATTTACTTTTAAAAGGACCTTCATACTCCACAGTGCTGCACAGCTGGGTATATACACATACAGATAACAGGGAGGTAACAAGTTATACACACTTGAACAAAAGGTGAGGAAGATATCACTCAAGTGGGCTTACAGTCTCAAGGGACAAGGTATTTCACAAGGAAGCTTAATGAGTTAACTAGGAAGCCAACTTTTACAATAACAGTTGGAGGAAGGCTATGTGTTACTTATTCTCAGGGTTGGATCTATCCAAATGACCTTACCCAGAAACGTTACAGACATACTCCCAAACATTAAAAATGTTTTTAAAAATGTAGTAAAAGACTGAGAAAGTGGGGCATAAGTGAAAGGTAATATGTCCACATTAAGGTCAATAAAAATGGAAGGGGTTATTTTTCAGTCAGATAAAGAAACAAACACTAAGCGCTCCACAGACATTCGGACTCCTGCATGAGTATAAAAATGCCTCTATGTCCACATTTAAAATCTTGGCAGATGCAGGGTCACAGGAAACAAAAAAAAAGCGCAATCACCTTACACGTTTCGTGGTAGGGAGCACTCAATCAATAGCAATGGTTGAGCGCTTTCCAGTGAGAAATGTTAAGGTGATTATGCGTTTGTGTTTCCTGCGCCCCCTGTATATGCCAAGCTTTTGAATGTGGAAATAAGGAGCTTTAAAGAAGTTTGAGATAGATATTTTTTATTAAAAAAATGCTAAATTATCTTTATGGTAAAATTCTTGTTTTTTTAACCATCCAAACTTCCAACTAACTCCCACTGTGTCTGCAGCTGTAGTTACTTAATACTGTAAACTAAAAATCCACCCAGCCAGTAGCTACCACCCAGAAACAGTCATAATAAACTGTGTATACCGCATGTTCCTGATTAAAGGACCACGCCGATTTGAAAATGACATATCTTTTTTCCTTTATAATACAGTTCAGTAGCTTTGAAAATGTATATGTCATTTGGAAAAATGCAAATATCTGTATTCAGAATGTTTCATATACAAATATCAGGTTAGCATCTGTTATTGACCCGTCAATTGAGCCTTCTAGTATTTGGTTTGAGTCTGAGAGGTTAAAATACATAATTTTTGTGTTTTGTGTTGGTGCCATAAACTCACTCTACTAAGTGAGAATTCTACTTGCAAAGTGTACATACACATGTTGCACAGCAGCCCTTACAAAGCTCACAACTACAGGTTTTTTCCAGAAGTTGTTTTTTTTTTTGCTGTATATACTTTTTACATGTTCACTTGCAGAGGTAACCAGTTAATCAATCAAGGTGTGGATCCCACCAGAACTATCTTGATTGCCATCTGATCACATATAAATTATATTTTCTACAGAACATATACAAGTTTAATGTGTATCTCTACAAGAACCCAGCCAATTATATAGCTGTATGGTTGGATGCAGATAAAAATGGATTTAAGGTAAGAGCTTTTCGGGCTAATATAAAGGAAACAGTGGCAATTCAGGAAAGTGAGGGTGAGATGAATGATTGCTTAGGTGCAAGCAATAAAATAGTTCAAATATTGTTGTATTTGGAATGGCCAGTATGCTTTGTTCCCAATAACATGCTACTCCTGAATATACACTCAAAGCATCAATTTTTTTCAATAAAGGGAGGAAACTAAGCTTCAAACATAATTTTAAAATATTTTTCCCAAACTCACCATTAACGATACCATGTGATGCATGGATTCTTAACTACAAATAGAAGGGTTTCAACAGTTTTTGTGGTACTTTATACGGAACAAATGATCTTCCCAAGGTCACCATCCAAGCTGCTACTGAGATGAATGGGGCACTTCTTTTGCAAGAGGTCACTATTTTAACCACAAGGCCACTAACAAAACAGCTATAAGTGGCAACAAGGGACGCATTGAAAAATCTGCTTCTTAGAAGTTGAACTTCTGGATTGGATTTAGGAAAGAAAAGAATATTTATGACTTACAGATTTGCCCTCACAAAGGGGAAAAACTAACACTGTGCATTCATTTTCTGTGATTGTAGTTTATTTTGGAGAACACAACCATTTTTCAAGATGATTCTAATTCCTAGGGACAGCAATACAATATGAAATGTAAAACCTCGTTTCAGAGATACAGATTGCTATGAAATCATTGCTCTATAAACCCACAGTTAATGGTCCCACTGTTAAAAGAAAGATTTGGCTCTAACGCTCCAAAGTGTGAGTTTCCTTTGACAGTACACTATTTTTTTTTTATTAAATATAATCTTTATTGGGTTTATTTTTTTTTTTTTCATACAAAGTTAATAAAAAAAAGAAAAACAAGAAAAAAGAAAAACAGGTACAACGTGTATCTTCAGGGGATCATAAGATCTGGTGGGTGCTCCAAGTCATTTAATCAAATAAGCTTTTTGGTGCTTATTTACATATATTGTGATTCGTCTTAGTTTCTATAAATTTTATATATCCCCTTAACTGGGGCATTGTACCAGACAAAACCAGACACTGACATACTTTGACATATACTGACATACAAACATGTACATGACAGTACACTATTATTTGATTGTCTTTCATAAGAAGTGAGAAAAACTTTGAAGTAGCCCAGAAAACATAGTTAAAAGCTTTTGCTTTTGTGTGTCTGCTGGTTACAACCTCAAAGTACGTTAGCATAACTGAGGCAGTTTGTAGTTTACATCCAGAGCATGAACTGAAGACAGTTTTGATACAATGAAACAAAGGATTCTGGGGGAACTGGCCTCTTTAACTAAATCCTTTGAAATGAACTTCCTAAAGTTTACAGTGAATGATTTTTTGTCAGGATTTTATCAACATATCCCAGATTTAGACAGGAAAGTTATCCACACAATGGTGTCATTGTATCCACAGTCTATGTTTTTCCAATGAATCAAAAATGTTGAGGGTGGTCTCTCGTTGTTTCAACAAAGACAATATATCATGTAGGAAGTGAAAAAGACTTTTACTTCTGTCCAGGTTATGGATTATTTGCAGTAGTGTGGGAAAACTGCAAGAAAACCATCCATATTATTTTAATCTCTATCTGACGCTAAGTACTATATTCATTTGCTAAAATATCACGTAAAGACTGCGTTTTTTTCATACTCATGGATACGAGCAAGGATTCTTCAAACATGGTAAATAAGTATGTAAGACCCCTTTATACATCAGCATTCACAATTATTATAACTTTATTTATAAAGTGTTGACATATTCCACATGATGCTGCAGAACGACATGTACAATTGATTAGCAACAACAACACAAACAAAAATCAGTAATATGCTATATTAATAATACCTACTGTGAAAAAAAAAAAAGCGCGTGAACCCATTTGTCAGTGCCACAGGAGGAGAATACCACACTGTAAAAAATGCACTACAGGAGCAAGAGAGCCTTAATTTGCTTTCTTTATGTGTGAGGAACGGATGCATGTAGAGAAAGGGCACATTCTTCTCATTCTTCTTAAATTCATTCGTAAAGTCTGTATAATATTTTTCTAGTGAGTAATGGTATTTTATAATGTACTAGTTAGCAACTAAACAGTGACAGTTCTTAGAGGTTGTACTTTGTGATGTAAATTAATGATTGCTCACAGCTGTTCTAGTTTTGAGAAGGAGGGGGAACTGACCTTGAGATGTCAAGCCTTGATCCAGTGGCTTGCCCCCTGTGACCGCTCAGAGTGTCTTTGCTAATGATTGAGGCAAAATAAAATGATTGTGACCTACTTGGAGTTGTAATTTGCTACTTATCAATTTAATGTCACATTAATTAATCATATTAAGGTCACCATTATATAAATTATGGCTTTTTCATGTACTTCTGCATTTTAACTTTTTTTTTTTTATATTGATTTTTCCCATAACCAAACCTGCCTTACAATTGTTTGCTACATTATCATACACAAGACTAATTTGACATCCACTGGTCAACAGATTTTCTTGTAGAGTCACTGGTGGCTTTATTACAGACACAGTTCTTAGTTCTCAAGGGCCTAAACAATATTGCAAATTGTTTTTAGAAAATATTTCATTTGAATATAATAAAATGTGGCTGAAACACAATACATGGAAGTATATTAATCTTACCCAACTGCATCCTTATGCTGATCCTCATGCCCTCTAATTCTGGCTACTCACACCGAAGTGATCTTGAACTGACAAGAAAATTGCCCAATGTGGCAGATTTGGAAGCCACACTCCTTTGGCTGCTGAAATGGTAGGTTTGGTTCTACCCATAGACTCCTATGTGGATGACTGTGGCTTATTTCGGGCGGACTTCGGCTATTATGGAAAAAGCCTTAGATCTCCAATAGAAGTCAATGGGAGGACTTGGGCTATAGCTTTAGTTACGGTTTTCAATTGTATTTATTGCAGGGCTTGATAAATCCAAGGAGCCAGGGAGGAAAAATTCCTTTTTTCATTGTTTTACATAGAACTTAACATCTACATGGCTCCTAAAAAATAACTCAGCTGGCTTCTGAATTAGTCTGTCTGTCTCCTAAAGTCAACAAATATTTCTCAACACCTGATTAATTGTATGTTGCTAGAGTCCATGTTAAAAGCATTATTAGGAATACACTTTTAGAACAGTTTTTCTACAATTTTACTGATGATTAAGCTGTTTTTCATATGAGTCCAGAAGGAGAGTGGACATAGGAGAACTGAATCAATGGTAAACTATCTTGCTGTCAGGGATGCGTTAAGACCTTGTTGGCCCCTGAGCAAATCCTTTAATCGTGGGTTGACTCTTCTCTCTAATCCCACACATGCTTATAAAAAGATGTACAAAAAGTATTCACAAAGGAACTATTGATAAATAAATAAAACCAAATGGGTCACTATTGATAATCAGTTTACTGTGGACAGTTTCTTAGACTACCCAGTAACTTGCTATACCAAGGTTACTTTACATAGTCACAGCTGAATATGTATGCCCTATATCTCTCCTCAAGTCTATTCTCTTATATGCAAGCATTCACAGACTTCATTTTTTTTTTTATTTATGTCATATCTCTGATGGGACCAGAACTTTGGGGGGGAGACATTTTTACTTAAGGCTTTTGATGTGGGACTCTTTTTACTTTTGACTTGCTCCAGTTATCCAGTGAAACTTTCACCCCATTGTACTTTATAGACAATAGAAAATAACAATACTTTGTTTAATGACAAGTGTTTCATAAATATTAATATTTTAGGAATATAAAACAATTATAATTTTTATTACAGTTACACTTTTAAATAAAGTAATTGCTGTAATACATTACTGTAACGTTGCATTTCATTGACGAATTCTGGGAAACACTCCAGGACTGTTTTCCAATTGGCAAAGTAGCCATTTTACCTCCTGATGTATCATGTTCATGTTACCCTTCACCAAAAGCCAGTCCTTTGGCAACCTAAATCCCACAAGCATTTCTGAGAGACAGTGCTTTAACTCTTCCATTGATATCCCTCTCTTGCATCTAAAGTGGTAAAATCCATTGATTTGTATAATTTTTGCACGCATCTAAAAGAAGCAAACAAAAAGAATTACAATAAAATGACCAAAGATAGTTTAACCCCTTAGTGACATGACTTTTTTGGCTTGTCCGACGCTTGGTGACATGGACTGTTTTAACATTTCTGAGGTGTTTGTGTTTTGCTGTAATTTATTTCTGTCTCATTTAGTGTACCCGCACAAACTATATATTGTTTTTATCGTTATAAGAAGGGCTTTCTTTTGATACCATTATTTTGATAATAGCATATAATTTGGTGTAAAAAAAATAATAAAATATGGCAAAAAAATTGAAAAAATACTTTTTTTATAACTTTATTTGAAAAATCGTATACTCATGTACAAGAGACAACAAAAAAACACTGCTAAAAAGTTTCTAATATAGAGTTCAGAAATAGCCCATGTTTTTATGTTTTTGTGCTTTTTTATTCATGTTACAGGGCCAGTACTATAAGTGGTGCAAAGCAATTTTAAAATCCTTTCTTTCAAAATTAGCGATAGTGACATTGTAACACTGATTTCTGTACTAAATCCATGAATGACCCCCAACATGTACATATTTTTGAAAACTAGACAACTCAGTGCATTTAACTTGGGGTATTTTGACACATTTCATGTAGCCATTTTACCACCAATCTATGCCAAAGTTTGCAGCAAAAAATCTTTTTTTTTAATTTTTCACATATATTGCAATTTAGGTAAACATTACCTTAAAATGTGAAGGGATATTTCCAAATAACACCTCAATATGTGTTCAGCAACATCTCCTGAGTACAGGGATACCACCCATGCATAGGTTTGTTGGTTTGTTTTGGGGCTAAAAGGCCACATTTAGGGGGTGCGCATTTTGGTTTTCCAACTTGGAATTCTGACATGCAGAAAACTTGTGCCCATGTCCCATTTGGGACATTTTTGAAGCCAGAAAGTGTATTCTACCCCACAAAACCATATATATTTTTAAACTAGACACCCTAGGGTATTTCAAATGGTAGTATTTTAACACTTTCCATGCACTAATTATACTACCAGCCTATGTCAATGTTTTGGGTAGTAATTTTTTTTCACATACATTGTACTTTGTGCATGAATTCACAGATCCTGTTATATGTCAGTGCCAAACAACACCTCAATATGTGTTCAGCAACATCTCCTGAGTACAGGGATACCCCCCATGTATAGGTTGGTTAGGTTATTTGGGGGTTAAAAGGCCACATTTGAGAGGTGCGCTTTTTGGTTTTCCAACTTGGAATTCTGACGTGCAGAAAACCTGCTCCCATGTCCCATTTGGGACATTTTTGAAGCCAAAAAGTGTATTCTATCCCACAAAACCATATATTTTTGAAAACTAGACACCCTAGGGTATTTCAAATGGTAGTATTTTAACACTTTCCATGCACTAATTATACTACCAGCCTATGTCAATGTTATGGATAGTAATTTTTTTTCACATACATAGTACTTTGGGCATGAATTCACAGATCCTGTTATATGTCAGTGCCAAACAACACCTCAATATGTGTTCAGCAACATCTCCTGAGTACAGGGATACCACCCATGTATAGGTTGGTTAGGTTATTTGGGGGTTAAAAGGCCACATTTGAGAGGTGCGCTTTTTGGTTTTCCAACTTGGAATTCTGACGTGCAGAAAACCTGCGCCGATGTCCCATTTGGGACATTTTTGAAGCCAAAAAGTGTATTCTATCCCACAAAACCATATATTTTTGAAAACTAGACACCCTAGGGTATTTCAAATGGTAGTATTTTAACACTTTCCATGCACTAATTCTACCACCAGCCTATGTCAATGTTATGGATAGTAATTTGTTTTTCACATTCATTGTACATCGGGCATGAATTCATAGATCCTATTATGTGTCAGTGCCACAAAACACATTAATATGTGTTCAGCAACATCTCCTGAGTACAGGGATACCACCCATGTGTAGGTTAGTTAGATTATTTGGGGGCTAAAAGGCCATGTTTAGGGGGGGTGCATTTCCAACTTGGAATTTTGACATGTAGTCAGCCTGCGCCCATGTTCCATTTGGGACACTTTTGAAGCCTGTCAAAGTATTTTACCCCATAAAACCATATATTTTGGAAAACTAGACATCCTAGGGTTTTTAAAATTGTGGTATTTTAACACTTTCCAAGTGCTAATTCTACCACCAACCTATGTCAAAGGGTTGGGATGTCATTTTTTCCCCACACACATTGTAGTTCAGGCAGGAATTTTCAGATTCTGGTATTTGCCACTGCCAACCAACACCTCAATATGTGTTCAGCAACATCTCCTGAGTACAGGGATACCCCCCATGCATAGGTTTGTTGGTTTGTATTGGGTCTAAAATTCCACATTTAGGGGGTGCGCAATTCCAACCTGGAATTTTGACATGTAGTCAGCCTGCGCCCATGTTCCATTTGGAACATTTTTGAAGCCGTCCAATGAATTTTACCCCATCAAACCATATATTTTTGGAAAATAGACATCCTAAGGTATTTCAAATGGTGGTATTTTAATACTGTATAGGTACTAATTCTACCACCAGCCTTTGTGAAAGTTTGTGGTAGTACTTTTTTGGGAGGTTTTTTTCCACATGCATTGTACTTCAGGCATGAATTCACAGATTCTGGTATATGTCACTGCCAAACAACAACCCAATATGTGTTCAGCAACATCTCCCGAGTACAGGGATAGCACCCATGCATAAGTTTGTTGGTTTGTTTTTGGCTAGAAGGCAACATTTGTGAGATGCGCATCTCAAAATTCCAACTTGGAATTTTGACATGTAGTCAACCTGCGTACGTGTCCTTTATGGGATATATCTTTAAAGCCAGCCAATGTAATTTACCCCCACCAAACCATATATTTTTTTATCGGTAGACCCCCATCACTACTTGTGGAATGGGCTCAGCAGCCACCGATACATCGCTAGATGATGTATCAGAAAGCTGAATAGGGTCAAAATCGAACATTTGAGTCCGCGGCCTCAGAATCAGTGCGTAAGCAGTGATCTCGAGCAAAGAAGGGGTTAATAGCTCTTAGAAGAGCCTATCTAGTACTGTAATACATTACAGTACAAAGAAATTAATCCATAAAACAGTGCAGACAGAAAAACATACTGTTGCTGTGCAAGATTACTGCTTACACAGTGATGAATGGCAGGGAAGGGGTTAATACACAGTGAAAGACTTTCATAAAACCTGACAATTTTATAAAATGTTATTTTATATCACTAATACTGATCTGTCTCTTTCCGTCACAAAAATGTTAGTGAGGAGAGGGAGGCAGATCAATATTTGTGAATATTGATCCGACCAATTTTGATCTGACCAGGGCGAATGGTGAGCTTAATTGAGAAATCACCAAACCGCCTTTGCCACTAATTCGCTGTTACTGATCGCTATGCGCTCAGGCAGCTTAAAAAAAAAAAACTCAAATATTTTTACTTTACATGTAATCCCCTAGCGGGTATGTGTAAAAAAAATAAAATAAAAATATGCAGACAGATAAAAATTGCTTTGGCGTCAATATCATTGCGTAAGCAGTGATCGACGGCAAAGAAGGGGTTAATAACTCTTAGAAGAGCCTTTTTAGTACTGTAATAAATTACAGTACAAAAAAAATTAACCCCTAAAAAATGCACAAACGACAAAAATAAATGCGCTGATGTGCACGATCACTGCTTATGCAAGATCAGTGGCAGGGAAGGGGTTAAACGCAGGGAATTGCTTTAATAAATTTTTTTTTATTGATTTAATATTTGTGTGTTGTGTGTTTATTGTTTTTTTTTACTTTTAGAACTTTGATCTGTCTCTCTCCCTCACTAAAAAAATGTGAGGAGAGGGAGGCAGATCATAACTGGTCAGATCAATATAGGGTTAATATTGATCTGACCAGTCAGTGGGGATGTTCAGCAGAACATCCCCACTGCCTGTCAGTGTGCCTGGCAGTCACTGATTGCCTCTGTGAAGAGGCAATCGTGTGACAGCCAGAGAGCACAGGAAGCAGGTACTTCCTGCCTCCTGTGCTCTTGCCCTTAGAAGGGCAGCGCCATCTTGGTCACTCAGTGACCAAGATCGTGCATTTTTTTTTGTGTTTCTGATTGCCTCGACTTGCGAGGCAATCAGAAACACTTTCTGAGCATAGGAAGCGAAAGATTCGCTTCCTATGCTCATTTTTTAAATGCCCGCGTTTTAAAGGCACTGTGCCTTTAAAACCGGCATTTCGATCGCTCTCCGGAGCGATCGAAATGCCGACGGGCATTTTTTTTAGTATTGTACGATGCTTCCACACGGAAGCATCGTTACAATACCATCAGAGCACTGAAAGCGGAAAAACTCCGCTTTCAGTGCTCGTTTTGACACAGGACGGACTAGGTCCGTCCTGTGTCACTAACGCTTCGCCACACAGGACGGACCTAGTCCGTCCTGTGTCGCGAAGGGGTTAACTGCAAACATTAATGCATACCAATAATAGGGTAAAATGCAGCCAATACAATATGTAACATTTAATCCATGAACTGCTGAAGAAACCAATTCATTAATTAATCAGTCAATCAAAGAGAGTTCTAAGGGATAACTTCTGCAATTGACAAAATGGCTGCCTGGCCTAACCTAATTTTAAACACATTATTTCAATGCTGTGAAATCTCCTCAACATTATGTTAGCAGTATTATTTTGTATTGTTTTAGTGACAAAATCTTTAGTACTACATATACTGAAAGATTTTTGCTTTTGTACAAACCACAAATAATGGAAACCAGAAATACTATCTGTAGGCCTTATTTTTATGCCATCACATGCTCAGTAATACTAATTATCAAGTTACATTTGAAAGTTATCTTAACATTTACTTCAATCATACGTGCAGACAGTAACATTTCTCTTTTATTTGTTAAAGATTTGTGGTTTTCTTCAAAAAGTTGCAACACACTGTTGCCTTTATTAAATGTAATTATTTAAATAAGGGTGGAAATGTTATAGTTTGGACATCTGTGCAACAAAATGTCCCACCCTAATCTGAAGACTGACACAGCAGAAAAGTATTATCATATAAATGTTATCGCCAGGAAAACAAGGAGCAGGAGGTCAAGTTTCCCTGCAACAAAGCCAGCATATGACGTTACTATAAACTGTTCATTTCCTTACTTGGGTTAATATTAATGCAGCCAGCCATACAGCATATTGTGGGTGGTCTTTTGAGTAGCTCTTTAAAATAATTGATTGCGTAAATGAATGCATACCTCACTTATTCCTAGGTCTACTAACTCCGTGTATGGTTTATTTCTCTTGATCATTCTAATAGTCTAAATCAGTGTTACCCAACTTTAATGTGGAGTGTCGTATACCATGCAGATGCTTAGATTGAATGGGGAGGATATTACTAATTTCATGAGGTGATAGAATTGAACCTTTGGTCTTTTCACCATACAAACCTCATATGGGCCACCATTGGACATTATGGGGTCATGTATAAAGATGGCGTCCTCCAGTTATGTCATTGTTAATTGTGCTGGTGCTAATTGCACCAGCGCAACCATTGTATGAAAAGGCACCTTTATACATAACAAACAGCAGTTTATTTACACTTTTTTTTTTTATACATGACCCA
This sequence comes from Pelodytes ibericus, assembly GCA_036172795.1. Lineage (NCBI taxonomy): Eukaryota > Metazoa > Chordata > Amphibia > Anura > Pelodytidae > Pelodytes > Pelodytes ibericus. Next base: position 51,270,415 of record CM069860.1, read on the forward strand.
CTTAGTGGCCCATACTGGTTGAGTCATCTGGACTTCAGTGTTGCTGGAAGGAGAATTCTATGTTCTATTTTCATTACTAATTTGTACCAAGCACATGCATTATGTCACATAACTTTGCAAGTGTATTAGAAACAAGAATGAAGCCAGTACATGCTAGCTCACTGAGCAATAAACATTGAAATGTGTAACTCTGGGCGGGGATAGTGTCTCCACAAAAACACTAGTGTCCACAGTAAGGTCTGTGAAGGTCCATAGAAAAAAAGTCCAGTAACAGTCCAGTAAATGTCTATCATGAACATTGATGGTGCCTACCCCTGACCTACTTGGGTGGATGCTTCTCCAATGGAGACAGCATTATATATTAATTTATATTTGTAGAGCATTAACAAGTGTACTTAGCACTTTAGAGCAGGTGATGTACTGATCATATATTACAACATAAGATACACAGATATTAAGATAGGCAAGGCCTAGAAGAATAGTATCCTACACAACCCACTAAAAGCAGGCCCAGACCTGAATTACCTATATTTCACAGAACCAGATTGCTGATATAAAATGGAGTATGACGTCCAATCCTCTGTGTCTTTGTCTCTAGCAGTGCATCAAAGCAGGCCTGGTATTAGAAGGCAAATAAGCCTTTATCCTGGACATGTAATTGATCCTCCACTTGCGATCTATGGATTTACTAAGTCATCTACAGGTTAAACCTTCATAAATTGTCAGCTGAAATGCACATGAAAACAGTTTGCATGATACACCCAAGTAAATAAAGAAGTGCTGAGGTTTTAAAACGTAACATCTTGAATTAATTAAAGATGAGAGGGAGAGAGCAAGACCAAAAAACTGAACATTGATTAAATCTGATTCTGATTTTCCTTCCACCACTTCTTTTAACTGCATTGGAAAGCACAGTGCTAATTTTAATGCTCAAAACAAAAACAAAAAAGAAATGGTAGAAACTGTCAGAAAATGAAATTATATACAGAACAAACATGTGACTTAATTTGAATAATATTCAACAAAGCGTTGTTATTAAAAGGTATCATTAACAAAACAAAAAAAAAGAAATATATCAAGAAGAATTCTGGGACAAAGTTCTAAAAGTTAAAAAATCGGCAAGATATTCCCACTGGTTTCCACAGTGATTTCTCAGTTTTTCGAGCATTGCCCCACAGACAGTGAAACTCAATAAATAGCCCTCATATCGTTTAGAATAGCTATTTTTTTTTTTTTTTTTTGCTTGGAAGCAGTGAATTGCTGCCAACATCGGCCATGTTTCCAGGGACACATATTTGTTCCACATTCTGCAGAAAGAGCATGCAAAGTGCAGCCCGGCAGTATGTAGGATGGATATACGCACAGACACAATCCACTTAATGAATCATGGTAGGTTCTATAAGATCTCCACCCTGATTAATTACCGTATTTGCTCGAATATAAGACAAGGTTTTTTCAGAACAAATGCTTTGAAAAAGACCCCCCACTTACATTCGAGGTCGTCTTATAGTCTGACCTCAAATCGAGGTCAGACTGTAAGACAGGGATCCAGGTCCCCCGCAGAGCTGCAGGGGACCTGGATCCCCCTCGCTAACAGCCGGTGGATGTCTGCACGATACACGCAGACATCCCCCGTTGCTGCCCGACGTGTCCGTCGGGACTTTTATGATGAAGCCGGGTCCTTCCGGCTTCATCATAAAAGTCCCGGCGGAAGTGCTGGGCAGCAGCGGGGGATGGAGGGGGGGAGAGACAGACAAGGGGAGGGAGGGGGGAGACAAAGAGAGACACAAAGGGAGGGGTAGAGAGAGAGAGAGAGAGAGAGAGAGAGACACACACACACACAAAGGGAGGGAGAGAGATAAACAGTTGAGGGAGGGAGAGAGAGAGAGATAATGCTGGGGGAAGAGACAGACAACACAAAGGGGGGGAGAGAGACAACGCTGGGAGGGAGAGAGGCAAAGCTGGGGGGAGGGGAAAGAGAGAGGCAGCATTGGCACATAAAAGGAAATAAAAGCAAGAAATGCATTTTTTGATATCATAATTTTATTAAAAAGCTATTTACATGTGAATATATACAAGTTGAACTATTTTCCTATAGGGTAGTCTTATATTCAGGCTTTTAGTTTTTTTCCTAAAGGAATATCCAAAGTTTGGGGGGTCGTCTTATAATCAGGGTCGTCTTATAATCGAGCAAATACGGTAATTGGATTCTGTCTGTGCGTATATCCATCCTACATACTGTGTATGCGTATATCCATCCTACATACTGTGTATGCGTATATCCGACCTACATACTGTGTGTGCGTATATCCATCCTACATACTGCTGGGCTGCACTGATCTTTCTACAGCATGAGGAACAAATATGTGTCCCTGGAAACATAGCCGATGTTGGGAACTATGACAGTGGGATCTATTCACTAACAAGTGAACTGTGTGTGAACTGATAAGTGATTTGCAAAATTATTTAATAAAAATTAATAAATGAGATGGAACGTCTCCAACTTAGCTATATTCCCAACAGAACCATTAATGCCTTGGGGTTTTTTTTTACTGTTCACCACAGTTCACTTTTTAGGTTATGGACTCCAGTATTTTACGGAATTATTTTTTGAAAAATCAAACATCCGTTTAAGATTATTGGGTTATTTTAACATGGTTTACTTGGCCTTACATATTAATGGTGTCATTTCAGTGCTGGCACTCACCATTCCAATTGTGTCAGTTCTAATCTTTTAAAGATTGATCACCTATTATATCGCAGGCATGACCTCAGCTTAACACTTCTAGCAAATTAGACACATAAGTAAGAGAAACCCAGCTCTGCCAACTGGAGCCTGAGTAGGGAGATATAAACAATACAAAATATAACTTTTTGGAGGTGGTTCTAATTTTAAAAGATATCATATGGAACAATAGCAATTTTAAGTGTATTTTGTGACACTAGTTACATGCGTTATTAGACGCTGTCTCTGTGCTATACTTATTTTTTTTTTTTTTCTACAATAAAATTCATTTGTAATTTACTTTATTATTAGTGCAGCCACTGTATGCGATTGTTCCTTTTGCCCAGATTTTCGATGTTTTGTACCAGCACGGTGGAAACCAGTAAACACCAGCACCTAACTGCATGGTGAGCTTCAGTATCACTACAAATAGGAGGGCACACCTCATTAGTCTTGACTCTATTTGTATCATTATGCTTTATTTAATTATTAGACTGGTGGTTTAATCACATACCTCACCCATTTGCACAGGGCCACACTTGCCTATATAATTTGATAATCCAAGGTGTCTAAGCAGTGCCTCAAAGCATTGAAGTGAACCAAATCAGATCTTGTATCAAACATAAATATTTAAGTTATTTGCTATCAGACACACAGACATGCCTCCAGACATAGCTTACCAAAAGAAAAACAATCCTCACCTTTTGTATTGTGTGTCGACATGTCTAATGTCAACAACTAGCACAGAATATGTTGGCTCTTTATAAATAAACTAATGGTAATACTGACATTTTCATACACCAGTATTTTTATCAATATAACATAGAAACATAGAATGTGTCGGCAGATAAGAACCATTCGGTCCATCTAGTCTGCCCAATTTTTTGAGTACTTTTATTAGTCCCCCGTTCCCGGTCTTATAGCTAGGATAGCCTTGTGTCTATCCCACGCATGCTTAAAATCCTTGACTGTGTTTACCTCTACCACTTCTGCTGGAAGGCTATTCCATACATCCACTACCCTCTCAGTAAAGTAATACTTCCTGATATTACTTTTAAATCGTTGCCCCTCTAATTTATTTGAGTGAGTTCTGCATAGCAAAAATGTGTGAGTGATATCAATAAATCAGAGTATATGCTGGAGTATATACTTTTATAGGTCAATAAAGTGAAGCACTTGAATGAAGCTTCTCTGTTTATTTGGTATATGTTGTCTTTTCTGAGAGTTCTTAACAAGATGCTAAGATTGGTTCTGTCTTGAATCATAATGCCATGTGCTAAATTCTCATACCACTCAAAAGATCTACTACAAATCCTTTTCAGATTATTATTACATTCATGTAACACAGTCAATTAGTTTAAGTGAAATCAGTTAAACTTTCCATATAGTTTCCACACAGCCACTTTTGATTTGAAAGAAAGGAGGAAAACCCCTACATTGAAGCAGTTATTAATTTTCCCTCAAAAGGGAAAGAATTTCCTTCTTGACTTCAAACTTTTCCTTTCAATCAACAGGCTACTAATTCTGTATAGACACAAGTGCATAGGTTCCTGACATTTATCACACTGAAGCAAGATAAAAAAAAAATAGAGAATGTTTATTTAGCAGAGCAGGATGAGATAAGCATGCTCAATACATATGAAGAATACAGTAGTCAAATCCACTATTTGTTCATGAGAAAAGCTACTGGTGTAAAAGAAAAAACACAGTTAACATTAAGATTTCATCTGTAAAGACTTGTGCATAAAAAGACTAACTGTCACAAGATATAATCATTTTTAATGCAGTCCTAGGATATACATTTTTCATCATTGATCCTGCTTTAAAAAACATCTGGTAAAAATAGTTTTATTGCTAGAACATTTTCCCGGTCAGTTTGCAATGTGTGCATATATATATATATATATATATATACACACAAAGCACACATCTGCAGATTTTTCCTACCAGATGTACTGCTATGGTTAGCAGGTTTGCCTGTTTTTTGCATGTTGAATGCATTTGTCCCAAGACGGAAACCTAAGAAAATATGATTGATCATAAAGCTGTATGGTTTGGTGCAGACAATAGAGTTAAGGTAAGATCTATAGCAAGAAAGCCATAGCAATTCAAGCAGTATGGTAGAGTGAGAAGGCTTTATGTATTCTGTGGAACAGTACAATTGGTTGACTGTGTGATGCCAACTCAACAATGGGGAATATGTACAGGGATATTTTTTTCTGGGTTTTGTACACTGCTGGAATTCCCATCACCTCTTGCATTGTATTTACCAGTTTATCAACCCAGCATCCCCGGCCTCATCCCCTGACTCATCTTACCCACATAAGTACCTACAACTCTCTCCCTCCAACATCACAGACCCCAGCTCCATCCACCCATTTCTGTTTGGTGATCTCAGGCCAGCAGCAGTGCCTTCTCACCCTCCCCTGACTCATAGTCATTAGCATGTTACTCCTCCAGTTCCCATCTCCCACTAGCAATAGAGTACCTCATTCCTCTCCACCCACATACCCCAACACCCTTTCCCTCCAGCATCACATCTAATGCCAGGATCACAGACACCTAGCTTCCGTCTCCACCTAACATCAGTCATATTGATCTATGACAGGGAATTGAGATGGGAATTTTAAACATTAGGCCAATGTAGTAGCATTGGAAAAATTCTCCAGTACAGTTGAATGGGACAATTTTTCCAACTCCGCTTAAGTTTGAAATTCCTGTCTCAATTTCCTGTAATTCTCTCTTTATTGAGCAGACCCTTTACACTACTTCCCTAGTCGCCTCTCTCCCTAGGGTCATAGTTCCTATTTACCCCAGAGTCACAAACCAAGCTGTCAAGCATTTTGTGCCTCCTACCCACCAATACCGTTGGATGTTTTGCATGCATGAAATCCTCAGTGTTTCGGCAGGCAGAGGACCTCACATTAGCACAGACTATTGGACTTGAGGAGAGCTATGGAGATGGCTCTATGGCTGCTGTACAGAAATGGCAACTTAAACCTGGTCACCCCAGGACAGCTGTCTAGCAATAGGCAGAATTTAAACATTGCTGGAGGGAATTCCCTTAAATCACTAAATTATTTATGTAACTTTCATAATGTACAAATTGTAAACGATGCCAAAGAACACATTTCATTTTTCCATGCAGCCAGCATAGATATATGTCAATGTAGGACAGCAAGCAGAGACACAGTTGGTTTTCAGAGCTCCAGAATCTCTAGTACCCAGCTGCTGTGGACTATAACTCCCAACAAGTTCAGAATTTGTATAGCCTAGGACAGGGGTAGGTAAACTGCGGCTCTCCAGCTGTTCCAAGACTACATCTCCCATACTCGTCCGCCAGCCTCTTTGCTGAAAGAGCATTATGGGAGATGTAGTCTTGGAACAGCTGGAGAGCCGCAGTTTGCCTACCCTTGGTCTAGGATGATAGGAGTTTGAGGCCACAGTATAAGGATGCCACCTGTTGACTTTCATTTTTGTTTCATTAGCAAATTGAAGCATAGAATTGTAACAATTAGTAATCCAGCAATTATGGATAAACATTGCCATTATGTGTACAACAGCTTCTATGCCATGGATTGCCTATCTGCAAATGGAAGGCGAATGTGCTTACTTAGGGCGGGGTAAATTAACTCACACAGCTGATCCAACTTAGAGAAAAGGTGTGATCAGGTCATGTTTAAATGAATGGGTGTTTATTCCTTATACCAAATGCCAAAAAAGAGTAACAAAGAGCCACATTTACAGCAACAATAGCTTATGAAATTTAAGTAAGATAAGTTAGTTTAGATATAATTTAAATAATGCACATTTTCGATAAGGTCTAAAAAAAAAAAAAAAAAAAAAAAAATGACTATGGTATGTATGCACGATTCCTCGAAATTAAAATTATAGTCAAGACTAATTGTAAATTTAGATGAAAATGTGAATCATATAATATTTGCTAATATTTGCATGTTCTAATATTGTTCGCATGAATTCAACTTAGCATAGCCTGTGTGGCTGTGGAAATGATTTAATTAATGGATGGCATTTACAAAGATCGTGCATGATTAAATAGTGGTGATATCACCACTGTGAAAATGAATGTGTCACGTGCCATGGAGCAGCATTTTCAGGATGTGTTTAAAACGCTAGCACAACCCACATACAGAAATGTGTATGAGTATTGAAAGATGGTTGATAAGCTTTGACAAAAATCCAAAGTAGCCAAGTTGGAAAAGTTCTCCAATTCAGCTGAATTCAATCCACTATCTAATTAAAGTGGCTTTTGAAGGATTCTCACTGAGAATTGACCCTAGCAATAGTGCTCTCTGATTGCAGAAGGAGCATGCTAGCAAACTCAGTACACACCTTCAGCAGAAATCTGAATCCTATTTTTCAATTATTCTAAAAATAACTTTTGCTCCCACAAAAGCATCAAAAGTTATTGTTAACCAGGGAGGGCTGACGAGAGGGACAAAGTGGCAATTGGGCTAGAGCTGCACCACTTTTCACTTCTAAACAATTTAGTGGCCCATTTTGCACTTTCATCTGCCCACCCTTTAGCATCAGAGATAGAAACAGATAGACAGACAGGACAGGTAAACTGACAGATAAGGTACAGAGCTTGACAGACAGACAAAACAATAGGATTGAAAAGACTACACATTAGTGTATTTCAAAGTGAAAAGTAGTGCAACCCCGTCCAGTGAGCTAGAGTAGAGGGCAGCCCAGGGGGCAATTGCCCCTCTGCACCCTTGCTAGCCTTTCCCTACCCCCAGGCCAACTGTTTCCAATCCTCCCCTGGTGCACAGTTTATACACCTTAAAAGGACAGTATATTTCCTGCTAAGAAATCTAGTTCATTTTGACTATTTTCTTGCACTCAATTCTTTCTCCATTTGTTCTGCACAAGCAACATTTATAAAAATCAGACGTCTGCCAAATGTTGAGATCTTACAGTGTCCTTGCCAGGTTAAATTTTGGCACTCCCTGCAGAATGTACAAAGCACAACCCACACACGTTTTTAATATAGTGCAGACCACTTGCAACTAGCAACTCACCCACTTCACCCTTCTCTCTGGGTCTCGCCTCTTATTTGAGTTGCTTCTCCGATTGGTTTGTGTAGTTTCAGGGGCTCGTTTCGTAGCCACGCCCATCAATGAGCAGCATGGTGCCTCTGTGTGCAAGGCATGTGTATCACCCTTTGCTGGCTGTAACACTAGCTCAGAGCTGTTTTCAGAGAAAGGGGCATGTCCACCAGCTGGGAACTCTACAAGCAGCAATCTCTCGCATTAAAGCTTCTGGCTGCCTCCTCCTCAATGGCACTTTTAGACATACACTGCATGCACTTTATTGGACCTTTCTGCTACTGATTTGGATGTACTTCTTGATTCCTGTATGTGTGGCACCCTTTGGATATTTGGTGGTATCTCTGCACTGAACACTGTATTTTAATTCTAAAAGTTGCTTCTGGATGAGGTGAGCAAAACTACAAGTTGTGTATCGTGATATAATGTAACATGTTGCTCGGTGTATGAAAGAAGCATGTTAGTAACCAGTTAGGTAATAAAGTCTATGTAGGTAGGACGCAACACTGGGATTTTGTATAAACGTAAATTCTGGGGGCAAATTTGAGCGGTTACCATGGAAACGAATGGAAGCAATTTAGACTACTTTGTATAACTTTACCCCAGAACTGAGTTTTATCAGTAACTCCCAAAGTGTTAAATGCTGATCAATCAAATAAACAATCCACTCATTTCACATTGTGACTTAACTACTTTTTAGACTCGTGACACAATTGTTCATCATTTATGAATGGGTCAGGAGTACATTTTGTGTTGTAACCCTTTGTTTCTCAGAGGAATTTCCAACACCTCTTGCCAATTAACAGAGGTTAAGTTAGGTCGGCTGGTTGAAGTATAAAACTCTTGACTGCAAATGGAAACCAGTTGGCTAAGTGTAGCCTTTCTTTAAAGAAATCGCCCCTTCATTTAGGTATTTGTTTTACTTATAAACATTCCAAGCATTCTTGAATTCACTTATTATGTGGACTTCCACTGTCAGGTTGATAAAGGTATATTCTATCTTTCCAGTAAAGCACAGTTCACAATTCATCTGCATTGTGTATGTAATTGTTTCCTTTTTGTCTTGATGTGTTATTATAGTGTTTTTATCTACAGTAACTTTAGAGCTCAGTGAAGAAGCAATGCTTCCATGTCCACCGCATGCAGAATTAAATATATAGAAAAATAAAATTAGACGTGAACTTTCCAAATGAATTTGTGTTTAAGATTAGGAATTAAAGGAGCATATTTTTTTATTTATTTTGCTGCACAGTTTTTAAATAATTGAATATGGATTAAATAAACATGCTCCAGACACCCTTTGCAGATGCTGACTGTCGCAGGTATGATCAGACTGCACGTGGCCATCAGTTCCCCCCCATTGAAAATAATGGAGGGCTCACAGGACAAATGTGAGTGATGCCGTGCACCACTTTGTATGCACAGTTGGGCACACCTGCAGTGAGTGCCCATACTTCTCCATAGAGGTGCACAAGGGCTCATAATTTAATGCTGACATTACACACAACCATGCATATTTATGGAAGACTTCTTATTGGATCCCTTTTTAAGAGTGCCTGCTACATCACCTTGGGGGGGAGATCGATCCCCAGGAGAAAACTTACCTTATACATCTTTAATGAGAAGTATAGCAAACGAAGTAAAAGTAATAATGCACATTTATTTTTAATGTTGGCTTTAGCAAACTAATACATTTTATTCCTACTTGGAATAAGCCTTCCATGATATTTTATAACCTTTCATATGAAAAATTAAACGGAGTATTTGTTAGACGATGAAATTGGCAATAGTATGTGTATATTAGAAATATTGTGAAATAATCCTTACATAGTGGAAAGCTGCTAGGTACTTTGGAAGAATATGCACAGTTCAATCCCAGAATGCCTGGCATATTTTGCTCACATTGCACAGAACCTTATTTGAGATGCATTCTGGGAGACAGCTGAACATTCTATTGGGTGTAACAGGGTGTTGTAAAAAACATATATAGCTTTCTAATAATGGACTTGACAGAAACACTTCAATTACTTTCTAGAATGCAAGGTGTGTTTAAGTAGATGTGTTTACAGATGTGTATTTCCTACTCTGCTTTCAAAACAAAGGGGAAAAGGTCACGGTAATTGTATGGTATTTACTTAGCTTTGTAAGCTCAAACTGTCTGTAACATAATTGCATAGTAGTGAAGCCAAATTATATTTTGTCTCTTTTTTGAAATTGTAGCATTGTAGTCACTAAATTTAAATCCTTTAAACCCTATGTCTTATGGCAAGCACAATGAGCTAGACTTGTTTTCAGAAAAATATGTGTATATAAATGGAATACTGTCCAAGATTGTAAGCATTTAACAGTTCTTGTAAGTGGGTTTGTACACAGAAATCTGAAAAATTTAAAAATTCACTTTTTATAGGCATTTTCAATACTAAATGTTATTTTACCAGCATTTTTCTATATATGATTATATTTAATGATACTTAAAGCAGGGACAAAACCCATTTTTCATTTTATTTTAATGAGGCAGAAGTAAAAAGTGTAATGTGAATGGTGCCCGATTCGAAGGTTATTCACTCCTAGTTTTTACTCTATGGAAGCATAGAGATGATCTGATGATAGTCACTCTCATTCATTGGTGTGCACACATGTCTGTTAAGCAGCACACAGCCAATAGTGGGGAGGTAATACTCTCACAGATGGCACGCACCAATCAGATTCTGAACCACCTCTGTGATATTGCAGCCTGGAAGGCACTCATAAAAACAAAACTTTTATTCAAAGGGTAAACATACTTCCATAACCTCAAATATAAAATTTAAAGAAAAATAAAAAGCGTAGCAGTGATCACAGCCAACATCACCAAATGACACCCATCTTTAAAAGCATTGAACATAACCCAAGCAGTGGGATATGTGAATACTTAATATTACTATGTAATTCTGAATATCAGTCATTCCCATTTTTATAAACAGGCAAATTTATAACACTTTACCTCTCTCTAGAAACACTTACAAAATATTGCACACATGTACCTGCCTTCATACAGTTCTGTATAATTTACTCCAGAATGTTTTTTGCCATCAATAACTTTTAAAAAAAAATTTTAAATTTTTTTTTTATACCATGACTACTTGGCTCTGGGGTTTGTCAAACCCAAATGTAAACTATCTACAATCAGTGGTTATATAATCCTGTAAATGTATAATAGTAGTAACCTTAGCAGTTACCACAATCTGGCCTGCAGTGAAGTATATAGTTCAGTTTAAAGACCTCCCACCCTCCTGTATATTACAATATTTATTTATGTCTGGGTTTTATCACATTATATTTTCACACTGGTAGTTTGGGAAATGTTTACACTGTAACCTTTTACATGCTTCCCTACCTTCTGCTGGATTGTGTCTGTATGTTTAATGTTACAAATGTATCTTTTTACCAAGAATTTACAGTATGTCAGCTGGTTGTAATTGAAAATATTAAAGGCTTGGTATGTTCAACAAGCTATTTTTTTTACTCATTGTATATTGCTATAAAATGCTTTAACAAATTTAGTAATACAAATTCTTTAAACCAGTATTGTTTGTGCTGTGTTTCAGAGTTTATCGCCAGTATGATTGAGATCTAACCGGAGCTTAAATCTGTGGAACATTTTTAAAAAGAAAGGACCTACTGACCTAAGATGACTTCTCTCTCAGAATTTGTCTCAGAACCTATTGGCATGATGTCCCAGTCACAGGTAATAAATGCACTTTAGTACTTTTAACAGAGAAAACCATTCCTATATTATATGATTTGTCTGCACGATTCAGGTGTGTTTAATGCATACAATATAATACAGGCAGACAGCCAGGTACTCAGACGAGAACAAGCTGTTTATTGTGATAAATTTCACTGATTAAAGGAGAGTGGCATACTTTAGGCCAGGGCAAGTCAACAGGTAGCCCCCCCTGCTGCTATGTTAATGCAACTGCCATTATCCTGAGGTTAGATACAAATAGCCAAATACTGCTGGAAATTAGTGTTGTAGTAAAACAGTTGGAGACACTGTGGAGTGTCAGTAACGGCTAACCTTTGGACTACAGATGTTTCAGTCTTTAGGTTGACTGCGAATCATTGGATATGTTTCTGAACTTCTGCAGTGCCAACATTGGCCGTAATGGTTGAGCACCTCCAATACATAGTGCACAAGAGGTCTTCTGTTCATAAACGTTACCCAAAGAAAGTCTTTGCATGTTTTGGCAGAGCTCTCTCTCTCTACTCTCTTGTAGACTGGCAGTGTGTACAGTGTTTTTTCTTTTTGTATTCTGGCATGCTCTTCCTCACTTTGTGTACCGTGACCAGAAGGATGAGAGATCTATACCAGCACAAGTAAAATTAGAAGACTAGGAAAGATGTCCTCACTCCTACTCCTATTGGCCTCAATAAGTAATCTTCATGTCAGTGACCTTGACGAGAGTTATCTGCTTGCTACCCATGTTTGAGATGCATTGTGTAACTTCACTGCTAGTACCCTTCAATGCTATGGTATGATGCAAAGCTAAATATAAAAAATAAATACTTATTAATTCCATTGTGGACTCAGTGGAAGCATTTCCTTAGCTCTCCGGGGCAGTTTATCTGAATAGTTCCTAGGCATGAGCTCTAATGATGAAAGTCACTTTGGTTTCACTTGCAGAGACAAGTTGGCTTTCCGAAATACCGGTACATCTTTTGGCCAGGAGACCACTCTCCTGCACAATTTTGAATTGTACTCAAGGTGCAACCCCCTCAAAACATTTATGTGCTTATTCTACTGACCTTCTGAAACAGAAAAATGCATTTAAGCATTTCTTCAACAAATCTGTCAGACATGTTTATAATTTGCAAAGATTTGTGTAATTCTGCATCCAAATTTCAACAACCTTTTCCCCTTGCTGTTGAAATTAATACTATTTTTTTTAAACCAGAGTAAAATGATAAGATTAATAGACCTTTTTTTTTTTTTTTTTTTTTTTTTTTAAGGCTTTGTTTGTAATACCACTGAGCCATCAAGTTTAAACCATGACCCTTGACTTTAGTGCAGTCTATGCTCAATTTCAGTAAACTGGCCACCCAGAGGAAAAGTGCCTCCCTTATTTAGAATAAGTAAACTAATGTGGAAGAATGGGTTGAAGCAAAGAACAGCTGTATAGTAGAACATGAATTCCAAACTGTTGCACCATTGGAATTATGGTTCGTTCGACATCTCCAAGAAGCAACATGTTAATATCCTATATGTTCCATAATATGACTTTACTGGTATCTGTAAAAAAAAAAAAAAAATAGCACCCAGCTGAGGGAAACAAGGCTGTTTTGTGTGCCCGTACCTTGCAGTTGACTTTCTGCAAGGCATGTGTCGATGTCCTTATAGACTAAACAAAAGCCCTTGAATCACATGTTCATGCATTAAATGTTTTCTATATGATGGAAAAAAATAAGTTATGTTTATGTAAGCATTTTAACCCCTTCCCGCTTGTAGGACGTTCTGTGCTGTCCTAATTTTTAGTGCCTAAAGGCTTGTAGGACAGCATAGATCGTCTTGCATGTAACAGCTCATCATGGCTCCCCACAATGAGCTGTGTGCTTATCCCTCTACAGGGACTTGAAGCGGGATCCCGAGTGTCAGATGAGAACTTCTGTGACTCCTCCATAGCATCACAAATTACTTTGCGAAGTGTTGTGGCTTTTTGGCAGGGACCCACAGGGCCTGTAGAGAACCTAATTGGGTCTCTGCCTATGTCTCCCTAGCATAGTGATCGATGCCAGGAGAACATAGACTCTGGTTTGGCACTTTGGTCATTAAGGGCCAAAGCGCCATCGAGCGGGAAAAGGAAATGCTTTAAAGATGTACTTTATTAGATGGGGAGCAAAATAAAAAATATATTTTAATGAGGCAGAGAGACGATCGTCGCACTTTCTGATTGGTGTGTACACGTCATTCGTGCACCACACAACCAATCTGTGGTGAGAAGATGCAATAAAACAGGATAAGGTCTGCCCCGCCCTCTTTATCAGTGAACGACACTGGAGGTAGCTCTGAACACCAATGGTGAAACCCCTGAACACCTTGATACAGAAATTGGATCTAGAGAATGGTTGGTTATAAAAATGAGTTGGAATTATACATTTTTATATAATATGAATAAAAGTATATAATAAGTGAATGCAACAACCAGCACATTACAAGGTAAAATCTGTTCACTTGGTACTCAAACTTTTGATGAAGATTACAGATGACAAACAAAACCTGATGCATTTCGCCGTGTGAATAGGGTTTCCTCAGAGACCTAGTTTCACAAGAGGGATACATAAGGGTCACATAAAATACTGTCACTGGATTAGGATAACTAAACCTAATTTAGCAAATGATCCCACACCTTTTAATTTTTGTTTTTTGAAGTTATGACTTTGTTTAAAATAAACATTTGTTTAAAAGTAAACATCTAGGAAAAATATCCAAACATTACACGAGATTGGCAAAAATAAAAAAGTCTTCATAAATATCCAGCCAAACATTTAAAATTGAGTAATATTTTAATCAGATACCACCTTACAAAATGATAGTCGAAACAGACATGGCTATTTGCTGCTGGTAGAGTTCTTGTGAGACTTGCACGTGGTTCCCGAGGCACGGTTTGGCCCTGCTTGGTATATACAATACCTGTTTGCTTACTACTTCCTTTAGCTGGGAATTTGCTTCAAGTCTTGCTGCAGTTGCTGATAACGGCACAGAGCAGTACCAAATAAATGCTTGATGTTTTTCTGACAGTGTGTGTTTATGGTTTCACTAAGTTTGTTTTCTGTTTCAACATCAATAAAATACATTGTTGCATGGCCAAAAATAAATTTGCCAAATAAAAAGTGTCAAGAATTTAGTAACAAGCAATACCTGGAAAGATAATAACCCAATAACACTTTAGAAACTATATTACATTAGGCAACTTCTGTAAAATAATTAGGAACTGTCCCTGAAGGTGCAGTAAAGTTGGCAGGCACGTTGAATGATTTCTGGTGCCTCCATGAACCATTTGAACTGGTTCTTTAACATTTTATTGGGGCACGTTTAGTAACAAAGATATGTATACATTTTATGCCTTGCACAGGATTAATGGATTAGACACGGTGCTGGCATTTTCATTTGTCACTGCCGCTCAACCTTGAATTGACAAACGTTGAGTATATTTAAATAAAAGTCCATTTTTACGTCATTCGTTATAGCTTTGCGCCCATTTCCAAAGATCTTTCTAATTATTCACTTCTTTGACAAGATTTTTCTCATTAAAAAACAAAACCATTCATGCATTAGACCAGAAGTACTTCTGAGGACAAGAACTGCGTCATTGTCTTGTGTTCTGAAGCTAACTCGCAGGAACAATGTGAAAGCGACAGAACTATTGTCTCAGGTGGATTGCTTATGTACACAACCCAGAATAGCAGGATATAGGCCTCATAAAATAGCTGCACCTAGTTTATTATATGTATGTTGTACATCTGTGTCTCCGTTCCTCCACTCCTCCTAGATTGCAAGCTTGCAGGCTATCTACTTCATGTTCATCACTATAGTTGGTAGTCTCCATCATTGCATTGTATCTAGTGCTACGTAAATTGTTGCCACTATATAAATAAATGTTAATGTAATATACGGTATGTGAAATAACGGATTTTTACTTTAAAACAATATATAGTTCTCCTGTAATTTTATATGAAAATAATTTCATTGAGGCCTCACAATTCAGTGATCTCCTATAAGAAGGACTTGGAGAGAGAGACAGGACTGTTGCTATTACTGTACAGAAACAGCAATGTCTCTGTTACACTTCATTACATTATATTACCAGTTATCTCTACAGTACCAGCATTGAGGGGAACTACATACTGTTAGATGAACAGGGACATGTACAGTTTTTTTTTTTTAAGGATTAATGGGAGCATCTTGCTCACAGTGCAAACTCTGTGTTCCAGCCTTTTAAAATACAGCTTGGCTTTGAAGTTTTAAATCCTTTGAGAAGTTCCAGGCACTGGTGTAAGTGAAAAAATGTCTTCTTCTGTTCTCATCAGGAGGGGGGTCTTTAAGCCTTTGGTTATTTGCCTGGTGATAAATGTTTGCAGCCCTCTCTTGTCTGTGCCTGGAAGCTTTCTTACATAGACTTGACATCACTGGGAACTTGTTTATTTACTAACATTTTAATTGCTTTCACCATTGTAATTTTCTCAGCACTCCTCCACTCATTCCTCACTCTTGATGAAGCCCAGCTTCTTTGCATTCTGTAAGTCTCATACAGTAATTCGATTTTTGAAGCTCCAAGTAATTGATTACCAATCTTTCTCCTTACGTTGTTTTTTTGTTTTTTTTTGAAGTTGAAGATCAGTTCAACAATTTTGTATTTGCAAAATATTTGTCACGTTCCATGGTATTTTCTACAATATTTTTACATTTTGTATAAAAGAAACACATTCACTGCCCACTAGAGGGCACTATGCCTCAGGGGTCCCAGGTATGTATCATGGCTTTTGGATTGGTTTAACACTTTGCATCTTATGCCTGGGTGATGTTAATTACCTGTAACTAATTGGTATTAATCCTGTAGCTAATACCTTATACAGGCCTTTGAGTTTACATTACATTACCATTTATCTATACCACCAACAATTTACACAGTTATGCTGTTAGATGAACAGAGCCAGGACGGCCTTTTGGGGGTGAAGGGTGAAAGACCTGGATCAAAAGATCTCTCCTCACTGGCCTCTCTGTGGTTAGCAGGCAGTGTGGTGTCTGTGTGCTGCACAGACAATCAGTCAAGGTGCCTCTCACGTTCCACTGTAAAAAAGTGACAAGTGTAGTTGAATATATATTGAAAACTGTACGTAGAGCCCGTTACTGTACTCTAGGAGTAAAAGCAATATACAGGAGGTGGTACACACTATATAAATGTGGCACTCACGTTTCAGTTCTTCTACATGAAATAAACAGTGTGCAGATCATGAATCCTCTTCCTTGGTCTTTGTTTTCTCAAAACCTCCAAGTAATGAAAAGATATCAGTATCGGCATATAACAGTGTACTATCCATACATCAAACTCTGGTAAGTAATGCCTGGTTTACGCGTTTTGCCCATCTCGTGGGCTTCCTCAGAACCTGGCTGTACTTGTGGGGCATGAGTCCGCTCTTAAATACCTAAAACAAATAAACATGTAACCGTTTTTTCCCCTTAGGGTTGCTCCCTAATATGTAGTATTAGAGTACTATGCACACAAACTATTGGTTCTTACAGACGTAGCTCCATAGGATGTAGAGTCGCACATAGGGCCATAAGATAATAAATCCATATGGTGGTGGATGAATGCAGAGTCCATTTTCCGTGTTGTAACAAGCTTTCAGCCAAGGTAGGATACAATCTCACACACCCTTTCCTATGCTAACTAAAATGGTAAGCATTGAGTTGACTTCATCAAGGGTGCAGGCTCTGGGTGGGTGCCAAATGCTCGCTTGGATACATGTGTTTTATTTTTTCTCTCTCAATGTGCGCCTCCTGGCACTCAGACTCTAGTGACTGGTGGGGAGTACGGCAGCGTGAGAGCTAGAGTGCAATTGCTGTGCAATGTGTGTGCTGGACTGCAAGGTAAGTCCTGTGTAAGCAATCAGGGGCAGGTACTATGTGCACAATATGGATGCCGGGGCAAGTCTAATTTACAAAAATTGAGTGTAAGTGTGCGTGTTTGCGGCAATAAAAATAGCAGGGAACTCTCTATTGAAAGCTCTATTGATATTGTAGCTCTGTTTCTACAACTGTGACTGTGCGTTTGTGTAAGTGTGGGTATGTGCGTGTGAGGCACTATGTGACGCTGAATGTGTGACTGTGTGTATTCATCGCTGATAGGATCAGCAAGGGGCAGCAAAAAGTTTTGTAACGGCCCTGATGGTAAGCAACAAGTTTCATGGTCTGCTTCCCCTGTGCAATGTCCTATTTCCTACTACAGGCTCTTTGTTTCCTGGCTTTTCAGTGGTGTGGAATATTCATGATATTATGATTAAAAAGTCCTAACTAGCAAACAACATGAAGAAAAAGACTGTGTGATTATGGTCTATCCACCCTACAAGCTGCATTTAAGTCACCACTCGTAAAACAGTGACCAGGACCAGTAGTGGTGCTGCCATATGAGCAAATGAAGTGAGAGCTTGGGGGTTCCTAAACAAGTAAATATTGTACCAGTCAAGTAGAAACGTTTTTTTTTTTTTTTAACTTTCACAAAGTAAAAGGTTTGCCTGAGTTACTCTGACACTAATCAGGAGTTGACAAGCCGCTGTTTCTTTATACATGGGTTTCACACAGCGCTGGAGCAAACACCCTATTTTGGTTTGTGGAACACATAATAGTTGCTTCTGATGGTATTTCTGTCTCTTGTGGCTTTCACCTTCTTTAACAGAATATTTTTAACATCCAAATTTACGCTGTGTTTATTTTCTCCTTGCTAGTCTTTGATTAAAGATCTTTTTTTAGATCCTCCCTACTCATTATGTCACAAAAGAAAGTACTTTTTTTTTCCTGTAAATTGGAGAGTCACAAACTAACTTTATCTACAGATGAGAAACCTTTCCCAGAAATGAAGTACAAAGTGGTTGTTTGTTTATATGGCAGGCATATTAGCAAATTTGTGCATTATTTGTGTTCTAAATATATCGCAGTACACTCACCACCAGCCCTATATAATTTTATATGCTGTATCTACTATCATCAGTGATTTGGCAACATGATGTCATCTTGCTGAAAATGTGTTGGCAAAGTTTCTTAGCACAGGCCTGGCTCCTATATTAGAGGAGAAGCATAGCGATGGCATCTGATCACCCTTCACGGAATTCTTAATAACAGGTGAACTCTGGTAAAATGACGAAGTTGATTGTCAGATTATTATTTAATTTTTTTTTGTACATTATTATAATTGCGTAATCTGAAAAATAACCATTATTTGTTTGCCTATTGTTAATTGTTGCTGCAACACATACTTTCCCCCTCAGCTTTACTCCCAGGGCTGGATCCTTGTCATCCTTCTTGGATTTCCTAGATTACACTCTACAGCCAATCACAGAGCTCATGTAGAGAGACAAAGGGATTTTTCAATCTACATTCACGTAATGTCATAGGTATAAACTCTCTGGAGTGTCATTGTGACGCAGTGCAAATAGCATTACCAATGCTCATGGTTGAAGCACTGAGCCAGTATAATCATGAGCATACCGTTGTATGCCAAGAATACTTTTGCGGCTACAGAGAGGTGGAGTTAAGGTAAAATTCCATAGTTTTTTGAATGCTCAAAGAAATTTGCGCATAAAATTCTAGAAACTATAATTATTTGAGCATGCATAATTTATATGATAGGATGCAACATTCTTCAATTGATTGAAGTGCCTCTTTTCAAATTATGTGAAGTCACAAATACCATATAGAAATTTTAAAATGCTCATCCAAAAACAGATATTTCTCAGTTCCCTAAACAAGTAAACAAAAATTGTCAGGCTGTATTGTAAAGCTAGACTTAAAATGAAACCTAGATTAATTAAAAAAAGATTTAATGCAACTTCTGTCCTTATTCAAAGACTTCTGAACAATGCTTCACTTTTGATTTTAGTTAGCCGTATTTAACTTTTGTGTTTCCTTAGGACTAACTAAACTTATTCCTTTCCCAAGCCCTAGTTTGTCACACCCCTTCTTCTCCAAGATTACGGTTTCCACCTATTTATTCAAAAATACCGGCCATGCTATTGCCTCATACAGATGCACAGCAACATGTCCATGTCCCTTTGCACCAGATTGCCTCTGGTGATCTAGTGGGACAACCCAGATGTCTGTGCAGCAACGTTCCATAAAAAGATAACTTCGTCTAGACCTATGGATAGTATAAGTGTGAATTAAATTAGACTATAGAAGGACAAATGGTTAAAGAACATGGAAGAATGGACAGATCATTTGTTACTGTATTTTCATGTGTCTTCATCTGTGACCCTTTGTTAAACCAACGATTTCACCTCTTTTTCTCTCTGCTTTTCTTAAATGTTACTGGGGATTAGTGAGCTTTTGTGTTTTTCTTTGTGAATAGAGTACACCGTTACACATAATTATAGCAAGATGTGTCTTGTTTATAACTAGGTTAAAGGGTGCAGGGCTAAAGATGGCTGTTGAAAGATGATACAGATTTGGAAAAGTGTCCTCTTACTCCAAACAGAGCCTGTTAATTAGGTTCTTTGATCAGTTTAGTTGGTTATCTTGACTTCTAAAACACATGTAGTGTTAGATCATGGGTGGGTTTATTAGAATGGATTAATTAAGGTTTATTTTATATTCTTATCAGATCACACTCTCCTAATTTTAATATTAATGTTAAATATGGGACAGTTAGTTTTATGGCCTCCATAAGCTTAACATTAGCCTCTGTCTAATTTTTCTATTGGCCAACTGGGTGGCAACCCTAGGGACAAGGGAATGTGTAACTTTAATGCACTGTGGATGGAATAAGGTGCGCCATTTAAGCTATTCTTGTGCTCCCTATCCCCATTTAATCTCCCCTACACACCTTTTACACCCACAACCTTTATTTTGCATTTTTGTTTCTTCTCTTGTCTCTGAAGAAAGTGATCCTTGGTGTACATATCCTACACCTGCCATACATTTTAACTGTGTGAAACGTGTGGTGTCCTTAACCTAAAATGTAACTTTGTATGGCCCCCAAGTACTTTAAGGGAAACTTATATCAAATGTAACTAGATTACATGTGCATTTAAAACAAATTACGTATATAAGACATATGCCACTGTTTTTTTGTATTTGTTTGAATTCATTGCATATAAAATTAAAAAATAAATTTAGGTGTGTATATCCAGCATCTATTTTGTGAATTTCACCCATGATGCGACATTCTACAAAATCTTCCAGCAAGTCTAATTTTAGTGTGGGCAGAGCCTGCATGATGATGTCAAAAGATACACACCTGCCTGTGTATCACTAGTGGTCTGGATACACCTTTTCTTTTTAACCTTCCTTTCAAAAGTACATCTTTCTGGAAGAGAGAGGAGTTTGACCTGATCAAACAGGATCATAACGCTGTCCCTTGTGATGTAATAGCTACATTACCCTTCCATTTAATGCAAGTCTGTGGTCAGAATTCTGACTTATAGACTATATTACAGAGCCCGGATTACCTAAGGGTAAGACTTTTTTTTGTATTCAGAAGTGGTCTTCTCACTCATTACAACTTATTGTATGCTTTAGAACCTCATTAAAACATTTTCTGGAGTTTAGTATTTCTTTATAAGGACTCTGTCAATCTAAACATTGCTCATGCTTTGAATGTTAAGATTGATGAAAAATAATCTATACATTGTGTTAGCAAGATTTCAACCAAAGACATGACATAAGAGAAAAATATGTTTCTAAATGTTTCTGTGGTGCCTCCTGCTTATGACATCACCTTGTGGCTTGATGTGCAAATTACACATTTCCCACTGAAAGATGTCCCTTTAAGTAACATCTTATTTCTGGGCAGCACTAATTATTTGAGAAACATTTAAAGCTGTGGTGTTCAACAGGGAAAGATTTAATTAAACAATAATTAATTACAGCACTTTCTCTGAGGCAGTATGAAAACTGCTGCACAGAAAGACCATCTGCTTCTTATGTACTCTCTCTGACTGATATCAGCCATTTGATTTGGTTTAGTACTAAACGTCCCCCTTTAACAATCTTTAGTATGTTTGAAAGGTACTGTTTGTACACACAGTCTGAAAAAAAAAAAAAAGTAATACCCCCTCTACTACTTACTGAACCACTTGGTAAATATCATAGATCTGTATTATATATATATATATATATATATATATATATTATATTATATATTCATGTCATAAGTGTTTCTGCATGATAAGATTTTATTGTAGACCATTACTGATAACTGATTGTAGGACTTGCAATAGTTAGGGTTGTTCTAATCTAAATCGCAGTAGAAATAAATAGTTCTGCTATATTAATTGTCAACAGAAGGCTTGTGATGTAAACATTTGGTTTATAATGTGTTTTATCTGGAATTGCACCTTTGCCAAATGGCCAAACAGCTGACAGGGATGAAAGTCTAATTTAATACATGCAAACAAGAACAAATCCAGGTGGACAACATGAGTTATTATAAACTTTCTTTGAAAAAAGGCTGCCTCTCCTAAATTGTATGCAGAAAAACTGCTCTTAATGCCAAAATGTTTTATATGGCTGTAGCGCTAGACTTGACCCATTCTGTGGTCACTTAACCCTTTTGGATCAAAGTACTTTATGTTAGATTTTGACATGCCAAACAAGCAAGGGAGACTAGGTTATTTAAATTCTTCTATTTCATAGAATTTCATGGCTGAATATCAGATATCCAGAGTCCACCACAAACGAATGTAAGAGATTATGTAATTAAGTCAAGTTGAAAACTACCTATATTGTTGGCACTATATGTATCAAGAACAGTCTGTGTATATGAACTTAAAGGGGCAGTTCCACATACAAGATTTTAATTTTTTTTTTTATTTCTGTACAAGGCATATGATTTATATTTGTACATGGAAAACTGTTTTTCACCAGGGCTTCTGAATTCCGTGACATCATGAGAGGGCGTACACAAGAGGCTGGGTGTTTTTTTTTTTTTTTTTTTTTTTAGTTTTTTTTTTTTATTCTCCTCCTATATTTTACATGATGTAGCACTTATCTAATATATTTTTCGGTCACTGTAGGTAGAACTGCGACTGAAGGAACAATTCAAGTTCCCCCTATCAATATAAAATAATGCATATTAATGCTGAAGTGTAGTGTACATGTTTACTAAACATGCCAATGCTGTGTTCATGCATGTAACCTTAATGCGAAGTACAGAGGAAAAGTTGAGCATAAACTGTATGTAAAAAAACCCCCCACAAACAAACAAAAAAAAAAAGTATTGAGTGAAACTTTAACCATATTGCAATGAGTCGAGCAATACTTGCATTTTAATCACTTTCTTTTGTATAAATTTGATATTGTGTACTTCTGAGTGTAGCAAAAATGTACATTTGTAAATATTCTTTATTTTATCATTTATTATATTATTATTATTATACTATTAATGCTTTGGGTGTTCTTTTCATTCTTCTGCCTTTTAAAAAAGTATGATTTCTATAATGTGCAGAACTTGAGCTGCCTTTGTTTAAAAGACAATTATTTTTATTTTTCAGTATTAAAGAGACTGGATCACCTAAACACTGTATTTACTGTGCATGTGGAGCAAAAAAATAAATATTGAAAATGATCTATACATTGTGTTAGTAAAACTGCAAGCAAATGGCTAAATTTGCAGAAAATATATATTTTTAAATTTGGATGACATCATGGCCCGGTATGCATATTACACATTTCCCATTGAAAATCTTGTATAGATAATTTTCAATAATTTTTATGCTCTACATGCATAAAACCATGTCCCTTTTAAAAAAAACGGGGGGACGTAGTTTGTGGGAGGGGGCAGAGTCTGGGGTGGTGGTGGTAAGTGCTGCGCATGCCCAGTATGCCTTCTCTGGTGTCTGGGACAACGGATAATGCAGTCCTGAGTCCCATTGAGCATGTGGCGGGACAGCTGGATAGACCTCCCAAATTGGGACTGTCCACTGCCGAGTGGGACAGTTGGGAGGTATGGAATAGGTTACACTGTGATACATTATGATGTGAAATGTTTACATAGCGCGTTGAATTAGGATGAAAGTTTTATTGGAACATGGGCATAGTTTGTGTGCCACTATTGTGTGAGGTGGTAATTTAGGGAAGTGGTTCCATTTGCAAAAGGTCCAATTTAAGGAAGTGGCAGTAGTGGTACTTTCTGTATGAGAGAGGATGGGCTTTTAGTAACATTGTTTTTTTTTTTGTGGCATATTTATTTCAAAGTTTAGTGGACTCTTTATGCCTCAGAATATTAAAAAATATACTCTGTAAGGCCAATGCACCATAACCTCAATGCCATGATGTTTCATGTCAACCCAACCAGTGGGCAATATCTGTCAAACTTCATCTTAATTGTCATGTAAATGTTGTAAAAGTTTCATGATTTTCAACATTTTTTTTTCTTTGTTAGACATCTGCGGTGGATGAGGAACAATGCTATTACAATGAAACCATTACATTCTTCTACAATCGGAGTGGGAAGTACCTTGCCACAGAATGGGACACAGTCAGCAAGCTGGTGATGGGGCTTGGAATCACCGTCTGCATATTCATTATGTTAGCCAACCTGTTGGTTATGGTGGCTATTTATGTCAACCGTCGTTTCCACTTTCCTATTTATTACTTAATGGCCAACTTGGCTGCTGCAGACTTTTTTGCTGGACTAGCCTATTTTTATTTAATGTTCAACACGGGACCCAACACCAGACGATTGACTGTAAGCACATGGTTACTCCGCCAGGGTCTAATTGACACTAGCCTGACTGCGTCAGTGGCCAATTTGTTGGCCATCGCCATAGAAAGGCACATTACAGTATTTCGAATGCAGCTACACACCAGGATGAGCAACAGAAGAGTGGTGGTGGTGATTGTGGTCATCTGGACTATGGCCATTGTCATGGGCGCAATACCAAGTGTTGGATGGAACTGCATTTGTGACCTTGAACACTGCTCAAACATGGCTCCACTCTACAGCGATTCCTACCTGGTTTTTTGGGCCATTTTCAACCTGGTTACTTTTTTGGTGATGGTAGTTCTTTACGCTCACATCTTTGTGTACGTACGGCAAAGGACTATGAGAATGTCAAGGCACAGCTCTGGTCCTAGGAGGAACCGGGACACAATGATGAGTCTTCTAAAAACGGTCGTCATTGTGCTTGGTGAGTATTTCCATGCTATAAAGTATAGAAAGCTAAATGTTCTGAAATTGTCTTTTGTTCAGGATTGCTTTTCAGCAGTTATTTTTATAGTAACTCAAATGTATCAATGTATTATTTGTGCATATTGTCTCCAGTTAAATTATATATAGACTAGCTAGACCAAAGGATGGAAGTTTAAAAGAGCATCATGTAACTAGATTTATATATTCTTAGTGTGTACATATTTAAGGTTTCCATGTGCGCCATATTTTCGGTTTACAGGGAATGCCATCTTTTTTGAGACGATGTTTGTCTGTAAAGGTCAAATGTAGGGCAGAGTTCTAAAAGTGAGATGATCATCTCCATCCCAGCTAGAGGTCAGCTAGAGCTACAGCCTGGTAGTCCTGCCAGGAAGCAACATGGCAGCTTGGAAGTCAGTTTTTGACATCCAAATCACATCCAGATGTCCAAAAAGCCTTTTCAATTACACAGCTGTTACCTTCATTATGATAAATATAAAAGATGATATGGAGAATGTAGTCCCTATTTAATGAACCTCTTAGTTCTAGCACAGCCCCTTCTCTTCCCATTAGAAAGTATATTTCATTTTTATTGCACCTTGCTCCATTTTAGATATATTTTAAAATATTTTTCCAGTTTAAACATCCACATTCAGTACTTTTTATTTAGGAGATGAAATGCATTCATATTAAATAACTTCTAGGACTGGAAGAGTTGTAAATATAATAAGCTGGTATGTTATTCTTTAAACTATTTTTGACAATTTGAACACAAAATATCGATCTAAATCTACATATGCTTTTTTGTATTGTTCATTCTATAATACAGCAAAATATGTCCTGTTTTAAGCGGAGAATAAAGGATGGGTCTTTTAAAGGAGAAATAAAGACTGCACACATTAAATGTGAGCCTTTGTTATGCTATCTCTAATAGAGCACCACACACTAGCTGGATTGTTTCACTGGTGAATAAGATGACCTAAGAGGCCGTTGGAGAAACGGGGATGAGGCACCTTGCGTCATCGACTCAATAGTTCCAAGGCTGAGATCACCGTTCATTCCAAAACTATGGTGGAAATAATTTCTTTTCACTGAGTGAGAGCATTGATAGAATCCATGAATAGTTTTGTTTTTTCTTTCTTCAGTTCATTCCAAGTGATGATATCACAATTCAGTAAAACAATACTATTTGCAGATTAGACTTAAGTTATTATAACCAGGTGTTTTCTAGAGATGATCTTCCTCTATAGTATCTGAGGGTTCCCCAAATATCCATTTGCTGATGTGCAGCCGACTAAAAATAAAATACATACTGGACGAGCAATAGTATAGAAAGAAGACCTACAATGAAGGGATAATTGAGTGGGGAACAAAAGAGGCAGCATGTTAGTGATATGTAGGCTCTAAATGCATTATACATACCCACACACACCAACACACAACCACACACACACCCACACACACAAAGAGAGAAGTGGTGCTCAGTAGATTAAGTAGCTGCACGACTTTCAACTCTGTTGTAGGTTCACCTTTTGGAGTCTTTAGCTGTGTGTTTTAAGTTGTGTGTCATGCTCTTGGTATCCCCAGAGGTGTTGAATAGGATTGTGTCTGTTTCAGCTGATGCTTGTGGAATAGTGAATTGAAAGTGTTGAACGTTAATGATTTTGATGCATCAAAAATACTTTTTTACTTTTTCTCCTGTATATAAAAAAAAATAAAATATGAAGCATTGCTCTCCTTCTAAAATGGTGTGTAGAATCTTCAAAGACTCCTCAGGTCTCACAGAAACAGATACCAAAAGAGCTTTCACTTATCCTATAAGACTGGGTCTGTTATCTCTTCAGACACTAGGTGGACGTATGGACGATGGAAAGAAGAGCGAACACAGTATAATGCTAAGATGCACGCTTTATTGTCATGACTCACATCAAAGAGTGGGACGACGACCAACTCAAGTGGATAACTCTCATAAAAACCACTGGCCACTCTCAGGAAATCCCGTCTGCTGGGTGCATGAAATGCAGATACAGCAACCAGAAGACCAGGACCAGTGGATGAACAGCCACACAAACGGTAATGAATGAAAATGGGTGCGGGGGTTCTTATCGGAATTTGTTTATTTTCATTCATTACCATTTCTGTGGCTTCTTGGTCTTCTGGATACTGTATCCAAATTTATGGGAGCCGTTTACATGGATGATGGTAGTTCCTGAATGTGGCTGCTCGTTTTTATGTGGGATATCCACTTGAGCTGGTCTCAGAATTATGACGACACAGCATATATGTTTACATTATTAATACAATTATGCTCTGTACTCTCTTATTTATATTTTCCATATGTCCACCTAGTCTCCAAGGAGACAACCAGCCATGTATCAAAACCTTTTTGTTTAGCTGTAGGGATTTTTAAAAGCAATATTTTGGCGACAGGTGCAAATACTGGAAGCATAGTGCTATAGTTTACAAATGTTTAGTTTCCTCACTAATATCCTTTAATGGGCACTGTGCTATTGCAAGTAAGAAACACATTTATTAATAACTCGGGGTTCAGTATACAAATATGTTGGTTACTGCACTATGACTAAGATGACAACAAAGCTGTTTTGTTTAGTGATACTTGTAAAAAAATATATATATATATATCTACTTCTAGCTGTAATTGGGGAAAACCAGACGTATCCATTCTTTAATAAAAATAATGTATAATGGAGTGAGAGAGGGAATTGGGATGCAGCTGGAGGTAAGAAAAGTCCAAACTACAATATAGATAAAATAGGAGAGAATATCAACGCCAGGGCAAAGGTGAGACCCCAAAACCACCAATGGTGCTAAATGAACATGGCACTGTTTGTGAGTACCAGTACTTTCACTCTACCCTGGTTCCTCTATGCTTTACGCTATAGTTGTTTTTTAAAATAATTTATTTACAAAACAAATAAAAAAATGACAATGCAGTTTGTAAATTGTCATTTCTCAGGGCTCAGCTGTGCAGACAGCTCAGAAAGTCAACAAGTCTTATCTGTCATTGGTGTGTGGTCACCAATCATGTATCGTCTTTCCTCACATAACTCCTAGCTGCGAAGAGAGAAGTATCACATGATCACCACATGCACAGTTGTAAAGAAGATGTTTGCATGCAAAATAAACACTATACAGAGAAGTAATTATCAGATGCATCAAACTTTTTGTCAAGTCAGGTATCCTTTTAAACTGTTTTAGATATATTACCAACATAGAGTTTTGTGATCAGTTTGGTTAAAGGGACTGTATCACCTGAACATTGTTTTTACTGTGCATGTAGAGCATAAAAAATTATTGAAAATGATCTATGAAGTGTATTACCAAAACTGCACATAAATGCCTGAATTAGGAGAAAAATATGTTTTGAACGTATCTGTGGAGTCTCCTGTTTATGACATCACCTGTGGCACGGGATGCAAATTATCTGCTTTTTAATGGGAAATGTGTAATAATTGCTAATGCAATATATTGATCATTTACAATATTTTTTTTATGCACTAAATTCACAGTAAAAACAATGTTAGGTGATAGTCTTTTTAATTTCTGCTTTTACCAAATGAGTGGCTTCCCTCTTACCAAGCCTGCATCTTCCTGTGGTATAGTAAAACCATGTGTATATTTATATAGTTCAATAGCATGTCTGTAAAATCAGAACATAGCCTGTACACTCTGTATGACTCATCAATAGTCTTCTGTTTGTAAATACACATTTACTGCAGTGTGTGTTGAGTGCCTAAATGTAGCATATTTGCCAACTTTCCTAGATTTCCTAAAATAGTCCCTTGTTATATATAAATAAAACAAATATCCAAAGTAGGTGCCCTCAGCTTATCAGGAGTTATCTCAAAACAGCTCAAGAAAAGTATACAAATCCAAGAAGGTAAAAAAGCACGCACTCACGTGACTCAATATCAGAATTCCTCAGTTGATTTATGTAGCAAAAAACATAATGTTGTACATATGGTCGACGTTTTGGCCGCAAAGAGGGCCTTTAGCAACTCATTTCATGTATGTTTTCATGGATACAAAGAAATCTCTAAGTGACCCCAAAATTTTGAATGGCACTATATATGTATGTGTATGGAATACATACGTGTGTGTGTGTGTATTTGAGTGAGAGGTCACTGAAAAGCAGAGAACATACATTTGTGAATCTCCTTAATTTTTTTTTACTAATAATACAAACTTGGCCTGTGTGGTCAGAGACCCTCTTTGCCTTCCCTTTTTCCCATTTTCAGGATGTGGGTATAACAGAGCATGGATTTCCCACCAGTGCTGCAGGTTTGTGACATTAGAAGTAAAGTTGATATAATATAACCGAGGATAAGGTGGTGTACTATCTCTTGGTTTGCTATTGTGCCACCTAGTGAAGTAGGATTGGTCATTACCAATTCTACGGTCCAGAAACCACCTTCCCACAGGGAACCAGTGCCGCCACCAGGAATACCAGGCCCCTTACTGAACAAATTTTCGGGGCCCCCTACCCCCCCCCCCCCCTGAAAATATCTCCCACTCGCCCCACCTACCCTCACAAGCATGTTATCCCGGTCTAATGTAATCTGGATGGTGGTTGGGAGCAGTTGGTCAATATGCCAGTAATATTTTGCCGGTCAAAATGCCAGTAATATTTTGCCACTCAATAAGTCAGTATTTTTCCCTCAATATGCCATTCTTTTGCCATTTAATATGCCACTATTTTGGCATTCAAAATGCCAGGATTATGCAAATTAATATTCCAGGATAATGCCAATATGCCAGGATTATGCCAATTAATATTCCAGGATTATGCCTCTCAATATGCCAGGATTATGCCTCTCAATATGCCAGGATTTTGCCCCTCAGGATGCCCTCAGTATGTTTGTTAAGTGCCACCCTCCTCCCCGTTCCCCAGTACTTGCCTCCTTGCTGCTGTCTCCCGGTGCTCTGCAGGTCCGCGGCTGTGAAGGAAGCGTTGTGCGCTCTCCTCCAGCCGCGCAGTAACTCTGGTAGCATTTTTTTTTTTTTTTTTTTTTAAACAAACTTTTTTGAAGCCGCGCAGCTGGAGGGGAGTGCACAACGCTTCTCTCACAGCCGCGGACCAGCCTAAGAGATGGCCGGGCCCCCTGGAACCGCCCGTCACCCCCTCATGGCGGGGCTGCAGGGAACAGTTGATAATCAGACCACAATGTCTAATGATCTTTAATCACAAGTAGATGTACATTTTGCTTCAGTGAAGTTTGTTAATGCTGAATTTGTTTTGGAGATAACATTAGCATCTGCCTCCTCACCATCTCTAAGTAGAGGTAAAGCTTTCCACAGCAAGCTACCCTGTATGGCTTCCTGGTATTAGGTGGCTCTTCCCAGGGTGATTGTGCCCAACATTGGGTCAGCCCCTGACGGAAAGTCTTATTGATGGGTTTGTTATATATACAAATAAAAGACTCCTACTTATTAGTCACTACTACCATGTGTGAGCGACATATCACATTACAACCACAAACATCTGCACACGTTTAACCCTTTAAGGACACATGATTGTCCTGGCATTTCATGAATATAAACCAGGGGTGTGGCCAATTTAACAAAAATTCATCAAATTCTGCTTTGTAGGGATAAATATGACCTGAAAATAAAGCCTTATGTTTCTTTAAAAAAAAAATGTACATAGTTTGAATGAGGATGCTAAATGAGAGCTAAAATTCGCCAAACCTCTTGCCCTTAGACGGTTAAAGTATACATCTGTGTGAATCATTTTTCATGTTATATTGTCATCATTATAAGAGAACTCATTTTACTAGCAAAATAATAAAACATTTCAATGGTATAAGCCATTATAATGCCAGAAGTGCTGCAAAAGGCTGAGTGTAGGGGAAATACCAACAACATTAGGAAATTCGTTTTTTAGACTTGGCAAATGTTAACGTCCAGGAAGCTAAACTGTTCTGAGGGTAAGTTTGTCTTTCTGAATCCTATTGACTCGGGTCTCTAAAGAACCTTTCATGAGCTGTACTCTGTGGAAACTCTAGGGATCCCCCTACACATTTTGGAAGGTCTCCGTATATAAAGTTACACATTAAATGCAATGCGGGTGGAAGTATGTCTGGGGTAAAAACTTGAGTATGCAAATGGAACACATAACCCAATAGAAACTGTGACCTTGGTATGCACTTAATAATTTACAAAGGATTCAGCACAAATTAGGTATTTTCACGGCTATTAAGATGTCCAGGGAATATACATCTCACATATAAGCCACACTTGAAAATGGATGTAGGTAGCATACATGTCCAAGACCCCACTAAAAAAAGATTTTTTGGGCTTCTTAAAACATACAGTTTAAAAGCTACATGATGTTTAGCAGTATTTAGTCAGATTATTTCATTTGCATGTCTACAGGTCACCTGAAACAAATGTAAAAACTTGTCACTTTGTAAAGTGTGTACGGTGTCTAATTCATGAGGTCACCTAGTGGCAACATAATAGGGAGCATATCATTTACTTTTCATACCACAATTTGATGTCATAAATAGGAAACGGCATTTATAAATCTAAAAACCATTTCAGCTGGAAATACTATTTATGTGGATGAATCCCTTTATGTTTATAGATCAATACGCTCTGTCTGTCGGGGTCTGCTATATGGACTAATGCAGGGAGAGTTGTGCTTTTTTTTTTTTTTTTATCTAATCCAGGGGTTAACAAACATTTTAAGTTTATGGCTGCCCAAATTCAGAACATATTCCTATCTAACAGTTGCAGCACACAATTAGTGCATTTAGGTTGGCTTAGGGAAAGAGGTAACATTGTGGTGGAGAGCGGGGATAGGGGGGACACTGTGATGGAGAGCGGGGACAGGGGGGACACTGTGATGGAGAGCGGGGACAGGGGGGGACACTGTGATGGAGAGCGGGGACAGGGTGGGACACTGTGATGGAGAGCGGGGACAGGGGGGACACTGGGGTGGAGAGCGGGGACAGGGGGGACACTGGGGTGGAGAGCGGGGACACTGGGGTGGAGAGCGGGGACAGGGGGGACACTGGGGTGGAGAGCGCGGACAGGTGGGACACTGGGGTGGAGAGCGGTGACGGGGGACACTGGGGTGGAGAGCAGTGACAGGTGGGACACAGTTGAAAAAATGTATTCCTTATTTTCTTTTTATTTGCCGATGCGCTTCCAGACTTGCATTCCCAAATCTGCCCCAAGGAAAAAAAAGTCCCCCCCCCCCCCCCAGACTTTTCCAATTGCTCCCAGTGCTCTCCCTGGTGTCTAGTGGTGGCAGCCAGTGGATGTCTGCATGCTGTGTACTTCCGCTAGGACCCTTAAGGTGAAGTGCCAGCCGGCAGGGGCGTTGCTAGGTCTTCGGATGATCTGGGGCTAGAGCCCAGATGAGCTCGGTCACACACAGGGGCGTACCTAGAGCATTTGGCACCCGGGGCGGACCCTGAGTGTTGCACCCCCCCCATAATAAAAATGTAAACACCCACAAATTTTTCAGTGTTTGAAAATTGTACAATTATAGATACCAGGAATATTGTGCCACTCAGAACCCAGTAATATTGTGCCAGTCAGATACCAGTAATATTGTGCCTTTCAGATACCAGTAATATTGTGCCAGTCAGATACCAGGAATAGTGTGCCATTCAGAGCCCAGTAATATTGTGCCACTCAGAGCCCAGTAATATTGTGCCACTCAGAGCCCAGTAATATTGTGCCAGTCAGATACCAGGAATAGTGTGTCATTCAGAGCCCAGTAATAGTGTGCCAGTCAGATGCCTGTAATATTTTGCCAGTCAGAGCCCAGTAATAGTGTGCCAGTCAGAACCCAGTAATATTGTGCCACTCAGAACCCAGTAATATTGTGCCACTCAGAGCCCAGGAATATTGTGCCACTCAGAGCCCAGTAATATTGTGCCAGTCAGATACCAGGAATAGTGTGTCATTCAGAGCCCAGTAATAGTGTGCCAGTCAGATGCCTGTAATATTTTGCCAGTCAGAGCCCAGTAATAGTGTGCCAGTCAGAACCCAGTAATATTGTGCCACTCAGAACCCAGTAATATTGTGCCACTCAGAGCCCAGGAATATTGTGCCACTCAGAGCCCAGGAATATTGTGCCACTCAGAGCCCAGGAATATTGTGCCAATCAGATGTCCAGGAATATTGTGCCAATCAGATGCCCAGTAATATTGTGCCAATCATAGCCCAGTAATATTGTGCCAATCATAGCCCAGTAATATTGTGCCACTCAGAACCCAGTAATATTGTGCCACTCAGAGCCCAGGAATATTGTGCCAATCATAGCCCAGTAATATTGTGCCACTCATAACCCAGTAATATTGTACCAATCATAGCCCAAGAATATTGTGCCACTCAGAACCCAGTAATATTGTGCCAATCATAGCCCAGTAATATTGTGCCACTCAGAACCCAGTAATATTGTGCCAATCATAGCCCAAGAATATTGTGCCACTCAGAACCCAGTAATATTGTGCCAATCATAGCCCAAGAATATTGTGCCACTCAGAACCCAGTAATATTGTGCCAATCATAGCCCAAGAATATTGTGCCACTCAGAACCCAGTAATATTGTGCCAATCAGAACCCAGTAATATTGTGCCACTCATAGCCCAAGAATATTGTGCCACTCAGAACCCAGTAATATTGTGCCAATCATAGCCCAGTAATATTGTGCCACTCAGAACCCAGTAAAATTGTGCCAATCATAGCCCAAGAATATTGTGCCACTCAGAACCCAGTAATATTGTGCCAATCATAGCCCAAGAATATTGTGCCACTCAGAACCCAGTAATACCCACACACACCTAGACACCCTGACACACACACACACACACACACACACACCTAGACACCCATACACAGTCACACTTTTTTAAAAAGTTTTACTTACCTTACACTTGGTCCGTCATCCAGGACCTTCTGCCGGATGTCCGTCCACCTGACATCCGGCAAGCAGCTGACACAGCGCGACGGGGGCTGAGCTTGCACCCGTTGCGCTGTGATCTCTATGGCCAGGAGGAGAGGCTAGGGAGCGAGCTCCCTATAGCAGCCTCTCCTCCCGATCGGCCCTCACCCCCGCGTGAGGTTAATCCTCCGATTCTGGGACTATGTCCCAGGCGGAGGAAAGCTCACTGGGGGATTTTTTTATTTTTTTTTAAATATTTATAGCCCTGGAGTCTCGGGGCTAAAGAATACCTTAGCCCCAGAGTCTCCATTCGGGGCTATGAAGGGGGGACTCGGGGCTATAGCCCCAGTAGCCCACCCCTAGCGACGCCTCTGCCAGCCGGTCACGTGCCCCCTGGCTTTCTATCATAGAAGCCCCCTTGAAAGTGTCGCACAGCATTTGAGGATGTCTGTGCACAGCACGCAGACATCCACCTGCTGCCTGCATAGAGGACCGGATCGCAGAACCCATGTAAGCCACACAGTTTGGGAACCCCTGATCTAATCAGTAGAGGAAACCCCTAAATGTAAAAAGGAGTTCTCTCTGTTATGTATAAAATTGTGTCAGGAAGTTTGAAAAAGAGTGCAATCACCTATTAAATGTAACAGACACTTCAGAGTGTGGGAGAAGAAACTCCACTGTCATTTTTACTTTTGCTTTTACTATAATACAGTACAAGCATAAGAGCAAAAATGTTAATAGGAATATATTCACTGATTTTAACTTTCTTTTAATACTTTAGTCTTTTATAGAACATGTAGCTATTTATTTTGTTATTTTTGCATGTATATTTATGCAAAAACTATGCATTACTTAGTATTCAAAATCCTTAATATGACATTCTCTACTAACCTAATGCGGGTATTTTTAAAACTGTTGAAAAACAAAGACTTACAGGAAATACAATGAAGGGAGATATATCAGAAACGTTCTGATCTATTGCAAAAGGACATAGCACATTAGCAAGACTCTTTCTAGTAAAGTAAAATGCAAGTCCCAGCGTGTGATAATTTTCCTGTTACTGGCAGGTACTGAGAATAAGTACTAGGATGAATGAGTTTATACAAGATTATCAGAGATAAAAACCATTCTAGCGTTCTATGCAACATGTAGGATTAACACAGGGATGCCTGATTTTTAACCAGGTCATAGGTCAAATCTTGTTGGCTTAGTATTTAAATGGCATCCAAGGTGGTCCATATGAATCACCTCTGTCATCGACCCCTCTGTTATTACAGCCATACTTCATTATTAGAACAAAAAGAAAAAGCTTAAAGGAAAGAAGGCATTGTATACACAGTAACTGTTTTCAAGGTCTTGATGGGGGAGGTTGTTATGATGGGTGTAAGAATTTGGGATAGGGCCAATGTTTTATGGGCAGTGCAAGGCATATTTTTGCTAATGAAGGGGTTATACTGCACTGGCTTTATTACAAACTAATAGAAAAATGAGTAATGTTTGCAAAGGTCTGATATCACTGCTAATAATGTTATGTTTGTGGAGTTAAACACTTAATAAAGAAAGTGGGGGTGGTGTTAAAGATTGGTAGGTTGACAATTTCTGGCCACTGATAATTTCCTTTATGTATCCTTGTTATATGTCTGTCAATATATGACTGGGTCTAGACACCAGACATATAATATAGCATGAATGTTATCAGCTATTCCCTTGTCGCTTCCTGAGAAAAAGAGTAACTATGTATAACATCACTATTATTTTCTTTGTTACTTTTGTCTACCGTCTTCCAACTTTCAAACAATGGGTGTCTTTCACATCGCTGTTTTTTTCTTTAAATTACACTAACAAATACCCAGTGGTTTATTTTGGTTTTGTGCTGTCTTGGCAGACTAAATTTGGGTGCATTGCAGAACAGGACATAACCCAGCACCCAGGGTGCCCCATCGCCCACAATACACACCCAGGGCGTGCCTTATCACCCACACTTTCCACCCTGGGTGTGCCCCATCACCCATACTTTCCACCCTGGGTGTGCCCCATCACCCATACTTTCCACCCTGGGTGTGCCCCATCACCCACACTTTCCACCCTGTGTGTGCCCCATCACCCACACTTGCCACCCAGGGTGCTCCATCACCCACAATGCACACCCAGGGCATGCCTTATCACCCACACTGCACACCCAGGGTGCGCCCCATCACCCCCACTTTCCACCCAGGGTGTGCCTTATCACCCACACTGCACACCCAGGGCACCCCCATCACCCACACTGCACACCTTCACCCACACTGCACACCCAGGGCACCCCCATCACCCACACTGCACACCTTCACCCCCACTGCACACCCAGGGCGTGCCCCTTCACCCACACTGCACACCCATTCAGAAGACTTTTTAATCAAAGATTTCCTTCTTTGTGATTTAAAAGATCATACAGAGAGGCTTTTGTCCCTATTTAATACATTTAAAGGGACAGTACCACCTGCAGTGTCTGAAAATATTTTAGGTAAGTACTGTACCATGGAAAGTATAGAAAAGCAGCTAGAGAGCGGATCTGTATGTATGTATTCCATTAGTATGAATGCAAACTCTATTGTATTGTTATTGATGGGTAGGGTATGAGAGTCAATTGGATGGATATATGGAATGGAACTTTTGCCCCTACTCTTGTGGGTTTTTTTTATCCTACCATATGTAATATGATTTATTAACTTATATATCTCTTTCCTACCATCTTATATGTATGTATGTCTTTTTATATGATATGAAAAATTAATAAAGAACATTTAAAACAAAAAAAAAGTAAAGAAAAGGGGATAGATTTGACCAGTTTTTTTTTAGCACTTCCTACAAAACAAAACTGCATAAAAAGTTGAAAATAATTACTGCTGTTGAACAGTCCTGCCTATTTCCAGCAGACCTCCTCCTTGTATTACATTACATTACAGTACACAAAGCTGGCTGTGACTACCCAGCGCTATAAACAAAATGCACACAGTGGCTCAGAAAAAAAGAAAACATTTTGTTTGTACAGAGGAAAACCTTTTGGTGAGCTGAAATGTCGGCATCTCATTAATTATTATTTTTCTGTAAATGTATTTTATGAAGGTGTGCATGACCTCTCAAAGCATTTTGTATCTCACATTGTCTAATCCCTCCTTCTACTAGATGTTCATATTCTCATATGCAGTCACATTCATCCTTTCTAACTGTTCACATTAGTATTCCCATTCATAAATACTTCCCCATCTTACAGAATTGACACACAGACCACTACGAACAAACGACAATCACAGGACAGTTTTTCGGTATAGTCCCTCTTTAACCTAGTGGATATACTCTTTTTATTCAGAAATATTGGCAATATTTGCCCAATTCATGTTATCCCTTTTGAGTTGTTGTTAACTGACATAGAACACGTTCTTGTTGCATGTAAGTAGACTTTGTTTCTCCTAGTATTAAAAGTGTAACTGAGATATCTTTATAAAAGTCCAGCATTTTTTAGCTGTGATTCACAGGTTCTGATAAAAACACAAACAGTGTTCTGTATAAATAATGCAAAGAGTGTGTTTAGACCCAATTGTGCGTGGTCTGGATTATGTAACACTGTAAGGACAGACATTGCATTTGAAGACCTGTATGTCTGCAATGTATCTTGAAATGGTTTATTTCCCTTTCAAAGTAATTGGATAGGTCCAGTTCTTAACATAAGCTCCATTTATTCTTTTATCATTGCAGTGCATTCCATCATGTCTGTTTTTTGTTTCTGTAACAACCTTCCATCGTCTGATTTATTCTGATACACCTGCACAGTTTAACGTTTGTGTGTATACAATGGCAACAGATGTAGCTGTATAACTACCAGATCAGATAAAATTATATGTGATAACATAGGCCTTAGTTATGTTTTTGCAGCTATTTGATTCATCCAGTGTGTAGCCATATGTGTAATGGGGGTCTTGGAGCCATTTGGCTGGTGCCCAGCCCTCTTTTTTGATAAGGGGGGGAGGGTGCATTGTTATTTGCCCTGGCCCCCAATGAGTTATATAGGTGCTGGGAACCATTTCCAACAGTCTTCTGCACTTTGGAGGAGATTTTTTATTTTTTGCTTAATATTTCAAATTTTTATTTCATATATGGAGAAATGGAATGCCCGAAATGTGGCTATTTTCGCAGAATTCGGACATGTTCTGGATTGATTAAAGCATACTGGGTAGCTAAAAACGCAATAAGAACACCTCTGATGCCTCAATTTCTAAATGAACCAAACTGCTGATTCGGCCCTGAATTCAGAGATAATGATTCATTGAGAGATTTTTTTCAGTTCCGCTATTATGCCCGATCCGAATTCAATTCCAGTACACATTGAGTAGACCCTTTAATATTTTTTTTCATTATATTTGGAACTAGTGCAGTTAAATATTCTTATGTTGGATGTTTGATACCTTACAATCCCTATAATGGAGAATTAGATTAAATTTCACACTTTCAGTGCTACATATCTTTAAACTGTAAATATGTTGGATTTTTTTTATGCTTGATGTGCTATACTGTTATAGGTTTTGTTTTGATACCTATATTGTTATGTCAGTCCATAGAATTTAGAACAGTTGAAGCCAATATAGACTACCCGTTTACTGCCTTGTAAATGGGAGGTGTAACTCATTTATTACAGTTTAGAAACATTTTGTAGGTTTTTTTTTTTTGTTTTTTTAAATACAACTTGTAAGTTTATTACAGAACATACATTTATAATAACAGAAAGAATTGAACCTTTTGGTCTAATAGGAATGTGAACATCTTAGCAGAGTAAATGTATATATTTTTCAATATCGGATGTAACCTTAAATAGGAAATCTGTGTGTTTTCAAATACAAGAAAAGTCTCTACCTTTCCATTTATATTTTTCAATGAAACTCTCTATAGACTAACTTTATTCTGTTGATTTTGAATTCTATAGTTCAGTCTGGTGTCTTATTGCTATCTGATCTTCGCATGCATGTATTAGCCACAGAAATGTTGCCAAAGATGAGCTATTGCAGTCGTCTCCGTATATATAATCTAACTCAAGCATCTGATACATCGAATCTGTGTGCCAAAATATATGATCTTTGATCACAGACCTTGAACCCGCAGATTCAATTGTCAGACTCTTGAGTCTTTGTTAAATAATGCGAGAAATATTTCCTTAAAGGCCCACTTCAAGCAACAAATTAAAGAAATAAGCAAAAATGTAACAATTTTATCACTTATACCATACTGCTAAATCACACTTGTATTGATCTTGTCTTAATTATACTAATTCCGTCTGATTTGATAAGAATGGGTTTAGGGTACAAGTAATAAAACAAAAGCTTGGTATGGTCCTTTCATGGGTTTTAGTCATTCCTAACGAAAACAGAAGAAACAAGAAAAAGTATAGCAATACAAGCAAAAATGAAATCCTATTGTTTGACATTTTTTCCTTCTCTCTATGTCTACAGGTGCCTTCATCGTATGTTGGACTCCTGGCTTGGTCCTCTTGTTGCTTGATGTATGCTGCCCACAGTGCAACATCCTCTCCTTTGAAAAGTTTTTCCTGCTCCTTGCTGAATTTAACTCTGCGATGAACCCCATAATATACTCCTACCGCGACAAGGAAATGAGCGCCACATTTAAACAGATCCTCTGCTGCCAACGAACAGAGAATGTAAATGGTCCCACCGAGGGTTCAGACCGCTCTGCCTCTTCCCTCAATCATACCATCTTGGCTGGTGTACACAGCAATGACCATTCTGTCGTTTGAAAAGAGACCAAGCATGACATAAGTTTAGGCCAGATGGGAGACTGTGCCTCACAGCTGAATGCTACAAAAGTAGCATGTGAATAGGAGTTGTGCTAACAAATGTTTTTTTGTTTTCCTGTACACTAACAGGCTTCTCCAACAATGCTGAAATCAGAGGCCCTTAACAGACTTACGTTCATGTACGATGCTAAAAATAATGGTTCATGTACGTGTGACCACAATGTGGACCTTTCACTTTGAAAACTGCCATTTCTTTTAGAAACCTAGGTCTTTTTTTTTTTTTTTTAAAGATATATATGCCATTTAATAAAAAAAATACTTTTTTAGTTCCATCAGCATGCGTGTGATGGACATTGGTTTGATGTGACTTTGAGGGGAAAAAAAACAAACTTGTGTAGCTGCACTGCCTTACAATAAGAAAAAAAAATAGATATTTTTCTAATATAAACAACAAATGCATTGTGTTAGTTTGTGTGTAGTTTTTCTCCGTTATATGAAGTTTTATTTGAAGGATACACAAAAAGCTTGCAATAACCTATACAAATAAAATAAACCGGATAAAGGTATTTTAGCAGAAAAGGTTAACTATGCGTCATGTGTTGTCTGATAATACTAAACCAGTATTTGTTAACTTGAATGCCACTAACTGGTCATATGTGTGTAATTAGTGGTTTCTCTAACTTTTGTAGTGATTTTAAAATATGCATGATGAAGACTGAAGAGCCCAGTGATTAGATGAACCATTGTAGAACAGATATGGACAAAAATGGTCATTTACTTTATTAATTGACCATTGTCTGACCAGTCAAACTTTTTACAATGGTGTAGAACTCTAGGCCTTTTCGATGTCATTCCTTGTTCTTGGTAGGTTTAAGTACCTTTAAAAAAAAATACCATTCCAATCCCGAAATGTATTTATACTTCTCTTAGAATGCAAAACTCTTCATGGAACAGAACACAACTCTTTCTGGATGAGCTGTGAGGAAGGCATTAAATCCAGAGTACCACAGAAAGTCTATATATCTGTGGCTGATAAGTAAAAACACTTTAGTGGTAATCATTTTTTTTTTTTTTCAGACTTTTTTTTTAGTCTAGTGCAAATATTGTTTTGTGGCCAGTGATCTAGAACTTACTCATATGCTCTTTGGGGACAAAGGGAATCAAGATAATAATCTTTGCTATTAATGATGCTATAAAATATATGTAAAATGTACCAGGAAAAAACATATTGTCTTGGGTTACTATAGATCTAGAAACAGATGAGATAT
Source organism: Pelodytes ibericus (assembly GCA_036172795.1). Lineage (NCBI taxonomy): Eukaryota > Metazoa > Chordata > Amphibia > Anura > Pelodytidae > Pelodytes > Pelodytes ibericus. The sequence continues at coordinate 51,311,062 of CM069860.1, forward strand.
TAACCTAACCTATCTGTAGTTGCAAAATTAGATGGAGGAGAGCCACCAGAAAGGTTTCATAGAAGCTGCTTAATTATTTTTAATTTTAGGTTTTTAAGGTTTCTCTTGGAAGTAAAACAGACTGTAGGTTTTTCTGAAGCACACAAATGCAAAACATTTGAAGGATTATAATGTGATCCAACTTCCTTTCTTTCCTGACAAATATTTTGCACTTAAATAGTTTTATTCATCATTTGTGAAATGCTAAACTACTTATGAATTGAATAATGTAATTCTTGGAGTAATGCGAAAAAGGCCCAAAGCAAACCGCTAGTCTTTGTAGTATTTTTTATTTTTTTATTTGGCACTATGTTGATTATGGAAAAGATACATTTTATTTGGAATATTTGTTGTAATAGAAACACTTTTTTTTTCCAAATTCTTAGGTTTTTCTGATACATTTAAGGATGTTTTTAAGTTATTCGAACCTTCAGTTTACTAGTGAGTTAAAAAAATGTGTTTTAACAGTTTGTAATGTTTAACATGACAAAGCACTTGAAGGTTGACTTGTGGTACATCCTTATTTGTCATACAAAGTGAAAAAAAATATTAAATATTGTACTGTAAAATAACACATAAAAATATTCACATTATAATGGAATATATGTGGTTATCAAACACAAATGATCTCTGTATGGGACACCTTTAACAAATAGGTTGCAGACTTAAATTTCAAACTTTTTTTTTTTATAAAAAAATAAAAGGAAATTTTTTTCCCTTTTTACACTGTTATTTTTGTATTTTATACCAAGTAACCAATCATCAATGGTTTCCTTTTCTAGTTTAGTCAAATTGTTACATCCTATCAAATATCCAGATTGCATACTATTAATGTCAACAGAAATGCCTAGGTTCTTGATGGGATAGTCATTTCTACAGTTGAGTACTACCTGATTTACAGTTCATGCAACGTAAGTTATTTTACACCAAGTATTAGTACATTGTATGATATGGGAAAACCAGGTGTTGAGGGGAGATAGGAGATATATATGAGCATGCTCAGAACATGTATTATTCTATGTATATAGTAAAGTTTAAATTGAGGGAAGCAACTAGAATCTGTCTAATGTAAGTTAAAAGGTTAGTTAAATAATAATTTATATACAATCAAGAGCCGGGGTAGAGAATACATTTATTATACCTTGTCTTGACAAGTAGGCAGTGCTTTACAGTACCCCAATGTTCTTCCACTATGTGGGACAAAAAAAGGTCCCACTTCCCCAAATTGAGACATTACCAACCATACATTTAAACATAAAATGAAAGAAGAAATATCAGTGTATAAAGGTGTTTACACATGAAAATATTCATGATCATTAAAGTTTATGTTGGGTTGATTCACTAACCAAAATATGGTGAGGAGTTGCAAAACCTTGACCAATTTCATTGCCAATTCACCACAACTCTAGTTCTCGTTTTCAAACGATATAACATGTTGAAAGGATCTAAATGACTGATCTACATTTTCAGTATTCTTTAACTAGAATGATATATAGGATGTATATAAAAAAAAATGGAACTGGAGAATGACGACATAATCCTTAACTCTGTTTTTTGTGTGGATTTTTTCATAACTTCTAAACAAGTAAGGTGTTAATCATTCAAATAACGTCCAATAAAATATTAATGCAGCCATAAACAAATGGAATATTCTACAAATATATACACTTCATTATCCAATTAGAGGTGAAGGTGTAACATGGTGTGTGCTTTTTTCTAAATACAGGAAGAGCTTAAAATATTTCCACTTTTGATTGTCAAAGAATGGTGGAAGCAGGTATAGGTGGAAATTTAATGGAACAATAAGGTAAGTGGGGGTAGGGAAAGGATTAAAGTCAGAATTGTTCTGTGGTCAATTAAGCACACAAAACAGCCAAAGCTATAAATTTAAACTACAAGACATCCTTCAACTGGTATCCACACAACATAAACAATATAACCTACTACAAAATCTGAATGTATTCTGAGCTAATATAATCCCTAGTGACTTCTATGTAAACTCCTAAGCATACTTAATACATTTGGTATACAAAATATACAATGGAGTATTTAGGTTTTGCGCTACCCTAGGACTGACCAAACTCAACCCTCATTGGTTGCAACCCTTCTTGTACAGGTTGCATCCTTGCCTTAAATAAACTTCATAGACATGATTGTCCCCAAGTACTTTACAACAGTGCCAGAATGCCTCCACATCCCTGCCATATTGCCCCCACATCTACATCCACTGCATCACTTGCTTTGCACATCCCTTTCCTCTGAACCATATTGCCCCCACATCACTTTGCACAGATGTCTGTGTGGGCTGTGCAAGACATTGAGGAAGAATGTACCACCAACAATGGTAGCTCTGACTGCTGTCGCCCACTTAAGTCTGCTGCCATCTCCTTCCCTTCTGTCAGTCTAGACAGAAATACAGCTCTGAATTTATACAGGAATTTAAAAGGGAAGACAAAAAGGGGACTAACTTGAAGATAATCACCTGTAGAATAATATATTTGTGAATCATACATCCTCTTAATTATTGTAATAGGATGGCAGATTGTATCGTTTATCTACCTTCTTAAAAAAAGTGTACAGCAGGACAATCAAGGGCTTATTGACAATATAAGCACATTTGTGGGCATTTAGTAAATGTTACATTTAAGCACTACACAAGAATCCGTTTGCACTGCTTTATTATCTCACGTGACAACCATCCGAATAGGGTTAAACCAATGTATAAAGAAAGTGATTTAATATACACCAATGTACCTTTGATTTTATTCTGCGAGTTGCCAATTTTGGAGCGTACAGTCAATGACTTATAGAAATATTGCTCACAATACTATAATTTGCACTAAAACAGTCTTAACCAGTACCAGTAAAAATAATCTTCAAGATTTCTGTAAGTGCCTATGGTCTATTAAACTGATAGCTAACCAACCGTAGACTGGTTAAGACTGTTTTTGCTGCACAAACCTCTCTCCGCACATATTTTTTATATGCCAAATGTATTCACTATGATTTGGTGTTTACATCACTAGGGAGGCGTAAGCAGGGATTGCATTAGTTCGCCATCTGATGACTTTTGTTTTCCATAGTAGGATGTAAGGGAAACCAATGTTGGAATCCGTGAGGTAATGCACGATCAGCATTCAACATTAAAACCCTGCATTCACCCGACAATTTCTTGTTATTCTGCCGAGCTGCTGAGCACAGAGCTCTGTGAAGGAGGTAGACATGTATGCCTGTTACACAGGTTAGGGTGCAGATTGCATGGATAGCAGTATGGAGGAAAATCCTATTTTCAATCAGTCAAAAAATATATGAGTTAACTGTAAAAGGAAGAAACAGCTATGTTGAGATGTTATAGGCATATGGAAGTGATATGAGGAAAGCAAGCAGAATGTAAGGTAAAGTTGTATCAGCTCAGTAGACTTGTGTAATGTTGACAACACAGGAATGACCGATATGTGGTTTTGTGTATGGGAAATGTAGGGCATGTGTTTTTTTTAAGTTTAATAGCACTTAGAATGTATACTGCACTAAGTAAGAAAGCCATTCATATTGTAAAACAGTCACTTGAATTTATCAAGTTCCCCCCCCCCCCAGTTATTTTGTCATCTCCTCTTTATGCCTTTTCTCAATCAAAGAGTCAAACTATAAATTAACCCCATCAGTTTGATAAGCACTTTCAATAGATTTTTTTTTTAGTTCAATATTCAGCAACCTGATCTTAAAATGTACATTAATGCATCACACCTAGCCACACCTCAACATAGTTTTGCATAAGTCTGATCTGCTGAATATGTCATCTCAGACACAAAATATTAGCCCTAGGCTGGCCAACCTCTTTGTTAGTTAAAATAAAAATAATGGACGGTTATATCAAGCCTTCTGAATGCTAGACAAGCATGTCACATGTTGCTCTTCCACCCTGATACTGTCTTAAACAGGTATCTATTACTGTGACACTGTTTTGGACAGGTGATTGCAGCAATAACTAAATGTTGCTATTAATTATTGTCTTGGTGGAATAGAAGAAAACACCACTGTGAGCAGAAAGGCTTAATTTAGTTTACTCTATCCTTTAGGACGTTACAAATAAAATTATGGTCTAAAAAGTGGTCCAGTTACCATGGAATGTTCCTGCTGATTATATTACTTTGGTCTAGAAATTCCCTTTATATACAACACTCAATGTCCCTTTTAAGGTGCTTATCAAATTGATGATATTGATTTCTAACATGACTCTTCTTTGTGGATTACTAAACTTTACTATATCATACCTCCCTACTTCTGTCCCCGGCGAATTGGTATACCAGGAGTGTCAGAGTTACTGCGCAAGAGTGGTAAGGCTATCCCTAAAGCTGCTGTCTGTCACACTAGAGAATGATATTGGGACTGCAAGATTTCAGTCTCAAATCCAGCTGTCCCAATGAGCTCTATTCTGTCCGAAGAGCGGGACAAAGGTACAGTTCGGCGGGACAGCAGGACACAGCCGGGACTGTCCCGCACAAATCATGGAATATAGAACATAAAAGCTATTAAATATGAGTAGCAGTATTGTGTTTCGTTAACCTTTCTGTGAATATGGTGAAAGATATGTAAATTTATTCAGTAAACCATAGGATATACTGGGATCACTTGAGTTGATAATTGTGAGGGAAAAATAAATGTGATTTATCAATTCAGGTATTCGCAAAGGGGAATTTATCAGTCAGTTGCTAAGAACTCTACAGGAATAGTAGACATGTAAACCTATTGTGATCATCTAGGATGAGATAAATATAGTGGAAATTCAGGTTATGCATCAACGAGGGCTTTTGGTACGCATTAGTTTGGGCCTATTCTCTGCAATGTAGATTATTCATGTTGCTCCCATCTTTCACTGGTGGGTATCATTGTGCTATGTATACATTATTTTAATTTTTATGAAAGTATTGATTGCTCTTGTGCAAGTAAAACCTGCATCTGAAAATTGGTTATTTAGTACTTGCTCATGTGTGTACTAGTTTGAATTAAATGTATTTCTCAACATTGTTTTATTTATTTTTTTTCCTGTTTTACCTTTTTAATATTTATGTATCTTCCTGCACACTGTTAGTTCTAGATGTCTTTTAAGTGCATTGAGATTAGAGTTACCACCCAGTCTGTTTATTACTGGCAGGCCAATGAAAGAATTGTCTTAAGGCCAATGTTAAATCTATGAGGCAATAATATGGCCAGTAGTTTTGGAAGAAATTGTCGCAACCCTAAATGACACAGATGTACTAGGTAGCTTTACTGAAGCCGAGGTCATGGTATGACCACTCATTAATACTATTAAGGATTTTGTCTATTGAAGATCAATGCAATGGTTACCATAGTGTAAACATCTGGTTGGTAGCCCTTAGATACATACAGTTCCCAGCCATGCTTTTTATGCTGGTTTTGGATTTGCAAGAGGATCATGAGAACTTGTTTCCTTCTAATATCTTGTTTTAGAACTAATGATCAGCCGCCACTCAGCTAATTAAAGGGACACTACCATGATTTTTTTATCCATCCCATTCAAATTGATACACAGTCTATATTACAGTAGAGTCTTGTAATATAGCTCCAGTGAAATCTTGTCTATGTGCTAAGAATAAGCTGATCAGCATGTTCCCTTAAAGATAAACTGAATGCAGAAGTCACCCTAACACAGTCCTCTAATTCATTAAATCAGTTTTAAAACCTATGGATAATGAAATTGATTTTATTTAGCAAAATGAAAATAAAATACATCTAAATACAAGCAAATATGTTATGTTTTCTTTGTCATTTTATGGAATATTAATTTAGAATATGCTTAAAGTTAAATTGAATAAACAAATATGTTAATGTCCCTTTAAAAATATGTCTTTCTATAGACTACATCGCACTGTCCTCAAGTAGCCTTTACATTGTAACTTGTAGTCCCACAGATGAAGTTTTATATTTTGGGTAAGGACTACACCAGTCTCTTCACTATTCATTTATCATCAGGACTGTCATGGGTGACCTAACTATTGTGGACTAAAGTCCAAAAGTTTGTTTTTCAGTGATTTACTAGGTCCAGGAATTAATCAGATTTAAATCCAGCCTGTACCTCCCCTAACTATTATAAAAACAAAGATCTTGCAATTCCCGTTTAGTGAATAGACGCTATAGAAATATTATTTTAACACAAAGAGCTTTTCGCTCAAAGGGAATTGCAAAAGCAACAGTTTTTTGTTTAATCTGCATAATAATATTAGAAGTGTAATAAAATGATATGGCCATATATAGCTCAGCCCACTACTATTGTTTAATCTATTCAATGTAATCTATATTATTTACAAGGGACTGGAGGCCATAACATTATGACTGCTAACAGGTGGGAAGCTGGTGGAGGCAATGTTCTGCCATTCATTTGGATTTACTTTGATACGTACGCCTTAACTAAGCATTGTTGCAGACCATGTACACCCTTTCATTGAAACAGTATTCCCTGGTGGCAATGGCCTCTTTATGCAGGATAACGTGCCCTGCCACAAAGAAAAAATGGTTCAGGAATGGTTTGTGGAACACAACAAAAATTTCAAGGTGTTCACTTGGCCTTCAAACTCCCCTGTCTCAATCCAATCGAGCATCTGTGATGTGTGCGGGACAAACAAGGAAGCCCCACATCACAACTTACCGGACTTAAAGGATCTGATGTTAACATGTTGGTGCCAGAAATCGCATCACACCTTCAGAGGTCTAGTGGAGTCCATACCTCAATGGGTCAGAGCTGTTTTGGCCTCAAAAGATGGTCATTTTTATCAGTACTACACTTTCTTTTATCAAGGTCTTTGACCATCACTACATCACTAGGCATAGTTAAGTCAGTGAGAGGAAATACTCATCTCACCTGCATCTCATTTTTAGTGAATAGTGCCCTGCTAAGCAAACTCACCATGTTTGTTCCTGGACAATTAATAGCTAAACTGGTGAGATGACATGTTCATCTCACCTGCAGTTCACATTTTGGTGAATAGTCTTCTCTGTACACCATTGATTGAGAACCTGTGATGGGGAGACATATTAAAACTAAAATAGGTTGAGGCTTCAAATATAGAAAATATATACATTTAGTAATTTCTACAGCACACACTATTCTATATTATTGTTTAGGTAAGAACATCCTTCCCTGTATCTTATAGGCTAAACATTAGAACTGACACTGTATGGAGTGACCACAACTATGTAATACACTATTCCAGAGGCTTACTATGGAACTAAACAGTCTGAAAGTATGTTTAGAAAAGGAAGAGGTCCTCTAAGTCAACACTGGTGGAAATCTGAGTTTGGTGGTGAGTATTACTTTATGTTATTGTGTAGCATGTATACCCCTTGTAAAGTAGCATCTGCTAATACAGCTCTTGCTTTCACACTCATCAGTTACAGAATACTGGCATCTGATTAAAGCAAATCTATCTAAAACAAATGGGCCTCTTTTAAGCATGTGCCTTAAGGCAGAATCCCAACTACTTACATAAAATCATTTCCACATGGCTTTGTTGTCTCAAAAGCAGCTATTTCATGTGGGTAGAGAGTGAATAGATTTGTATTTTGGATATACCAGATGTATTTATCAAGCTGGTAAACTTTATTCCACAGGTCACCAAAATGATCCCCAAAACTGTTGTTTCCAGGATATTGATGCAAGTTGACGCTGCCCCAAAAGATCACATTATTTGTATTAATAAAAATTGTGAATATGCATCCCAATGATGTAATAGTCATTGTTATAGCATGGTTAGAAGGTCTCTGCTTTGGGAATGAAAAAAGTGAATTATTAACAGCATCGAATTACTTCAGAGAGATCTTAGCAAACTAACTGTAACGGATCGCCTGGCACCCCGACTGGGTACCTCCGTTGAAGGATGCTCCTAGCGCTTCCTGAGGACTCCAAGCACTCTGGCAGACACCACAATCACTGACCCGGAGAAACAAATAAATTCTCCCAAGCATATGAATGCTGTAGACAGTTGAATAGGAACCATACGAATAGGTTTACTCTCCTAGCAGTCAAACTGGAACAGCATACAATAAATCCTTCCCCCAATAATGAGACGACACTTCACTTTGAGGGTTAAAACAGGAACTTTTACAGCAAGATTGAACTACTTTATTTGACAAACAACACAGACTTATATACACCAAACTGCAATCAGATAACACTTGATTAAACAATAGAAAACTTAAACACATCACCAGTAAAGCAGTATCTAGCCACTTTAATCTGGAGCCAGAAGCAAGGTAGTCAGACTGGGTGGCTGACATAACTAAACAATGGAAGGCTTAAACACATTACAGACAGGGTCCATAATCTATAGGGAGGTGTTTGGCCCTCAGGCCCCTCCAAGAACCCCAGTCAGTCAGACTGTCAGAATTCACTTCGTGACAGCGGCCACCCCCGAGAACAAAGGACGGCTACTTACTGTTCAATTACCCGTTCGCAACAATGTTGCAACGGGTAATTGAGGACACACTTTAAAATACATAAAGTCACATTTTACACATAACACACAGACATTTCACATATCCCCAGATAGCTCAGGTCTGAGCGCACATTATTAAGTGAATGGCGCTCGGACCACACAAATACAGTTTAATCGCCATGGAGCCAAAATCTTTACTGTCAGTTTCATACGAATGGGCTCCATGGGATTCCTATCTGGGGTATAACACATTCCCATAAAGTCTGGTCCATAGTCCAAAGGCAAGAGGAGGGCAAGCAGCCCCCTCCAAGGACACGTGGCGAGGCCGGTTTCGCCACATTTCTCCCCTTTACCATCCAAACTAACAGGGTATCTGACCTCCTGCCGGTCAGTGCCCTGGTTAGTCCAGCAACCCACCCACGAAGCACAAACAGCAATACAGCCCACCCACAATAACTGGTTACTACACCTGGATGAAATAGCAACTTGTCCATGTCCAGGTGCCTCACCACGGCTGTGCGGGGGGCTAGTAGACTGCCTTGGTGGGTTGCTGAGTGGGCAGAGACCAGCGGTACTCTGCCCGGGTGCCAGCGCTACCACTGAAGTAGCCTGGTTGGAGCCTGGTTGTGGGAGGGGGAGACCGACTGTCTCCCCTCTGGATGCACTGCTCTGTGGCTGGGGGACAGGACCGACCGTCCCTACCCCTGGTGCTGCAAGTGCAGAGACTACAGTCCCATCTGCATAGTTGTGGGGCTTAACATCTCTCCTTGGTGGGTTAGGCTGCCGCTGGAGAGAGGGTGTAACAAGCTCCTCTCTCTGAACTGTAGACTGCCGCTGGGGAGAGGGGGTAACCTGCTCCTCTCCCTGACACTCTCTTTGCTGGTGGAGAGGGGGACCAACTGTCTCCCCTTTCAATATTTTGTCCTGCGGCTGGGGTGCGAGACAGATGGTCTCTGCTTCCTGGGGTACACACTGCCGCTGGGGAGGAAGGACGGCACCTTCATCTCCCTGGGGTACACGCTGCCGCTGGGGAGGAAGGACTGCACCTTCTGCTTCCTGGGGTACACACTGCCGCTGGGGAGGAAGGACGGCACCTTCATCTCCCTGGGGTACACACTGCCGCTGGAGATCTGGGCCGACCGCCCAGCATCCCTGTAGGGCCGGTAGAGAGACGCCATCCCATCTCCACCTGCCACCTGTGGGTCTTCCCAGGACCAGTCTATGAGGTCCCCTACTTCTGCCGCTGGTAGTGAAGCAGGGGGTACCTCGGCTGCGTTTTCCCAGCTGTAGGTTGGCAGGTCTGGGTCTCCCAGCCAGTTTTCCTGTTCTGTGTCTATGCCCTGTGGCTGACATGAGTTTAGTAGTTCCACATAGTCCATCTCTAGCTGTCGTTCCATGGCAGCCAAACGGTGGAGGTCTTGTCCCAGTCCCCTAGATCTCGGGCCCTGTACCATCTCACCCCGGTAATAAAAAATAGCCCAGTACCGTGACTCTGCTGGACTGCCAAAGTCGACGTCTTCTGCTAAGGCCTTCCACAACAGGCCAGGGCTAGTGTAGTTCTCCCCCTCCGGCTGGATGCCCTCTGCCCTCCATGTCTCTGGCTGGACAGTGCACCACCACAGTGCCCGGTATGAGGCGTCAAGGCTCAGTTCCCTTTCCACGAGGTACTCAAGTTGTCTGACCTGCTGCCCTCCGGGTTGGTCTCCCAGAAGCGGCATCCGCCAGGCCATTTGTTCCTCCAACCGGTATGCGACACCAGGAAGGCGCTGCTGCCGTTGATACTGGACTTCCTCCAGGGCATTGTACCATAGTTCTTGCCGGGCAATATCTCTCCAGTCCAATTCACCCTCTTCCTCAGGTGTGCGAGGTGCCCAAGGATCCACGAACCCCATTTTCCCAAATCTTTATGTAGACAGGGACGCTGTATAAACACTAGCGTCGCCTTCAATTTGTAAATCCAAACGACTGTGTCTCTGAGCTGCTTTACCTCGCACTAGGACGCCATCCCACCGCTGCCACCAATGTAACGGATCGCCTGGCACCCCGACTGGGTACCTCCGTTGAAGGATGCTCCTAGCGCTTCCTGAGGACTCCAAGCACTCTGGCAGACACCACAATCACTGACCCGGAGAAACAAATAAATTCTCCCAAGCATTTGAATGCTGTAGACAGTTGAATAGGAACCATACGAATAGGTTTACTCTCCTAGCAGTCAAACTGGAACAGCATACAATAAATCCTTCCCCCAATAATGAGACGACACTTCACTTTGAGGGTTAAAACAGGAACTTTTACAGCAAGATTGAACTACTTTATTTGACAAACAACACAGACTTATATACACCAAACTGCAATCAGATAACACTTGATTAAACAATAGAAAACTTAAACACATCACCAGTAAAGCAGTATCTAGCCACTTTAATCTGGAGCCAGAAGCAAGGTAGTCAGACTGGGTGGCTGACATAACTAAACAATGGAAGGCTTAAACACATTACAGACAGGGTCCATAATCTATAGGGAGGTGTTTGGCCCTCAGGCCCCTCCAAGAACCCCAGTCAGTCAGACTGTCAGAATTCACTTCGTGACAGCGGCCACCCCCGAGAACAAAGGACGGCTACTTACTGTTCAATTACCCGTTCGCAACAATGTTGCAACGGGTAATTGAGGACACACTTTAAAATACATAAAGTCACATTTTACACATAACACACAGACATTTCACATATCCCCAGATAGCTCAGGTCTGAGCGCACATTATTAAGTGAATGGCGCTCGGACCACACAAATACAGTTTAATCGCCATGGAGCCAAAGTCTTTACTGTCAGTTTCATACGAATGGGCTCCATGGGATTCCTATCTGGGGTATAACACATTCCCATAAAGTCTGGTCCATAGTCCAAAGGCAAGAGGAGGGCAAGCAGCCCCCTCCAAGGACACGTGGCGAGGCCGGTTTCGCCACACTAACCTACTTAGTTTTGGGGATTGGTGAAATAAATTGACAGCAGGTAGAGTAGCAGGTATTTGGGTGCTAAAATGGTTGAATGGATGAAGTCATAGGTAAGTGACAGAACACAGTAACTGGTATTTGAAGAATAAATGTATTGCTAACCTCAGTGACCTATTTAGTGGTATTATAGTGGTATTATAACAAGTTATGCATTTGTGTTGTTGATAAAAACATCTGAAACATTGTTTAGGAATCCTAAAAACATGAGACAAATCGGATGGTTTAGGTACATTTTGAATAAAACAGTAGATGTATACATAGTTGAGGTATGCATAAAGAACAATTCATAGTTCTTACAGTGAAGCCACAAACACATACTTTCCATTGATTTCCATTGTGATTACCTCACTAATAGGACTTTGCCACCAGATAAGTCTCATCACCTACACATTCATTACTTTTTACATTTTGTCATCTATCTGAAATATACTAAGAGACAGTGGCGGATGCTCCATATGTGCTAGGTGTGCTCCGCACACCTAACACGGAGCACCCGCACTTGTTTTTATGGGGTTAATGTGCTCCGAGCAGAGAGCACACAAACCCCGGAAATACATCCAAAAGACGATGCTGCATTGAGTTCGGCAACAGAGTCCTCACTCTGTTGCCAATTCAAAGAGCACAAAAAGTATATGAATTTTCGGATGTATTTCTGGGGTTTGTGTGCTCTCTGCTCGGAGCACACTAACCCCAGAAATACAAGCGCGGGTGCTCCGTGTTACCGAATTACTCTGTTGCCGAATTCAAGGCAGCGGCGTCTTTTGGATGTAACAATGTCTCTCGGGTATTTTCGGGGGTTTGTGTGCTGGCTGTTCTCAGCACACATACCCCCGGAAATACCCGAGAGACGTCATGTCCTCGAGTGACAGGCGTGCTCCGGGCTGGCAGCATGCCTGTCACTCGGGCACGATACACCCCTGCTAAGAGACCTGTTCAGGACAAGTGCATTGCAATGTATTTCACAAGAAAGTATATATATTCCTATTTATATAGTGGTCATTATATTTTCAGTTGGTACTACAACATTGGCATTAAATGGCAATTAAAAAAGGATAACTACATTAAAAAAAATGAGTATTCAAATTATATTTCTATAAAGATAGGCAACCTGCAGCCCTCCAACTGCTGATGAACTATATCTCCCATTATGCTCTTTCAGCTATGACCCTGTTATCAAAACAATTGCTCTAAAAATCTTTATTTTTATTCTAGTGTTCCCATTATTTCATTTTCTCTATAGTAAGGGCAAGTTACATGTGACATCTGAAATACTGATGAGGAACAACAGAGAATAGACAACACTTCCTACATAATAAAAATAATATAAAGCAAGGAAATAGGATATGCAGGAGCTCTTTTCCTTTAGTGATATGTAAATGCTGAGTGATTTGTGACCATCTGAGGTCATTTTGGGATATTTCGGAAGGGCATCCTTTTCCTCTCCTCCTGGTGCAGCAAACATAGTAAATATAACTGTTGTTCATAGTTCTATCAGGTTTTACTATTGGGACTTATACTTTTTTTTTTTTTTAATATTACTACAGTTGACCTCAAATTACCATTGAAAAAGACCCATCTAGATATAAGTAAAAACATTTTTGTATCTATTTACTCCCAGAATCAAATTTTTTTACTTACAACCCATATATAACCTTTTGAAAGTATGTCCCAGTAAACGTATGTATAATAATATATATATATATATGCTGAAATAGGTAAGATACAAGAGATCCATGTGTCCATTCATTTCTATCTACCACACAGCAAGAAAAGTCACCTGTATAACTCTGTTAATGGGTCTAAAGAACCCATGACCTACCATTGTTAATAATAACAAAGATGTCTGTAGAGCACAGGATATTTGGGCATTGAGACAGGGCATCAGGAACATATAATTACGCTATATACGGACGACGTCCTTTTGACGCTGTCCCAGCCCGAAATGTCAATCCCGGCTCTTCTAGATACTGTTGAGTGAATATCTGGGAATTACGCTCTGTTCCAGATTAGAAGATTTCGGATCCTTAAATTATCTAGATCTATCTGAATTGATGACATTAACAAATCAATGGGCCAGGCTAGAAGTCTCATGGCTGGGCCGTGTTAATGAGCTAAAAGTCTATATCATCCATAAATTCCTCAATATTTTTAGAACAATACCTTTCAGGATCACCAGAAATACATTAAAAGAAATTGATTTATTGTTCTCTAAATTCGTCTGGGCAGCTAAGAGGCCACGAGTACCTAATATGACATTTAAATATAACCTGAACCAAGACGGGCTGCGATATCCCAACTTAAATAGTCTATTTGATTCTTCTTAGTTGACACACATATTCACTTGGAAACGATCTGGCAAGAGAAAGATATTATATTGAAAAGAGTAATATGTAATAAAATAAATCTATCTTTTCTGTGCTGGATAACACGTAAATATTATACAACTCTTGAAATAAAACAAGTAATATTCAAAGAGATTATGACTCCTTTTTTGGTATTAAAAAACAATTGAAGATAAAAAAAATCTTTCTTAAAAATTGCCCCTCTAGACATTATTTGTATATCCAATTTAAACTTAATGGCATGGATAAGTAAGGGTGTGACATATATTGGAGATCTGTATTTAGGTGAATCTCTTGCCTCTTTCTCAGTTCTTTGCAGAAAATGTGGTCTTCCTTCAAGGGAACTTTGAACCCCCCAATAGATTCTGAGGTATGGGAAAAGCTTATGGCATCTGATATTTAAAAAAAAATTATCTCTGATATTTCATGAATCCAACCGAACAATCCGGAAACCTAAAGTCTTCCTACAATGGGAAGATATTTATTTAACTTTTCCACTACAAACTTGGGTTAAAGACTGGAGGAATAATAGGAAGGCTGTACAATTCTACATACTTGCACCCCCGTGGTATCTGCTACCAAGAGGCCTCTAATAGTGTCTGTTGGAGATGTCAAACTGAGCAGGACAGCCACTTCCATAAATGGTGGGCTTGTAGTTTGTAGTAGTTTAGATGAATATAGGAGAAGATTGTCAAGTTTGGTTACTAGTCTGTTTGGATCCAGAGGTGAAGTGAATCCTCAAGCCTTTCTCTTTCATTTTTATCTTCCAATACTTTTACAACAGGGATGAAGCCATAGTTGACAACTGAATCGAAAAGATAGAGCTGATATTGCACAAATTAATGAAAATAATAATAAATAAACATATGATCATACAAACCCTTTAAAACAAGTGCATATGATTTAGAAACAATACGTGGAAACAACAAGGAGTCGTCTTATCCTGAAAGGTTAATGCTCAGAAATTGTGGTGTGCCTCCTTAAGTGGCCACAAATAGGAGAGGTTAAACACTTTTTAGCCATCTGGGCACTGGAGAAGGAGAACAGAACAATATAAGTGTATAAATAATACACAAACACAAATAATGTATAAACATATAAAATATTTTTTAATATATTAAATTAATAATCAATAATTAGTTTTATCACAAAATATACATATACTAAGGAAAGCGCATCTATAAATTTGATTATATTTTCAAAAGAAAGCGCATATAAATTATTGGAGACGAGGTACAACAGTACTGAATAGAGTCTTAAAAACATTTATAAAAGACATAAATAAAACAACACATATATATACCTTATGCACACAAAGAAACCTGGCCGGGAAAATTTGAAGAGGATATAAAATTGCAACTTGTTTTTCAAGCAGGAAAGCATCTCCTCAGTATGTCTGTACAAAGGGTATGTGTGAAATGAACATTTAAATAGGGTGAAAGACCTGTGAAAATGTGACAAATAGAACACCTGAGGATAATTAGAAGTGTAGGGGCAGTGTATTGATGGATCTCTATGCGAGGCTCAGAGTCAACTGATCGCATAGCTGGCATAGCGAACAACCGACATGAACCCGGAAGAGAGAGCCACCAAGAAACACGCCCCTTACGTATGATTAGTTGGATGACGAGCAAGGGGAAAGCACTCCTCCCTTCACATCCTGTACGGCTAAAGAAAGTAAAATCATACAATGTGAAAAACGAATTTAGTGTAGAATACGTCACTTTACACTTAAAAGAACACTCCAGAGGGATATATTCATACATATTAATAATAACGGCGAGATCTCTATATGTATGTTGTATGTATCGATATATAAGTAGCAAAAAGGGACAAAACAATAAATATATACTATTATGCCAATGATTATATTGCAAAAAAAGGGGGGGGGGGGATTAAATGCCAAACCAAGATCTTTGCAGTACAGGATTAATTTTCATATTACAAAAAAAAAAACCCACACATATAGAAATCCTCACATCACAAGACACATGACTATAAAACTATAAAAAAGGATATACAGTCACAAAGAAAGATGGCTATATACAATGTATCCATACTTAAAATACATGTATAAAAAACATTACACACATGTATTTTTCACAAAGTAGTCACAAGAAACAGACAAAGTCGAAACCTTCATTTAACCCATTAGGGTACATGGTATTTAACTTCCAAAAGGTTTCCCTTTGATTTTATTTAAGCTGTCTATTGCCCTTCCTATGGTCAGTTTTCACTTATTCAATTGACATCACCTTTAGTTTATAATCATCACTATTACGGCAATCTTTAAACATTGTTGTTTAAATGTTGTTCTCTCCATCTTCGACCAGATTTATGAATGTTGGTCTCTCCGGTTTTTACCCAACCATGTGTGGTATGAAAGTTGAGATACTACTCACAGATATATTGTGATAACTACCCTTTTGAACAAGATGTACAAGTATTAAAATTCTATATTTTCCTCTTTTTTAAATTTCCTTTTTCCTAATAGGGGGGTAATTGTTATAAAGGTTTAAAGAAAACTTTTGCTTGTATTGCTGAGATTGGATTTGTTATTTATTTTTTTTAAATTTATTTTTAATAAAGATTGATATGTAATAAAAAAAATTGGACAAATAATGCAAGGAATGCTATATTGCATTAAGAAAACATTTAAAACGAATCTAATAGGATGTTGATCATTGTGTACCTTGATAGGATGCTGTAACCTAAAAAATATTTTTCTGTGAATGTACAGAATAAAAATGGCATTGTGTTGGTAGAATTAAAAGTAACTATATAAGGTCTACTCAATAAGGAGAGAATTGCTGGGAATTGGGTCAATGTCCCACAGGAATAAGTTGGCCAACAAAAACTGCCTAAAAATACTTGCCATTTATATCACTCATGAAGAATGGTACATGCTGTGAAATGTAAAGAAAATTATTGCTGTATGATAACATTTGTTTCCAGTATATTATATAACCACACATTTTAACATGTATATAAAAACACCTTTTTTTCCTCCCAAAATTGGAAAAATGCCAATTTAAATAAAGTTTACTTGCCACTTAGAAATCACGCACACGGCTTTAAAACAATAAACAGATGTATATAAAAAAAAATATGATTTAATTAGCATACGTAACCCTTCCTTGCAAAGCCAGACTCTGCTACACATTAAAAGGTCATGACCTTTCTTCCAGCATGTCAGTACCAAAATATCTGTGGAGGCAATTTAAATTTAAGCTAAATATCTTTAAAATGCACATTATTTATTCCAGGGAGGAGGGGTGTATTGATTTCATTCACAGTGTAGGGGAAGGGGTGGAAACCCACTGAGCAAGAATGGACTTCTGTGGAATGGGGAAAACGACAAGAGAGGTTAAGGACTAGATGGATATTGTGTAATAAAAGGCAAGTGAAACTCTGTCAACCCTGTATTACTGCATAGTTACAAGAATAGGAATGGATAGAAACTCCTGTTTTCACTTTGTCTAAAATTCTAGCACTTTCTGTTTTTAAACAATAGGTTCCAAGAGGAAATAACACATCCAGCCCAATTACCAACATACTTTAAAGTTTGGCCGTTAAAAACCCGTGGAGTGTGCTGCAACATATTTTTTTTTTTGTTTGTTATTGCATTTTTTACATACATTTTTCATAGTTTTGCAATTTTCTTTTTGTGTTTTATGTTGTTTGACGATTTTCCTTCTGTATATTTATTCGACTATTTGACACATGGCCAGTCTGTTACGGGAGATATTGTTTGTATACATATTTTATTTATAAAAGCGAAAGGGTTTACTCAATAAAGATAGAATTTCAAACTTAAAGGTAGTGTCAGGTGCCCAAAATGCATCCAGTTTGTTTGTTTTTGGATGCTCTGGTATAGACACACAGCAGATTGTTTAGTCCATAGATTCTAAAAACAAAACATTGGTAATTGTGATTTGCTTAACTTTTTCTGCATACATATTTTTATTACTTTTTTAAGTTCAAATGGGAACATTGACAATCATGTAAAAAAATCTAAAATGCATTTATTTTCCAAAAATATGTTTTATGTTTGCTTTTTACTCTGAGCACAGAATGTTACAATTTTTAACATTTTGTTTATACTACTTTATCTTCCAAAACATTAGTTCCAATTACTATTTAAAAATGATTTCCACACAATGTACTCATTTACCTTCCCCTACAAAGCAAACTTGATTTTATTACCCATTTACTATTGTATAGTATATTGTATGATTTGGGACAAAAATGGCACTGGAGAGATGAGTGGGCACAAAAATGGCACTGACAAACTCTTTGGCAAATAGATGACTCTGACAAACTGTTTGGCACATAGATACCACTGGCAAGCTCTTTGGGGGCACACATGGCACTGGCAAATTGTTTGGGGATACATATAGCACTGACATGCTGTTTGGGTTTTAATATGGCACTGATAAGCTGTTGGGGGCAGACCTTGAACTGTGGAAACTGGGTAACATGTTATCTGGCGAAGTCAGGGGTCCAAAGAGGTGGAGTGATTGCCATAGTAAATAGTTGTGTTGGGGGGAGGGGGTTAACAATATAGTCACACCCATCTTGGGGCACAATAAAAAATTCTTGCACCAATGTGCCAATGACCTGAGGCTTAACCCTGGCCCATTAAACATAACAAATGAGAATTGTATCTTTTTAGGACATTCCCAACATACTGCCATTACAATTTTATTGCATGCAGTCACTGTTTAAAACCAGTATTTAACTACATTTTGTGTTTTGAAACATCTTAAAACAGAAACGTCACCAGGCACCAAACTACCTGATTCATTTATGTTGATCTTTGCCCTAAGCAAATCCAAATGTAAACCCCTGTTCATGATCTATTCCATGCTAGTTTCTCTGTCACATAAAACCGACCACCCATATGTACAACAATGGGAACACAACATAGGGAAATCATTCACAGTTGAGCAATGGCAAAGGGCCGGAACCAACATAATAGATCACTCCAAGAGTACTTCTCATTGGTAAATCAGCTGGAAGATCTTATATACCGTATTTGCTCGATTATAAGACGACCCTGATTATAAGACGACCCCCCAAACTTTGTATATTCCTTTAGGAAAAAAACTAAAAGCCTGAATATAAGACTACCCTATAGGAAAAAAGTTAAACTTGTATATATTCACATGTAAATTGCTTTTTTAATAAAAAATGATATCAAAAAATGCATTTCTTGTTTTTATTTCCTTTTATGTGCCAATGCTGCCTCTCTCTTTCCCTTGCCCCCAGCTTTGTCTCTCTCCCCCTCCCTTTGAATCCCCCCTCGCCTGTCTCTTCCCCTCCCTTTGTTGCTCTGTCCCCCCTCCCTCTGTCTCTTCCCCCCTTCCCCCCTTGTTGCTCTGTCCCTCCCTCCCCTTGTTGCTCTGTCTCTTCCCCCCTCCCTCCCCTTGTCTCTGTCGTTTCCCCCCTCCCTCCCCTTGTTGTTCTGTCCCCCCCCTCCCCCTGTCTCTCTGCCCCCTCCCTCCCCCTGTCTCTCTGCCCCCTCCCTCCCCCTTACCTGTAACTAGATCCCTGGTGGCTAGTGGGGGCAGCCGGGGGATGTCTGCACGTATCGTGCAGACATCCCTCAGCTGCCCGATTCTCCCTGGTGGCTAGCGGGGCAGCGGAGGATGTCTGCGCGATGAGCACAGACCTCCCCTGCTGCTGCCCCGGCACGACCGCTGGGACTTCTGTGACGTAGCCGGAAGTACCCGGCTTCTTCATAGAAGCCCCGGCGGTTGTGCCGGGCGGCAGCAGGGGGAGCCTGCGTTCATCGCGCAGACATCCCCTGCTGTTAGAGAGGGGGATCCAGGTCCCCTGCAGCTCTGCTGGGGACCTGGATCCATGTCTTATAATCTGACCTCAATTTGAGGTCAGATTATAAAACGACCTCGATTATAAGACGAGGGGGATTTTTCAGAGCATTTGCTCTGAAAAAAACCTCGTCTTATAATCGAGCAAATACGGTATATATATATATATATATGGTATCTAGTCTCAGCTAGACTGAAGCGCATATATCCCCCAACCTCAGACCAATGCTGGAGACATTGTGGAGATGTGGGGACCATGATTCACATGTGGTGAACTTTTATCAGCATTAAAAAACTGTGGACAGAACTCTTCCAATTAGTACATAAGGTTATGGAATATAAAATTTGGTTTGAACCCGAAATAGGCCTATTGGATATGTTCCCCACCTCACTACCCAAAAGAGTCAGGTTAATAATGCACAGCCTACCGCTCCCCCACTCCAAGAGGTTGTACAATTAATCGAGACCACAAAAACTCATGAATTTTATGCCCAAGGGACACTCTTACCCTTAAAAAATGTAACCAAACTTGGGAACCATGGAATCTGTGGATGCAACTAGCCACTAACCCACAAAATACTAATAGGACAGACCAGAGTCAACCCTGCCCCCCTAGAAATTCCCTTTCTCTTCCTGTCCCCCCCTCTATAATACACCTCCATTTCTGTTCTCTAAACTTTTCAAATCTGTTATGGAAAATTATGTAGTACTTGCTGAGTCAATCTAATATTGAGTTACCATGGTAACATATATTATATTTTGATTTACTTACATGTATGAATAATTGTAAGAACTATACTGCCACTGTCTGTAATATTGAATATATGCAAATAAAAAAAGGGGCCAGCTTTAAAAGGTATTTATTGGTTATTGTTTTTTTGTTTTTTACTTTGAGTGATTTGTTAAGGAAACCAAGATATAAATGTTGTTTATGAAGCAGGAACTAGAAACTAACAATTTTAATGTGGTGATGAAGAGCATGTTACTGTATAAACTACAGGGAGTGCAAAATTATTAGGCAAGTTATATTTTTGAGGATTAATGTTATTATTGAACAACAACCATGTTCTCAATGAACCCAAAAAACTCATTAATATCAAAGCTGAATATTTTTGGAAGTAGTTTTTCGTTTGTTTTTAGTTTTAGCTATTTTAGGGGGATATCTGTGTGTGCAGGTGACTATTACTGTGCATAATTATTAGGCAACTTAACAAAAAACAAATATATACCCATTTCAATTATTTATTTTTACCAGTGAAACCAATATAACATCTCAACATTCACAAATATACATTTCTGACATTCAAAAACAAAACAAAAACAAATCAGTGACCAATATAGCCACCTTTCTTTGCAAGGACACTCAAAAGCCTGCCATCCATGGATTCTGTCAGTGTTTTGATCTGTTCACCATCAACATTGCGTGCAGCAGCAACCACAGCCTCCCAGACACTGTTCAGAGAGGTGTACTGTTTTCCCTCCTTGTAAATCTCACATTTGATGATGGACCACAGGTTCTCAATAGGGTTCAGATCAGGTGAACAAGGAGGCCATGTCATTAGATTTTCTTCTTTTATACCCTTTCTTGCCAGCCACGCTGTGGAGTACTTGATGGAGCATTGTCCTGCATGAAAATCATGTTTTTCTTGAAGGATGCAGACTTCTTCCTGTACCACTGCTTGAAGAAGGTGTCTTCCAGGAACTGGCAGTAGGACTGGGAGTTGAGCTTGACTCCATCCTCAACCCGAAAAGGCCCCACAAGCTCATCTTTGATGATACCAGCCCAAACCAGTACTCCACCTCCACCTTGCTGGCGTCTGAGTCGGACTGGAGCTCTCTGCCCTTTACCAATACAGCCACGGGCCCATCCATCTGGCCCATCAAGACTCACTCTCATTTCATCAGTCCATAAAACCTTAGAAAAATCAGTCTTGAGATATTTCTTGGCCCAGTCTTGACGTTTCAGCTTGTGTGTCTTGTTCAGAGGTGGTCGTCTTTCAGCCTTTCTTACCTTGGCCATGTCTCTGAGTATTGCACACCTTGTGCTTTTGGGCACTCCAGTGATGTTGCAGCTCTGAAATATGGCCAAACTGGTGGCAAGTGGCATCGTGGCAGCTGCACGCTTGACTTTTCTCAGTTCATTGGCAGTTATTTTGCGCCTTGGTTTTTCCACACGCTTCTTGCGACCCTGTTGACTATTTTGAATGAAACACTTGATTGTTCGATGATCACGCTTCAGAAGCTTTGCAATTTTAAGAGTGCTGCATCCCTCTGCAAGATATCTCACTATTTTTGACTTTTCTGAGCCTGTCAAGTCCTTCTTTTGACCCATTTTGCCAAAGGAAAGGAAGTTGCCTAATAATTATGCACACCTGATATAGGGTGTTGATGTCATTAGACCACACCCCTTCTCATTACAGAGATGCACATCACCTAATATGCTTAATTGGTAGTAGGCTTTCGAGCCTATACAGCTTACAGTAAGACAACATGCATAACGAGGATGATGTGGTCAAAATACTCATTTGCCTAATAATTCTGCACTCCCTGTACATGTTAAAAGCCAAATGGAAACTATTACTAAGTAACTAAAGAATAGAGAGTACAACTTTAACTTACATTCTTTAATGGTTCAGCTACATCTTAGTTGGTTTATTAATGACCTAGTGGCAAACTATAAAAGCCGGTGTTTCAACATTTGTTATTATATATTATGTGACGTTTTAAACTCAGGACAGGGTGATGTAGGTCTAGAAAAATGTTTGTAGTGTGGTTGGAACAAAGTAAGCGTCTGCTCCTATTTTATAAAATGATTCCTGACAGAAGAATATTACTGATGAGACAACCACTTCAAAATAGAACAGGGATATTTTTTTTTATAATTTAAGTTTTTTTGTATGTCATGGACAATACATGAAGTAGAAAATGTTTCTTAGATAATTTCTTTGTATTAAAATCTTTCACCATCCTTTTTCTGACAAAAAAAAACAAAACAAAGCAAACAAAAACAGTATAAGAAAAAAAATTATATACTTTGAAATTTCTCACATGTCTTGGGGAGATTGTCCCATATAGTGTTACACAAACATGTCCAGGAGCGAGCATACAACATAATGATACAGTTTTAAACATAAAAATACATGTTCATCAGGTTGTTGTTGTTTTTTTTTTTTCACAGATAACATCTGTTATTCTGCTATTGTGTGTTAGTAATCCCATTGTGGAAATCCCATGCCAAGCTGCCAAACCAGCAAGCCAGCCAGCCAGCTGAAAGTCTCCCATGATACAGACCACAGGAAGAGCAGTCCATATCATCTTATTTGACAGAGATCAATCTTGGACCATGTTTCCCTTGATGCTTAGTTGCAAAAAAAGGTTATCATGGGAAATGGTCCAGAGGAGTAGATAAACTCCCCCTGCTCCAGTGCCTCACCCCTACAAAAAGTGTTAATTTATTTCGCCCCCTCCTGCTTGCTTACCTTTTAGCACTTTATGGTTCAGTGGTGTAGAGAGACGTTTTTTGCCCATAATCCAATTGGGGCTATGGACATCTCTTGTTGCCATTCAATCCCGTGCATCTGTAGGAGTTAGAGCAATGGGTGGTCACATGGCACCAGGTGGTGAGGCAATGAGGGAGGTTGTGCACAGACATCAGGGGTGGGCTGGGCTGGGCCGGAGAACAGGGAGGCGATTGCCCCCCAGGCCGCCCTAATGCACGCTAAAAACGTCCGCCCGGGGGTGACGGCCGATACTGGCGGGACCAGGGCGTCAGGCCGGCCCAGGTCACGCCAGGAAAAAAAAAATCCCCCCCACTTTCCCAGTACTTACCTCCTTGCTGCTGTCCCCCAGTGCTGCAGGTCCGTGGCTGTGAGGGAAGTGTTCTGCGCTCCCCTCCAGCCAATGCGCATTCAATAAAGTTTGTTGAAAAACAAAGTTTCAACAAACTTTATTGAAGATGCTTGGCTGGAGGGGAGCGCACAACGCTTCCCTCCCAGCCACAGACGGGCAGATGAGAGCACCGGGAGACAGAGACAGAGCAGCAGCAAGGAGGTGTGGGGGAAAATCCTAGCATATTGAGGGGCAAAATCCTGGCATATTGAGGGAGCATAATCCTGGCATATTGTGGGGCAAAATCCTGGCATATTGAGGGAGCATAATCCTGGCATATTGTGGGGCAAAATCCTGGCATATTGAGGGGAAAATCCTGGCATATTGAGGGGGCATAATCCTGGCATATTGAGGGGGCATAATCTTGGCATATTGAGGGGGCATAATCTTAGCATATTGAGGGGAAAATTCTGGCATATTGTGTGGGAAAATCCTGGCATATTGAGGGGAAAATCCTGGCATATTGAGGGGACATAATTCTGGCATATTGAGGGGGCATAATCTTGGCATATTGAGGGGAAAATCCTGGCATATTGGGTGGCTAAATCCTGACATATTGAGGGGCATAATCCTGGCATATTGAGGGGCATAATCCTGGCATGTTGAGGAGACAATCCTGGCAATATTCTTTATAAAACAAGGAAAAGATGGCCGTGGATGGGGAGGCGATATGGTGATGCAATGGGCCACTTGACTGGATTCTCCCCCCCAGGCCTAAGGCTGCCAGCCCTCCCCTGACAGACATCCTGTTGCACATGCACTTCTCACACAAAGTTAGGGCAATCTGGGCTTTTGCACATGAGGCACTTTGCTTCAGTCCTGTTAGCACGTCCAACAGCACCACTGTATAGACCTGATGCTCTGACAGTTCAACAATGCTTTATTTTGGCAATCTTTATTGACATAATACTGTGTACTTGTGTGTCATTCATATACCACTGATTTTATCAACAGAAAATTGTATTTATTAAATCTACTTATGGAGGAAATGCTAACGCTTTTATTGATTAGTATACAGTATGGATGGAACTAAATATTAATATTCCAATTTACAGCAGCTCCCTTTTACAACATTAAGATTATACCCATATTTCTAAATTCTAATAGATAACCCAGACCTCTAACACAGAATCAAATTGCAAGTTAGGATAATGTGGAAAAAAAATCAACAACCTTTTAAGCCAAGATGTTTATCTAAATCTTTAGAAACAAACACCATAGATTCTGGCATCTGTGAAACATACTTGTTTCCCCAGCCATTTTGAATTACAGAACTTGTATTCCATGCTCAAGAGGGAATTCAAGAGGTTGTGAGAATGATAGACGGGTTGCATGGGAAAGCTACACATCTGGAGTTATTGTCTTAGTAGAAATCTGATATCGCTTGAAAGACAGTTGGCTTGAGACACTGCATTCATAGTGAAGATTTGGGAAATATTTTAGGATGTTTTGCTCATATGTTTTACTGAGTGGCAAAGTCTTGAAGCACATCAATACATTAATTTCAATTGGTTGACAACTGTATGCATTTTCACAATTTATTTTCCAAGCATGGGGAAGCTTTATGATTTCAATAAACTCATTTGGAATAGAAAGACGAAATAATAATATTTAATTTGCTGTTTCAAAACTACGGTACCAGATGGGCTTAATATAGCATTTGACCTTTTAAATTTTTATTGAAGAAATGTATCCTCTATTTTATATTTCCACTATATATGGTGTTTTTTTTTACTGGTGCATATATGTTTATTTCCCTTGTCATTCAAATTTCCGGTTTCTTGACTATTGCAACATCTCTTCTATTCTCTTCACTAGCTGAAAATATACTTTATGATACAATCCAAAATCCTGGTCCTCAGGTTCTGTTTTTCTCCTGTATCATAACTACTCACCAGATTATATTTCTTTACTTCCTATACATCCCAAGCCCATGCCTGGTCTCTCCATTTTACTGTCCACTCTGTCTGTCCTTCATTATCATTAAAATTTAGCACTTTCACATACAGTCCTCAAAATGCCATTTTTTTTAGGGAACAGTATTATCTTATTCATTAACCTTCTCCTCTGCTACTCAGCCTTTTTGTTCAGGGATGATCCATTGAGATATCTATTTTCAAGCATGTGCTCAGCTATGTAAAATGATTACAGAGAGACAAACGTTGGGGAGGGCCCTATGCGGCTGTGATATCATTGACTGGTATAGTTATCTGTAACAATAACACTTTTATTTGGTGAAATAGTCAGCAGCAGCTGTAAAATGTAGATGCACATTTGGTCTCCCTCCTCCACGAGGATGGATGAGTATGATCGGCATGTAAAACACACACACAGAAGAAATTCCATAAAGAAATTCAGCTTCCAGGACTTCAACTGAGTAAACACAAACTCAGTGATGAGTAACAGCTGATACATATCCATAACACACCGCATAATTGATTTTAGTCCTGGTGTAAATTTGTGAGACCAGGGCAAATTTGAACACACTTTAACTGTATTCTAATCCTTTTACTGGATGTGTTAAATATAAAAGATGTCACCTAAACTACTGTGGGTTGTTTTGTTATTTTTACTTTTTATTTATAGTGTCTTTTACCAGACTTATTTTACAGGCATTTCTAAATTTTTAAATGCAAAAATGTAAGTTTGAAAAGATTATTTATTTTACACCACATATTTATTAGATTGACTAGTCCACTTTATGTTTAATGTTTGGCTACAAATGGAATAGCTTAATTGTTTTTATGTTAGCTTTTGTTGTAAAAGCTATAAACATTCTATACAGTTTTTTTCTTTTTTTTTCTTTTATACTGATTTATACATCAGTGGAATTCAAGTATTGCTAATATCAGTAAATTACTCATATATTTTTAGATGCAATAAAGCAAAACTCTGTTATGTATACCAGTCAACAGTTTATTTGTTTTGTTTTCTGAGGTAACCCAAGAAGATGCCTGCGGAGTAACATGAATTTTTGGCATTCCAAGGAGAGATAGAAATGTAATTCAATTGATCCTGACATCTCTAGGAAATACTTCAACTTGGAGGCTTATGTCTTAGCAATCCTGGTGGAATCTATTCAATCTATTGCCTGCCTCTGCCATACTGAAGCCATCAGGCAGGCCTTTGACCTTACACCCCGGTGTAATCCCTTTAAATCATCCAAGAAAAATAAATAAAATAAACACCACATACAACCTGTTTTCAGAGATTGCTTTACTTTTCTAAGACGAAAAGAAAATAGTATATATTGAAATACATACAAACAATATCATAACCAACACACCAATGTCAAGAGTGCAGTTTTATAGCTATTTGCAGCAATAAGTAAATTGAAATAAATACAATTATTTTTCTTGGATAAAACCAAAACCAAATGTTGATGTTAATTGAGCACTTTTTTGGCTTAAAAAAAGATTAAATTGGAGTAAGAATACCCTTTAACCCCTTAGTGACCGAGTGCTTTGTTGCATTTGACGTGCCTTGAAGACCAGAATTCCATTATTTTTGTCATACATTCACTGAACAGTGAATTTCTTTCTTTGTGTTCAGTCCACCCACACAACTTATATATCATTTTTTTAAGGACAGATAGGGCTTTAATTTGATACTATTATTTTCATCATATGATATAATTTACTATTAAAAAATGATGAAAATATGCCATAAAAAACACTTCTTCTAACTTTGACCTAATTGTTTTTTACACAATTACAAATGGTAAAAAAGACCCCATCTATATATTTCTAATATTTGTCCTGAGTTTATTAATACCAATGTTTCCTTGTTTGTCTATGTTTTATTTCAAGTAATAGGGCAATAAAATTTTTTTTTTTTCTAACCATTTTCTTCTACAGTGACTTTTTTACCCCAACCCTAAATTTACCCCAACTCTAAATTTACCCTAACCCTAAATCTACCCCCACCCCTTAATCTAACCCTTGTAATCATCCAAACCCCCCTGTAACCCTAATTATGACCCTAATTATGACCCTAACCCTAGATCTAGGTTTAGTAGATCTAGGGTTAGCTTTTTCCATTTATTTATTTAATTCGTTTTTTCTTACAGACTGTAATATATTTAACTGTAATTTTTTTTTCTCTCTTCCGTCGCTCTCCTCTGGGCACGCTGTATTTGAGGAGCATGCTCCTCCGATACAGCACACCCCTGCGATCACCGGGTGATCACGGTGCCCAGGGGGGCTCAGAAGGTGTTGCATGATGCCTCTATCGAGGAATCATTGCAACACTTTAACACACATAGGCAGTGATCAGCTTTCACTGCCTATGTGTGTAAAGCGCATACGATCACATTCGCGGTGATCGTATGCACGCGGGGGGGTATGCGCGCGGTTTATAGACTCTCGGTTTATAGAATAGCAATAGCATTACATGTATTCTATAAACCAAAAGTCTATAAACCGAATGTCGTTCGGTTTATAGACTTTCGGCTTATGGAATACATGTAATACAATTGGCTTTCTATAAACCAAACTAGAGTCCCCATTCATAAGAATTTCTTATGAATGGGGACTCTAGTTCGGTTTATAGAAAGCCAATAGTATTACATGTATTCTAAAAGCCGAAAGTCTATAAACCGAACGACATTCGGTTTATAGACTTTCGGTTTATAGAATACATGTAATGCTAATTAGAACCAATTAGAGGTTGTATAGGAAAATATTTCTTCCTTTTCTTCCCTTCTTCTTTACTGAAATATTACAAGCTAATTCATACAAACCTATGCATAAAAAGCATACAATGGCTATGCAGATGCATATAATGAATTTTATTTAGCCATATGCTTTCCTCTTATAGTAATATTACATGGCCTGTGAATTCAGTTTTATTTAACTAATATAATTTTGCAAATCTTGTTCCTAAAAAAATGAAATGCATGCCACTGCAGACAGAGGCTTCCACTATGAAATGTGGTGGTACTGTCAAGTGACTATGCTAGTACTACCAGCATCCATTTCCTCAATTGTAGACAGAGACATGACTTTGTGCAACACCTTGTGTCACACTCATTGCAGTAGGTGTCTCATGCCACCAACACCTGATCTCCAACAGTGGGAGTCGATGCCAGTTTTTGTGAATGTTTCCCAAGATGCTCAGCCAGTCAAATAGCTTCTATTGAGTCCACATTGTACATAGCAATTCTGCAAGTGTGTGAGCCTGGAGGTATCAGTTTAGCTCAATGATGTTGTAAAGTCTTTGTCATAGCTTGGCAGAGATTTTGCAGATAGCCCACATGTGGAAAAATATTGTACCAAATAAGTTGTCAAAAGTTAGCATTCACTGATTCTCAAACAGCTCACTCAGTGATGCTGCTTAACCTTATCCACAAGAGTCCGCAAAATGGCTGGTTAACCATTACAGTGAACAAAGTTTTTCAATAGTTCAAGTTACACAAGTGAAATGGTCTTAACCCTTTTCACCACTTACTTCTCCGTCTGTCTCCATTAAAAAGTGTTAAAACTGTTTAATATTTTGGATTGTCCCAATTATAGACTAAACCCTTAAACTCTTAGTTCCTTAACCCCTTCTTCAGCATGAACGTTGGCTATAGTTTCCCCTTCCCCACTATGATTGTCATCTTTACCTGCACCAAGGCCCTCTTTCTCACATTAAAATCCCCTTTCCTGCCATCAATTTCACTGAAACCTGTGTCATTGTCCCCTTTTCCAGCCTCCACATTACGCATACCAAAGACAGAAAGAACATAGTTGTTACCAGTCAACCAAGGGGCGGTTCCCAAAAACATACATTTAATATGGTAAATTCAATTAAAATGTTTCAATTTGCTTCTTCTTTTTTCTTTATTTCATCTTCTTCTTTTTCTTTAAAACACAGTTGTTATCATTGAAGATCTCTTCTGGCCGCCAGGTAACCTTATATTGGATAGCAAAGTGACAGATAGCATTAGCCCCTTTAGGTCAAGATTGTTTTTGGAATGTTGTGCTCATAGAACAGAGGCTGTTTTTACAATTCTGTGGTGTTTGTGTGTAGCTGTAATTTTTTTCTTTCTCATTTACTGTACCTACACAAATTATATATATATATATATATATATATATACATACTTTTTTTGTTTATGGCCATTATTTTGATCATATCATGTCATTTACTGTAAAAAATATTAAAATAAAATGAGGTGAAAATTTGAAGAAAAAAACTTTTTCTGACTTTTACTAGAAAAATATTTTACTCATCGACAAAGACTAATGAAAAAAATCTCCGAAAGAAATACAAATATTTTTCCTGAATTTAAAAATAAGATAATTTTATCTTACAGTGCCCTTTTGATCCCAACCCTAATAATCACGCTAGCCCTAAACATAACTGTAACCCTAAAGCTAACCCTAACTCTAATTGTAACCCTAACCCTAGATCTATAGCTAACTATTGGTATGCTGCTATTCCAATGTGGCATCCGTTATCACTCCGTGGAATGATCACAGGTATATTAGAGAAATAATTTTTGTCATGCTTAATGCCTGTACATCGAGGCATTACAGCAACACTGCCTGATCATTGACCACAAAGGGGCTAAAAGAGTTGGGGGATAGAGCTAGTACAGTAAGTGGACGACTGCTTGAAAATGTCACTGCTCCCCATCCTTAAAATCTGGTTCTAGGCCTCATCCCTAATTTAAGGTTTTACTTTAAGGAAACAAAAGTGATGCCTATAATGGGAATAATATATGATTGTTGTTGATTATACCACACCAGCTAGTGGCAACTAGAGAGGACTGTATCCAAAGGTATAACATTATAAAAAGTCACATTTAAATAAATTATTAATGTCATTCATTAATTTAATTCTCACTATATGAATAGTTTTGGAGTTAAAATAAAATTGTGTACCACTTCTAGATCCAGTTCTACTCATTTACCCAGCATGCAGCACAATCCACCCAAATAGCAACCATTCCACATTTTGGTAAAAACTCTCTATTTTTTTTGCTTTTACTATATTTAGTGAAATAGTTGGTTTAAAACAAAATTGCTTAAAAATTATTATACTATCTTTGAAGGTTTGATGTTGTTTTTTCGTTAAATGGGGTAATGTTCCCTAAAATTGCATTTTATAGTGTTTGGAGGATAAGGTGCCATACATCTGGCAAAAGTAATGTCCAGATTGTATCCTAAACAGATGGAAAGGTTAAGAGTAAACCATCTGTGATGTTCAGGTGCTAGTGATGTACTGATGAGAGAATTGTTTCAGCCACAGTGACAAACGTAAAAGAAGAAACAGTCAGTGATCTGTTTACATAGTACCAGTAACCCAGGAGTAGTTCTGACCAAACAGTCATGAGGATTGCATCAGAATAACTGCTCTGAAGAAAAATATTCATAAAACATTTGTTGCCACTGTGTGGCTAACCAGAAACCACAGAAAACAAACTGATGTTAACCAAAATTGTGTTTAAATTGGCTAGATATACTTGAAAAATCTATTTGATTAAGAAAGTCCTCATTCTGAGGATTTAGTACAAAGCAATAAATCCAATTGGGATTTGTTATCAGATAAGTAATTTTTACTATTTCTTACAATAAAAAGCAGAGTGTGTGGTGATATTTAGAGGCCTATGAGTTGGTTTGCCACCTAGCTGGCATTTTACTGGCAGGACAATAAAAATTGTCCTGAAGTCAATATTAAATCTATGGAGGCAATATCATGGTCAGTATATTTTTAAAGGTAAAGGTGGCAGCCCTACCTATGGGATATATTATTGCTGTGGGTTGTAGAGCCACCCATATTAGACCACTATGTCAAGAAATGTCAGCTGCAACAAATGCTGTGTTTTGACATAATGCAGTAAACCCATTACCTTTCTAAATTAATTTGCATTTTTATCTCTCTGTATTCTATAATAACACCCATCACGGAAGCAGTTTTTTGTAGCTCTAAAAGACGGTAGAAAACAGGTGACTGATTAATAACAAGAATAAGGATAAGAGTATTGAGAAGGCTCTTTTATCACCACAATCATTACCAATAAAATTGTAGTATTGGTAATATAAAAAAAAAAAAAACCGAATAAACCAAAATTGCTATATTTTGTTAGATACTAATTATTTACGTTCCTTGTGCATCATCTTGACCTGTTATCATCTCTAGCTGCATCTCTTACTGCATACATGTGCATCGTATTTCCGATGCTCTGAATCATTAGTGTGCGTGAGCACTGCGATCAGCACTGTCTGAGCTCTGTGTGTGTTTAACACACAGAGCTAGTCCTACCCCCTGCTCCCAGCGACGCACGAAGCCTCACTGCTACCTGTGGGGCGGACCTTCACCTTGCATCCGGTGCAGTCCGCCTCCCTCCCCCTGCTACTCTATTCTTAGCGCGTGTGCGCCTGTTTTATAAAGACACCATAGGCTGGCGCGTTCCTCGCCTATAGGCGGCGCCGGCCCTGGGTAGATAGCCTAGACACATTTTTCATTTGACCTAAACAATTTTCCCAGAAAGAGCTGAGTAATCCATATAAGTGTTTCTAGGATTTATATTCACACTATTATCACTGTTTTGACAATATAATGCACGTTACTACTTAACTGTATGTATATATATTACACAATTTGGATGCACTTTAGAGTTAAGCTTTGTTGCATCAAATGTCAATTGAGCAATTTACAGTAATTCCCTATACTACTTTAACAGTTAACCGTAATAAATTAATTATGCTTATAGGTGATATAACAAAACACAGTATCACTGCAAATACAGATGCCCACATAGTTTGTATTACATCCTTGTTTATAAGTATAATATTGACAAAGACTTTTTGTCACCACTGGCAAATTTCATTTCTCTAGATAAGTAAATGTGTTAGTTTTTGCACTTGTCAAGCTTACATAGTGCTATTTGGTAAAACCTGTCAGATTTTTTTTTTAAATGTAATTAATGACATAAGCATCACAGCAGGACACATGGTAGTTAGTGTTTGTATAAAACATAAAACAGCTGTTGTACTTCTGGCAATTTATCAAGATAATATCCCCTTATCATATATTGGGTCCCTAACATGACACACACCTGTGTCCACAGTGTATACAAAGTAAAAATGAGAATAATAAATAAAACTGACATTTACTTTCAGTGCAAAAACACAAAATTGGGGTCACTAGTAATGTCTATTAAAGGTCCATCTCCACCCATAAATTAATGAAAGGATTAAATAATCCATTAGGTTTAATTTCAGCAATGCTCAAATCATAAAAATCACAACAATCATCAAACAACAAAATCATCAATACAAATACAATAGCACATAACAAATATAATAAAGATTTCAAAATAATGCCTGTAGAAATAGGGAAACAAAACAATTTATTTCTATGGCACAGAATTATAATACTAGAATGATGTTTAGTTTCTTTATATGAATAGTTCAAACAAGAGGTGACATTTAAAGTGAGATTATGTAACAACATTTATTAAAGAACAATGAATTATGACACATAACATTTTATTTGAACTATTTTTTTTTTTCATCTTATAAAATCTTGTTTGTTACCAATTATCCAGCACTGGAATGTGTTTTATTTCCTGAAATTACATTTTTGGAAGCGGCCAGACAGCCTCATTTGCAGCCTATTGGATTTTCTTTGAGCTTCTTGCAATGGTTGTTATATGTGGCTCCCGTGTCGTAAGATATAAAAAATGTAGATAGTATAAGCGAGCAAGAGCACCTCTTTATCCTGGGATAATTTCCCACATCACTAGTAGCAGAGAGATGTTAAAAAACATAGGTGTCAATATTTGATATAGTAGAGATCTTTCTCATCTTAAACCCTAGACTACATAATACTATTATTGCTATAGTTGTAATGCACAGGGTCCAGGATGATAAAGGGACCTCCGGACAAGTCCAACAGAAATCTTCTGAGTGACTTCTTCAAGAAGCAATGGACCATGCCAATGAAGTCGTCTTGACTTCCTCAGGAAGCAACAATCCACACCGGTGAAGTAATCTCTTTCAGACACTTAGGACAGGATTGAGATTCACTCTGCAGGAGGGCTTCAGACATGGAACTCACAATACAATATTAGACTGGAGCAGGAAGCTGGTGAAGTCCCTGGAACTGGCATGGATCAAAGGCAGACTCTAAACAGGAACAGCTGATATGCAGTGGTTGCTGCTAGCAAGACTCCACTCCTTGAGCTCCTGCTGTTTGCCGACAGCCATATGTAACGCGAGATGAGATCAGGAGCTACAGTGCAGGGTAGAGACACAGAACCTAGTGCTGGGTAACTGCAATCGCTTGGAGGTTTGGGACCCCAAGTTTATGCAGCCACAACCAGGCCCTGTGAAGCAGCTGCTGTATCCAGGTCCCAGGGCTAAAGAGTAAATGAACTAAATGACAGCCAAGCAGAGCTAAAACAGAAAAGTAACTGATGGATAGCAGAACTGAAATACAGAGTGCAGGGCTACAGGATGCAAGGCATAAGATAAACAGAAACCAAACTACGGATAAATAATACAAGACATAGGGTAAAGGGACACAAGAGAAACATACAAAGGAACAAATATAAATACAGGAACTAGCCTAACACTAAAGATGGTAAAGGTGGGGGTTTGGTTCACCAATTGGCCAATTAGATGTTGCCAACCATACCAAGGTACCCCACAAAAGGCAAGTCCCTAACTAAGACATACTATGAGCAAAGAACAAATAGTAGAATCTAAAAGACATACATGGAATAGACACTTAAACACAGAGGAAATACCTGTAGACTGCACTACTAAGGACTGAACAGTAACGGGTGTGGTTTAAATGGAAGTAAACTGGCAAGGCAGAGGGCATGGGAGAAAACCTGTAATGAAGCATAAGGACAGGCAGAAAGGAAAACAGAACAGGAATACAGGGCAGGACAGGACTACAGGGCAAGGACAGGACTACAGGGCAAGGCAGAAATAAGCATAAATAATAAACAAGAAAGCAAAACAATAAGGTAAAATCATAGCAAGGAAAACCATGGTCTGATGCATTTCGCTTAATCATGGACAATTATACTGACAAGCATGAAATAAACTGCCCCAAACACTAAACATTTGACAGTATTGGTTTCAACACATTTAAATAATTAAACATCAAAAAGGGAAGCACTTAATATGAAACGCATAAATATTCTCATAATAACATATTGTGGCAAACTAGTTAACGCATAATGCAAGAAAATAGAAAGCTATTACAAACATACAAAACAGTGATGCAATTCTAAAGCAGCTAGATACAGAAAGGTATATTGTAATTAGCACATATGGTGTCTTCTCCCATAGGAAGATGGGAGAAGAAAAAACCCTTTCAAACCCAACATACACACATCCATATGCAAAACAAGAGCATGCTGCTTAAAACATATTACAATATTGTGGTAAACGCTCTACAAGCCTCACCCTCAAAGCATTTATGGTAAATAAACAAGCCATACAGCCTGCATAAATAGAACATCAAACATATACTACACCTCTTCTACAAGGAGCTATATATCAATGAAAACTACCTATATACAAAACATATTATTTACATATATCAGTGTGGTTAAGCCAGCAATACAAATATATAACACAAGGTTACACCCTCTATTGTTCTGCCCCTGAACTGTGAAAAGAGACTGTATTTTACCAAAAGGGTACTTAGATAATCAACCATGAGCAAAGGGTCACTCTGAAAGGGATGAAAAATCTGCCTAAGAGTTAACTATAACCTGGATGCTCTACTAAACTGCTAAACTTCACTGAAGAATGGTTACCTGCACAGACAAGACCGAGAGAGAAGATTCCAAATACCTGTTTATGCTTCATATATATGAAATAGAGTTTGAGTGCAAAATTCATATTAAACTAATACTTTGTTGAAGCACCTTTTGATTTTATTACAGCACTCAGTCTTTTTGGGTATGAGTCAATCAGCATGGCACATTTTGACTTGGCAAGATTTGCCACTCTTCTTTGCAAAAAACACTCCAAATCTGTCAGACTGCGAGGGCATTTCCTGTGCACAGCCCTCTTCAGATCACCCCACAGATTTTCAATCGGATTCAGGTCTGTGCTCAGGCTGCGCCATTACAAAACTTTAATCTTCTTCTGGTGAAGCCATTCCTTTGTTGATTAGGATGTTTGTTTTGGGTCGTTGTCATGCTGAAAGATGAAGTTCCTCTTCATGTTCAGCTTTCTTGCAGAAGCCTGAAGGTTTTGTGCCAATATTGACTGGTATTTGGAACTGTTCATAATTCCCTCTATCAGCACACAGCCAGTACTTGCCAGATATTCCTGCAGCTCCTTTAATGTTGCAGTAGGCCTCTTGGTAGCCTCCTAGACCAGTTTTCTTCTCATCTTTTCATCAATTTTGGAGGGAGCTCCAGTTCTTGGTAATGTCACTGTTGTGCTATATTTTCTCCACTTGATGATGACTGTCTTCACTGTGTTCCATGGTATACCTAATGCCTTGGAAATTCTTTTGTACCCTTCTCCTGACTGATACCTTTTAACAATGAGATCCCTCTGATGCTTTGGAAGCTCTCTGTCGACCATGGCTTTTGAAAGACCAACTAGAGCAGCTGAACTTTATTTGGGCTTAATCAAAGGCACTTTAAATGATGGCAGGTGTATGCTGACTCCTATTTAACATGATTTGGAATGTGATTGTTTAATTCTGAACACAGCTACATCCCCAGTTATAAGAGGGTGTGCACACTTATGCAACCACATTATTTTATTTTTATATTTTTTCTTCCCTCTATCTAAAAGATTTCAGTTTGTTTTTCAATTGAGTTGTACAGTTTATAGGTCACATTAAAGGTGGATAAAGTTCTGAAATGATTTATCTTTGTCTCATTTTTTCACAGCACAGAAACCTGACATTTTAACAGGGGTGTTTAGACTTTTTATATCCACTGTATATCCAATATTGGAGCACTCAGCACAAACAAAATCAACTAAGTTGAAGGACCTGGGTTCTGTGTCGCTGATATACAGAAATCCAAGAATCTTGATAATGGTTCCTGGTAGGAACCGAAACGTCGATTTTTGATGCCTTGCATGCTTACACTTTAATACATCGACATCTATATTTTTTGCCTAAACCCTGTGAGTGCGTGATTCTTTTGTCCCCAGCAGTGGGGTACACACGTTTGGATTTATATATATATATGTGTGTGTGTGTGTGTTTATATACACTCTCTAAAGATACTTGGTAAAAAATTGTGTTCTTGTTCCACAAAGCAATATTGCCGTCCACTTCGGCCGTGTGATTTAATGATGATTTTTCATTATTACATTTAATGTCTGATATGTGCTCTCTCTTGCGCTGCCTCAAGTTCCTGCCTATATGACCAGTGTATTCAATCTTGTACTTTGTGATAAGCTATATCACTTTGTGTCACAATTCACATAGTCATTCATCATAATCTGCATATTTTTCTAGGATGACATGAATGTCCTAGAGACATAAACAAACTTGCAACAGGCACACTTCCTAGACACACAAGGATACATGCCAGGCACACCCCTGTGTTATTTTGTCAGTGCTAGAGACATATATAGGAAAAATAACATTCTGCAGAGAATGTGCTCTTCTAGATACATATCGTATTGTACGTTTTCTTATGTGTTATAGACCTGATCACTTTTTTACTTACTTTGTCTGTTTCTCAAATTCAAGTACAATTCCTTCTGGATCACAAAAACTCACCAAATGGAAAATAAAGTATTGTCAGCTGTAGGTTTTCTGTAACTTGTTGTAACAACCCTTCCCATATCATGAGACAATTCAGTATCCTCAAATACAACCCTTTCCATATCATGAGACAATTCAGTATCCTCAAATTAAAGGGTTGAGCATAAATCTAAGGTTTACAGTATTGTCATTAAGATACTCATGGTATTTATGGAGAGCATCTATATGTTCTGTCCAAACAAACAACAGGTTGGTTATGTACCTTAATTACCAGGTCACAGGCTACCTAGAGGGTTTAGCATCACCAAAGACTGGACCTTCCGCCAACGCATTAGAATGCTTCTCCGGCCTACTCAGACCTGTTCCCTCCCTCACTGGAGATTTAGTCGACTAAAATCTACTGGAGATTTAGTTGACTAAAACTAGACTAAATCTATTCATATAAATAAAATAAAACTAAACTAACATGGCATTTTATTCAAAAGACAATGACTAAAACTGAATCAAAATTTGCCGTCAAAATTAACACTGGTTGTGTTATGAATAAACTATAGCAATATTGGTATTATACAATCCAGGGTTTGAGATGAGAAAGATCTCTACTATGTCAAATGTTTTGACACCTCTCTTATTTTGCATGTCTCTGCAACCAGGGATGTGGGAAATGATGCCATATTTGGGCTCAGGGGGTTCAGAAAGGGAGAGTGAAAAATAAATCTCTAATATTCTGCCAGAAGATGGAATGCAGTTTTTGTAAATAATTTGGGGTCTTTTTTATATCCTTTCGTCTATGCCAATGGAGGAACCAGTCCCTTACTGAGCAGTTCCAGCAGGTTAGTCACAGACCACAACCTAACAAAATGAGTAGATACAAATCTTTCAAAAACTTGGTGGGTACGGCTAATTGATAGGTCTAGGTCAGGTCAGTGTTTTTCTACTAAGAAGTCCACTATTAAAGTTTATGAAGACAAAACAGGAGATATTTGAAAAGAATAACAGCTCTTAATTGGGAAAAATAAACAAAAACATTCCTTGGTTTGTGGGAGTGATTGTTTAATATTTAAAACTCTGTCTCAGAATTGCCTCCATATGATATAAGTGGTGACATAAAAGGTGAAAATAAAAATTAATTATTTTTATTGCCATTGGTTTTTCTAACTATCTCAGCTTAGGTATCATCGACACTGTGGACTAACAGAAACCCTAGAAAAAGTTTGTACTTGTATAAGTCATGCCAACTACTACAATAATAAATAACAACCTTGCTATTCTCTGTTTTGTACATTCCCTGCACACAGAATCAAATGAGTTAAATATAAATTGTTGTCCTTGTCCAATAACTTTTACCATCTGTTGATGAATCATGAAGTTCTCTAGCAATAACTCATACCAAAGGGAGGCCATAAAACCATTACAATTTTTAGTGATTGCAAGCATATTTGGCTATATTTTTGAAAGCTGAATCCTTATTCCCTCCACCTCCCTGAGCATAAAATTCAAAGCACTATCCTGTGAGTTAATGGAAAAAACATCTGAATAGCAAGTCAAATAGACACGAGTGATTAAGTGTGAACTTTTCTGCTTATGTATTTTGAGCAACAGGGTCACTGGGCCTCACCAGCTTTACAACTCATTTCCCTGTTGTAATTCCTTTTCATGTCACCAAAGTATATGACAATGGTTGTCACTTCTGGGATGAGGTTTCCCCCCTGTGCTGACATCTGTAGTGGGGAAATTATTTGAAGGATTGCTAAAGGAAGAATACATCTTGAATCAGAATATAATTAGTAAAAGTCAACATGGTTTTGTGAAAGACAGGTCTTGTCAAACAAACTTAATAACATTCTATGAAGAGGTCAGTAAAAATATAGATCTAGGTGTGGCAGTTGATGTGATCTATTTGGATTTTGCTAAAGCATTTGATACAGTTCCACACAAAAGGTTACTCTACAAATTGAGAGAAATAGGATTGGGGGCAAATGTATGTATTTGGATTGAAAATTGGCAAAAAGATAGAACACAGAGGGTTGTTGTAAATGGTAAAGCTTCAAATTGGACCAGGGTAGTGAGCGGAGTACCTCAGGGGTCTGTTTTGGGACCTCTTCTTTTTAATCTGTTTATTAATGATCTCCCACGTTGGGCTGAGTGCCATGTCTCAGTGTTTGCTGATGACACAAAATTAGGTAAGGTAATAAAGACTAATCTTGATGTTTTTTCTTTACAGGAAGATTTGGACAGAGTAGGGAACTGGGCAAGAAAGTGGAAAATGAGGTTCAATATAGACAAATGTAAAGTTATGCATTATGGGAAAAATAATAACAAAGCAACATATACGTTAAATGGTATTTCCCTGGGAAAAACTACTAACGAAAAGGATTTAGGAATCATTGTAGATAACAAACTAGGCAACAGTGCCCAATGCCAGTCAGCAGCTGCAAGGGCCAATAAGATATTGGCATGTATAAAACGAGGTATAGATTCACGGGAGGAGGACATCATCTTGCCTCTTTACAAATCAATGGTAAGACCTCACCTTGAATATGCAGTACAATTCTGGGCACCAGTCCTTAAAAAGGATATTAAGGAACTAGAAAAAGTGCAAAGGAGAGCTACAAAATTAATAAGGGGATTGGAGGATCTTAGTTATGAAGAGAGACTTAAAAAATTGCATTTATTTACTTTAGAAAAAAGGCGTCTTAGAGGGGATATGATAACATTATATAAATATGTGCAGGGCCAATATAAGGAGCTCTCCAGGGACCTGTTCATTAATAGAAATGTACAAAGAACAAGAGGTCACCCCCCGAGACTGGAAGAGCAAAGATTTCATAGGCAGCAAAGGAAGGGATTCTTTACGGTAAGGACAATAAAATTATGGAACTCACTGCCAAGAGAGGTAGTGCTATCAACCACAATAGATGCATTTATAAATGGTCTGAATGTTTTTTTAGAAAAGCAGAACATACAGGGGTATTAATAATAGAATGAGCATTAATAATAGAGCTTTTTGATCCAAGGAGAAATCTGATTGCCCTTTTGGAGTCAAGAAGGAATTTTTTTCCCCCTAGGAGGCAACATTCGAAAATCTTCCTTAGGGGTTTTTTGTGCCTTCTTTTGGATCAAAACGCTGAAATGAAAGGTAGAAGGGTTGAACTTGATGGACTTGTGTCTTTTTTCAACCTAAATTACTATGTTACTATGTTAATATCACCCGAGACTGGCAAGTATACTGGCATATTTTAAAAATAATTTAAGTGGACCCTCCTGCTCATAGGAGAGACATAGACCTACTGGTGTCAAGCATCCTTGGTAATGTGTTGCCAGACTTGCCAACGCAATATGCCCCCAGATTTGCCAATGTGTGCCTAAATGGGCCAATGCATTAAACAGTCTGGTCTTGTTGCAAACTGATGATGTGTGTGTATGTGGGTTCAAGAGAAGTCTGAGTGAAAGAGATAGAGGGAAAAAATAAAAAACAATAAAACACATGGAAGAATGTACGAGGAGATTGAAATCAAGTGGAGAGTAACCAAAGATAGTGAGGAGGTGATTAAGAGTTGGACAGATCAATAGAAAATGTAAAGTTGCATAAAACAGAGAGCATAGTATACTGATAATGTGTACTATGCTTTCTGACATGAGCAAAAAGTCCAAATCTAGATGTTTTCTGGCTGTATACCTCAGGAACATGTATGGAACAGTCTAGTCTTGTTGCAAAGGGAAGATGTGAATGTATGTGGGTCCAGTGTCCCTCTCACTGCCCTCACTGCTATCTGCCTTCTTGCCCTCCTCGATATCCTCCCAGTGTCCCTCTCTGTATACAGAGTCTTTCAACATAAAAAAAAAAAAAAAACATGAATAAGATAGAAAGACCTGGTTGTGTTCGTGAGGCATCAGCGGGGTGTGTGAGCATGGAGTAGGAGAATGGGGCAACCATTTGTTCTATAAGTCGCCCCAACATTTTTGATGGCAGCCCTGTCAAAGGGGTTAACGAGATTTAGAGACACAGAGGTCTGGACTTTAAAAGAATGTAGTTCATTTCACCACGTCAGCATAGTGAAGAAGCCAATCATTCCTGAACTTCGTTGTGTGTGAACGTGGTGGGAGTAGCTTTATGATGTGGAATAAAAATGCTTACAAATGTGTAATCTGCTTAGAGAGCAGTATCTCTTAATGGACGTTTCAGTAATTAACATAGACAAATCACTGGCGCCAGGTGGGACTTATCCCAAAATAACTTAGTTTGTAAGATTTGTTTATGGTAACCAATATAAAACAGCAGGATGCAGCATCGGACATAGAAGATCATGAGACGTATTGCTTTGGCTTATTTATCTGATGTGGGCCCAGATGTTAGGTTTCAACACATTGTTTGTAATCTGCATCGTCATTGTTGTTCTTCAATCCATTCGCCTGTTGTTAACCAGTTTTGCATTTTGTTTTATACTTCCTCCATAAAACTGTAAGACAGTTTTGCATTTATCTGATTACTCCCACAGCAAAAATCAAGATGTTTATCAATAATTAAATGGTATTTACATTGGAATGCACACTTATGATGAAGTGTATGGAGGCACCTTACGTACTGAAAAAGTCATACTAATATGTAACACTTACATTCTGCCAAAATTCAAGCTTTTCCATTCTGTCAGTGTAACACTTA
Organism: Pelodytes ibericus; assembly: GCA_036172795.1. Lineage (NCBI taxonomy): Eukaryota > Metazoa > Chordata > Amphibia > Anura > Pelodytidae > Pelodytes > Pelodytes ibericus. The sequence goes on from CM069860.1 coordinate 51,352,981, forward strand.
ATGACAGCACCACTTTGTTGTTTGCTCTGCTTAACTAAGGAATTTGTTACAAGAGGTCTTTTACAGCTTCAGTAGTCATAAACAAAAAAAATAAATGTTCCTGCTTTGGAAGACATTTTCTACAAGTCTACAAGCTGTAAAGCTTTCAGTAGCCTGAATAGTCAGTATATTGTTGGGAAAGTAGATGTTAAAAACTAGAACTGACCCAAGAATGAAAGGATGGAAAAAGACAGTGGCAGTTGTGGGGCAGTGCGGAGCGTTCCAATAAGAGGTGCCACTTGGCATTGCCAGGTCAGTGTCACGATGGCCTACTTACTGATGGCATCACAGTGTAGGAGTTTTTCACCCTGAATTGGCTTTATCCCTGTGGTTGAGCCCAGACGTTCAGTTAGCCTAAGACTTAGAGGATCCCTGATGGTGTTAGTCAGTGGTAGGAAAATTAGGAAAACCTGAGAAGCAATGCTTCAGCAGACTCGAAACACGTAAAGTGTCTGTCCTGTTCACCCTACTCGTGCAAATGTTACCATTAAAGACATTGATTTACTATGATCCTTGGAGTGCTAGTGTGTCTCTATTTCAAATTAGGAAAACCGGAGAAACAAAGCAAGACGAGGTCAAGTCTTTAGGTCGAATTTGACTTAGTACAAATAAAAAGTCGACCTCCCGTTTGATCTCCTCATGTTATTCACAAGCAAAAAATCAACCTCCCACTACCTCGCCAAAGTCCATCTAGGACTCCCTTTTTTGCTATGAAAAACAAAGGGAGTTTGAATTGGGAGGCAAGTTGGACTCATTATTAACTCCCCCCATTCACTGTATGCTAAATATCTGGGGCCCCTCAATGTGGTGTCAGGATCATCAGGCAACTCCTGGCACTGTTTCTATAATAGCAGTGAAAACAGGGTTACTTGCCCTGGAACCCAATATGTGTATATACTGGGAACCATTTTGGGAGCGCCCGGACCTGGTTTATGCGTGGGGGGGGGGGGGGGGGAATTTCATTTTTTATGGTGGAAGGATATTTAAGGCTAAGTGTAACTCACCTGAAAAAAAAAATTCCTTCCCCTATAGAAATGAATGGGAGTGAGTTTCATCTCACTTCTATATATTCATGCTTTATCTAATTTTGATCTTTTTAAAATGTTTAGTGAATACCATTTTGCAAGGTCATGATTAGGCATCCAAGGAGGGAGCATGTGGATGGAGTTTGAGATTAGTGCTAATCTCACAATAGTTTTCTTTGGAGTAGACTCTGGAGCCAATCTTCTTTCCTCATGCGGAACACCCTCTCCAAAGTGAGAGGCTTTTGAAGTCTATTGGCCTTTAGATGCAGGAACAACATGTGGATATAACCCTTGAGGTCAACAGGCCCTACTGCCTACGGGATACCTCCGATCTGGACATTGTGGCTACACGAGGTGTAATTGATAGTATCCATCCTGCACTGCAAGGTGCATAACTGTGTGGTGAAGGTGCTCACTTCAGATAGAGCAGAGTCATATTTGGTGTGCAGGTTGGTGGAATCTTGTTGGAGATTAGCAGTGGATATCTGCAACTCCACAATGTCAGACTTCATGTTTGACACCCTCAAGGGCGCTTGCTAATCTGATTCGATGTGAACCATGTTATTTACAATATGAATAAACAGATCTCATTAAGTAATAATTATTTATTAATAAAACACATTTGTGTGAGAATAAAATTCATGTTGACCTCTACTACACATTAAGAAAAAAAAAACATAAATTAGCATATTACTTCAACATTTTGGGTGTTTATATTTATATATTAGTAATTACAGTAAAGTGAAATGACATGAATTGAAGATTTATATATTAAACATTCTGAATTACAAACATATGTAAAAGTTACTGGAATATTTATAATGTTATAATACAATTGTATTAATACATAAGAAATAAAAATGGTGGACTTTGATATAAGAAAGGTGTGTGAGGGGTGTGATTACTTATCTTGAATACTATACCCTACAGCAGAAAACGTTGAGGCAAAAACCAGTGATAAGTGATAAATCACATCATTGCATAGAGTCCATTATATATAAAGAGACACTGTATTTGGCCAAAACATGCCTTTCCAGCCAAAACATGCCTCCATATGAAGTGGTTGCAAAAACCTGCCCCTGAGGCAGTCATCACTGCAGTTTTATTATGTATAAAAAGAAATTGAAATATATAATATAGGTGCTATATCTCTAGATCTAAAAGTGCTGAAACACGTATAATATGTGAATGACCTGGTTTATATGACAGAAAGAACCCAGGATATACTCACTATGTTTTACAGGGTTGACATAATTTGGGGAACAAAACTGTCAAGTTAAAGTTTTCATAGACGTGAATAATAATACAAAAAGTAGGTGGCAAACCAAGTGTTGTATTAAAGAAAACACATGAAAGTGGTTCAGGGAATATCATATAAGGGAAACATATTGCACCTTTAATACGTTTTAAGCTAAGAAATAAGAAGGACTTTGGTGGACCAACATTATTTGACATTACAATAACTATGTGAGTTTTACTATTAATTTGACTATGAAAATATGGATTTCTAAAATCTATGTAGGTTGCTTCTTTTTGTACCTTCTTCTTGAGACAAAAGGAATGAATGGGTTATTATTGTCATGGTCTGTACCTTGTACTGATGGGTAACAATACAATAAACATGGTCTGCTCAAACTGTCCATCTCTGAAATGGAGTCTTAATTTAACCTCCACTCAAAATGGTGTGTTTTTTCACCATGTGAGAATAATCCAATTATCACTCATTCACTGAATGGAACTTAATTTCTGAAGCAGAATAGCCTTTCATTCAAGACCTCAACGTTAATTGTTCTCAGGATTTGAAAAAAAAAACATGAAAAGTTCATTCAGATGCTGACAAAATGTTCTTAGTGATGCTGTTCTAATTGGTACTTAATGTGGCATTGTTAAAAATCCTGACCAAATTTAGTTTTAGAGAAACATCTTGGAGAAACTTCTCCCACATGTCAATGTTGTTCTATTTTTATAACATTTTATAAGTAGGACACAAACTCTACAATTGATTGACTCTACCTGGGTGGAGACATCTATTTGTGGAGGTTCTATGCTCTGTTACTAGAAATTTGACTTTTAGCATCATGGCGACTCTTTTATTGTAACAGAAAATAAGTCACAAAAAATGTACCGTTATTGAATATTTGTACACATTTTCTTCAAGCATGAGCAGTAGAAAGAGTTCTCTCAGACATGCGCTCCAGAATGCGATGAATGCAAGCAAAACCTGGCCTATCAGTTGGCATTTTGCTCCAGCAGAGACGCATCAAATTGTATAGTTCCAGTGGACAGTTTTCAGGACAGGACAAAATATTTCCATCTCTAACATAGTAGATTACTTCCTCATGGGCCATCCCGTAGTATGGTTGCATGCCATAAGAGAATATTTCCCAAAGGACAACGCCATAGGCCCAAACATCTGACTCTGTAGTATAACGGTTATAAAAGATGGATTCTGGAGGCATCCAGCGAATTGGAATGGCATCATTCTCATTGGCTTTGTAATAATCAGCAGAATATATGTTCCTAGAAAGACCAAAATCTGCTATTTTAACCACCATGTCCTCACCAACCAAACAGTTCCTAGTGGCCAAATCACGATGGACAAACTTTCGCTCTGATAGATAGGCCATTCCAGCTGAAACTTGCCTGGAAATATGAAGTTGATCTGTGCAAGAAAGTGGGGCTGGATTCAAGTCGGAGAGTCTTACTTTTGCAGCAAGGCTTGATTGACTTAAAGCACTCAAGGCACGTGGTGACCTATGTCGTAAGTACTCATTTAAGTCTCCATGAGCCATGTATTCAAAAAGCAGACACATTGGTTTTCCAACAGCACAAACACCTATGGTAAAAAAGACACAGTATTTATTGCCTTTGTGATAAGTATGTGAGAAAATATATTGAAACTAAAAAAAAATGTAATCAAAAGTTTTCATACAGCCTACTAGTCAAACAAGTTTAAAATAATACTAATAAAAAACCCCACTGTGAGCCATGTATTCAAAAGTAGACACATTGATTATCCAACAGCATAAATATCTAGAGACATACATTTTGCATTGCCATTGTAATTAATAATTCTTAATAATATTATTTAGCATTAACATTTTCACACATTGCTACTTAAATTCAGTGAAAAACAAGTAATTTTACTTATGCAGTTTCTGTTGGTTTTATTGAACTTGCCACTAATCTCTGACAATGAGCTTGATTTAGTTCTTCTTTTCCTATCTAAGCTGTGTAGGTCATTTTATGTTCTCATATCCAGTTACACTTCATCTTAGCAGAGAAGCATTTTGTGTGTGAGATTCTACATCCAGCCAGACCAAAATAATAGGCAATGTTGGGTAGATACCAGAGGGAGCCAGCAGCATTGTTCATGGTGGACTATACTTGAACTTTGTGGTGGTCAGTTTAATGATGTTTAATGACCTTCTGTCGGGCCTGCGGGACTGGGGAGAGTAGAGCAGGGTGAGTGCCAGGGCCCCTGGGGACCACAGGAGAGTAAGGGAAGTCCAATGGACAAGCAAAGAGTTCCGTGAGGAAAATCAGAGTAAGAATGGTCAGGCAAGCTGGGTCAGGGTTGGAGAAGTCAGGAAAGTCCAAAAACGAGCCAGGGGTCAATATCAGGAAGTCAATCACAGGATACACAGCAACACAGGAACAAGGGAACTAAGCAGGTCACACCAGGCTTAGCAGCTCAATAATCAAGCAAGGACTGAGGGTTTTTTATATAGTTTGCCATTACCAGCTCCTCCCCTCAATTCCAGGGGTTTACTCCCACCTTCACAGGATTCTATGGGACCTTGCAGAGAGGTCTACACCTCTGTCCCCACCTCCCCCGCATCTTCCAATACGGGAACAGCATCTGACATCAAGACACGCCCCTCCGCCATGTGTAATGCGGAAGTGCACGCTGGACGCAGCACCCACGTTACTCGAGGCCGGGGATGTGGCCTACTATGCGATGGAGCTCCTGCGCGGCGGGATGCAGAGGTAACGGTCCCCTGTGGAAGGTAAGTGTCCCCTGGAGGAAGGGTGAGGGAGGCTGGAATCCTGACACCTACACAGACCTTGCCATCGACATTGGTGTCCTGATGCAGACACTTTGATTATCTCTTAGGAGTAGATACTGTGTTCTTTGAATCATGCAAAAACATTATAACCTGCAACGTACGCCTTTTCCTTTCTCAAGTCCCTACATAAAATTTGTTGTCATTTTCCTATTACTTTAATCTATAAGATTATTTCAACATGTACTGACTATAATATGATAAAACTCATATATGTATCCACAGAACATGTTGTTAAGTGACTAAAGTGAGCATCTATTATCACACATTTTATACTGAACAAACAGAAAACAGTATTAAAATAAAACCATGTAATCAGATTTCTGGATAAGGGTTACTCAACGTCTATATCACACGTGCTTGGGCTACAGTGAGAACTAGGCACAATAAGTGAATTGACAAGAGAACTTTCTGGTTAAAAACTAGTAAAATGTATGCACACCCACAAAGGGTAATACTGTGGCATGTGTATAGGCCTGATGCGTTGACAGCTGGTTTCAAATGATGCCTCATATCACAGCTACATCCGAACCGTCTATGCAGGTTTTTTTTTAGTAAAATGTAGGTGGCACTCACATAGTGATCAGATGCCAGGCAGACATAGCAAGTGAGCAAGTTAGGGTCTATACCTTCACACTCCCCCCCCCCCCCCCCCTGCTTCTTAAAGTGCAGTCTCGGGAAATGGCCCCCATCTGACCCATTGTAGGTCTGGCTATGCATATCAGTGCCCTATGGAGGCAGCGGCTGGTTCTCAGAACAAGGACATAGACTCTGGTGATGCCCTGCAGAATCCTGGAGCCCGGCTTGGAAGATGACACCACAGAGCAATATACAGGAAGCTGCAGGCTGAGACAGGCAAAACCAAAAAAAGCAGGGGGATGAAGGTACAACAGAAAACAGAAACAAGGCATAAGAGAATACAGGACTGCAGGACACAAACCACACTAGAACAGGGCAAAGACTATAACAGGGCTCAGGCAAATGACATGGCAAACAGAACTAAGTAGACAAGAAAACAAAGACACAGACATAATACACAGAACTTGCCTAGGACACTAAGATGGAAATGGCGAGGGTTTAGTCACCAATGTCAAGGTACCAATAAGTACTAGCGCTAAAATCTTTCTAAACAAAACTAAGACTAAACTAAACAAGGAAACATAAACACAAAGTACCTGTAGCTGGACATACTGATAGTAAAACACAGAACAAGCAGGTAAGGCACATTTTAAACTGAGCAGAGAAATAAGGCAACAGAAAATAAGGAACACTGGGTTCGGAGCAAGCTAACAGGCAAAACAAGTATAAAGTATAACATTAAGGGAAAACAGCAAGGAGGGAACTAAAGCAAGCATAAGGAGTAAAACAAGAAAGGGATACAGCAAGGAAACATGGGGAGAAACAGGATACTGGATAATCAGCCTGTATGAGCGTCACACTAACCTTGCCACTGCAGATACATTGGAACTTTAAAGTCATAAGATTGACTGAGCATCATGGGAAATGTGGTTGTCAAATATGATGGTTTGCATGGAGACAGTACATTTAAAATGGCCAGCCACTTTGCATGACTATTTTTATTGGGACTATCCAAACTAGGGCACATCTACCCTAAAACACTCCTAATAAAAATGGCAGAAATAAAATAGATGCTGTGATCTAATTACGCTAAGGACAGAAAGACAGATGATTCATATCAAGAACACAAGAAACCCACAGGGCCAAATAAACCAGTTTGAACAGATTGTTCTGAGAATTACACAAAGGAATAGAGTGACTTCAGACAAGGTTTAGTTTTAGGAAATAGTGTTGCTAAACATGGTTTTGTAGTTACAGTTGCTATGTGATTTTTCTTTTGCAAAAAAACAAATATTTCTAGGACTTCACTAACACAAACAATTAGTTTAATAAGAAAATCTTTTGGTCAGTATGAGTAACATAAAAAATATACGAATATAATCAAACTAACAAAATAAAAGAAATACTCTTGAAATACAAATGTATTTTATCAAGGGACTAAGGTTAATTTATATCAAAGATATATTTCAAGCATAATTTTAAAGTTGATGTTTGATTTTGAGGAGAGAATTTTCCATCTATTTTACCGTAATATTCCTTATTTTGCAAAAATACCGTATTTGCACAAATATAAAATTGACCCTGATTATAAGAAGAGTCTCCAAATTGGTAAATTACTTGCTGGATAACGTGCCAGTTAGTTATTTTGAAAGCTTATAAAGAAAGACCAATTTCAGTACAACTGTAACCCTTGTGGGTCACAGAAATTCAAATCAAATAATCCATATAGCCTGCAGGGGATGGAACAGTTCATGGTAGCTGCATTAACGCAGCCGCTTCACCGTCCCATCTCGTGTGATGGCCAGTTCATCGCGCGAGAGGTCTTCGCAGGACACTTCATCGCAGGATCTCTGAAGGTGATTATTAATGTTTAATTGGGGTTAATTTTAGTATTAGGCTTCAGGGGGAGTTAGTTATTAGGGTTGGAGGGTTAGGTATTAGGGTTTGGGGGGTTAATTTTAGTATTAGGGTTTGGGGGGTTAATTTTAGTATTTGGTTCGTGGGGGGTCATTTATTAGGGGGGGTCATTTATTGGGGGAGGGTGTACGTTTGCCTATACTGTTGCCTTATTCTTTGTCAAGCTCAGAGAGGACGGAAATGTTGTCACACTGGTGAAAATAAACACCCTACTTGATTGAGTGCTGTTTGATTCATTGTTTTGTTGGAGTTATTGAATAGTACTCGATGGAGTCCTACATCCAGCCCCGTTTGAAGAGTGAGTGCTGATAGACATTATTTGTAACATAAGTGTGAGCCTGATACAAATTATCAGCACCCTAGACCACCAGGGGGTAATGTCAGGAGTGGGGGATTATGCTAATGGGGGGAGTGGCCCAGACTATTTGCTCTATAAATGGCTCCAAAATGTCTAATGGTGGCCTTTCCCCAGTGAGAAACACTTTTTATCTTTCGATCCATTTATCTTGCCTGCCTATCAATCAGTGTATATATCTGTCAGTGATAGAGATTTGTTTAATGTATTTAAGTAGAATGTACTCATGTCTTGAATTACACAACCAGAGAGCCATATAACCTTCTTAGTTGTGTATGCATGGTCTGGGAATAAATGTAACATGCTGAGGGGACAGTTATAAGCATTACAGTATGAAACCATAAGGAGACATAATATCTGACATATTTGCTTCCTATATACTGGAAATTCTCTTTTACACTTAGTATAAGAAATGTTTACCCATTGATACTTATGGGTAAATACATACAAAATAGAGATATGTTTCAATGGGTACTTGTGTAATAATACAATATTATGTTAATAGGGATTTTTATGAAAGAGGTAGTAGCATCTCCCGTTATCCAGTATTACTAATCATCAAAATGAAACATCTAAGTCCAACATGGGCTATTAACGTGGGCTAATATATGGTGAAGTGTCAATGTATTGCTCTAGGATTTACTTGAATCTCATGAATATATATATATATTTATATATAATCTGCTAAATTACATAGTGTGGCCACGGGACACAGGACTTCCATCCTTGCATCACAGGGAGTAACAGTGGAGTCATTATGTTCCCCAGTATGTAAAAAGATAGTGTCATGTTGCCTAACTTGAGAAGACGTCCCTCCTTATATCCAACTACTTAATCCAGCAAATAATAGGCAAAGTATAGCAATCAACCTCATTGTGATACACCTATTTTCTTTAACTGCAGAGTGCACCAAACAAAGAAAGTTCTAGCTGAGAAGGATCCCACTTCTTTGTTTGTCACCAAACTAAGAAGGATTTGGCACAATATGAAGAGGTGAATAGAACTGATGCCATTGTTAAGTCTATGGAGACAATTGTATGGCAATATTTTTTGAAGAAAAGGTGGCAAGCCTATTTACTGCCTACACATGATTAAAATGTCCTCAATCAAGAATGAGCCAATGAGATAATAAATTACTTTACAATATTAGTTTCTAATACTTCCACTGGATGGTTAATGGAATTGACTTCTCTTTCAGTAAAACTATACTTTCTTACATGAAGAGAGATAAAGGTAGGCAGAAGAGTAGGAAGAGCAAGAGTGAAAAGAGGACTGGGTGAGAAAGACAGGTGATACTAGAGTGCCAAAAGGAAAGTCATTGGTGAAACACTAGGTAAAAAGTGTAAAAAAAAAAGGGTCAAACTACAATTGTAGGTGGTGGAAATGGTGAGAGAGGAAAGTGTAGATGAATGTAAAATAATAGGGCCTAACACTTTGGCCGAATATTGCACTGATATATTTTGATTATAAATAAAAATATATTTTAAAATGGTAGATTTTTTAATCAATCCTGATTGACACCTGGACTAGACTGAATTAAAACTGTGTGTGTGTGTTGATTGGGTACACTGGTATTATCCCAACAGCTCTGCTGATGACACATGCAGTTTTACCTAAGCCAATGTGGTACAGGGTTCTAGTTAGTGGGTCTTCATGTGTCTGCTCGTGGTAGAGAGCATGCCTACATGTCATGGTATATGCTTGTGTCATGTAGTCAGTTGATGTGACAGGTTCAATTTCTGCCACAGCAAACAATTGTAAACAAAATGCATACAGGCCTACACTTTGCCATCAGGTGTAGATAATTTAGGTAATTTCAGAGAAAATCTTCAATGTCAGGTTAGTTTCAATGTAATTTAATGGCTATTTACTTTAGATTTTATGTAATGTGTGTTTCACTTCCAAGATTTAGGATATGTTTATAAAATTACATTTTTGCTACTATTTGCCAGAAGGATTACTCAATAGTTATTCATCGAATAATTGGATTAGGGTGTTTCACAGTAACTACATGGTTTAATCCTTCATTGGAACAAAACCAGTTATAAGGGTAAACCTTATATCAACATTTGAAAAATAATATCTTGCTGGGATTATATCTCTTTTGTATATATCTTGTTGAGAATGTATCTCTTACGTATATATCTTGTTGAGATTAAATCTCTTTAGTATATAGTGGTTCAGGAGAAGGGTAATGGAATTAAACTGATAGAATCACAGCAGCTTTCGCACTAGCTGCTATCACTTAATGTCATACTTTAGTACGAGGATAGACATTTGTCAATGTTTCCATCCCAAAATCTTTAAGTTTTTTGTGCAAGTCCCGATGACAACTACACTAGTTTCTGTGCAAGTACCTTTTCAAAACACATAGGTAACCACTGATGCTGTGCAAAGTACTGGCTTGAAGAGAGATTAAACCCTAAAAATGAGTATGTCTTAGGTAAGTTTGGATGGGGTGGTTTATAAATACTTCCTTGGCTAATACTCCCTTACAGTATGTGTTGGTCAGTTCCCAACATAACTCTGCCATGGGGCCCAAATTCTGTTATCAACTTTAATATTTTTTGTTGTTTTAAAAACAACAACTTACCTAAGATGTACTGGGATTTGGATGATTCACCACGAGAACATGTATACATGAGACTGAGGAGTGATTTTAATGAATGTGAGAGATATACTCTGTACAAGTGATGGTGAACAGTTTTGGACCTGAGTTCCATTATATATGTCCAAAACCGATTTGCAGACCGCAAAGCTCCAACAACACATATACACACACACTTATATTAATACTCACACACTTTGTCAGGTCCAAGGACCATCAGTTACCTTACACAGGGGACCCTCACAACCAGATCCACCCTCTTTACCCGTTTGCAGCCGTTGGGCATTGGCACGACCGCGAGGTAGGCCGAATACCCAGCCTCGAGTTGCTAGCCACCCGCTCACGGTGACTGCAACTACTTCCAAGATGTTTAGGGGCGGGGCTTACTCATGAGAGAGAGTGCACGATTGGTTGAGACTAAGAGGGCAGGTGAAAGAGGGTAGAGAGTCTCTACTCCTTCTCCCTATTCACAACATGGTCCAGGGGCGGTCCCCAGGTGTAAAAGGGAGTGGTCCTTGATCAGCAGCCTTATAAAAACCCTACACTCACCTTATTCAGTGCTTGCTTGTTGAGCTGTGGTGTCTGTTCTCAGTCTTATTCCTCTGTGATTTGAATACTATCCATTGCTGCCTACCTGTGTACCGACCTTGGCTTTTTTCCTCTGGACTACCCGAATTGCTGTACCCCTACCCGGACTTGTACACCCACTATTTGAGCCTTTGCAGCCTGCCTCGACCTTTTGGACTGGAACTGACTACTCATTTGCTTCTTCTCCCAATAATCAGGTCCATGCGCGCTATGTGGAAAAGCGCTCAAGTCGTCCCCCGTCTTTTACCTACTGATGCCTGCAGCCTGACTCACATCTACCTGTGCTCGGTGTTGCTTGCTATTGGTGTGGACTAACAAAATACTTTAATGGCTATTATTTATATCCTCCATTTTCTCTCTCATAATATGGTTCCTCCGAACTGCTCATGTAGGAATATTTATATATAGACAATGCAAGTAAGAAATAGAAAAATACCTAGTAGCTTCACAATATTTGGATGATCAAAATCCGCCATTAGTGCTGCTTCCCTCTGAAAATCGGCCTGCATATCTGGGGAGGCTTCCTCTTTGAGCATCTTCACTGCTACCATAGTAAATGGTTCGTATGGGAGCAACCCTGGAGCCCTGTCAGACAATGAAAAAAAGTCCAATTAATGCCTACACTATATGTCCGCAGAACCAAACACTGTTTTATATTCTTTCTCTGTATAATAATATATGTTAGTTATTCTACATTTAATGTGGATTTAGAATTTTCAGTGTTTCTTTAGGAAGAAAAAATTGGTGAACCATTCTTTTTTTAAAACAAGTGTTTAAACTTGTTGATTACCATGCCCAAGGTTGGCTCCAAAATATTATGCACAAGCTGACATTAACTGTCAGACGTTTTTTTTATTATTAAGATTTAATTGTAAGTGGGAAGCATGTTATGTTGTAGTTAACAACAGATAGTGATAGTTACAAATTAATAGAAGTCCTGTCATCTGTTTATTATGTGGCAATTTACTAGCTAGACTCATGCTTTGCACCTGTCTAAATACCAACCATAACTGATTAGATATTCTGTAAATAGTTGCAGATTCATTCTTAGTCAGATTTAGAATGTAAAAAAGTGGGTCAGCGGGTCAGAGAGTAAAAGAAAAAAAAAGTGGGGGAAAAAAGTGGGTCAGTGCCTTATAACAGGTTTAGAGATAATGTTCTATTCATTAAAGAGTATATTTCTATATTATTCCCCCTCATAGGCCATTCCCTATCAGCCTAAATAGCCATATAATTCTGGCTCTAACAAAATAGCCAGTGCTTGACAACTGAGCATTATTTTACAAAGGACTTTAAATTCAGAATATGGCCATTGAAAATAACTTAGTTTCTATCTTTGAATTTTCCTAGATCGTTTATAAAGACTTGTGATAGAAGATTTGGCCCAAAATACTTTTAACGTGATGTTCTTCTCTTAGTCATTGAGCAATATCTGAAAATATGTCGAATTTGGCTAACTACACTATGTACAAAGTTTCTGTATACACTAAATGAATGCACGTGTATAATACATTATTGGGGTAGCATTCTACACTTCCTTATTTGTGCTGTCCATGCAGGCATATTAAAACACTTCAAGATTTATGTGACAGGAACTTCCTGCACAGACATGCTTCTTGACGAAACGTCACTAAGTATAGGCTAAGAAGAAAACTGGAATCCAGTTGGTTGACATATCATTGGCATTAAACGTTGAATTATGTCTGAAGAGCTGAAATATCGTACCAGGGGAAATCAGGAGGTTACTAAATTTAGCTTCAGCATGTGTTTACTATAAGTCGATATAAATATTTTAAGAAGAACAGAAGGAGACGTTTTTAACTTGTTTTGACAAATGTGGAGTTTCATGGAGATGAACATATGGCAAAGCAGTGATATACTATAAACCCAAACACAGGTTAGGAACAGTTCAAAAATAACATTATGAACATTATATCTTTCATTTGCTAAAATCAATAACACATCATGAGTGGATGTAAATCTGCTTTCAACTAGATTACAGTTGGAACCACATAAAACTGTATCAAGCATTAGAATCATATCCCAGAAGTCTCAGGGTTTGACAGAAGTTTTTGGTTGTTTAGTACAGTACTCGGTGACCTGCCAGATTCTCGGGGTCATAGAATCTAGTTGCCAGTTTCCAATCTCATACTGATCTGAGCTTCACAGCTGGCACTTCTACTATTTGGAAGAAACCTCTCTTTAAACGCAAAAGTTAAAGTTATTCAATTGTCTTTGTTTTGGCTCTATGAGTAATCAAAGGCTTGCCCCAACTCATAATACACCAGGTGGTTTGCTTTGGCCTGATTCAACTATCACTTAAAACCTTTACAACAGTAAGACTTATATTAATATATGTGTGCCCTGAGTCTATATATTGCTATAGGATGTATATATAAACCATGTGTTTAAATGAACGGTGGAAGTTATCAAAGATATTGAGGCATTCATCTACAACAAAATTGGTGCTGTGGTGGCAGTAGGACTGCTCCCTGGAGTGATCATCGACACCATATTGGAAGGCATCATGTCTTTCCAATATGGCACTGCCATGTTGTGGGCTAGAGATTTGGAAGCTTTCACTGATCACTTCAGTCCCTCTGGGGAGAAAATGCTTAAGGAAAACCCAATGCGCTGCTTCCAGTTATTGCCCTATAACTTAAAAAAAAAATAGCAGAAAAACATGTGCACATTGGGTAATTCTAAACTCATGACAAATATTAGAATATATTTAGCATTTTTTTATTAGTGTTTTTTACGTAACATTTAGAAACAGTGTTAATTTTTTTTGTTTCTATTTTTTCATTGTATTTTATAATTTTGTTTATAGTAAATTATAAGATGTGATACAAATAATCTAAGGAAAGCTCTGCCTATGCTGGTAAAACAATATATGGCACGTGTGAGTAATTTAAAGGAGCAAGTGTTAAATTACAGGCTAAACACAAAATGTTAAGAAAAAAAGCCAACGAGGCTTGGCACCAAGGGGTAATAAAGAATAACACATGAAACAAACATTAGCAGTCATCAAAATAGTAGGTACAGATTTTACCTGGCTTGAAAAACTCTTCCAAAAGCTCCTTCTCCGATGTCTCTCACATACTCAATATTATTTCTGGGATATTCAAGGCTTAGAAGCTTAGGATTGAGAAGAAGTGGCAATCGCTGATACATAGGGTTAGGATGCAACCTGTCCAGTAAAAGCTCTGATGGCAAGGCTGTTAGGGTTGGTGCTGCAGCTTCCCTACAACATGGAGATTACTTTTTAGATGTGTGCATTTTTATAACCATAGTTCCATATATAAATATTGTGTATTTCTCTTTCTACACCACTCAGTACACAAAACATATTCTCTACTACTACATCATGAGTATTCTAAGCAGTGCATAGTGAACACAACTGATTACAATTGACAGCAACTGGTTTTACAGATTCTAACTTATTTTAATGGTAGAGTATGATATAATAATTTAATTAAACAATAAATGATGTGTCGGGGACTCATTATAATTAAGGATTCCTCCCAGAACAATCTATGTTAGCCAAGTCACCTTTTGGTTTTCCTGCCAACTGCTCTTAATTCTAGATTAAAGAAAAACATAAAAGGTGACTGAGACAACAGTCTGTTCAGTTATTTTCCCTGTCACTGCTGTTTTTTAATCAATATAATGGTTTTATTCTCATTAATTGGTTTGTTTTGTATGGTCAGTGGAGTGCCCTTTCACAGGGACTGAGCCTCCATGACTGAAGAAAATAATAAGGAGATGGAGCTATGCTGCACACTGCCCAGACTTTCTACCAGTTCTGGTTTGATCAACCTAATTATGTTTGAAAGGTAGTCAGTGGTGCATAACATTAAAATGTACTTATTTTGACAGTCTGATACTGTGTGACGTGTTTTATTACATTGCTACAAGTACGCTATAGTTTGCCTAGGCCACAATATCTTTTGGACAGTCTGTAATACTAAGAAATACTAAAGAATGTGTCTCTTGTCACATCAAAGAGTATTTGAACTCGTCTTTTCTTTTCATTTATTTTAATCTGTGACAAAACATAATAACAACAACACAAATTAAGCATGGGGTTGACTCACCATGTCAGAGAAAATGAGCCCTTACCTGTTCTTGTTTTTTAACTTTTTTTGTCTCCGACAGCAAATAACAGCAACAATTAACACTAATGTCATAGCAACAACACTGGAAACGGCCGACACGATGATGGTCATGGAGTGTTTTTGAGAGAAAGACGATGAAGAGGAAGGCATAACGGGAGGTTCAAACATAGTATTTATTGTCACTGGAAAATGTGCAGCACCTAAAAATAAATATATAAAATCAAAGCAGTGGGTTATTAATACAGACTAGGATATTGCACAAGTGCAAAGTACCATTTTTGGAAATGACGCACGTTATTTCACTTCTTCATCAATCTATACACCTTTCACAACATACATATTTATAATTTTGCAAATAATATGCACATGTATTTCCAAATAAAAGCATCATATTGCTTGATAACCTGTATGTTCATTGGTAGGATACAAATGGGCCTGGTTTTATTTCACCATGTGACACAATAAATTGAGGCACAAAATGAGATATCATGTAGCTGCCACTGATATGAAAAGGATAAGCTCAGAAACTGGTCAACCATAGTGAATGAAAATAAGCATCAACTGTTACAATTTCATACTCATAGCATGAAGTAATGTTACAACCAGTGACTTCTATTCCTTAATAGCAGATGAGTTGAGACGAACATTTCATCTGTTCCTCCTTTTAATAAATATAAATAATCCCACGCTAAAATTCTATTACACTATCCCAAAGCGCCATATGTCCCAGTTAGACAGGTGCATTGACCAGTATGCAGGACAAACAACAGAACAAACAGGCTGTGTAAGGTAAGTCACCTAATGCATTTCACACCAATGGCACTTAACTAGACTAAATAAAACACGAAAAGTGACTAACATTCTGTTCTTTTATTCCCCCTGCCACTGCTTTTCTTAAACTATATTATAACACTGTTTTTTTTAGCTCATAGAATGGTTACTTCTTTAACTCTGAGTTGGTTTTCAAGTCATGATTGTTGAGACTATTCATAAGTATCAAAAAAGTGAACTTACAAAAATCAGGCATTAATAGGTGGAGTTGGAATGTTAGATCATTTTTCCAACTCACCTATTGATGCCCAACTTTAAAAAAAAACATTGTCAGCAGTAGAAACAGGCAAAAGTATCATAGTCTATATCAGTCAGAAATGCCTGCCTTTACTAGCTCTGGTCTATCATTTTCAAAAATAAACATTTTAATGAGCACACAGCATTATGCCTTTTTTAAACTCAAGGCTCCTGTTCATTTAATATCCTTTCTTGAACACATTTTGAAACATAATTCAACTGTTGTGTTGCCAGATGCTAAGCAAATAAAAATCTATATATTGTACCAAATAATTGTAGTGATATAGGCCAAAGACTAATAACATACAAATGTTGCAGTTAATTTAAATGGACACAACCAAGGAGTGAAATATCATCATATCCATCAGCATATATCACCACAGAAGAATAAACTATAACAATAATAGCACATAGTACCTGTTACACATGGTGCTATGTTGCAGGAGTCCCATTGTACATTTGGGTCAGTTGTATAGCACCAAGGACGCTCTCTCTCCCCTCCAGGGTTTCGGCAGTAATTCTCAGACTTAGATAGTTCTGGGAAAACATCAGGAAGATGTCTGTGTAGATGAGGTAACTAAAAAAAAACAGGTTTTTGTTAGGAAGAGAGATAATTTAATGTGTGAAATAAGGAAAATGTGGTGGTGGTGTGGGGGGGGGGGGAATCATTCTTTGTACAAGTAAGAACATATTTGGAAAGTATGTTCATAAGATGATTCTTATAGGATAATTCTATAATAGTTGGGTAAGGTTAGCATCCTTTAGGCCTCACTATATTTATGCTTTGTTGATGCAAGTTAGAATTACTGGCACTTTATAAATTACAAAGTAAATTCAAGTTTAGAAATATCATATATTATAGTAACTTTATTATAAACCTGCATCAGGAACAAAGTGGGTACAAAAGTAGAAATACTCAGTGTTCCTGATATCCCTTTCTTATCTGTAACATTCTCTGACAAGCAACATAGATGCCACGTGGGTCAATGGAGATCAATCATCTGACAAACATAGCTTAACCCAGAAAATAGATGGAACAGCGCCAACAGTGGTAGTTAACATCTCTAGATATGGAAATGCAGATACCTGAGAAGGGTTTAGGACTTGTGCTTACTGACAAAGGATCCACCCTGCTTATCTGGGAATTAAGTCGTTGCAGCAAAAAAGCATCTTTCTTCCACCAACTTCTAATTCAAGGTTGAAGTTACATATTATACTGTGTGCAACTTGAATAGCAAAAATCAAGTGGGATACTAATGTCCATCATAATCTCTCCTGCAGAGAGAGACAAACTATTGTTTCTCTACCTGTTATGAATATCTCAATTGTTAGAGTAGCTATGTGGTATATTTACTTAAATGTCCATGTGGATTATGTCACATTGGGTAAACCACTATCTCACTGATCACAACGTTGGAGATCATAAAAGTATGCTACATACCAAAAATTTGACAATGTAAATTCATAGCTATTGAGAAAATAGATGATAGGGTTGAAGGTGTTAATAGGGAAATGTCCCTTAAGAGATTAAAAATATTGGATGTATAAGCTACAGATATTACATCCCCTTGGGCTCAATGAAGATAATGTAGGTAGGCCTCTCTTAATGGCCATGACATTTTAGAAACTTTATCCAGTTCCTTTATTATACAACTGGGGGAAAAAAAACTTTGTTTTTAGGATATTTTCCTATATACTGCCTGTGCTATGGATATTGTACACATGCTTTATTGATGCCTGTATATTTGAATATAAGCTATTTTTCATTAACCTGTGTGTCTACTTCCTATCTCTAAATTACTCCGAAGATGCTCAATTAAGGAGTAGTACATAGAAGCAACCGAAAGGCAGATCTTAGGTGCTAACCCCATTCCAAGAATATTATTAAGTCACTTTCCACAAATGCCATAATGCACCTGCCGTATATTTGGCATATCCACAAACAATTAAATGACAATTTTGTTAACCAATGAGTCAGAAGCTCAGCCATTAAATTGTCTTAGAGGCTTTAGAATTGGCATGACGTAAACAAACACCCTATAGATGTGTCCCTATTTAAAATACATTTCATAAGATATGAGGCTTGGACAGACCTGAAAAATGTATGCAGGTGAAAAGATGTAAGATTAAAAGGATGAAAGTGGAGGGCAAGGAAAGTGAGCTGGGAGCTCCAAAGGACAACAACAGAGAAGGGAAATTTAAATGAAAAAGGTGCTAGACAGCAAGCTTGGCAACTAGAAAGAACATATTGAGATAAGGGGGAACATGCAATAATGGAGGGTAACTTAAGGGAAGAGTGGATCAAGACGAAGCAGGTTTAGAAGGAAAGGAAATGTTAACTACTGGGTGGATGGCTCTGAAACAAAAGCCTAATAATGTTAAAAATGAATTTAAAATCTTTTTATTTTTCTAAAAGAAAACTCAAATATTTTGTGGGTAAAATCTGACTTCTAGTAGTAATGACTGGGGTTTAAAGCAAACTCTTCTTAAAAATTAGACATTGTGCTTTGGTTTGCAAAAATAAAAATGTAATACAACAAAAGTGTTACATGTGATCAAATGTATGTTGACATGTGTGTAATATTGTATAGTAAGTGCTTCGGAGCACATACTGTTTTCTTTCTCTATGACATTAAATATCTTACTTGCTGACTCCATTTTTGACAAGGTACACCAGAAGTTGTCACATTAACAGTTCCTTGGTAATGCCGCCCATTGCCTTTATAGCAAGTTTCTGAAATGAAAAAATAAATATAGCTTCGGTCTGAGAAATATTTATTCATTTTTGGTATGTTCAGTAAAAGAACCCATTTTAAAGTGTTTACATTTCAAACAACTGTTACTGTTCCTTTAAACAGAATATTCACACAGAATATATCATGAGTAAAGAGAAGGTAACTGTATTGTTAATGTATTTTATTAAGACACATGCAGAAAAATAAATCAAATTACACAATTGGAAGTTCTCTGGAATATTTAAAGGACTTACTGGTAACATTCTCTTTATGTAACTCTAAAAAAAGAAAGAGATAAAACTTTTAAAACATTAAAAATAACTATATATTTTCATATAATTTGCCTTCATTGTGCTTCTCTAATAAAATACCTCTCTTATAATAGACAATATGGAGAGTAGCAGGATCTCCTTTAACCTAATAATAATAACTAGGAAGGATACCTTTTGAATTTTGTCAATCCATCTTAGAATTTTATCAACCTCAGAATAATGAAAGGGTTAGCTGACCTAGCCAGGAGTCAAACTTGCAAATATGAGGCTTGAACAGATAATACAGTTGTTGATGGTTGTCACGGAAGCGTCCGTGCCTTAGGCTTCTCGAGAGGGATTGCTTTCTTGCCTAAGGAACTTCCAAACCACAACCAGGATATTTACTCAAGGTTTGGATGAGTTCAGCCTGGGGATGAAAATGGAAATACCAAGCTACACAGATCTCATGGAACTAAGCTACACAGCTACTGGAACCAGCATGTTTCCGGCAGGAGGTTATATGGTACTTGGCCCAGTATGGCGCCAATCCTCCAGCAGAGGGGATTACTAGAGTGGCGCCGCTCATAGGTGGGGACAGGGGGGGGCACAAGGTCCCCTCCTCATTATTATTATAGGGTCCCCAACCGCTGACAATGGGTGGAGACCTGGGGGGACATTAGGTCCCCCCCTCATTATTATTTTAAGGTCCCCACCTGCGGGCAATGGGTGGGGACCGGGGGGGACATTAGGTCTCCCCCACCATTATTATATTATGGTCCCCACCCACGGGCAATGGGTGGGGACCAGGGGGGACATTAGGTCCCCCCCACCATTATTATATTATGGTCCCCACCCGCCGGCAATGGGTGTGGACCTGGGGGTGACATTAGGTCCCCCCCACCATTATTATATTAGGGTCCCCATCCGCCGGCAATGGGTGTGGACCTGGGGGGGGACATTAGGTCCCCCCTCATTACTATTTTAAGGTCCCCACCCACGGGCAATGGGTGGGGAACAGGGGGGACATTAGGTCCCCCCTCATTATTATTTTAAGGTCCCCACCCACGGGCAATGGGTGGGGACCAGGGAGACATTAGGTCCCCCCTAACATTATTAGGGTCCCCACCCGCGGGCAATTGGTTGGGACCGGGGGGGCACTTTTGTGTTCCCCACCATGGGGGAACGGGGGACCTTATTTTACTAGTGACTGGGCAGCAATAGCCACCCAGTCACTACTAGTTTAAAATTTAAATTTAGGCGATATGCCCCTACTCGCGGCATGCCGTGAGTAGGGGCATTGGGGAGGGTTTAACCTAATTTTTATCAATTTTTATCAATATGACCCCCATATTGTTTTATATTTAGTTTTAAGACAGCCCCTACTGCAGGGGGGGGGGGCCTGGCACAGGTGGTTGCAGCAGGAATTTACCTGTGCCAACCACCCCCCTTATTGCACTAGTGACTGGGCAGCAATAGCTAAATCTTAATTTTCGGTACGAACCCGCACATAATTTGATGCCTTACCAAAATATGGAATCCGGGTGCAAACCTTAGGGTTATAATGCAGGCTCGGTAGTTTTTCACAATCCGGAAGCATCAATAGCATCAATCCGTGTTTATAGATTCCTTTTTGTGAATTTTCCTCCATTGAAAACCATTCTTTAAAACAGTACAAATCTTTTACTGCAAGACAGTGCTCCCTGAAAAACAGGATTCATTTTGAGTTATCAATAAAACAAATTGTAATCATATTTATGCACTGAGTACTTTTCCAATCTGCTTGAAAGAGATATTAGGAAACTTTTGAGCATATTTACATACATCAGATAGGTTGGCATTTGTTCCCACATATATACCCAGTATTAAAGCAATCAACACTACAAGGGATTCTGGGTAAGGATATGCATATGATTGTGTTTACAATCTGTTTTATATAAATATGTTTGCATTATTTTTTAAACCAAAAGAGTTTATTATTGACTGTTTTAGGTTAAAGCAGCGGTTCTCATCCTTTCTTAGCTCAGGTCCCATATTTGTCCTTCATCTTTAAGTCAGATCCCAAAAATAATTTAATTTCCCAAACATAATTTGTTCCACAAATCAATTTGTACAGCATTCCACAATATATATGTACTGTTCAAAACATGAAGCAAAAAAAGAAAAGACAGGGCTTCTTCTAAAGCTTAATAGAGCAATAATCGTAGTGTAAGTGAAAATGAAAATGCTTTTGCGCTAAAAACTCTATAAAATTGAGCTTGGGATGCTTTTTGTTCCTAAAAAGTGTCTAAAAGTCTGGGATGACAATGCAATTCTGAGATTGTACTCACAAAGGTGGGTACATTACCCACTCACTGCTCTATATCTGCTCCATCAAGCCCAAATTTCCCTTGACAAATCTCAGGTGAATTTTGAAATTGTATCCCAAAAGTAAATGGTGATGCCTCAGCCTAATCCTAGTGGGTTACTGGAACCCATCCGTTCCTTGACGGGCTTCTCAGATTCAGATGCTGAACACAACATGCATTGCTACAACATCGTGTGTCCCCCAATCACACTTTGCACCAGCTCATAACCAACTTTTAGGCCACGACCCACCAGTTGAGAAACACTGGTTCAACATAACTCTAAACTATAAAATACCTTTTCCTTTTTTGATAGCAACATACCGGCTGATACAGTCAATATCTCATTGTAGTTTTCAAAAAAACTAATCACATGAGGTATTGTGACACTTTTTCCTTGTACCTTTTTAACCACCAAAAACATTATTATTATAATGTGTTTATTTAACCCCTTAGTGACAAGACATTTTCACCTTGACTTTCCCTTGGTGACAATGGCTGTTTTGACATTTCTAGGGTGTTTGTGTTTAGCTCTAATTTTTTTCTTTCTCACATACAGTACCCACACAAATTATATGTTGTTTTTATCGTCATAAGAAGGGCTTTCATTAGATACCATTATGTTCATCATATCTTATAATTGACTACAAAAAAAATCATAAAATATGATGAAAAATTTTAAAAAACACACTTTTTCTAACTTTGACCTAAAATATAATTTACACAAATAAAATCATTAAAAAAGACCCCATCTAAATAGTTTCTAAATGTTCTCCCGAGTTCAAAAATATGCATGTTTCCATATTTTTCGGTATTTTTTTGCGAGTTATGGGGCAAAAACCAAAAAAAGTGTTTTTTGGTTTTTTCCTATATTGATCTTTTGACCCCAACCCGAACCCAAAATTTAACCCTAACACTAAATTTAACCCCAACTCTAATCCTTATTATATCCCTTAATATTTTTTAACTTTAATTTAATTTTAACCCTATCCCTTATGCTAAAAAATATTTAATTTTAACCATATAGGCTAATATAGCTAAATAACCTGTTTTTAATTAATTAAATATTTATTTTAAATATTTCACATTGCAATGCTACTAAACTACCACTAGGGGTAGTCAAGTAGCATATTCAGAGCGACGGAAGTGAAGTTACTTTCACTTCCGGTCCTCAGACTGGCAGAGGACTTAGCCATATTGACGGATCGCGAAAACAGCTTCATTCAATGCAGGACGTGCCAGGCACGTCCTTTGTCGTTAAGGGAGTTTCTCCCAGGACGTGCCTGGCACGTCCTTTGTCGGCAAGGGGTTACATTTTAAATGACGTTTTCTCCAACTGGGTGCTATACTCTTTAGTAGTGCTGAGCGAACTTTACGGTTTTTGGACCCCGGACCCGAACTCGGACATTTCACTGTATGTCCGTGTTGGAGTTCGGGGTTCGACGATTACATTGTATGTAATGCTATTGGCTTTCTATAAACCGAAATAGAGTCCCCATTCATAAGAAATTCTTATGAATGGGGACTCTATTTCGGTTTATAGAAAGCCAATAGTATTACATGCATTTTATAAAACGAAAGTCTATAAACCAAAAGAGATTGGGTTAATAGACATTCGGTTTATAGACTTTCGGTTTATAGAATACATGTAATGCTATTGCTATTCTATAAACCGAAAGTCTATAAACCGAATGTCGTTCGGTTTATAGACTTTCGGCTTATGGAATAAATGTAATACTATTGGCTTTCTATAAACCAAACTAGAGCCCCCATTCATAAGAAATTCTAATTACAAATCATGAATAATATGTCAGCAGGACAAACCGATTACTGAGCATTGTTATTTATTTATCTACTGTATGTGTGTATACATACAAACATGATGATTTAAAAAGAGCAGGTATCTTGAGATTGATAACAAACAGACAGGTGAGCCCTGTCTAAAGAAGAAATATATGATATATGTTCAGGTTGGTGGTTTTTGACCAGATTCAAATAACTTTGTGCTGTCCTAAAGAGTATTTAGAATTCACATGTATTCTGATTCCTTCCTGGATTAATTCATTGATAATGAATTATATATACTGGATTGCAGCATGTAAATGTTATATAGGTTTTTTTTACAAAAAATGTCACATCTTTTTAGAAGATATATGGTAAATATATATTTTTGTATAACAGACATTCACATCAATAAACCTCTCAATACTATGTGTGCATATTGAGTTAAATTGGTTTATATATTAGCCCTGTCCAAATAAAATACTTTTTTTAATGTCAATGATTTACCCAGTTACAAAACCAGCCATCAATGTTGTAAAGATTGTATCTTTATGTTAAAAATGTATGACATTGCCCAACCAACCGCTACACCTCCTTAAATGTAAAGTGTATTCCTTCACCATTTAAAAGGTCATCAGGCATGCTCAGTGAAGCATAGAAGTTTTTTGGCTCTGTACTTCTTACAAAAAATCAAAGTAGAATAATTAATGTGTCCAATAGCAGGTGTAAATCCAATGATCTACACTCACTGTAAAAACCAGAGAGTGAAACTTTTTTTATTCTTGTATGCAGAGACTTAGTCCCTAGGCCTGTTAGACACCAAGGCCTATTCACTTAAGTACATTGATAGGGGAATTGGCCAAAAAGTCTGAAAGTTATCCAAATCTTTTATTTCATGTCAGCTGTTTTGTATTGATTCTTGTACTTCTATATTTACTAAACAATGATTTTTAGTGATGCATTTGAAGATCTTGTTTCACTATTGCTTATTGCAGGGGACGCATATAAAATATATATGTTCAATTGAGAAATCCATGGACAACTGTAGCAAAAACTGAAGTTCTGTTTAACTGAAAGATTGCAGTGTAGGGATTTTATATAGAAATGTTTTAATGAAAGAATACAAATAAAGTACATTATTGAGCCATCTTTACTCCATACTGCTCTACCAGGAGGCAGACATTTTGTTCAGACTCTGGTCAGATGGGTCAGATCTTTGTTCATCTGAACCAAGGTGAGTGAACCTCTGACCGAAGATTATAAACAACATGGCTGCCATCTGGGATAACTAAATGGAGCAAAGAAGGCTTAATAAGGCACTTAATTTAATCTAAGTACAAAATACATGCATTTGTAAAAATATGTATATTCTGAATGGTTTTTGCAATACAGATTTCTCTCACTTGTTCTTAAGTGACATTTCATGGAGCTGCTCCATAGTTGATTAAGGCCCTGTTAATCTAGTGCAGAACAAACTGCACTCACAGTGATTACTAACACCGATGGGTGACATTTATCACACCCTGAACAAGCTAAACATACTAAAATAACTGTATACTCAGTTTATCATACTGGCAACAAAATGATACTGCTGCATACAGATTTGCTGATAAGGTATGCATATACTGCATGCTGCCAGCTGACACTGCATGTAGGGAAAACAGTCTGATGCGCCAACTACAGGTGACAGCATGAATTCCAAGGTCAGGCTGCAGTAAGTACTGCCAAGTGTATTAAATATTTCAACATGTCTGCTGAGATAACACATTGCAAAACTCATACTTGATGCTACTTATGAAAATATTTATACAAGCGAATTAAAGTTGATACGTTATCATAAAGCTATACATCCTTCAGCCATTGTAACTACTTGCAAGTGGCAAGCCGACGGACGAAGTGTGATGCTTTGTGCAATGATCTGTTGGGAAACCTTGGGTTGTGCCATTCCGGTTCATGTTACTTTGGCACGTGCCACTTGCCTAAGCCGTTTCTTTACCAAGAAAAAAGCAAAACGGTTGGCTCCAGTCCAATAATATCAGTGGTGCAACCAGTGAAATGCAACAGAGCACATTTGTAGATTGGGGTTTGCAGCTTGTTGCAAGAGATATCAGATCCTTCTTGGAATTCCTGCCCTGAGTGCTGTCTAATGATATAACATGTTAGTCACTGAACAGTCTCCATAATGGGGGGCACAAGTTTGAGAGGGGGCCGTGGAATTTTTCTGCACTTAATCGTACAGTACTACTGTACATAAGTTGTTACACACAGAAGTGGTCAAGGTTCTAATATCCATTGGGGAATATGTCCCTTCAGGGCAACGAATTGGATAAATAGGTTTTATAGCACATATTATAAATAATGCTGGGGACATCAATAAACTTGTCTATTATTTTTAAAGGGTCTGCACAATATAGCCCAATCCATCCCAAAATGGATTTGGATCTGGCACGATAGCCGAATCTAATTCATCAGCAAAATTTGGGGGCTATTTTCAGTTTGTGTATTTTGGTCTGCTTTCGGTTTCTAAAACATTCAGTGTGTATTCGGCCATGATGGTCGAATTACCAGGTCATTTTGGGTCACATTGGTGCATATTTTGTAGCTCAAAATGCAGATATGACCCTGGTATACAACAAATCGTTCTGAACTATGGGTTCAAAGTTCGGCATATATTATGTAGACCCTAATTTGACATTTGGATCTACATAAGCTCATAATAAGCAAAGTGTAAGAGAAGACATGCCAGCTGATGTATTGCTGAAACTTGTTAAATGTGTTTGTGAAAGGCCATTCACACAGTGAAAGGCAGCCATATAGATTTGGAATTCATTTTCAAAGTTCTTGAACATTACTTTTATACTGTTTTCATTGCCAAATAGCATGTGAACTGACATTACATACACTCCAAAATGCCTTATTCACCACACCAGTTTTATAACGTTGCTCTTTAACAACTAGGTGAGTGGTTTGTGGAATCCTGCCCACTGCACAATTGACTGACATCAACACCTCATTTTATGAAAGGTCAAACAGCAGCTGACAACATTAAAATATAGATGGACTCACCATCGCATTAATTCCAGGCTCCTTGTTTTGGCTACTCATAATATTCCAAATAGTTCTTTTAATGCCTTATAGCATTACACAACTGACCAGTTTAAAACTCTCCTCAGGAAGAAGGTCAGTTATTAGACTCCATGTGCCAAGTTTCTGAAAAATCTACTGGTAAAAAGCCTGCCATATTCATACTGGTACTTTGCGCATCGTACCCGTGGATGTCAATAACTATTCCACATCACTGGATCAAGCAAACAGGAGACCCTGTACCTGAAATCCACAGATTTAGATAATTACTACACATCTCAGGCAAGAGCCTGGTGTCGCTTTTGGCATATGGATCTTGGTGGTCTGTTGAACTAGTAGGCCAATGGATAATGAAACACATCTGTATGGAACCATTTAACAGTAGAAATCCTTGCATGTAGAAGACAATGTGGAGTAATCCTGCCTAGTTTCTATTCCCAGTAAGGCCATGATCTCCAGTATCTCTCTATCTTTGGTTTTCTTAGTGAGTGTTTAGCTTGCCATAAAATTGAATTGAAATGGTATCCACGTAATATTGAAAGTAGCATGTGTTTCCGGTAGATTGAAATAATATGGCTTATCCTTACCTGAGTTAGAAAGATAGGCAAGTTAGGGAATTTTTCCATCTCAGCTATGAATACATGACTTTTGCAGTTCACTACCATTCAGGCCCTTCCAACTTTAAGCAGTACAGCCCCAACTGGAAGCTGAAATTAGGCATTTCTAATGTTCATTCTCCTGTTCAGTATTCATTGAAGAATGAATACTGCACATGCGCACTGTCAGTTTGTGCTGATACTCCCTCTCCCAAGCCTCAGTCTCGCCATGACGGGGAAGAAGTTAGTGGTGACTAGATCCTAGTGTCTCTCAAGTGCAAGTATCTGAGTTCTGGCAACAACTGTTTTATTAGTACCATTTTAGTAGCACTCGTTATTTAAATTAATGGGACAATTTGGTGTAACTGTTTATAGTGTCTTGTAGAGAGTGTGTACAGATAAATATGCATTTTCTGTTTATTAACCCCTTGTGATGCTAACCTAATTTACAGTGCTAATCGCACCCCTGAGATGAGCTTTGCTTCGGATTAGCGGAATCCCACCTGTCAGATGAAGCCACTTTGAGGGAGGCTATTTAAAAGATTCAAGGATTTGGAACACATTTTGAACATTACTTTTATTCTGTTTTCATTGCCGCATAGCACATTAACTGATATACATACACTCCAAAGTGCCACTTTCGGTGCTTTGGTGCTTCCATCATTTAGGACGGAAACACCATATGTCACAAAGGGGTTAACTTCATTTTAAGTGATGCTAGTTTGTCAAATAAAAATCACAAGGGATATTAACATCTATCAACATGATTTTCAGGTACCTATCTATTATTATATACAGGAATGTAGATCATGGAAAAGATTTAAACATTGTATTTGCAAAACCTATTTATGACATCATCTTGTTCTCCGTTGCATTCTCATTTGCATTAACTTCCACAAGGTAATAAGAGATAGCACAGATATATTCAAACCAACACTGTTCTTTTGATCTTTGTATTTGCATGTGAATCTGCTGAAACTGTCAACAAATACAGATAAGATTTGATTGGGGCAGAATGGTATAGCATTCCCTGCTCTGTGTTAAGAAAGTAGCTATCTGACTTAACTTGCAACTATAATTCAAGGGTAATATATTAGCCAACATGCACTCGGACATACACTTTTAAACATTTCATTTAATTAGAAATAACACATGAATTACATACCTGCATATTGGTTTGGGAGCTGGTCCTTCACCAGTAGGGTTGCATTCTTGGAAAAAGTAATTACACAGAAGAGCTTCAGCAGCTGGACGGCATAGGGAACTAACTGTCTTCAGCTCTGACCAGGCTGTTTGGGCAAGCATCTCCTGACTTTCTTCTGGCTCAGAGTTGGAAGAGTTGTAGAAAACCAATGAGTCTTTAGAGATTACGGTATTGCAGGTGTCACCTCTATATGTACTGCAGTATCCGAATTCACCTTTGTACAACCTGAAATCCACAGAAATTGGCAAATGAAAGGGCTTGCATGGATTTACATGTGCTGTGATAAGGTGCATGGTATTGTCTGTGATGGTGTGTATGTCTCCTCTAGACTTATTAGAGAGGCATATGATGTTTAGCCTCAGTGGGAGTATGTGTTATTTGCAACATAATAATATGGTTAGATTTGGTGACATATAATCCATATTAGGGTCAAGTTGACAATTGAAGTCTCCCATAATTATACTCACACCCTGCTTAATCCTTTCTATTTTATCTAATATCCTTCCAATAAATTGTACTGGAGAATGATTGGGAGCATAGACGTTGAGGATCGCATACACCACATTGTTTATTTCACAGATCATGAGTATATATCGACCCTCAACATCGCTGTCTTGGTAAATAACTCTGACTGAGAGAAGTGAAGAGAACAGAATAGCTACTCCTCTTTGTTTTTTATCCTCCAAGGAGGAGCAGATTATCAATGGAAATGCTTGGTTTTTAATTCTGATATCATCCTGTTTTCTCCAGTGTGTCTCCTGCAACCCACAGATCTGAATATGTTCCTTTCTCAACCAGTTTAAGACAATACTTCTTTTTTGAGGTGAATTTATGCCCTGGGCATTAATAGATGCTACTATGATTCCCTTTTAGTTGTATCCCACAACCTCCAGCTTGCCTCTCCCTCACTGCCTCCCCCTCCTCGACCACTTTCATTCCACATATAACAAGAAACACATATTGGCCAACCCCCTGACCATACCTAAACCATTACTGACAAGGTAAAAAACACAGAAACCCTCCCCTTAATGGGCCCCGGAAACCCCCGGAACCCAAAAAAAGAATAGCACAGGAGATCCCCTGAACTCAAGGGATCCTCGATGCTAATTCTAATACCTATAATCAACCGCGGCCCTATCCGCGGTACGCCTGCAATCGTGCCGGAGCCAACCATAATACCTCTTAGCTAGTTTCAACTTCGAGGTTAGAGAATTGCTCTAGGCAGGTGAAAATGTAAAAAGATAAGAGGTAAAGGAGAACGAGGGAAGAAGAGACATCGTAGAGAGGACCCCTGGGGTAGAGTATTCTGAGAGTTTGGCTATTCGTTGCGCGACTCCATACTTTACAGGCAACTCAGGGAAATAGAATCCAGGCCAGGAGTTCAGACTGACTCCAACAAACTGCTCAGCTGCAATTAATCAGCAGCATTGAATGAAATAAATCTATGCCTGGCAAAGAGAGAGACTTGTATTTTCTTGTCTGAGGGCTGGAAGCATCATGCTAGGCCAAAAGCGAGGACTTTTGTGCAGTAAACATTCACTTTCTCTAAACTTGGTCAAAATTGTGTTTTATTTCGTTAAACCCTGATAGTAAGGAAAATCTATGTTAGTAAGAGCTCAGATGAGCTGGAATTTTGTTTGTAGGGATTTATTTTGTGATTTGTGTTTCTACTGCTCCCTGCTGAAGTGGACAGTACAATAGATTGTTTGGATTTTCAGTGATTTCACAAGACTGCCTATTTACTGCCCTAAAGGACTTTGCTATTTAAGAGAACATAGTACCCTGAGTGCAGGATCATAGTGCACATGAAAGTATACATACTGTCGTTGACTATTTTGGCCCCCAGAAAAAACCTGAGCTGTTAGCATTATGGATTCAACAAGGTTTGTGAAACATTACTTATTGATTTTAGCTTACGGTAACTCAATAGCATCATGAAGGTATTGCAGATTTTTAGGTCACCCATTATTGCAGCAAATCTCCTGTTCCACCTCATCCTAAGGCCATGCAGCAGTTTGTGTTTAATAAATAAGCATTATTATCAATTATTGCATGCTCATTCTATGCTTTCTATTAATAACCATGGGTGTGTAACAGCACATACAATAATGAATGTGGCAGAGAAATGTATGCATTATGAGCAATAATACTCAATTTAAATTATCATCTTTTTTTATGATATTTGCAAAAATGGCCATAATAAATAAGACAATTAGCCTAATGTGTTACTAGGAATATAGGTTACTTATATTTTAGAATAGACAGTCAACCTTCTTGGGTGAAGAATAAAAGGGAATTTCAAACTTAAGGCAAGAGTAGCCAAAAATTCTCCCATTCAGTTGAATGAAAGATAAGTTATTGTTTACATACTGTGGTACAGTGTAGTACTGTGATGTATATGTGGTATATCGATGACTACACTCCTTACAAACACCTATAGCTAATTAGTCTGAGTTGAAAATTAAAACATGTCCTTTTATTCATCGATATTAATAAGAATAAAACCTTTTTAAGAATAATCAAGTAGTGGTACAGTGTAGTACTGTGATGTATATGTGGTATATCGATGACTACACTCCTTACAAACACCTATAGCTAATTAGTCTGAGTTGAAAATTAAAACATGTCCTTTTATTCATCGATATTAATAAGAATAAAACCTTTTTAAGAGTAATCAAAAATATCTTACCTCCATTCTACAGGGAAGGGATATAATCCAGTCACGAAAAAGCCAGCATTGCAAAAAAAATAAAACAATAATTAGTATACATACATTCATTATTTTGTTGTAACCAGTTCTCTTTCAGCTCTTTCTAAATAAACACTCTTTATTTAAGAATAAACCATTGACATTTCAACTATTATTTTTTATTTGGTATACATTTCTTTTATTTCGTGATTTCAAAATATGTTTCAACTATTATAATAGTCTAGTTGGCTCAATATAGATAGGTGATTGATGGATGCATGAAAAGTTCATGAGATGAAGAATAATTTTATTTATGAAGTGTGAGAAACTGGAGAAGGGCCAACTGCATGACTGGATCATGTTAAAGCCATAAATGAAACACTTTTACCATCTAGTCTTACTACTACTAATAATACTATTAAGAATAATATACAGGTTGAGTATTCCTTAACTGAAATGCTTTGAATCAGGGATATTTTGGATAATAGATCATGATCGATAACAGATCATTAGGATATATTAAAGTTTCTCAGCACTTATGAAATATAGTAGTATCAATACAAATGCTGTATGGAGCAAATAACTCACTTTTTCTGTGATATAGCTGTGATGTGCGGCATTGGTGGGACACATCAGGCTGTGCCATTCTATTACGACAAAGCCAGCATTGGCTTTTTTGTCAAAAACCTTTATATACAACTTAAATTGGAAGCAAAAGAGGCTAAGTAAAGATATAATTAACACAAACAGTTCTTCTTGATTAACACACCTCTTCAAAAGTGCTTTTAGTGTGTGCTGTTGAAGAAATAGTTTCTGTATTCAGAAGTCTAACAAAATATTTCAATTTTGATCTTTTCACAGAGGTTAGCTCACTGGCATATCAGAGAGCTAGTTGAACAACCGGTGCACTCTGTGTGTATGTGAGTATCTTGGTTATATACTGATAAACCCATAGTGGTGAGGAGATAAGCATATGTTCCTAGTTAGAGCTGTGTTCGACATGTCATACACCAACACACCAATCACCACGGTCATATCATGGAGCATTTTGGAAGTTTAATGTTAGATTTTAAAAATCAACACAGGCACAAAAAGATAAGTTCAAATTATATTTTTTATATTTCAATTTTCTTTCATTAGAAAATAATCATTTAAGTTAATGTTTTATGTGCAAACACGGGGAAGGGAGAACACAGTGAGATGGGGTGAAAGGTTTGTCAGCAGAGGATTACTTCTGGGTAATAGGAATGGTACTACTATCAAGATGCTACAGTGTGATTTACTCATCAGCATCTGATGAGGAAGAGGATATATTGGGCAACTGTCCAGTCATTTTGGTATCATTGTCCTCCTCACAAGACTGACCTTCAGCCTGATGGAGGGATGTTAGGTGTGGAATTGCCCCTGAAACAGTAAAAATGCTGCATTTCCAATTTAGTGTGCTTGCATCTCAAAATTCAGTTGCGGTGTTCGGCTCTTGCCTCACACTTTTGACGGTATATAAATCTTATCTCCTCCAGATGTGCAATCTCCACACCTAAGTGACTAGCTATCTGACTCTGCACACATTTATTTGCTGGTCAATGTGTGCCATATCATACTGAGTACCAGCAATCAGACCGTAGACACAGTTACAGGTTTCAAGATCCAATAGGTTAACATTTTATTAAGAGGCAACACAAAGAATATATACAGTTTTACATCTTGATAACATAGATGAAACAATGGAACTTTAAACGGATTAGATTTAAGATACCGTACAGTAGGATAAGGGACTTAAGTGGATTACTTTTAACATTAAATACAACTGATAATTGAATACAGCACTTTCATGAGTACATACAGGGGGAAACTTAACATTTCAATATAATAAATATAAGCATATTTGCTCAGGGATCGTATCTGGTCACGGCGACTACCATGACAGTCCCACAGTCATGGCAGTTTGTGACAAACAGCATGAAACATCAACAAACTGATGCCAGAGCACATCAGCCGATTCTAATGTTGGCACAGCTTGAATACCAATACCGTATTCTCTTCTGCTGAGAAATTCTGCTGGTATCTTGTGGTCCTAGACTCAACCCCTCTCCTGCTATCACTGTCCTGGTCCCCCACCACTACCTGATCCCTGGCTTGCCATCTGGATTTTTTGTGTTTCGTTTTTTTAATGCTGCCTTCCCACTCTACTATGGTGGTCTGGAAATGTGGTCATTACTTATACACACATTTCTCGACAGTGATTGGTTTCAGTTGATTGCACATATAATTTGTACCTGAGTCGACCAAGTTGGAAAACTGAAATGCTCACCTGCCAAATGTTTCCTTTTAGCTCCCAAACAAACAAATATATACATGGGGGTATCACTGTATGTAGGAGACATTGATGAACACATATTGGGGTTTTGTCTGGCAGTGACATATACCAGAATCTGTGAATTCATATAAGTGCACTGTGTCTATTTTTCAAAAATGTATGGTTTGATGATTGAAAGACATCCCAAATGGGACATGGGCATAGGGCGACTACATATCAGAATTCCAGGTTGATAAACTTAACTGCACACTTTCCAATTTTGGTCCTTTAGCCAAAAAAAACAACATTTCTATGCATGCATGCCATCGCTGTACTCAGGATATATTGCTGAACATACATTGGGGTGTTTTTTGGCAGTAACCCTTTAAATTCTCAGTAAATTTATATGAGTTGGAGTCTGTATGAAAATAATCACTTTTTATTTTACTTCTGCAAACTTTGGCAAAAATTGGTGGTAAAAGGAAAAGTGTCAAAATATACCAAGTTGTCAACTTTTGAAAAATATGTACATTTGGTGGAGGTTTCACGGGTTTGCGATTCATTTTAATATTACAATGTAACAATATTACAAATGTTTCGCTTAATTAAAAAAAACCTCATGACTAAGTGCCTGATGGCGTTAAACTGTGTTATTGTTTAAATTTTGGATACACTGAGCAAAACATTTTGAATTCAGTGTGAGTTCCAGAT
Organism: Pelodytes ibericus; assembly: GCA_036172795.1. Taxonomy (NCBI): domain Eukaryota; kingdom Metazoa; phylum Chordata; class Amphibia; order Anura; family Pelodytidae; genus Pelodytes; species Pelodytes ibericus. Next base: position 51,387,035 of record CM069860.1, read on the forward strand.
CTGCTGTTTAGTTGGTTGGTCCTTATGGACTTTAGGGACATATTTACAGATCCTGTGGGTTTTTGATGGAAAATTGCTAGAGCTCACAAAGTCACTTGTGGGAAGTTTGAACGTCTTTTAAACTTAACCTATCAGACATGTGGGAACCCACTGCAGTGCCCTGCATTAGGATCCACAGTACAGCTCATTGCAGGGGGCTGTGAGAATCTGAAAGGGGTTAAAATAATATATATATATTTATATATATATATATATATATATATATATATATATATATATATATATACACTTATTTAATTATTTAATATTTTCACCAAATGCGAATATGAGCACTAAATATCTGATTTGCCACTGGAACCTTTAATAATATGCATCTTTATCTGTGTTTTTCTTCTATAATTGTAATAAGGACATATTCATTTCCAAAATTTAGACATTTCCAAAACATGACCTTTAGTTTTGTTAGAGAATGTTTGTTTTTTTGATCTCTGCTTACAGCTGCTTTAGTAAATAACTCAATACACAGTGTGTGCTTTGCACATGTCTACAGTTCTAAAGTCAGCATCTGGATTCCAGATTGCAGAAATGACATATGAGAAGTACTGAACCCAGCCTACACTTATGGTTGAGTACCCAGACACTGAGCATTGAGAGGTCTGTACAGTATACTGAATGATGGTGAACTGACAAGGGGAAAACAAATATCAGGTATTAATAGCTGAGGTGAAAAAAAATTCTGATGAAAACAAATTTGTTTTTTCAGCACTAGCTAAGTTCTGTTGTATGTATATTTTACAACTCTAGCCAGGTTTAAAAAGATAGGTAATAGGATCATTTTTCCAACGCAGCTAGTAATGCCTGATTATTGCAATTTCTGCACCCATCTCTGCTCTAAAAAGCTTTTGCTCATGCTTTACTTCAGTAGGCCTCTATATATGTGAACTCTATTATTATGCATAGAGTGTATTTTTCTTCGTAAATAACCCTTCATGACCATGAAGACAAAATGGTTTCTAATTTATGCGAGGCAGTGTGATAGTCAAATCATATTCTAAATTATTATGATTTAATGCACAGAATATGCAAACACTATAACTATAAGCAATGTTGGAAAGAAGAAAATAAACCCAAAAACCTTGATTTTTAGTTTATTATTGTATTTCACAAATGTGTAACTATAATTATCACATTATAATACTTAGTAGCCTATTGAAACTCATTATTGCAATTAAAAGTTTCTCTTCTTAGTCTTTCATTTTATTTGTCAGATATATATTTACTTTTTGTGATAACATTATATTATCTAAATGTGAAGTGATTTTGAACATATTGCTAACAAATTGACATATGTAGTTCTAATTTCGAAGTGTGCTATCTGACAGCAAGGTGATTCTTATTAGTGTAGATGTGTAGATGTGTTTTGAATAAGGTTGATGTAAATTGTTTTGGACTGCTTTTGTAGTACTGCTAAATAGTGTTGAGCGAACCCGAACCGCATTGTTCGGGTTCATACCGAACATTACGGTGTCCATACCCCGGACCCGAACACGGACATTCCACTGTATGTCCGTGTTGGAGTTCGGGGTTCGACGATTTAATGGCGCATGTTGAAAGGCTGCAGGGCAGCCAATCAACAAGCTTTTGACACGTTTGCCCTTAGAAGCCATCACAGCCATGCCTACTAATGGCATGGCTGTGATTGGCCAGTGCAGCATGTGACCCAGCCTCTGTATATAAGCTGGAGTCACCAGGGCCTGCGCCACCAGTAAGGCGACTTAGGCAGCTGCCTAGGGCGAATCTTAGCTGTGTCAAAAAAAAAAAATCCTCCCCCTTACTTACCTCGTCGCTGCTGCTCGGTCTCCGGTGGAGGTCCGTGGCTGTGAGGGAAGCGTTGTGCGCTCCCCTCCAGCCAATGCACATTCAATAAAGTTTGTTTAAAAAAAACTTTATTGAATGCGCATTGGCTGGAGGGGAGCGCACAACGCTTCCCTCACAGCCACAGACGGGCAGATGAGAGCACCGGGAGAGCAGCAGCAAGGAGGTAAGTAAGGGGCAAGGGGGGAGGATCCTGGCATACTGTGGGGGAAAATCCTGGCATATTGGGTGGCTAAGTCCTGGCTGGCATACTGTGGGGGAAAATCCTGGCATATTGGGTGGCTAAGTCCTGGCTGGCATACTGTGGGAGAAAATCCTGGCATATTGGGTGGCTAAATCCTGGCTGGCATATTGTGGGGGAAAATCCTGGCATATTGGGTGGCTAAGTCCTGGCTGGCATATTGTGGGGGGAAATCCTGGCATATTGGGTGGCTAAATCCTGGCTGGCATATTGTGGGGGAAAATCCTGGCATATTGTGGGGGGAAATCCTGGCATATTGGGTGGCTAAGTCCTGGCATATTGTGGGGGAAAATCCTGCGATATTGAGGGGCATAATCCTGGCATATTGAGAGGCATAATCCTGGCATATTGTGGGGCATAATCCTGGCATATTGAGGGACATAATCCTGGGATATTGAGGGGCATAATCCTGGCATATTGAGAGGCATGATCCGGGGATATTGAGGGACATAATCCTGGGATATTGAGAGGCATAATCCTGGCATATTGTGGGGCATAATCCTGGCATACTGAGGGGCATAATCCTGGCATATTGAGGGGCATAATCCTGGGATATTGAGGGGCATAATCCTGGCATATTGTGGGGGACAATCCTGGCATATTGAGGGGCATAATCCTGGCATAATGAGGGGCAAAATCATGGCACATTGAGAGGCTAAATCCTGGCATATTGGGGGGCAAAATCCATTGGTGTTTGTCTCCAGTCCCCAGAGCCAGACCAAGAGCCAGACTGCAGCCAGAGACCAGATCATCTTAATGTCCTGGTGGTAAGTATTCAATATGTTTATTATTTAGTTGTTTAGTTATTAATACTACATTGGAAACTAATTTACCTCACATTTAAAGGACACTATAGTCCCAGAACCACTACAGTTTAATGTAGTGGTACTGGTGTAATGTTCACAGTGAGAATCACGGAAGCACCTCTAGTGGCTGATAATGTGTGTGTGTGGGGGGGGCGGCAGATTTTATTTTGCCTAGGGTGGCAAAAATCCTTGCACCGGCCCTGGGAGTCACATACACGCACATCACATGAGCTCTTCTTAGTGTAGGGAGAGGATGCTGCAGCTGTGAGGGACAGATTTAAAAAAATTCTCGTGTTGAATCTGCAAACTACAGCAATTATTCAAACTACAGCGATTATTCAAATTACAATGATTATTTTAGTAGGTGCTATACTACATATTTGTACCCTGCCCTGAGCCCAGTACCATAGAGAGTGCAGTGCACTTGCAACTGCATGTGTGCCAGGCACATGACTTTAATCCTGTTCATCCTGTAAGCTCAGTGGGCAACATCTAGGCATTTTTAAATACTGCAATTTGTTGGTGTTAAATATTACATTTGCGTCCTGCACTTCATATCTGAGAGTCAAATAGAACCATCAAATACTGTGCTTACAGCGCACTTTGAAAAATTCTAATTGTTTTGGGTGGTAAATAGTACATTTGCGTCTTGCAGTGCACTTCATATCTGAGAGGGAAACAGAACAGTTAAACACTTTGCTTATAGCGCACTTTGAAAAATTAATTGTTTTGGGTGGTAAATAGTACATTTGCGTCTTGCGGTGCACTTCATATGTGAGAGTCAAACAGAACAGTTAAATACTGTGCTTACAGCGCACTTTGAAAAATTCTAATTGTTTTGGGTGCTAAATAGTACATTTGTGTCTTGCGGTGCATTTCTTGCAGTCCAATAAACAAAAAAAATAAAAATAAAAATTCTTGACTATCGGCGGTTACATTGTCGCCTGACATAAACCATCTGTTACTTTGCTGGGTGACCGCAAAGAATTAAGGGGGGCGTAAAATAAGGGACGTGGCCCTGGTCGTGGTGCTGCTGGTGTTGGTGGAGCTCCTGTTGCAAGTAGGGGATGTGGTTGATCTGTGCCAGCTATACGCACAAGTGAAACACCTTCCTCAGGTGCTAGAACCTTCAGCGTTATTTGGTAGGCCCGAATGCCACTCTTAGAATGGTGAGGCCAGAACAAGTACAGGAGATAGTAGATTGGGTGGCTGACAGTGCCTCCAGTTCCTACACATTGTCTCCTACCCGGTCCCCTGCTGAAAGCTCAGAGTTGACACCTGCAGCCCATGGCCTTTCACCTCACCCCCTTGCAAATCAGCCAAGCAGACTGAGCCACAAGTCATGCAGCAGTCTCTTTTGCTTTTTGATGACTCTGCTGGCGGGGTCATCAAACCTAGCCTTGCCCCAGAAGTGGAAGAGATTGAGTGCACTGATGCACAACCACTTATGTGTCAGGATGTGGACATGCGAGGGCCACCGCAGCACGTCTCTGATGATAACGAAACACAGGTGCCAACTGCTGTGGCTTTCGGCAGTGTGCAGACCGGCAAGGAGGGCAGGGTTGAGGAGTGGGTGGAAGATAATGTGGAGGATGATGAGGTCCTAGACCCCACATGGAATCAAGGTCATGCGAGTGACGTGTCCAGTTTGGAGGAAGAGGCGGTGGTCGCAAAGAGGCACCAGTGCAGCATAAGAAAGAGCAGGGTGCAAAACCGTAGCGGCCGTCCCCTAGACAGTACGCCTGCTACTGCCCACTGCACCCAGGGGCCGAACACACCAAAGCCAGCTACGAGGAGTACCCTGGCATGGCAGTTCTTCAGACAATGTGCTGAGGACAAGACATGAGTGGTTTGCAAGCTGTGCAATTAGAACCTGAAGCGAGGCACCTGAGCACAACCTGCATGACCAGGCATCTACATGCAAAGCACGAGCTGCAGTGTAGTAAGCATCCCAAAACCTAAGAAAGGTCTCAGGCACCTCCTGCTTCCTCTTCTGCTGCTGTCTTGGCCTCTTCCTCTAGCTCTGGAGTAACAGTGGCACCTGCAATCGAGCAAATAGAGCAAGTGGCAGCAACGCCACAACGTCCGCCACCGTCCCCAAGCATCTCCACACTGTCCCATGGAAGCGTTCAGCTGTCCATCTCCCAAACACTGGAGAGAAATAGGAAGTATGGCCCTACCCACCCGCGAACACTGGCCCTGAATGCCAAGATTTCCAAATTCTTGGCCTTTGAAATGCTGTCATTCCGTCTGTTGGAGACGGACAGTTTTAAAAACCTGATGGCAGTGGCTGTCCCACAGTACGTGGTTCCCAGCCGCCACTACTTTTCCCGGGGAGCCATCCCTTCCCTGCACAAGCAATTGGCGGACAAAATCAGGTGTGCACTGTGCAACGCCATATGTGGCAAGGTCCACATAACCACAGATACGTGGACCAGTAAGCACGGGCAGGGACGCTATATCTCCCTAACTGCACACTGGGCAAACTGGGTGAAATCTCGTAGCAGCTCTGGGCCTAGCCGGTTTGATGCACATCCCTTGCCTGGCGCATGTGCTGAATTTGGTGGTGCAGAAATTCCTGAAAAACTACCCAGATATATCAGAGCTGCTACAGAAAGTGCGGGCCGTCTGTGCGCACTTTAGGCGTTCTCACCCTGCTGCTGCTTACCTGTCTTCGCTGCAGCGTAACTTAGGCCTTCCCGCTCACCGCCTCATGTGCGACATGCCCACAAGGTGTAACTCCACCTTGCACATGCTGTAGAGATTGTGTGAGCAGCAGCAGGCGATAGTGGAGTATCAGCTGCAGCACGCACTGGTCAATCGCTCTGCGGAACAGCACCACTTCACCACCAATGAGTGGGCCTCCATGCGAGACCTGTGTGCCATTTTGCACTGTTTCGAGTACTCCACCAACATGGCCAGTGCCAATGACGCCGTTCTCAGCCTTACTATCCCGCTTGTATGTCTCCTTGAAAAAACGCTTAGGGCGATGATGGAAGAGGATGTGGCACAGGAGGAAGAGGAGGAGGAAGAACAGGGGTCATTTCCATGGTTATCAGGCCAGTCATTCACAAGGGGCTTGGAGGTTGGGTTCCTGCACCAGCATAGGCCAGGTACACAACTGTCAAGCCAGGGCACAGTTTTGGAGGAGGAAGAGGATGATGAGGAGGAGGAGGAGAAACCATGTTCACAGCAGGGTGGCACCCAACACAGCATGTCGGCATCACTGGAGCGTGGCTGGGGGGATACGGAGGACACAGATGATACACTTCCCACAGAGAACAGCTTGTCCTTGCCTCTGGGCGGCTTGGCACACATGAGCGACTACATGCTGCAGTGCCTGTTCAATGACTGCCGAGTTGCCCACATTCTAACTTGTGCTGATTTCTGCGTGGCCACCCTGCTGGATCCCCGTTACAAGGACAACATGCCATCCTTAATTCCATCACTGGAGCGTGATCGTAAGATGCGCGACTACAAGTGCACGCTGGTAGATGAGCTGCTGAGGGCATTCCAAAATGACACTGGGGGCTCAATGGAAGCACAAGGCGAAGGAAGAGGTCGCCAACGCACCGCCAGCACCGCCAGCACCTCAGAAGGCAGGGTTAGCATGGCCGAAATGTGGAAAAGCTTTGTCAGTACGCCACAACAAGCAGCAACACCATCTGATATGCAACATCTTAGCAGGAGGCAGCATTTCAGCAACATGGTGGAACAGTACATATGCAAAGGCCTACACGTACTGACTGATCTGGTCTGCCCCATTCAACTTCTGGGTCTCCAAATTGGGCACATGGCCTGAGCTTGCCCTTTATGCCTTGGTGGTGTTGGCCTGCCCTGCAGCCAGTGTATTGTCTGAACGTGTGTTTAGCACGGCAGGAGGCGTTATCACAGACAAGCGCAGCTGCCTGTTCACAGCCAACGTGGACAAGCTCACGTTTATTAAGATGAACCAGGCATGGATCCCACCAGACTTCTCTGTACCTTGTGCAGAATAGACATTTATACCGGCCTCCGCCAGTCATTGTTATACTCAAGTGCACTTATTCTTTTTTTTCTGTTGTTAAATGTCCCAATATTTTGGGGGCTACCCTAATTTGAAAAAACAAAAATAAAATAAAAAACTGTGTTGGCTACCTCCTCCTCCTCCTCCAGCGCCGCTTCCACCTACACCGCCACGGTCACCGCCTCCTCAACCTATGGGTCACTTAGTATAAACTGAAAGAGAATACCCTGCACTCCAACCCTCTCTCAAATGGATAATTCTGTTGATCCTCCTGGAAGCCATGATTTAGATTTAGATTTATGTTCTTCCAAAGCTAAAATCAAAGATTCCATCTAGTGCTATTTTATGGCTCAGCTGTATGTGTAATTTGTATGTATTTTAAGTTATTTCCCTATCCACATTTGCTTGCAGGGCACTTGTCCTACTCTTACCCACATTTGACTTCCTTTTGCAGCCCTCTAGCCCTTTCCTTTCCTTTTTAGCCATTTTAGTGGCCAAAAGTTCGTGTCCCCATTGACTTCAATGGGGTTCGTGTTTGGGGTCAAGTTTGGAGTCAAGTTCGAGCACGGACCCGGACATTTTTTTGAAGTTCGGTCGAACCTCTCGAACCCCAACATCCAGGTGTCCGCTCAACTCTACTGCTAAATAATCAAACATGTTTTTATGGCTCACCATTATTTTTATTAAAAAAAGTTAAATGTGGCCCAACACACATATGCAGTTCTGAAAACTTCCGAAAAAAACTTGAGTGCCCCTTTTCTAATTAATAATACATTATAATTAATGTTAGCACATAATATGATAACATGAAATCCGAAATTTTCTGGGTGTATGTTTAGACATAATTGGTGATAATGCTCAAAATATTCAAATGAAATTGAAATGGGATACAACTCTAAGGAGGCTATTCACTAAAAAGGTGAGATGAACATTTAATCTCACCAGTTTAGCTATACATTGTGAAGGGACAAACTTGAGTTTGCTTAGTGGCGGGAATTGACCATGTTTGCCCTACACAATGTATAGGTAATTTGGTAAGAGTAAATATTCATCTCACATCAACTCACCTCATCTCACCTCATCTCAAGTCACCTCATCTCACCTCAACTCATCCCACCTCAACTCACCTTTTAGTGAATAGTAGAATGCTATTATCTCAATATGTAATATACTAAGAGCTTTGTCTACAGTTTTAGTTATAACTTCAGTTTGGAAAAAATTCACTTTGGACATGTGCTGGAACTTTTATTTAAGAATCTGATATAATTATTGCTTATACTGTGTAATAATTATCTGTAATTTAAAATAGAACATTGGAAAATCTCTGAAATCATTACTTCATCTTGTAAAGTAAAATCCTAGTGTAATAGCATTTGGATAATACTTTGGAATCTTCACCTCACATTTTCAAGGTTTGTTTTTTCTGGCGGATTCTAGCACCATTCATACTTGACTGAAGTTTGCACATTAAGTCTTATTCCGAAGTAATATTTTGAAAAGAAAATGGCATTCCGATACATGGGATTGTTACCTCAGACTAATATTCATTTAGCCAAGTCAAATTCTGAAATAATAGAGGCTTGAGCAAAGCAGAATATGAAGTTATATTGGTCTAAGCCAAGAGCCATTATGTCACAATCTAAAATAATATGAGTTGTCACAAGAAACGAGCTGTGCTGTGTTTGATAGGAAAGTTCTCTTTGGCTGACTTTTTACCACATTTTCCCCTAATTTATTAAGATCGTTCTTAACAGACCAATAATGTGCCATACAGTTTGGCATAAAAACTTACAAAGTAACAATTATATCTGATTTCAAGTCTATCTGAAGTCAAGGCTATTCATTTTGCTAAAATGCAAAGAACGTGTGTTTTATTTTTAGTTTATGTTACTATTCATCTATGCACTTAATAGTTACTGGTCTGTAAAATGTCTTTCTCAGACATGGAATACTTTGCACCATAATCCCATCTGTAAATCTACTTTTAGACCACAGATATTTAAAAGGACAGAGAGCAAAGAAAAGGATGTTATAAGTAAGACAGTTTGCAGTCATAGAGTGCAAAATAAGAAGAATTTGGAAACAGAAAGCAAGAAACAGGGGTAAGACAAGAGCAACAGATAGGAAAGTAGGGTACACATCATCTGCAATTGTATACGACTTAATATGGAACATAACTCTCAATGATCCAGCTAGAACACACACAATTAATCTTTGGCCAAACCCACCTAGGGCCAACCATCCACATTACTGTTACCACAACTACATTCTCTCTCCCTTATGTGTTCCATGTAGCCCATTCCCTCTAGATTGTAAGCTTACGAGCAGGGCTCTCTACCTCACCTACTAGTCTGTTCTAATTTGTCTAACTTTGGATGTAGTTCCCTTCTATGCTCTGTATCATGCGCAATGTAATTTGTTGGCGCTATATAAATAAATGGTAATGTAATGTAATGTCTATGGGCAATGAAATCTGGTTAATTTTGTTATGCTTCACTTGCCGATAGTTTTGCCACTGTGCATACCTCTCTGTGGCCTCTAAACATAAACATACATGGTAATAGTGAGGAACACACTGTGAGAGATAGCAATATAAGGACAAATTAACATAATGTATGTATGAATGTAAAATAGTTATATTTATCTATTGTCATTTTTGATACTTTTTCATACTTTAATAAAACAAAAACAAAAAACATACACTTTGCTGACCTCATCACTTAACACAGCACGGTTCTTCTAGGTGTAATGGTGATTAATTAAACACTTTATTGAGAACGCATTATTGACCCATAGAGCTGTACAATACATTCACATAGTTTGCAGCCTTGTTCACAATGCCCTATAACACTGGTAGTAGTAGCAGGGGCTATACACAAAACAGAAAATAGAGATTTATTTTTCACCTCCTATCATTCATGTTAACCCTTGACTGTTGTCTGCTAGGGCCAAATATGTGACTTATTGTATAGTGGCTTTTATTTAGAAATGTATCTTTTCTGTGGGTTGCTTTGCTATTAGAAGGTCAGTATTGCCTGTAATTGGATTCAATGTTTGTATATCTATCATGAAATTATCTACTCCCAGCAAAATAATACATACAAACTTATATTAATCGAGAGAATGAACGTGGAACTGCTCCATGTATAGTATACAAATTGACTTTTATTCAACATGTAGTTTAAAAACAGAATAACAAGACACCAATACAAATAATAGGGATCACACTTACAGCCTTTTCGTCTGTGTAGCTGGACTTAATTGTTAATCTCAGTGTATTAGTACAATTAGTTGCATTGCATGCTTGCATAAAGCTAATTATGTGTCCAGAGACATAAAAGTCAATTCTGGGACAAGTTCTAAAAGTGGTCTAAATCAGTTGTCTTATTTGGTTTCTGGTGACTGTTCCACATTTAGAACTTTGCCAAATAATTAACTTTAATACATTATATGAATCTAGATCTGTAAAAGAATTTGGAGTAATTTTTTGGCAAAAATCTAAAAACAACAAATCTTGGTATTTTTTAAATACTTAAAAAAAAAGGTAAATATGGAAATTAGTTTGACAAGAAAATGCCACATGTAAAAATACGATAAGCATACAAAAAAGCATCAAGAATATTAATCTGGGCCAATGATCAGGTTATAGTAAAAATTGATCTAAATGCTCAAAATGATCCTGGACTGTAGAATCCGCAAAGCTGACGCGTCTCCAGTGCAATTTTAAATTTCAAATTATTTGATTATTAAAGGAGATTAAAGTTGACTTTGTCAATATTTTGTTTATTCTGCTTATTGGCTGTTAAACTTACATTATAAGCAAAATGGCTGTAGATATTAATTATGTATGAGCAAATATCTTATGTGCACATTTCTCGTTAACTTACCTGATATGGTGATTGTTGCTGCAGCTTTAGCTGTCCCAAAACTACCGCTGTGCTTGTTATCTGCCATACATGTAAACAATCCAGGTCTGGTGGCATATATGTGTAACCTGGAGAAAATGACCCCATCTTTGATATTTTCCTCTATGGATTCTGATGAAACCTAGCCAGCCATAAATGTATACAGAGAAGGTTACCATTTTTATAAAGCATCACTTCTATTTATATTAACTATAAGATTTAAAATACAGACACTTAGGCTATTACTCTAACTTTGAAGTTATTTACAGTTTAGATATTTAATATTCACCATTTCAACTAGTCATTAAAAAGCAATTTGTCAACTTAAATGTTGCTTATACTGTGACTGGAGAGAATAAAAAAAAAATGAGGAAAAATTATCTAACATTGTATTAGCAGAATTAAATGCAAATGCATAAAATAAGAGAAAAATTAGTTTTAAATGTATCTGTGGTATCTCCTGTGTATGACATCACCTGTGGCTTGATATTTCAATTAACTCATTTGAAATGGGAAATGTATAATTTGCATATAAAGCAAGTTAATGTCATAAATAGGTGACTCCACATGGTCTCTTTAGCAATTGCTGAATCATTTATTACAATCTCTTCTTAATATATGGTATACATAGTGATATGTTCTTGTTAAAAATATTTCAAGACATTGAGTACAGGCCCAGACTGATTTCCCAGCAGGCCATCTGTCATGGGGCTGGCTAATTCCTGATGATTGCTCCAGTTTTACCACTTTACAAATAACCCATCATGGATGTTTATAGATCTTACTTGTGCATTCAGAAGAAATATAGGGTAATCTGTTACCTCTAAGCCCCGGAAAGGGGCAATCTGTAATTTATTTAGTGTCAAATGTGACCAACAAGATTTGAAGGGAATAAAAATTTTAAAAAAGTAACTAGAAAAAAATCTGTTACCAACACCTGACTAAAGAGCAGTATGTGGTACTAAATGCTACTTACAGCTTTGCCATTTTCAAACCACCTTATGGATGGAACAGGAAGGCCCGCTGCAGTACATCGCAAAGATACCTCCGACCCAAATGTTACGTTCTGTGACTCTGGAGCCTTCAGAATCCTGGCAACCACTAATAAGGAAAGATAATTCAAGATGATGAACACTGTCTTTATATATTGTTTTTATTAAATAAAACACTGCAACTTAACATTTACTGTTTAGCTCGTCATTACTCAGTGAACAACCACTATAAAGGCACAAAAGTTTCAAATTAGTTTCTTTGCTCATTGAAAAAGTAACAATTAAAGTTATATAACAAATATTTTGTTTTTAAGGTTTTGGTTTTCAGATATTTTTCATTCAAGAAATATAGGGCTTTATTCAGGATTTCGTCATATTTTGCGTCACTATTGTGATCTGAATGGTTCTTCAAATTGGTTCATTCAGGAATCACAAAGTGACTCCTAAGAGGCCTGAAAATCAGTCATTATAGCTCTGAATTGGGCCAAAAATAAAACTATATATTCAAGTACACATATAGATTATTAGATCTATTTTTAAAATCCTCATGAAACAGATACGTTGCTCAGTTTTGCTTAAGTCTGTTACTTAAACCTGGACTTCTGGCATTTCCAAGGTATAATATACCTATAAGCTGTAATGATCATGTTAAAAAGTATACAAAGTCACATGGTTTTTGTTTTCCTAAGTCATTTCCTGTAAGGTAAATGACAAAACATCTGTTTCTCTCTTTAGAGTCAGGGATTTTCTTCTGTGTCATTTCTTGTTTCCCTCATATTTCCCCCCTTTCACTTCTTTGGCCAAAAGAAGATTAGGTAGGCTGAATTTTATTTTACCATCAGGCTGGTAAATCAATTGACCTGAGACAAATGTTAAGTCTATGGAAGGAATAGGTTTGCTGTTATTTTTTTGAGTAAAGTTGGCAACTCTTCTCCTGTAGAGTACTCAGACACCAGAATGTCCCATGAGGCCGTCTTTTAAGTTAAACTGATTGGTATCTCTATCACAGCAAATCCAGGTGTTAAGATTGTCATTTTTTCTATATAAATACCCACGATTACTTTCATAGACATAATTATAAAAGAAATTGCCGGAATTGTGGGAGCAATTTTATACACATAAACTACTACTCTAATGTAAATGTTATTTTGATATACACCTTTGCTCCTATTGATTTGCCAGTGTATTGTTTATATTTTATGATATGTGTAGGCGCACGTACTATAAAAGTGAATATATTTTAATGTTCAAAATTGTTTTGGCTGTTTATTACTTTTGCAGTATACTAAGCATTTAACACTAAGATAGTATATCTAAGAATATTGTTAATAAAAACGCCATGTTTATGAATATTTTTTCTCCCCTTTTTGTTAGAATTATTTAATTACATGGAAGATGCTCAAAATGAATGTCTGTCTTAAATTGTGCTTTAAAAAAATAAAAATAAAAAAACTGACTCTTGAAAAATCCAGTTACACCTAGATTCACACATTTACTAGTGTGTTACTATTTAAGAATATTTAAAAATACAACAGTTTTGAAAGGCAAAAGATAAAAAAGATAAAATGTATTGTCCTGAATTGTCTTTTTTTTGTGGCAAATAACTAGTGAACTAGAAAATGTTGCACAATTGCAATGTATTTAATGATTTTAACTTCTGTCTGAAATAAACCAACCTTTTTCCTTACATATAGTTAGTTATTAAATGATCGGTTATTTTGTTTATTATTGCCTTTTTATAGTGCATTTGGTTTATTATTAATAATTGGAAATGAACTGGCAAAGAGTATTATATTTTGTTAAATTGCCAAGAATCGAATAAAAGGAAAAGTTTTAAAAAAACAACAATAAAATAAAAAAAGAGAAAGCATTAATCGATTAAATGTTCATTTTCCTGTGTCTACAATACCCCACCAGCCAATAGCATTTTTATGGCTGATATGATCATTTTTATACCAGTTCAGTTTACAAGATGGCAGCACACATAAACAGCATCACTAAATAGATACAATATACCTTTCATGTATATAAATTGTGTTTGGTATACATCAAATATATCATATCAAATAACCTATGTATTTTAAAAACACACTCGTGGCATTGATCATACTTATGCTATATATTCTTTATGTATTGATTAAGATAACAGAACTAGTGTATCTACCATTAGGAAGGAGTACAGTGTAACCTTTTATACCAGGAGTTACAGATAGTTGACCCCTGAGAGAGTGGTTCCTTGGCATCCTTGGAGTCTTAGGTATGTGATTAGTTAATTGGACTAATCTTGTGGACATATATGTGTGCGTGTTCTCTAATCCTGTGTACAAATGCATGCGTGTTATAATTTAAATATATAAAAATGGACACTGCAGCATCCAAATGTATACAGAGTAATCAGTAGCCAGGGACACTAAGGCTGAGACCTGATCAGGGTCTTTATATCCCTGTGCGTCCCCAACAATGTCTCATGATACCCACAATTTTTTGCACAATTCGGAGAGATGTAGCCACCGCTCACTTGGAGAGTCAGCTACATTTACCCTGTGAGACTAAGACCACTTTGGCCATCGGATCCCTGCAGTGGGATCTGGAGCACAGCTTATTGTGGGTAGCTGCGATGAGCTGCTGTTCCTAGACTGTTCTGTGCCGCATGGTGATTTGGGCCATGTCTGTTAGGACGACATAGAAAGTTCTTATACACTAAGTGGTTAACCCTGCTGTTTGTGCTACTAATGATCATGTTTATACCTAGCTAATCTAGTTCAAATCTGGACTAACTGAAGTTCAAACACAAGAGACAATGGATTATATCTATTAAACCTTTTTTATCCAATTGTCTATCCATGTCTATGTGTGTCCATCTCTGATGATATCAGGTGGCCGATGAAATGGCACCAAGAGCAACTAAGTTAGTTCTACATCCCCCCGGACCAACATTTGCCAGTCCTCCCCTTGCACCGTGAGTGGTTCCACCCATGTAAAGGTCTTCAGAGCAGCAAGCTTTGGAAAGTTTTCCACTTAAGTCAGTCATTTTAAACCTGATAGCATACTATTTTGCTCTCCCTTATAGTTTAAGCTTTATAGACATTTGTATAATGTCTCCATCCAATGCATATTTATTTGATTTCTGCTAGATCACTCTGTCACTTGTTTATGATTAGAAACTCTAGACGCCTGCAAAAGCTTGGAAATAAATGTCATATTTATATAACTCTCTGTTCAGGTCATGTCTGGATTATTAAGCTTGACAACTTCAGTAAAATCTCTTTGCATATCAAAATGATAAGCACTTCAGTCTGAAACAGCTGTGAGGGTATTATGGCCTGGCATGTGCTAGGTTTATTAATATAATGATGCAGAACTATGTTGTTATTTTTGTAGCTTAGACAGGTTTTTAAGTTTCAGCATAACAATGGTGATGATTCTGGGAATCTGCAAGACAGTTGTGACAGGCATAGTGATCATGTCAGTTGTGTTTTAGGAGAAAGGTAATGCTTGGTTTCCTGCAAGCATCCTTTTTACAGCATGGCTGCATAGTTCCAGTCCTCAAAGGTAAGGGGTCAGATATTATGGGAAATCTTACTTTAGCACTATGAGCTCAATGAAAATGACTGATAGCACTACTGTCGTGCCATCAAGGATGTCCTTAAAATCTGGCGTGTCTCAATCCCTTGCGGACCAGAGCTGTAAAGTTCTGCCTTCCCAAAAAGAGCTCAGTATATTATTGTGAAAGCCAACCTATATTAAACTGACAGAAAAAAATGCATTTGATTGGGAGGAGCACTCTTTTTTAAAAAGTGGGAAATGTACCTCATCAAAATATGACAATCCTTTACCCTAATGCTTAATTCTAATGTACCCCAATTCTACATTTTCCTGTTAAACCTAATGTGCCTGTAACCACTAGCCCTAATGTCTATCCTTAACTCGAATGACCAATTTCATTCTAAATGCATAACTTGTATGCCCCCTTAATCGTTGCCCAAATATCCCCCCCGATGACCAACTCTAATCATGTGACAGTATGACGGTTAATCTTTTCAGTGTGTCCAATCAATAGGATAACATTTTAAAAATGTTAATTTTAAGGTTTTGGACGAAAATATTTGAATTAATAATTGAGGGTAGCAATGTTTTTAAGGATTCTTTCATTTTTAAATAAATTCTCGTGATGTTAGGATTGCCCACCATCTATTAGATGTTACTAAAGTAATATAGGGTGGCTATGATAATTATACTATGACATGTCATAGATACATTGTAAATTGGGCAAATTCAATACCGTCCAAGAGATTACAACCACTATGACCAGGGCGTCCAACGTGCGGACCGCGGGCCAAATGCGGCCCGCGGGACATCGAGGTGCGGCCCGCATGACAGCTGTAACCGCACCTCTAACCGCACATTACTATAAGCAGCGTCGGGGAACTAAGTTTCCCAGCAGAACGCTGCAGTGCTTGCCCAGCACATAATCCCTCCTCTGCCCTGCACGTGACGTCATGCGCATGGGTCAGAGGAAGGGAAGATTAAAAAAGGAACCACTACTTGCATGATGAAGCAGCCCACATGCCTGGTATCAAGAAAATAAGTCTAAGTATGTAAGTGATTCTGTGTGTGTAAGTGACTCTGTGTGTGTAAGTGACTCTGTGTATGTATGTGACTCTGTGTGTGCATGTAAGTGACTCTGTGTCCATGTAAGTGACTCTGTGTCCATGTAAGTGACTCTGTGTATATGTAAGTGACTCTGTGTATATGTAAGTAACTCTGTATGTAAGTGACTCTGTATGTAACTGAATCTGTGTGTGTATGTGTAAGTGACTCTGTGTATGTAAGTGACTCTGTGTGTGCATGTAAGTGACTCTGTGTGTGTAAGTGACTCTGTATGTAAGTGACTCTGTGTGTGTAAGTGACTCTGTGTATGTAAGTGACTCTGTGTGTGGATGTAAGTGACTTTGTGTGTGCATGTAAGTGACTCTGTGTCCATGTAAGTGACTCTGTGTCCATGTAAGTGACTGTGTGTATATGTAAGTGACTCTGTATGTAAGTGACTCTGTATGTAAGTGACTCTGTGTGTGTAAGTGACTCTGTGTATGTAAGTGACTCTGTGTGTGCATGTAAGTGACTCTGTGTCCATGTAAGTGACTCTGTGTCCATGTAAGTGACTGTGTGTATATGTAAGTGACTCTGTATGTAAGTGACTCTGTATGTAAGTGACTCTGTGTGTGTAAGTGACTCTGTGTATGTAAGTGACTCTGTGTCCATGTAAGTGACTCTGTGTCCATGTAAGTGACTCTGTGTGTGCATGTAAGTGACTCTGTGTGTGTAAGTGACTCTGTTTGTGTAAGTGACTCTGTTTGTGTAAGTGACTCTGTGTGTATGTGTAAGTGACTGTCCATGTAAGTGACTCTGTGTGTGTGTAAGTGACTCTGTGTGTGTAAGTGACTGTGTGCATTTAAGTGACTCTATGTATGTAAGTGACTCTGTGTGTGTGTGTCACTGTGTGTGTGTAAATGTGACTCTATGTGTGTGTAAGTGTGATACTGTGTGTGTGTGTAAGAGTGACTGTATGTATGTGTATTTGTGTGTGGCTGTGTATGTATGGGTTTTATTGCTGTACAGTCTGTGATGCCCTAACAATGCACACACACACACACAAAAAAAATATATATATATATATAAGATAAATATATATATAAAAGACAAATAAATAAATAAAATATATATATATATATATATATATATATATATATATATATATATATATATGTGGCACACAAACACATACATTTTATGTGAAGTGGCTCACTGCAAAAAAAAACTTGGACACCCCTGCACTATGACAATGAGAAGGAAAGGGTTAAAAAAAATATGGCTTCTGAGTAAACTATTCCCAATTGAAGACTTCACCACTACATGCATTCATTATTGTTCTAATCATTTTGCAGAATATGTTGGCACTTTATAAATAAAGTTAATAATATGATGCTTGCGGGCCATTGTTGGACTATACCTGTGCTTTAGTCTACATTGATTTGGAATTAAACTTTGGAACAAAATGATTAATGACTGCAGGATATAACTGCTCTTCTTTTTAGCATTTATCTGCAATACCTTTTCATAATTCCAGCCATCATAATGACCCATATAAATACACTGGGAAGTTAATTAGCAATTTAGAACAAGGCCTAAATGATAGGCTTTTCCAAGCATGCCAGATGCCTTGTCACAGTTCTACGCCACATGGGTCTAAAAATAGTTTTGATTTTTCTTTTATGGTACAATGCTGACTGCAATGCTGCATAGTAAAATGTAAGTAGATAGCTTATATCCTGTCCCACTGTATGAAACCTGTTTCTAGTAGAACTCATTTCTATATTCAGACCAAATACTGTGCAAAGGGAAATGAAGCAAAGCAAATCGGAAGCGCATGCCATTCCAAGGCCGAATAATATCTTCTGGCTCCCTTTCACTGTGCAGTGAAAGGATGATTTATTTTCTTATTGAAGTGTCAACTGTCTTATTACAGCCTTGAGAGTTCAACTTTACCACTGTAAGTGAGGAAGATGGCATTTTTCAGTAAAACAAAAAGGAGGGAATTTTTTAACATTTTTTAAATTGATTATGTACCACAATAGTACCAGACGTTCAACATGAATACACAAGAGTTTAAAAAAAATTAAGAAATAGCCTCAGATATCTTCCCTTTGCTTGCAGTTTTAGATGTGTGGTTTCACCTGCATTGGTGATGACAGGTTTTATGCAGTGAGAGGGATCTAGCATTACTGTTAAAAAAATTGCACTTTAGGCATGTCAATTTGTGTCTATTGGGCCTGATTAATTCATTAGGCATGCTATACATGAAGAGGACATTTTACAACCTTTGTTCCCATAGCAACAATAACCACTTTGTAAAACTTTATTATTTGAATGTGAACAAACTTTTGAGAACATCGTTTCATGTATTATTATGTGTGTGACTCTTTCAATTGTGTTCTCAATGATTAAAGTATAATGCAAAATGTTATTTTTATATCTATTAAAGCCAGTGTAACCTATGCGTTTCTAATATATTTTTAAATATAGAGTCCCTTCGAACACAAGTATGTGTTATACAATAAAAGAAAACCATCTGCCTTTCACATAGTTATGGTGCTTCCACAATATTTTTATTAGTCAACCTAATAAGAACATTCCATTAAAAAAATGGAACAGGACAGTTTGTCTGAAAGTCTTACTCAGCGAACATTTAAATTCTAAATAGAACATTGTGTTCAAGTAAGGATACTTTGGTTTTAGTAAGGAAAATAAACAAATTATGAGTGTGGTACACAGTAAAGGAGTAACTTAAATGTATGAGTAGTTTTGTATTATTTGTTAAATGACCTGGGTTTCAGCTCAGAAACTCTGAGGTACTAAGCTCAAGGAAGTTCAAAATCTTGGGGTATTGCTCGAGCTTGGGCTCTCACTGATACATCATAATTCTGCATTTTCTATGTCAAACACTTAGACATGAGACTTAATCCATCTTCAAGATGGGGCCACTTTAATATGTGCATTTGTCATCTTGCCTTGATTACTTCAATGCTCTTTACTTAGGCCTTCCAGAAAAGGAAATGCATCACCCAAAATGTAGCAAAACAAAGCAGCAATTCTCACTCATGTCATGTAATGCCTAAGGGTTGACTCAACATACACAGCTATATCCTGAATTGGATTCAGGTTGGGTACCTTAGCATAATTTCTCAAATAATTGAAATACAGCTACTCAATTTCCCAGAACTGAGATCTGAATCAGCAGTTTGGGAAGTTCGGGAATCAAAGCATTGGAGGCGTTCAATTCGGGACATTTTTGGCTACCAATAAGCGCCTGAACATGCTACAAATTCAGGTAACATAGGCATAATTCACCCATTTGTCTTATCCAAGCAGTATCCAGGATTTTTAGCTTCCTCTCTGCGTTTGCTATTCTGGTCTACATATTTGTTCTTATTGTCCTGGGTTCTTTTTTTATTCTGTTATCCTTGTGTGTTCTGTTCACCCCATTTCTAGCCACATGGTAGCATCTCTCAGTTCCAGCCACATGGTGGAATTTCTCAGTTCCAGCCACATGGTGGAATTTCCCAGTTCCAGGCCACAGTGGTGGCATTTCCAAAATCCCTGTCCTTAGTGGAACCTGCCTAGCTTGGCTCCCAGGTTGGCACCTGCCTAGTTTGCCCCAGAGTGGCTTCTGCCCATGTCCTGTCCTGAGTCCCTTAAGTGGGATTTCCTAGTCCCTTAAATGTGATCCTTTGTCATTTTCCAGCCCTGTTCTGACTGTTTCTAGCCTTGTTCCCTGTCTAGGTTATACCCAGCTCTTGTACCCCGTTTCCATGTTTTCTGCTCTGATCCATTTCTGTTTTTTCTTTGTCTGTGATTATGTTCCGTTCTGAGTTTTTATGGATTCCTTCTGCCTTGTTACTCTGTTCCTTTATATAAGTGTGCTCCACCTTTTGGTTTGGTTTCCTTTCAGTCCTCAGTCCTGTGCAGCTGTCTACAGGTATACTCTGTATGTGCAATGGTTATTGTACGTTATTATTTGCTAATATTAGTTTGGGACTTGCCTAATTGTGGGGTACCTTGATGTGGTTGGCAAGCTAACATCTAATTGGCCAATACGTGAACCAAACCCCCACCGTTATACCATCTTTAGTGTTAGGCTATTTCCTGTATTTTATGTCTGTTCCTTTAAGCTCCAAATCATTGCCCTTTATCTGCTTCCTTGTACTGTTTATCCTTAGTTTGGTTTCTTCTTTATCTTGCTTATGTTTTGCCTCTACCTGTAGCCCTGCACTTTGTATTTTAGTTCTGTTCTTCCTCAGTTGCTTTTCTGTTTTAGCTCTAGTTGGCTATAATTTACTTCATTTCATCCTCGCCATGTAATCTGGATGCAGCAGCTGCTTCACAGGGCCTGGAACTTGGGGTCCCAAACCTAAAAGGGGATGGCAGTTACCAAGCACCAGGCCCTGTGTCTCCACCCTGCAACGTAGCTCCTGATCTCTAGCGCTCAGGGTCTATTTCCATATGGGACCCCGCACGTGACACTGTTTCAATTCTCCAGAAATTAGACAGGAAAATGTAGCACAAAAGTGTAGTAGAATTAAAGTAAACATATTTAAAAAATGTCAAATGATTACTGTTGGGAGATATCGGTGTGGAATCGGCTATGATTTCTGCAAATGTATTTGGAGGCACATCGGGGCTACCTGGATAGCTCGACATTCGGGTCCCGAATCCGTCCGCAATTCAGAGGTATCATTTCAGGGATGATTATCTGCAAATATTTAGTTAACCCTCAAATCTCCA
This sequence comes from Pelodytes ibericus, assembly GCA_036172795.1. Lineage (NCBI taxonomy): Eukaryota > Metazoa > Chordata > Amphibia > Anura > Pelodytidae > Pelodytes > Pelodytes ibericus. The sequence goes on from CM069860.1 coordinate 51,408,202, forward strand.
CTCTCTGCACTGGATCACCAGTGAATGGAGAATATATATTAAAATAGGCCTGCTAACCTTCAGAGCCAACCTGGGACCACAGTACCTAAACAAACTCTAAACATCTTACATTTCAAAAGAATGTTATTCAGTTGTCCATCACAAAGACCAGGAAATATCCACTATGAACAATGTTGGTACCTAGTCCTGATGATCACTTAAAAGTGGTTGTCAACTCATTTTCTCTTCCATTGGAGTCAATAATATTTAATGACCAGAGATAAACTTACTCAGGTCAATGAATAAAGTTCCATATGTCTTTCTTTGCCCAGTTTATCTTTTTCAACAGGAAATTAGTCTTTTAGCTGTAAATTCATATTTGAGTTTTACATGGAGAAGAGCACTATCATACCCTGACATATTGTTATAGTTATGATTATTAATTATTTTTCTAGATGCGGATAAATACAATTTCGTTTGTCTTTACAACTGCCCTTTGAAGAAGCCTTTCCACATATTATTCCCATACAAACTCAAAAAATTGCTGCCTGCAGCAAAGTGAATCTCAAATATACAAGAACAATTATTAACGATTACTCAGTTTATTCAACATGTTGATTTCATATAAACTTCTAGTGCTAGTTAAAAAAAATATATAACAAATGTGTTTAGTGTGATTGATATGTTATAAAACATCGAAAAATAGAAATGTCATATGTCATCTTCTAGCTGGATTTGGGATGTTACCAGAATAAAAGGGTAAATAAAAATGACCTTTAGGCCATGATACTATGGTAACAAAAAACGGCCAAGAAATTCGGAGAACTGGGGCCAGGTATTTAATATGTCAAATGCGTTTTCAACACTGTTTCCAGAAAACAAAAACAATGGACGAAGTTCATTCAATCGTTTTACAAAACTATTTTATTAGCATTGGCAGCCTCTGAGTTACATAAGCAGCTCTCAGCCATGCACACTGATACAGTTCTCCTTACATGGTTGCAGCTTTATTTGAACATATGCTGACCTTGGTGTACAGTGCACAATTGGCGTATTATTATCGGTCAGGCTGAAAGAACTACATCACCTAAACATTGTTTATATTGTAAATATAGAGAACAAAGTATGATCAAAAATGATCTCTATAAATGTGTACTGTATATATATATATATATATATATATATATATATATATATATATATCCAAGATGAATCTTTTCCTTGTAATCTTACTGAACTATACATTGTGCTTGCAGAATTGTAAGTGAATGCATAGAACAAGAGAAAGACTTTTAAAATGAATATACTGCTTTCTGAAATCTTTCTTGTGGTTGTTCAAGTAATTGTTGGCTGCCATTTTTCCTTAACACATTTAATAAAGGGACAAGAATACAAGGGTTCTATCATTCTTGCCACACAGCACATACTCTACACTAAATATCGTTATAATAATTATGAGATCACTAGGTATCTCAGAATAGTGCGTAGGATCAGTGTCTTGATTGGTAATAGAAAATGTACCATATGGTGGCTCGTAATACCATAATATCTTACTATTCAATAATGAGAATGTTGACAGTGTTTACACAATATCTTACTTACTTTTCAGGTAATAAGCTTGATAATCCATGCACAGGTAAGTTTAATGCAGACATACTCAAGCAAACAGGACTTAAGTAGGAAACACCCAACAGAGGTCACAGAATAGTTAAAATAATTTACAATTATGATTAAGATTTTTTGTACAATATAAAATAATAATAATAATAATATTAGCATACATTTATTTAATCTAAAATATACATCAAAGGTTTTCACCACAGGTTCAATCACATCCAAAAAGAATAATGAACCAAAGCAAAACAGATCCTTGTATTGTATTTCACTTATTTCATCATTGTGTTATAGGTTTAGTAAGTGGAAACTGAATACTGAAACTGGAACACAGTTTGCACAGAACCTCTCAGGGAAGATACAAATCCATGAACTAGAAAAATACTTATTACCTTTAGTAAATAGTTATATCTTTTTGTACTGTGAGTTATCACTTATCACTGGCTTTTAATACAAAAATTTGTATTGCAGTCTTTGGCTTTCAATGGCAAGAAATAGCCAGGTCATCAAATAAGTTACATGTCATTGCCACTATACATAGATTATATGGTATCCTTGTATTCTGACATTTGTATGGTTAACCCACTTCACACATTATTGAATAATCATGTTCAAAATCTTGGCCTATCAGTTAACCTGACATTGTGTTCCTAATTCTTAGCATTATTTTTAGGAGTGACAAGGTGGCTCTCAATTTCCTGACAGTACTGTTAATCAGGAAGCAGTTATCTACATTTTGCACAGATAAATCCTGTACATTGACAGATAAATACTTTTTAAAGTTGTGTTTTTAAATTAGCATTATAAAACGTTATGATGCTTAAAAACTCTGAATTGTGAATAATGAATGTTTTACTCTGCAGATGTGGAATTTAGTTGATTTAGTCAATATCAGTCGTTTCTAGTTTGGTTCTATGATACTGTAGCTGACTATTTCAAAAGTGCGAGTAGTTTTGTATATTATTTCTAAGTTGATCTGGTCAGTTCAAAAACGTACTTTAACATCTTTTTGTGGGTGGGGAGGGGACTTACTTTATACTTTATTTCATTCATTGAGTAACCAGAACCTGCTACGAACTCATAGAATGCTACTTTCGAATTGCATTACTGACCATTGTGCCGGCAATGCAATTTGGAAGATGCCCGAAGGTGAACTCTGCGGCTTTCTCCACCACAGAATTATGGGAAATGTAGAAGAAAAACTACCACAACTAGAGGACATAGTCTTAAATTATAGGGGCAAAGATTTAAAAGTAATATCAGGAAGTATTACTTTACTGAGAGGGTAGTGGATGTATGGAATAGCCTTCCAGCGGAAGTGGTAGAGGTAAACACAGTCAAGGATTTTAAGCATGCGTGGCATAGGCACAATGCTATCCTAGATATAAGATAGGGAACTGGGGTCTAACAAAAGTATTGAGAACATTGGGCAGACTAGATGGACCGAATGGTACTTATCTGCCAACACATTCTATGTTTCTATGATTCTGCTTTAATGTAAAAAATTCAACCGCACATGCGAGAAACACTGAAGCAAAAAAAAGTTTAGTTGGCCTTTAACCCCTTCGCGACCTTATGACGAGTTAACTCGTCATAAGAGCCGCAGCATTAGCGACCTTATGACGAGTTAACTCGTCGTGCAGTCTGGCCGGCGGTGCGCTCCGTGCGCACCGCCAGCCAGTCTGCAACGGGTCCAGGACTAAGCCTCGCACCTGAGGCAAAGCTCCTGGACCCGATCGATGGATTTCCGGGCATGTGATCGCGGTGATTGAGTGATCACCACGATAACATGCAAATTAGATGCAAAGACCGTGTGTTCACACACTGACTTTACCTCTAATTCACTCTCTGTGCTTCACATTCTTATAGTGAAGCACAGAGAGTGACCTGTAAATAAAAATAAATAAATAAAGACATACACAACTCATTTAGTTGTTTTTTTACAATTTTTTTTATTTTTGCAATTTATAACATTTTTTTTATAAATAAAGGTAATTTTAATATATTTATTTAATAAAATGTAACCCCTGCATGCCTGTTGTGTGATTTTTATAGATCTGATATCACATTCTTCAGAGGTTTTTTCTGTCTTTTTTGCTTAGGAGGGTTTGGGAACTAATATTTTTCTTTTTTATTAGTTAGTTAATTAGGGGGGATAAGTGGGTTAGTGTTGCACTAGTTGTGTAGCTTATTATTGGGAAAATAATGGGGGAAAAAATTTTTCCCCAAAAAATTTCCTCTTTTATATGTATTTTTTAATACTAAAATGTAAATAATTTTTATCTATAGGGTATCAAAAGAAAGCTCTAACTGTCCTTTAAAAAATAACATACCTTGTATGGGTGCGTTAAATGAGAGCGAGGAAAATGATGTTTCAAAAACCGCATATTCAAAATTGAAAAACGCTCTGGTTCTTGGCCTTGGAAAATCCCTGGTCCTTATAGGGTTAAGGTGTTGTTGTCATTGGAGCATCAAATATCCATTTCTTCTATCTCCAAAACATAACCAAGAACACTCGTTCATTGAATTATTTAAGGAAACTCTGTATTTGATTTTTAACTTCCACTGATTGTTTTTCTTTTTTATACCAGTTTTTACATCATGATAAAACCCACTCATCTTTCTCCATTTTTGTTTCAATACAATGTAGGTGATATAATTATATGTAGTTATCGGTCTTCTTACCTTCTACTTCTAATAATGCTGGTTTGGAATATGCTGTTCCAAGGCTGTTTTTTGCTACACATCGATACTGTCCAACATCTTCTCTTTGAACTTTCTGAATCCTTAGGCTTCCTGATTCTAAAATAGCTATACGTGCATTCTCCTAGTTGAAAATTTGTTGAAAAAAAAAAAGCTTTAAAAATCAGTGTCACTGAAGTTCAGTTAACATTCCAAAATGGATAAAATGTTTTAGATTGTAACAAACATAAATAAAATCACCAATTAAATTGAAAAATATAGACAGAGTTTGACAATTGTTGTTAAAAGAACTCTCTAAATCAGTGGTTCTCAAGCTGTTTCAACCCAGGACCCACATTTGTCATTGGTCATTAAGTCATGGCCCAAAAATAATTTAATTTCCAAAACATTATAATTTAATCCACAAATACATTTATACAATAATTCACAATGTATATGTGCCCACTGTTCAAAGCTAGAAATTATTGATTCATTCATCCCCAAGATAGGGAAACATGTGGCATCTTAGTTGTTTTCTGAATGCACAGAAGTGTTAAATCTACACCTAATTTTGTCTTATTTTATTTTAATAATATATTTATTCATTCACTAAACATTTCTCCAGAAATCTACATTGTGTGATAGTATAGAATATCAAAACTGTCAGCAAATGTATTGTAAAGATGTTTCTGATAATCTATGTGATAATGCATGTGCTATGGAGTGGTTCTAGATTTTCGTGGCCCTAAACAAAAACAAGACAGATGTTCGGGGGGGAGGCGTAGTCCGTGTCAGCTATTTGCCCCCTCTGTATAACTTGTCTCCCATAAGTAAAGCACTGCCTGGTCCCCTAATAAAGTAGGGATGCTGAGCAGCCTCTTAATTTACTATGAGAAACATTAATACCACTGAATGTTACTGACCACAGATGACAGTGGCCTGTTACATCCGGAAGTGCAAATTACTCATCTACCAATGAAGTTTAGATAACCTTCCTTAAGGCATAAGAAATTTAACACTGTGTGTACTTGATGAGTGATCATTCTTCATAATGGCATTTAAATCAAATTTTTAAATGTAGAAGGCTGCATTCTATTACCTGTCCAAAATGTTTTTCCCTTTTAAAATATTTAAAATATTCTATTCTATCCCATGGAGAATTAGTTGAAACCAGGAATCCACGTATCACACTAAATAGTTTCCAGACCACTCATTCAAAATACTACATAGTAATTACGCAGTTAATGTGTCTTTGAAAATCAGCAGAATGACGCACTTTCAGTGCTGAGGAATATATTACCCCTTTATTAACAAATATATATATGTTATTTTTACCTTAACAGAATTTTCTCCTTTGATCCAAGAAACAGAGGGTTTAGGATTTCCAAGGGTATTACATGGAAGAACAGCTTTTACTCCCTCAATGAGTTTTACATTAATTGGTGGGCGGGTGATTTTTGGTTCTGAAAAATAAATCTGAAATTAGGTAATCTGCATTCTCTTAGGCTGAGCTCTATTCCTAGTAGGATACTATATTTGAATATATTTATAATAAAGACATCTTCAAAGGTGAAAAACGACTTACTCGTCAAATTTTTGTCTCCCCATAACAAAACAATGAAAGTTGCATAGCTCCTAGCTTTTGCCTCATGTGATGAAGAACATTTAATATATTGTTATTGTGAAAGTAGCAGAGAGCAAAAATATTTTGTGCATAAAATGTATTCATTTTTTAGTGCCCCAAATATGTGCTCAGTCAGTCAGTAAAGTTATCAACTTCACTATGCTTCCATATGTTTAATTGAAAGATTGCATTGTGTAGACATTTTAAAAATAAATGTTTTAATGAAAGAATACAAATAAAGTACCTTATCAAGCCTTTTAAGTCAGTCAAGGGAAACATGAGTCGGAATCTTGGGTCAGATCTTTCTTTATTCACCCAAGATGAGGGGGAACTTACCCAAGATTACACACATCATGCCTGCTCCCTGATAGCGCCTTACAAAGCAAAGAGCACAATATTGTCCTTTATTTGTGTTTCTATTAAAGTATTTCTATTTAAAAATGTGTTCAATTAAATACAAGCTCATTTTTCACAGCTGTGTTTTAAGTACTTCCACTAGTTATTACATATTTCTTTTATAACTTCAGTAAAATAGTACTTTCTATCATAAATTCGGTAGACTTGACACAAAAGCAACAGCATTTATATGATATTGAATATTTGTATTTTTTTGTGAAACTTGTAATAGTAAATTAAAAAAAGAATAATGCTTTTTAAGTAGGTATCATATATTTAGATTCTAAAAAAGGCCATTTTTATTGGTTCTTTAATCAGCATAACATTTGTAGGTGTCTAATGACCTCAAAAATTAATTAACTCATAAATCGGGAAAGGAACAATATAGAGAGCTGAAAATAGATGTGCAAATTTCATGATTCTAAAGTTCGGCTTTCAAGAGCTTTTCCTGTTTCAGACAAACAAACAGACACAATAATTTTCTATTTTATAGTTATGATTTATTTCATATACAGCTGAAAACTGTTGTGCTGATTAAAGAACCAATACAATTGGCATTCCTAAGAAAATTTTATTTTTTTTTCTAACCTTGTTAATATCTTGACTGTACTTGCTATTAATTTTGCATCTAATTTGATATGTATTTTCATGGAAGACAAGAACATTTCTGAGAAAATGTTATATTATAAATATATATATATATATATATATATATATATATATATATATATATATATATAGATAAACAAGCATATCCATCAATTAAAAAAAACCTTAAAGTGTATTTTTTTTTTTACTACGTTTAGTTGTCATACAATAATGTATTACTTTTGTTAAATTCTTTCCTTTCTATTAAATAAATAAGTTATTTGTTGAAACAGCTGTACTTGTGTTATGGAGTAGGTATAAGACTCATCTGAGGAAAATTCATTTTTTTTAAACTATCTATTTCAGATGTTTAAAAGATAATGGCACAAGTCTGACAGGCCTGCTAATTGGGTTTTAAAGAGAGAACAACTGCTGGCATGAACTAAGCTTATTTTATCATCATTGACACTTACTCATTTTCACTTGCAGAGCCCCACAGCTTTCTGCTGGGTCTCCCACTCTGTTTTTAGCCAGGCAGCAGTACACCCCGTCATCACTCTCTTCTACACTGAGAATGGTCAGGAGTTGTCCGTTTTCTCGAATGCTGTAACGTGTGTCAAACAACCTGCAAATAGAGGGCAATTTTCATTAGTTTCTGATGTCAAGTAATCCAACTCAAAAGCTTAGTTGAAGTATTAGCACTGAATGTTTTGCCCAATTAGCAGGAAATTTAGGGGCCACTCCCACCAAAAAATTAAAAGGTTTTTCTTTATTATTTTTTTTATTTTGCATGGTTGATTTCAGATATGTCTTTTGTTTTTGTTATGTGAGTTTATTTTATTAAATATTTTACTGAACAAGTGTGACTGAGCGCTGCCATTTTGTGAAATATAGTGTTTTGGGGTGCCACCCCCAGTGACTTTACAGCACTACAGCACTAGTATCTCACTTTGTGGCTCGGGACACAGAAAGTAAACTATAAGTCAGCATTCTGATCATAGGCTTACATTGAATGTGAGGGTAATGTAACTATTACATCACAAGGGGGTGGAGTTATAATCCTGTTCCGGGCAATCTCCTGTGTTGGAAGGCAGATAAAAAAATGTTGTACACAGCCAGTCAGTCCTGCCAACTATGATACACAGGAGCCAGTAAGAGAGCAGGGGTGTATCTTATGACATCATCATGCAGGCTTTGGCCACAACTGTAAAGTGAGACTGGAAGATTTTGGAGGATTTTGCATAATGGGTAAAATTCGCAAAAAATGGATGCTGGAGATAACTAATTTTATTTTTGTATGCAATTAATTCAAACAGAAAAAAATACCATATGTTTGCCATATGTTTTATAAATGTGTTTGTTTTAGATGCACAGGTAATCTTGTTACATCTTATGCAAGTAGTAGTGTCCCTTTAATCCCCTTGATCCAATTAATCAATCTAGAAAGATCCAATAAGACTTAACTTTTATTGAGGAAAATCAAAAGCTTAGTGACCTATTTATTATGAACTATTTTAGAAGATACTATCAGTATATAATTAGCCAAGCACAAACATTGTACAATATCCATCAGTATATAGTTGGCAACAAACACCGGTGGTGCAGCATAAATTACTTATGTACTATATTTTGACAGGCACATACAACGGGTACTATAGCTTCCATATACAGTGTGACAGACCCCTATAGATTAAATTAAGCATTAATTCGATGAGCATTTTGTAATTTTCTGCATGAGAGAGTACCTTCAAGATAATATAATCAAAATAGTCTAGCATTTTAAGAGCAGCCAAACATCTGTTATTGCCACTAATATATTTTTTAAATATAAATATTTAAATATGATTGTTTTTAGTTAGGAAATGAGATTAAATCTTCTGAATTTTTATCTTGCATGAAATGTTTTATATTCATTTCATTTATTAGCTAAATGGTGAGATATTTAACTAACACCCATGTGATGCTTGATATGACTACACTTCATATAGATAATGGAGAGAAATCTGAGTGGGAATCTTTACTTCTATAGTATATCCCTCAGCATGCCTAGACCGAGGACACTTTTACTTGACTGTTTGGACAAGTCAGCGGTGAGTAAACGGAAAATGTTCTGCTCAGCTGTTCTGTGCAAGCACAATTTAGATAAACTCATTGGAAACACATCCACGTGTTGACAAGTGCCAAAAATGTGTTTGATGAAGATTTTTTTCAATTCTCTCTTTTTTTTTTCCATAATATGAAAGCCTTTAAAACACACCATGAAGAAGGTGTGAAATGGACTGATGTTTCTACGCACACAAGCTTTTATCTTAACGCCCTGGGTGAGCTCAAAAAAGCTGTGGAAATGGCAAAATAAAATATTTATTTGGATTGGGGGGAAAAAACAACAACTTTTAGCTGGAAAAAGGACTGCATCCTCTCAGATCTGACAGGAGCTGTGTCCAAACATTGGCTATAACTGTAATTCTGAATAAATCTGAGGAAAGTGTGTGTGTGGCCATGAATCTCAATGGTTTTCAAAGTAGCTCCATTAAAAAAATCAGGAACCAAAATGCAATTCTGTACCACACTGGATGTAGGCCTGATATTGACTGGAGTCTGACAACAAATGTATGAGTTTAGTTTAGCCAAACAATTCCAATGAAGAACAAACAGTTTTCGTCTATCAATGTGTCTAGTTGTACGAATCCACGTTAAAGGCACTTCATCATCTCAACATTGTTTAAATATCATCTATATATTGTCTTAGCAGAATTAAAAGCAAATGCATTATTTAGAAGAAAATGGGCCCAATTCAAGGACACAAGACATCACTGTTTACTGGTTTTAACTCCCATTTTTCTATTGCAATCTAAGGCGTTCAGTGATATGAGCTAAATTAACTCAGGTCATTGAATAAAACCCAATGTGTTTTAAATTCGCCTGTGGTGTCTAATATAGCTTCATATGCAAAAGAGCTACTTTCAATGCATAAATATGTAATTTGCAAATAAAGCAACACGGTGAATTCATAAACAGCAATTCTGCTAAAACAAAGTATAATGCTTGAAGTTGTATTCTAAACATCATGTGGAGGAGACCCTTAATTAATGACAATATAGCACTATAACACAATAGAACACTGTTAGCATGTATGTATCTGTCTAAATGAATATACTTTTAATGTAATGCAATTATGTAGCGTAGACAGTAGTGTATGCACAAGGCAAATAAGTGTGTGTGCAATGTGGGTGATGGGTGCATGTAATGGGGTGATTGGGCATTTAATGTGTGTGCATTGTGGGTGATGGGGCATGTAATAAGGTAATGGGGCATGTTGTGGGTGTGCAACGTGAGTGATGGGGCATGTCGTAGGTGTGCAACATGGGTGGGTGGGTGCCCGAATTTTGTCTGCCTAAGCAAGAACAAAACCAAGATACATCACTGAGAGTAGCTAAATGTTTCTCATATAGATGCAAAAGGGTTGCGGTCTAAAGTGCACAAGCCTAGGTAAAAATGCTATTGGGACAAAGGTCAGGAGTAGAAAATCAAATACAAAGACTAAGGCTGCTTTACAAGAGTCTCACACGTGTATGATGAAATTAGCTACAGGTTACTAGAACTTGGACATTTTCCTCAAGTGATTTGACTGGTCAGGTGATATTAACACCTTGCAAATTATTGCTTTTATGTCATAGAAAGACCTATTTTAGATGCATTGTCGGGACTAACAATAGTATTTTCACAAATAAAAAAGTCAGTGATTCAATACTTGCTTTCATATCTTTCTAGATCTAGAAAACACATAAACACAAACAAACAACCAATAGACCAAGCCCACTCATAAACCATTTAAATTTGAAGAAGCCATATCTACACTGCTTTTAATTTTAATTAGAATGGATTTTTGTGTGTGTTTGTTACATATACTAATTACCTAAGTATGTGATTGTAAAGATGGCCAGATCTGTGATAAAATTCTAACAAAATGAATGTTCACAGACAGAACATGCTAGGAGCTCTACATACACAAAAGGTACACATGTTCTATATTATGCAGTAGAGATGATTCAATGTACATCCCTGTTTCCCATGGTCATTTGCAAGTGGTATTTTGAAAGATTGCAGAGAATTCACTGTTGGACACTCTAATCATCTAGTAGTGGACTCCATGATGTGCACATCAATACAGAGCTTGCACATGACATAGGGAGGTGAGGATGAGCAGTGAAGCACCTCCTGCTTTAAGGTTTGCCCTCCAAGAAAGGACATGGCAGAAGCTGTACAAACAAAATAGGTATACATCTGCTATATAATGAATTAAGGTACACAATCACTATAAATAAATAAATGAAAGATGAGTAGATTTGGGTAAAATCAATTCAATGGTACAGGTATTTAAATCATACGCAACTGAAAAAAGCTTGTCTGCATCTGCTTTCCAAAGTATAAGCAGATATGCCAGAAGATGCAAGATACAGTTGGGTTTTTTCTTTAACAATTTGCTGTGTGTATCTGCATGTAGAGCCATGTTATCCAATGGATAATATGGCCATTTGCTCAGAGCCTATTAGAAAAGTTGGTCCAATAGCCAAGTTTCATAATAGGAGCGCTAAATGGACAGAAAGGGTTAGGGAAAAGTAAAAGGTGTGGGAAAGGAGGATCCCCAAGGCTGTCCAGTTTTTAATATGTCCAACTTTTTAATATGGGGGCCATATATTATGCAGAAACTTATGTTGTAGGCTAGGCCTTACTGATTTCATGAAGTGCCTCATCTGGTCTGCGATTCAGCAGTTCCACACCAATATAATAGAGCATACATTGATAAAGAGCACGAGAGTACTTGGAGAAAAGTTGATTAGTATTATGCACCGGTGGGAAAGATAACATATACCAACTTCCTATTTTATGAACTCTTTGACATTGCAGATCCATTAATAGCAGGCAAAAAATGGTTTTCCCGGTTTTTTAACAACCACTGGCTCATTTTTAGGATCATATTCGTAGAAATGAAGGTTGGTGATGTCATCAATATTGTATGTCTGCCAAGGTTGACTAGGCTAAGGGTGGCAGGGGATGTGGGGGCAATCCGGTTCTGTGGACAAGGATGTACTCTGGCACTGCTGGATACAGTCTGGTGCTTCGGTAAGGGTATGAGAGTAAATAGTGCGGCAAATGAGGTTGCATGAATTTAGCTGACTTAGGGCAGCACAAAGCCTAAATACACCACTGGATGTCACTGCTGTCCAACAGCAGCCCTCAAAGAAGCCCTCAAAGAACAGAGACATAACAGATAATCAGCTTCATGCATATATAAGTTAAATTGTTTAACTAGATGGAAAAAATGCTAAATGACCTTTGAAGACTGAACCTGAAGATGATGTGTATACAGGCTAGATTTTGATGTCTTTGTGCAGTGATGCTGGTCTTTCATTGGCAAATAAACCACAAATATAGAGAAGATCATTATTATTATAAGAGATATTACTTATCCCCTGGGAAAAGAAAAATGCTAAGCTAGTCACAGGCTCAAATAATATAAATTTAAAAAATGATGCTTACCAAACAGGTGTGAGCATGCTGCAAATACAGTGTGATTGGCTGTTCAATCTATACAAAAACCTAAAACAGTCTGCCTGCCTTGATGTGGTGGGTGAGCTTAATTATGCTTTGGCCAATTCATATAACCAAAACCTCTCATTTATATTATGTTTATATATTTGTTGCCAACTTTATTAGGGTGAGAAGCGCAGACAGTTTTTGTTTTTTGATTAATTATCCCCTGTATTTTTAAAATGCTGAGATATTGTTATAACTGACATAATTTATATAAACACAAATGGACATTTTTGAAAATAATTGGGTATTACTTTGAATTTTGTAGGTTTCAAATTCTTACCCAGCATTTTGTGGTGGAGCCAGTGCAAAAAAATATATCCCAGAAATATCTGTCTGAATGGTTCCCAAGTGCTACAAAATACTTTGAATTAGGCATTAATAGCATAGTTTAAAATATTTCCCTTCTTGTCTGTCTTTCCAACTATTAATGCCGTATTCACTTACTATGCTAATTAAGTAAACATGCAGTGTATTTGCTAGAATTGGAAATTGCTCAAACCACCAGCCAGGGGAGGGCTGGCAAGAGAGCCAGAGAGAAAATTGCCCCTGTGGTGCTCTCTAACCTGACTCATGGCTGGGACTGCTCCACTTTTCATATCTAAATGCCCAAGTGCATAACACTTCATTGTTTCTATTCAAATATCTTGTATGTCTATCAATATATCAGTATTTGTATCTATCTCTGAAGATACCAGTGAGCTGGTAAAATTGTACTATATGCCTCTAAATAATTTTTGCCCCAAGGCCATACGTTTTCAGCCCTCCCCTGCCAGCACTGACCTTGGCTATAAACCCCACATCCTTCCTTTAAAGTCACCATCTCTTCCACCCCTTACCAAAAGAGGGTGTACAACTTTGTTTGGAATTTTATGTTCATAGTTAACTTATCTAGCCTATGTTATTTTTAGTACTTCGGATAGATTTAAAAAAATATTTTGAAGTTGTGGCATTTGCAAAGTAGTTTAAGTTGAAAAAAGACTTGCATCCTTTTCCTGTTCCTTGTTTACCACCATTGATTCAAATGAAGGAAACTCTCCATCCCTTATCTCAGAACATTCAATTTATTCTTTCAATGGGGCAAAAAATCCTATCCTGAGTACTCGTGTCCCCCACCTGTTCTGAATTTGACCCCTATACTTGCCTCTGACCCCCACTCCTGTCAGCCATCCTACCTAAAATCTAATTAGAATAGGAATAATAAGAAAGAGAAAGCACTTGAGCAGTGTGCCAACTTACTAAAAGAGCATCCATTTTTAAGACTTTGTTGACATCCCTCATCCATGTTTTATAGGGTTTATAGCAAGACCTCCTTCTCCATGGTAACTGTAGGTCAGTATTAAAGGCAGTGTTTGTTTAATAGTAGCAGAACATTGGGCTGCATACTTCATATGTATAAAAAGTAGTGGTTTAGAACTAGACAGCAATGTAACTGTGGCTGTAGGAACGCTTCAGATCTCAACCTTGTGTTTGATGGATTAAGCTAACATGATGCTTAGAGTCTTTGATAAATTGCCTTGACAAGACCTAAACTATGTAAAATTGGTTCTATTCAAATCTTGCCTGCATTCACATGTGGTGACCTAATACATTTATTTTACCACACCAAGCAGCTGCTTGGGGTTATACGCATAGCCCGTGTTTGTGTCTGCATTGTAATATTGAAGCTGACATATGCTTCTAGAAACTGCAACTATGGGTGGGCTTTGTATTACAGTTCAATGGCTGTGCATTTTTGAACGTAATATTAATAGATTAAATATGTTTGGAAGAAAATAGTAGTATTAAGTGGGGTTAAACAGGTTGAATGTGGAATTGACAGACTTTATTAGTAAGAGGGAACAAGTGTGCATACACACTACAAGTAATGTAAATTTTATATATATATATACATATATATATATATATATATATAAATATATATATATATATATATATATATATATATATATATATATATATATATATATATATATATAAAATGGTATTGAGTTAAATCCAATTACTTTCCTCACAACATAAAAACAGAAGTAACAGTTCAAGGGTCTGGTTGGTCTGAGGTTCAGCCAAGAAAAATAATCTGCTCTGAAGAGCTTGCAGTCTTTTGACTGTTATCTCCAGATGAGGCCATATACAGTCTCCTGGAAAATTCTTTTAAAGGAACTCTGTCATCTAAGTAGTGTTAACAGTGTAAAGGTTCATACAATGACTTGTGATATAACTATGTGGCACCATATACACATTAATTATTCAGCATTCTAGCAGTCAATGTAGATAAGGCCAGCAAAAGTTTAAGTATTTGTGTCACATGTTATTCCTCCAGCAATACTGTGTAATTCCTATGTCAATACAGGTTGTATAACTACTGTGGGTGAAAGCACAAGGTCTGACTTAAAGGGACAGTCTAGTCCCCAAACTCACTTTGTTGCAAGATGAATATTACTGCTTGTATAGTACACAGGCTTTTTTTCCAGTGTGATTTGAGGCAGGCATTCTGCATAAATCACATTTTTTATATTTTACTCAAGTCCTCCCCCTGTGATTTCTCTTTATGTTCACTGCAGTTGCGGCAGCACTGATTATATAGACACGGAGGACATAAAGTTTTGTTTCATTTAGTCACTTCCTGTGCTCCTCAAATTTAATACATTATGTGGACTGTGATAGACTTGCTCTTGTAGGATCTCTTAACAGTGTAACACATTGTCTGATGACATCACTAGATAAACAGGATATTCCATTCATTTGAATGAAATTATTCTCATTGGTTCCTGCAGAAAAAAAAAAAGGAAATGACTAGTTTGCTTCTTCCAAACTGCTGTAATTTCACAATTTCAGCTAGCTGTAAGTAGTTGATATTTTTAGCAATGCAAAATGTAAAACATGCATTTGTTTGAAAGTACATTAAAAGTACAAGAAAGTACATTAATATGCAAAGTACTTTGAAAGTATATTAATATGCATTAATATTTGGGAGATGTATTTTGGGCACTAGAGAGTCCCTTCAAGGGAATAATGACGTCTTGTATAAAATGCTTTTATTCCTCCCAAAAATGTTAAACTAACACTGTCCCAGACCCCTTGGGGATGGGCGGGGGTTATTGTTGATTAATATTATGGGACTATGGACCCACTGGGGTTAATATTTAAATTTTATAATGGGACTTCGGGTATAGTACTATTTACTAATTGTTTTATTTTTTTTTATATAAATCTTTATTTTATTCAGTGTTCGTCATGAATCATTTGGCAAAATTTGACATATTTAACACATTTTGACATATTACTTACAATGGTATACATATAAAATCTATCCAAGAGTATGAAGAAGAGACAAAAAGAAAAAAAAATAGAGACAGACATTAAGACGGAAAATGAAGAAGAGAAAGGAGAAGACAGAAAAGAAAAGAAAACATAAAGAAAATATTTCATTCACTACTGTGTGGAGTGCATCCCTAATTGTTTTATTGTTAGAATTGTTAGCAATTTTTGTAAGGTTTTGTTCATCACGGCACAAAAAGGCTGTCTTGTAAATGAAATTATTACCAGTTACAGAAGTCCAGCATTGATCTGAACTGCCCTCGATTATCATCTTCTTGCCCAGGGAAAGGGGCCACCAAAAAATAAAAATACTCTACCTATTCAATTAAAAATATCCCGCCACGACCTAAAAAATCCAACTTGTGAGTCCTTCTCTAAAGCACAAGCTTTTCTTCAAATGAAAATCTCAACTCCCATAACAGGAATTTCATTATGCATTTGTCTCTATGATTTAGAGATGGACTTGTGTGTTTTTCTATGAGGGGTTTAGCAGTGGCGGGATATTTTTTATAGAATGGGTATATCTTTTTTATTTTTGTACAGAGATTAAGAGCGTTATTAAAATCAATAGCGCAGAAATCCCCCCCCCCCCCTCCCCACCGACACACAATTTCCACATAAACTAACACTTTTCAGTCAATCTCGTTCAGGTTTTCCGTTCTTCAGACGCATTTCCCTACTTTCTCTACAGGCTGTAAAAACTCCATAGAGTTTTTACAGCCTGTAGAATTCAGTTCATGAAGCCGAGAAATATGCTGACTGGTGTATCTTGAGCTGAAAGAAGATAGAAAATCATGGTCTGTCAGTGTAAAGGGATACTCTCTAGATATATTCCAGATAAGCAGGAGTGGGAGAAAATGGAGCAACCTTCATGATGGACTGTTGAGAAGTAAGTAGTTAAAACTTGAGGGTTGCAAAGGATACCTTTGTCACTTTGTAAACAAGGATGTTTTGCACACTGGATATACTTGCTACTGCAACAGAATTGAAATGATCTGGATCCAACTTTTGATCTGTCTCTAAACACTGTGGGATCTACTCACTAAAGTGTGAATGATGCTGTCTTTTCAAAATCAGCTTTGAATTCCTAATTGTTTCATTTCCCTTGTCAATTCCCCACAGTTCACTGTTTAGTGAGTAGATCCCATGAATGAACTAGTGACTTAGAGGGACACTAATGATCTGATGGAGAGTAAAGAATATGCACAAGAGTTGGTGCAATTTCCCTTTCATACTGAAAACTGCTAATTGTAGGCATGTAGGTAAAATGTACATAATGGCACAGAACTCTGACCTCTACTTACCTATATACTCCTAGCTTACAGGCAATTCTACCAATTGTGGAATTGTATATTACATGATTCGTGTAGATGATTTCCTGTTTATGTTTGGTCTTCTTTTATACACATCGGTTATCCATACAAATAGCAGCAATATCTTGTAAACAGAAACAAAAATATAATTTTTCCGTAAGAGTGTACAGACCTGATAGGAATGTTATTGCGTGTCCATGTAATTTCTGACTGGGGATATGAATCAACAGCACACATAAAAGTAGCGACTTCTTCCACTAAGGCATCCAGTGTCTCTAGCGGAGTAGTGATGAAAGGAGCTGGGGGGAAAAGAACAAAATGAATCTCTAGGCTTTGTATATACAGAGAGTGTATGATGATATCTGAATGGGTTTTATACCCATGAATTAAAGAGTATTTTTTTTTTAATCAAATTTAAATTCTGCTGTTCTGGCTTTTAAATGCTCAATAAATGGTTTGAGAAAAAAAAAATCTAGTAATTAATATTATTAATGGGACCAGCAGCATATTAATATAATATATAATCCACCATGTATACTTAACTGTGTAATTTATCTAAATATAAACTAAACTAGCCAATAGTTAATACTTTTCATTTAGTCACTTGTAAAATGGAACTAAACTGAATTTTTTTTTAAAAAAAGTGTAAAAATACAAACAATAGCCATGGTGTACTGTAGATAAGTCAAAATTAAATGTTTCACATTACATGGTAAATATTTTCAATACGTGTACTTAATGTTACTGCATTCAACTGAAAAATGTATATACATGGATACATTTATTTTAAAAAAAGTATTTTTTTTTGTTTGTTTATCATTTACTGTCATGCTTAGGAGCCAGTCCATTTACTGCCATGCTAGGAGCCAGTCTGGTTTGTAACATGGCCATTTACGAATTCCAGTCCATAGTTATGATGATATAAATTAGAACAACATTGCAATATAATGAATTTATGAAATGTCCTTATAGTTAAAATCCAAAAGCAGCATAGTAATGTTGACTGATCATAACCAATTGGTTGATGCATGTTAAAAAATTCCCACCAATTCTGAGTAATTTTCTTTTACAATAAATCCTTCTTGTACATTAGGATTGGATTTCCAAGTACCGTATTTGCTCGATTATAAGACAAGGTTTTTTTCAGAGCAAATGCTTATAATCGAGGTCGTCTTATAATCTGACCTAAAATTGAGGTCAGACTATAAGACAGGGATCCAGGTCCCCAGCAGAGCTGCAGGGGACCTGGATCCCCCTCTCTAACAGCAGGGAATCTCTGCGCGATGAGCACAGACTCCCCTGCTTCCGCCCGGCACGACCGCCGGGGCTTCTATGATGAAGCCGGGTACTTCCGCTTTCGTCACAGAAGTCCCGGTGATCAGGCTGGGCGGCAGCAGGGGAGTCTGCGCTCGTCGCGCAGACATCCTCTGCTGCCCCACTAGCCACCAGGGAGAATCGGGCAGCTGGGGGATGTCTGCGCGATACGTGCAGACATCCTCCCTGCTGCCCGACACGGCAGTCTATTATGACGGACCAGCTGTCCGTCATAATAGACTGCCGTGTCGGGTAGCATGGAGGATGTCTGCAAGTATCATGCAGACATCCCCCGGCTGCCCCCACTAGCCACCAGGGATCGAGGTAAGGGGGAAGGGAGGGTGGCAGAGAGACAGGGGGAGGGAGGGGGGAAGAGAGACAGGGGGAGGGAGGGGGGCAGAGAGGCAGGGGGAGGGAGGGGGGCAGAGAGACAGGGGGAGGGGGGGACAGAGACAAGGGGAGGGGGGGACAGAGACAGAGCAACAAGGGGAGGGGGGGACAGAGCAGAAAGGGGGGAAGAGAGAGGGAGGGGGGACAGAGCAACAAAGGGAGGGAGGGGGGCAGAGAGAAACATGTGGGGGGAGGAAGAGACAGGCGAGGGGGGAGTCAAAGGGAGGGGGAGTGAGACAAAGCTGGGGGCAAGGGAAAGAGAGAGGCATCATTGGCACATAAAAAGGAAATAAACACAAGAAATGCATTTTTTGATATAATATTTTATTAAAAAAGCAATTTACATGTGAATATATACAAGTTTAACTTTTTTCCTATAGGGTAGTCTTATATTCAGGCTTTTAGTTTTTTTCCTAAAGGAATATCCAAAGTTTGGGGGGTCTTCTTATAATCAGGGTCATCTTATAATCGAGCAAATACGGTACCTTAAAATCTATGGAGACAATGTGATGTGTCTTCCATTTGTTCCAGCAGGATTCAAGAGTAAGCAAGTGCGTCCACTAATTATACGTATGCTGTGTTCAATGTAGGTGCTGCTACCAGTAGTGCATCTTCCACAAGGCAAAGAAGGTACTCGCCTAGGGCGGCACTTTGCCAGAGGGTGGCACTTTGCCAGAGGGTGTTAAAGCACATTTCTGGTTCTTCAAATTTTTTTCTCCCTCCTCCACTATTCAGCAAGCTTTAGCTCCTTCCAATTAATCGGGGTGATGGGGGCATGTAATGTATGTGGTGGGGGTATGAAATGAGGGTGATGGTGGCATGTAATGGGGGTGATTGGGCATTTAATGTGTGTGCAATATGGGTGATGGGGCATTTGATGGGGTAACGGGCATGTTATGGGTGTGCAATGTGGGTAGGGGGGTGCCCAAATGTTGTCTCCCTAGGGCAGCACAAAACCAAGATACACCACTGGCTGCTACATTTAATAAACAATCCTGGTTTGGTCGTGCCATTAGTGATGTCAACTTAACTGGTTTGGCAGGCACCCACACAGTCATCACAGATATTGATTTAGTTCCTGACACTTTTCTCCCATGATCTGATAACATTAATGTGTTAAACCAACAGGTCTTAACTCAGAGATCCTCAATGTCATAATTTACTCCATGGCACTAAGCATAGATCTATGATCTGATAACTTGACAACTGCCGGTAACCTAAAAATACTGCTTAAAATAAAGATAGCCCACCTAAAACTTAATTTCCTCCAAACCATGATAAAAGTAAAATCTCACCAAAAGTAAACCTCAATTAAATAGAGAAATAATCATGTGAACATTTTAATATTCCCACTGTATGCAGTTTAGATATATTTGTATAATGATTATTTCATTTTAATTGTCTGCAGGTTTCCATGTTGAGCACTGTTCTGTATGTTCTGTATTAGCGAATGTAGTAACCTCTACTGCATAACGTATCATACCATTAGTAAACACTCTACCCATGCCAGGTATTTTCATCATTAAACAGACAAAAAATCATTCAGCCTCAAAGACAGATTCTTTATAGAAACAAACAAGGTAAAATTACATACCACCCTAGAAATGGCAAATCAAAAAATATATAAATGCATTGAATTATTTACTATGCTTTTTGTTCATTCGTCTTCCTATTTGTATTGGATATGGCTTGCAAAGTCATTTATTAGTGATTCACATCACAGAAGCAACTTGATAAGTGAATACTAATGATATGAAGTACCTCCCTTTAGATAAACCACGACTTTGACTATGGCATCCATTTTGATATCTGATCTATGTAGCATTGTAAGAAGTGCATTACTCCTACCAACAGGTGTTACTAGGGAGTGAGTGATGGGAGTGAGTGATGACTTTGTTCCACCAGGTGAATCCTGGAGGGGGGAGGAGAGGCTGGACAATAGCTGTGTGGGGGGGGAGGAGAGAAAACACATGTGGAATGATCCAAAAGAAACAACATGGTCAGAAGGAAGAGCTCTGAAACTATTTCTAGTTAAAAGTAAAGCTTTTATCTTGGGCTAAGTTTAAGTGCCAAGTAGGGTTGCCACCTTTTATTCAATAAAATACCGGCCTTTGTACTGTCTCCATAGATTTAACATTGGCCTGATGCCAATTTTTTACCGGTCTGCCGGTAAAATACCGGCCAGGTGGCAACCCTAGTGCCAAGAAGCTAGGGTTTAGTTTAATGCCTAGTATTGTATTGTAATGCCTAGTATAGTATTGTCCATTTTGGACACAGCCATGTGCCTTGCTGAACCTTTTTGAAGTTAAGTACACGTGATATCTAATTAATACAATGCTATATAGAATATAACAGTTGTATGTTTGTAATTTTGTTTGTGATGTCCTTTTAGATATATTGTTTTTACCGCCAGAGGTATATATAAAGTATATTACATATATCACAACGTCTTTTGGTATTCATCTTTACATAATTTATCTGTATTATCGAATCAAAGAAATTTATTGTTGTACTGTTAGTCTTGTTTGTCTAAATAAATATCTATTAATTATTTCATTAATAATTATTTAGCATAATTTAGCATACAGCAGGCCATGACCGCAACACTATTTCACATGTTTTTGTTACATTTTATCTTCAAACATGAGGAGTGACTTTTGACTGCTTAGACCTATAGAACCCAGGCCAAAACAAACAATGCAAACACCAAATTTTGGCAAGGGTGTTAGTTATAGCTTTATTAATAATTCAACATAACTAGCATAATCTGAAACTACACCAGATGTTTCAACAAGCAGTAATAACAATGGATTTTCATGATATGTAGGGTAATGTCTGGGGCAAAGTGATCTAATCAGCAGAAACATTCCATTGGCTTCCATCATAGCTGGACCACTTTAAGAACTTTGAGCCCCAATTGACCTTTATACAGAACTCCCATTGTGTCCTGGAGGCCCTTCAGGCAGGGCATGACTACCCAATTGCACAGGATCTCCATGATCTGAATCACATGTAGTGCTGGCCAGTGACATTGTCTTTTGTAGTGCAGTGTGACCTAGTGTAGACAGTGTTAGCTCAATACCAGTCTGAAGTCCAAGGTTAAAAATATCAACACCAATTGAGTTCAAGTGTACACTGTCTCTCATCATCAGCAGAGCATTATCGCCTCCAGGTCCCTATGATAAACCACAATCCCTCCTACTCATGCAATAAATCTGAACACTACCAAATTGAGAAAGTGTTCCAGGGTTTTTGAATTGGCTGACTGCCAACACAGATAGTGAGGAATAACTTAGGACAGATAAACAAAAAATGAGTACAACATGTAGTGATGACAGCCTTAATTGCTTGAATGTGATCAATAATCTTAACAAGGTCCAAGTTAATAAAATAGGGAAAAACCTGTGCTGAGAATAAGCATTGTGAAGAATTTGAATACAATAAAACCTTTCAACATATTCTTATTCATCAGTTTACATCTTTACACACTATTCTCTATACTGCCCCAATAATACACACAAACCAAGGGGGGTTGCCTGGTAAATATTATAACAAATGAGGATAATGTACAAAGGAAAAATGTAATGTTTTAGAGATCAGTTTCCAAAAGTTCAAAGTATTGTCTAGCTTTATTAGACATACACCTATCCAAAACTGCTGTATAGCCAGCATGTTATTAAGTAAGTCAGCATTGTCCAACATTTTTAAGGTGGAAGGTCACATACAGTGCAGTATATTAGGTCGGGAGGCCGGAAATTATTAACTTCATGATGTAACCACAATTGAACTAACGGGCTTTCAACTCAGACTAGGGACTTGAGGCTGAAATCGGACTGTGGACCGCACGTCAGATATAATAAAATGAGCCATAATAGGAAACGACATCTGAAATTATTATACTTTTCTAGAATGTCTAGTTGGCAAAATAATCAGTAAGGATAGTAAGTATAGTCAAGTCTGATTTGTATGTCTTAAACAATACACAGTAGAAGTATTGTCTGAATATAAATGCATACCATTTGTTTATTAATGATCTGCCACGTTGTGCTGAGAGCCAGTACAGTCTCACTGTTTGCTGATGACACTAAATTAGGTAAGGAAATAAAGACAATCTTGATGTTTTTCTTTACAGGAAGATTTGGACAGAGTGGGCAGAGAGGGGACTGGGCAAGAAGGTGGCAAATGAGGTTCAATATAGACAAATGTAAAGTTATGCATTATGGGAAAAATAATAACAAAGCAACATATACGTTAAATGGTATTTTCCTGGGAAAAACTACTAATGTAAAGGATTTAGGAATCATTGTAGATAACAAACTTGGCAACAGTGCCCAATGCCAGTCAGCAGCTGCAAGGGTCAATAAGATATTGGCATGTATAAAAGGAGGTATAGATTCACGGGAGGAGGATATCATCTTGCCTCTTTACAAATCAATGGTAAGACCTCACTTTGAATATGCAGTACAATTCTGGGCACCAGTCCTTAAAAAGGACATTAAGGAACTAGAAAATGTGCAAAGGAGAGCTACAAAATTAATAAGGAGATTGGAGGATTTTAGTTATGAAGAGAGATTTAAAAATTGCATTTATTTACGTTAGAAAAAAGGCGTCTCAGAGGGGATATGATAACATTATATAAATATGTGCAGGGCCAATATAAAGAGCTCTCCAGGGACCTGTTCATTAACAGAAATGTACAAAGAACAAGAGGTCACCCCCTGAGACTGGAAGAGCAAAGTTTTCATAGACAGCAAAGGAAGGGATTCTTTACGGTAAGGACAATAAAGTTATGGAACTCACTGCCAAGAGAGGTAGTGCTATCAGCCACAATAGATGCATTTAAAAATGGTCTGGATGTTTTTTTTTAGAAAAGCAGAACATACAGGGCTATTAATAATAGAATAAGCATTAATAATCAAGCTTATTAATCCAAGGAGAATTGGGATTTGTAAAGAGTTGCCATTGTAGCGAAGGTACATGTACAGCCTGTTATAAGATTAACAGCTGTTATAAGAGTGCATCAATATTTTACAAAAATTGTAAAATGATTGCAAAGTGCAGAAAAGACTTTTGATGCCTAGCATAGCCCCATCTCTACAGAATACCAAAGAACTGAATATTTGGACCGAATTTTTTAAATTTTATTCATCTGTATACAAACCAAAAAAAACAGTTATAACCGCAAATGGATTCGATTCCAATTAGAACAAGGGGTTGGCCAGGAGTATCCCCTCCCCCCACTTTTTTTCTGACCATAGACATATTGATATGTAACTCACTCGAGAAAGATTATACCTGGGCACACTACCAATAGACACAGTGTGTACCCCAAATACACACTCCTTTCATTGCTTGTGGCAGTATCAGTTTGGACAGATCTTTTGGTCATGCATGCACACATATGTTACCATGAACCAAATTGCTACTTTTATATTATCTCTTGATATGTGGCGGTATGTGGAATTACAACTTCACCAAACAAAACATCCATATAATTCTAGCGTTGGCCCGAAAAGTATTTTACAATGTTGGGCACAACCAGAACCACCCCCATTATCCATTTTTAAATATAAGCTATACCAATTATTTGAGTGGAACCCACTCTTGCTAAGAAATCGCCCAAACCATTTTTAAATCTTGGGGAAACTATATTCCAACTTTAGATATCGATTTTCAAACCCTAATTAAGTCAACTTTCCAATATACTTCATGATACAGTCTAAAGCTACTAAAGGGGAGGGTACTTATTGTTTTGCCTCCCATTTCTTGAGAGGGAAGAGGTGAGGAATTATCACCTTTTTCTTCCCTCAATGTTCAATGGCTTATCTGACCCTGGGGAATAAACCATAGAAAATAAAAATGTCGGTGTGCGAATAAACCATCGACACTTGGTATAGACTGAACACTGATTTTACGACATTCTGGTCTTCATACGCTTCAAGATATGTTGGGAGCAACGTGTACCAGTTATTTTAATTTAACTCCATTTATTAAGTAACAACATATGAACTGAATCTTATTACACAGTTTACATCACAAACAAAAATAAGATTGGGTGTACTTGCAGTACACAGAATTGTGATTTCCTGGGATGCTATAGGCAAAGGCTGTGGATGCTTCCTTTCTATCAATGGAAAAGCTGATGAAAAAAACAAGCGCATCAGGATACAAATTTGCTGTAAAAAAAAAGCTCTGCTTTAATAACACATAGAGAGTGAGCGGATCAGCATGAAACACAAACTTTTGGGTGGCAGCAACCAATGTAAATCACGCAATGTATAAGGACATTCTGCAATGTTGGTATATCGTACATAATGTGCTGCTCACGCAGAGCATACACTAAAATAGAGGATTCTGGTCTATCGGTCTCAATTGGACTATATATGTGCATATTGTGACTACTCCAGCGAATATCAAGGATTCAGATGATTTATCATATACAGATGTTTTATTCACCTTCTTGGACTTGTATAACTCCAACCATTCACAGAAGGAAGAAAAATGTAGCATCCAATGCAAAATCATCTTTATTGTGTGTAAAACTAAATTGTTGCATATATGTTTATTGTGAACTATTCAATATATCAAATCAATAAAACGTTTTAAATATGTAAAAAAAAAAAAAAAAACAGCTGTTCTTTACAAATCATCCTATGATGGTTGGCTTCCTGGAACACAACTCCGCATGGACATCTAGGAAAAAAATTACCCAATTTTTAAAATACTATTCTTGTTCTAATTCACAGAGGTAACTCAAAGCAGAATTCATTAAGCAAGAATGAGTACCAAGAAATGAACTACGGGGTGAGCTAATGGCTGAGTATTTAAATCACTCAAAATGATTTGAATGATGGGCTGCTATTTACTGACAGATCCCCAACACTTCATATCTAAGGCTCAAGCCACCACTGTGGAATCTCAAGCAAAGCTGATGATAGCTGGCAATCTCCAATTACCAATGACCTTTTTCTTACTATGCGATTAAAATGTGTCATGGTTGAGGGTGAGGCAGAAGAATCCTTGAAGTTTTAAATTAACATTTATGTTGTTGGTAAATAAAGGGCCATACTAACAGTGGACATGTTTATATTAGGACATCTAAAATAAACATATTAGGTAAATGATTTAAAAAAAAAACCTATAAAGCTAATATAAATCTAAATTAAAATCAGAGTGAAAATTGAAGCTTTAAATCTCAGTGCTAGCATTATTGACACCTTATATAGTCAGTTAAAAATGTGTATTTTTTCACATGTAAATAGTGCAAATTGGACATACTGATTGTCTACAATTCAAGGACATATTAATTTCATATTAATACATTTTGACAATATATTTTTATACCGGATATTTTGGAGTGCAGGCGTTTGTTTCTCGCTTTTCTCTATATTGTATTGCGTTCGCTACAGCTATCAAGAAAGCACCCATAATCTGCTATTTACGAAGACTCCTTCTACAGCCACTGGTGGAGCCGGCTTGCCCTGTGGGGGACCTCTCTCCTTTTTGTTCTTAAAGCTTGAACAAAACCTCTCTCAGCTTTTCCTCCGTCAACTCTCAGCTAAAAACTGTTTAATAAATCTACCACTGCTTTGGTTTTCGATGGAAAATAATATAATGATGCGACTCACCATAATGAGTACTAGGATTTATATTGCCAGCAATTAGAGAACACTACATCTATACTGGGCAGAAGTTTGTGACAGAATTAATAAAACATGTACGCTTGAAAAACTTTGTGCAATCGCCTCATTTCTTCATGACAATTTTTAAAATATCTGGGCTTCTTGGATACACAGCATTTATTATCAGTCGTACAAGACTGTTTTGCTTTGAGTCTTAACAATAAATTATAAAAGTGACAAAGGGACAGGGATACTTCTTTGTATGTTAGTAAGGAAAATGATCAGTTTACTTCTATATTATTGTATCATTCTCTCTTTTTTTATCCTGTATTCGTATACTCTGTATCACTTAAGAAAAAAATAAAAAATAAAGTAACAGATTCTAGACTGGTGAGTCAGGTTCAGTACATAAATTGATTCAGGGCTGATTGAAACTAGTTTGGAGAGAAGTTGCAGAATGCTTTTCTATGGGTGAGATTGTATACAATGCAATGTAAATCACAAATTATTGATGCAAGTTCAGGAACGTATTTATGATAGACATGGATAAGTATGTATTGTAAGTGTTTTATTGAGCATGCCAACTGCAATTCATCAAACAGCTGCGTCGCCAGTAGGAAAATGTCAAATTGTTTCTGAAACTAAGATGTAGCATTAAATGATCACACTTGGAAAATGAATAATGTGTCAAATTTCTAAAATGACCCATAATTTATGGGGGATTAGGCCAATTATGTTGTGGTATGCTGTTGAGCCACTAAAATTTTCTTTAAAACTTTTAGTTTAGCATGTCCTGTATTTTAATCCTACCCAAATCAATATTCGGGTAGGGGAACACTATAATCCGATGGATGGAGATATATATCACAACACACAGGCAATAATCTAGTCTTTAAGATGGATAAAAAAGGAACTGAAGCCACTTCTGCCTGATCAAATCTGCCTGTCATCTTTCAAATTGGTCCAGATGGATTAGTTGACTCATTTTGGCCACAGTGTATATTACCTATGTTTCAACACGCAATACACGCAATACAATATACAAACACATGTAATTCCTCCTAATTCCTCCTAATTAATTTTTTTTATCAATCAATTGTGCTTCTAACATAGCAGCACAAAGTGGAGAGGTCGGTCTCCCTGGCATGAGATACAAAATAAGGTACAACGCTAACAATAAATATCGATATTATGAAAAAATATAATTTGGAAAGAGTGTATGTGTATGTGCGATTGGCAGAACAATGTAAAAAGAAAAAGAAAAACTTGGTAAAACAGCTTCATATCATTAAATAAATGCTGTAGACCAATACCAAAATGATTCCCCACGCAGGGTCATAAGTAGTAGGTAGATTGGAAAACTATAACAAAGAGACAGAAAAATCAAGCACAAACAATGATAATCCTTCACAGCCACACGTTATGCATCAGCCCTAAAGAAAACTTTCAGTGCCGTAATGAAGTGGACTGGGGACATGTGGTGTAAAGGTGGTGTGTGTGCGTGTATATATATAGAAAGTTGCACACAAACAAGCTATATATAATAAGACTGGAGACACAGACAGACATGTAACTGACACACGCAAACACTGTAAAAGCTAGTGATGAAAAAAAGGTAAAAAAAATTGGAATCATTGCTAGCTAAAAAATAATTAAATAGCCCAGTAGATACGGCAATACAATAAAATAAAGTTTAGCTTCATGGAGTATGTTGCAAATTAATAATGCAAGTATGATTCCAATACATAATTTCTAAGTATTATGAGTCCACATGACAGATGTAGCTTCTGAGTTGATGAGGGTTGAATACTTTCAATATTTACTAGTAAAAAAAGGGCAATATTGAGCCTGTCTGTAACCAAATGTAGGCTATTATTATATAGGTAGAAGTTGTGCATTTGTTCTATCAATGCAATATATTATATTATGTCTGTAATTTGAGCTGCCATTAATAAATTGGACTGTCAGTAAAAAAAAAAAAGTCATTAAAATGTGTAATATATAGGTTAATGTCAAATTACAGAATTTCCTATAGTGTCAGTTATTTTTAGTTGGAAACCCTTCTTTAATCTGATTAAAAAGAAAAATTAACTTTTTAGTTATGCCCTGTCCCTCTTGCTGCTGAGGCCCCTCCCTATACAGCAGGCAAAGTCTGCTTTATGGAGGGTTTGAGTGTATAAAAGAGTGCACACCTTTGATTATGTTCAATGAACTGAAAACGTTCTCTTGAGATCAGCCCATAACCCAGCTGCAACATAATTTCTCATAAGGAAGAAAAGAAGAAGAATCCTCATCTGATCAGTCCCCATTAAATGGCTGATGCACCCTATGTTTTGTATTGAGCCTTTCCTGATCTTGTCTGCATCATCTTTGGAGTTATCGGTTTATTATTATTATTATTTAAATGGTAAAAATAATACAGTCTTAGATGATTGACACATGAGTAGGAGCAACTGACCATCTACATAAACTCTGGTTTACCCGATTTATAATCCTCCGTTCACGGAGAGCACGAACAAAACAATATCCTGATTTACCCTACAAAATAGATGTGGGCCCAGATCTATATTTACTTATCTCAGTAAAGCTGCAACTGCAGAGAATTATTTCTCCCTATATTTTGTTTTTATAAAAAAATAAATGACCATTAATGGGGGAAAAAAAATAAATATTTAGGGGGTTTACTCCCTCTACAATTAAATAAAGAATTAGTCAAATGTAAGAGTAATGAAGTTAATAGAGAGAGGCCAACACATACGGATAGAATGGTGCTTGAATGTTGTAAATTGTTACCAACAAAATAGTTCTCTGTCTTTTCTGTTAGGAGAAATATTATCCTAACAAGGCAGTGTTATGCTACTCATAAAATAATAGTTTAAAAGATAGACATACAGATTAGGATTAACATTATCACAGGGTAAAGTAAAACGCACAGGCCTTCTCTGAAGCAAACTATAACAAAAATATATTAGACAGTCATCACAGGGATATCCATTAAGTAGACATTGGCTTTAAGGATCACTATATTTGGGGCCTACTTTGTTTAGCACCTATTGTTTGCCAACAAGTTGTACAGTTTCTTAGGAAGACCAATTAACTTATGTCACTTAACTCTTTCTCCTCAGCTGTACCAGCTGTTCCAAGACCTTCATTCCTAAATTGACAGTAAAGCACTATGCATGTGTTCTGTGTAAGGATGAGAGGTAGCAGCTGTCACTTTAAACTTCGTTCTTCCCCATTCAGCATGGAGGTGTTTCTCCCTGATTTTGTTATTTTATTCACTCTTGCACACCCTTTGCTCTCCCATGCCTCCTAATTACCTTTTACTTAATTGTTCATGTTTATTTTACATTTCCACTTTTTTCCCCTCTCTGCTTAATTGTTGCTCCAGGCACATAATTAGAACACACATCCCCTTCTGACTGGTAGGAAATGATCATTCATATTAAATGACGTCCTATGCTGTTAATCTCAACACTGTTTGGTATAATGAAATTACAGTGATAAATGGCACATTAGTTATTCAATTGTTACTGTCCTACGGACATGTTTGTTTTTTCTTTAAAATATAAAATGTGGTTTAGAGATGACACTATTGTTCAAAACTCTTAATTTTCAAATATTACACTATAGAAACATAATGTGTTTTAAATATAACAATAATTATTTATGTGGGAGCCTGGATTCAGCCTACAGAGACCAGAATAGAATAAATGAAACCATAATTAAAGTAAAAAATAAATGTCATTGGCAATATTATAGTCTGAAGGGAACTAAAATTATGGTTACTTGCTTTCAGTCAGATATACAACAATTCAGGTAATTTTTATTTGTATAATACATAGTCTATTCCCTCACATCAACTGCACTATGGAGGCCCAGGCTGGTAAGCTTTTCCTACAAGAACAGTACTACCATTGTCGAATGCATTGCTAAAGCCACGCATTATGCAGAACCAGTAACAAAAGAGCAGCCGCCAACCAGTCTTACAGGATATGCAAAAAATAGGAAGTACAAAGAGAAGATAATACATGTAACATTGTAATCCTCAATGAAAGCAATAGACAAATGGATAACATCTTGTCAAAATGTTAAATTATCCACAACTCACGCTAACGAGTCATCGAAAAAAGGTGTCACTTCAATTAAGCAAGCAAAATAGTAAATAATTAGTAACGTAAATAGAACAGAGAAAAAGTTAAGTAAAAATAAAAAAAGCTAAGAATATAAAATCTATAAGTAAAATAATAACAGACCTAAAAACTCACCAGATTTGGACTTTGTTTGCTTACCAGCACCTCAAGTTTAATGAATAGCTCTGTAAGTATTGGAACAGTGCTGCTCTGCTTTTTGTGATAACTGAGCAGTTATACAGGAAATTATTTTGCTTACATTTTAAACAGAATGGGGTTATCAGTAAAATGTCAGGAAATTGAAAACAAAATGTTTATAACAAGATTGCGCCTTAAAAAAATATATGTTAACCGTGTTTTGGCTGAGATTTTCTGACCTTAATCAACTGCTTTTGAGTTCTTGATTCCTTATACATTGGCTGCGCCAGTGCTTTGAGTGCTGGCGCAACCTAGAACTGTGGCAGTGGCACAGACTTTTGATCTATATATGGGTGAACACAGAGATTAGTGCCAGTATTTGGTGTTATCTGTGTGTGTGTCAAATTTATATTTGACCCCCATAGTATATTAGAAATTTGTTATGCAGTAAATTGATATTTAGTGGCACATTTTCCTCTTAATTAATTGGGGTTCATTAAATAGGAGGAATACAAAAATAAAGGCAAATAATTTATTTACAGATAAAACATTTCTACATTTAATGGTATTCCAGATCCATAACACCTTTAAAAAAGCAGCGTCCTCTAGATATATGTGTAACAATATTGGATGGCATTACAATTCCATATATTGCCTAAGATAATTATATATAATATATATCATATATGATATATATATATATATATATATAAGTTTAAAAATCCCCTGTACTTAGCATTTTCCCAATCTTGTTATGACAGATTTCAATCCATTAGCAGCCTTTTTCAAAGGCCAAATGTACCATTAGACAGAAAAGTAAGGCACCTATTTACACGAGGCACATTCCTCTTTGGTGGATTGCGGTCTTTATGGAAATGACTGCCTGTCTTGCTGCTTGTAACTGCATATAAAGAGTACAGATGACGTATACAGCACATGCACTGTGTGAAACAAACATGGAGGAGTTTGTAACTATATTTTGCAGTAGTTAAACTATTGGAGTGCCACCAAAGTCATCCACTCCCACTCATAAATTAATCTATTTGTCACATATTCTACTATGTGCATTTATATCATGCCCAAAACAAAAT
Organism: Pelodytes ibericus; assembly: GCA_036172795.1. Taxonomy (NCBI): domain Eukaryota; kingdom Metazoa; phylum Chordata; class Amphibia; order Anura; family Pelodytidae; genus Pelodytes; species Pelodytes ibericus. The sequence goes on from CM069860.1 coordinate 51,440,002, forward strand.
TCACTAATGTCCATTGTACCAAATTTGTACTTTTTGGTTGTGAGAGTGTGAGAGAGTGTTGGAGCGTCGGGATATTCTCGAGGTACATCTGTCACTGCTACGTGGGGTGTAGAGGGGATATTTAGGAAACCAGTTATGATGTAAAATTCACAAGATTGTATCTAAGATTTCCTAACAAACAAATCCCAGGAACTTTCACCAGAACACTATACTGGCACAAGACAACTGAAAAAACAAGTAGTAATAGCGGAGCTGACATTAATGTTCTGACTTGTCTTTCCAACTCAACTATTAATACCTGATTTTAGCAATTCCCCTGCCAATTCACAAGAGCCTTTACAATTGACAATGGTAGTGTATGGTATCTAAAAACCATAGTAATATTAGGATGTCTATCCTGTTTTCTCCCCATATAATACCACACATTTAACTTCTACATTATATTTCTGAAACCCCTCCTCTCTTTCCATGCTGACCAATCAACACTTATTACTTTAAAACGTCACATCTCACTGTATGAAATACTATTTATATGTCCGAAAACATTCTTTTTTACCTCATCTATCATCATAATAACAAAAAAAATGGAACTTTTGCTGAATAGATATGTTACCATTAAACTACTTAATGGGACTCATTTTATTCCATGTGAAAAGCTAAAAATTAAGTTTACCCTACAGAATATAACCCTTATAATTCTGGTGATTCAACAGATCCTTAACTGGCAGTAACCAACTAAAAGCCTTTCACCCCAGCTACTTCTGTGCTTTTAATTTATCCTCCTTTTTTAGTTTTCTGGATCTCCTATTGGCTTTGTCCATCAACCTATTTGGCATCCCAGCTGCTGTAAACTATATCTTCTGTGATGATGGTATGGTTGGCTAAAATAAGAAGTGTAGGCCGCGACAGCCTGGCTGTGGTAAACATCCTTTGCACAGTTCAATAGCTATTCATTGAGGTATAAAATGGATCCTCACTGAATCGCCTTAGTCCATTACTTATCCAAGTTTGCATTTTTATGATATTTTTTATCTTAGGAACATTTTATTTAAAATACATTCACAATTAACACTGTTATATAAAAAAGTTATCCTGTAGTAGGATGTATTTTTTTGTAGCAGTTTTTATGATGTTTTCAGTTCTTACAAAAGACCGATTAAAAGAAATAAAAACAACATTTATGTACCAGACTACAAACATTATAGATAATATAGTGTAATATGCTCCATTTATATTTTGTAGTTTAGAATTTATGTAAAAAGCAATGTCGCCAAATAAAATATGATATTCAAACAGCAAATATCAGTGCATTTCTTCTTGTGTATCTCTGTCAAGTTGCATCATATAATAAATCATTCCCAAATGAGTTGGAATCTGTATATGGTTTTCTTGTCTTTTAATGGTTCTTTTTTCCATGACAAATTCCATATGTTCGTCTGCATTTCAGGCTTAACTGGAATGTTTCCCCTCTAGTGTCAAGCTATTGTTTGTGTTGTAGCATCACAAACTGTGTGTATTAATTGTTTTGATATTTAGTAAATGCTGGTTTTCCACAGTAAGTAGAAATAAAGTGACTTTAAGTAGTGGGTTTACTTGAGAGTGCATAAAACCACTCATGAAAGAGATTTTTGTTATAATGATATCACACCCATTAATGCACTTAAAGGAGGGCATTGGATCAATTTTGCACGTTAATGTACAGTTATTATGTTTTCATTAACAGCCATTGTTGAAGCATCTCCAGTGTATCTACAAACAGGACAATAAAACTAAAAATAAAAAAAAGTATTGCTACATTTGGTAACATTTATAATTGAAACCTGTAACGCACAAACATTTACTGCAGTACCATACAATAAAATGGATTTACAAGGAAAGAGATATCAAGTGAAGCACAGTATAACATACAACATTACACATATAGCTACATCCTGACATAAAAAATAGAAAGACAGCTGTTAGAAACGTATAATCATAGGCCAAAGTAGAGTACATAAGAAAGGCTGATAGGCCTCACGTCAAAGGCCAGTATGTCAGTCATCATGTAAGTGATGGATTGTCTGACAGGATGTTTGGCTGCAATTATTCTTATGTTGTTGAAATGGCTGCCTAAGCATTTGTTACATACTTTTTTTGTGGGTGTAGGCTGATTCTATACTTGTTTGGACTTTCAATTAGGTGTGTTTTTCAGTTGGCAACAGCCAAAACAGTATTTAAGGCCCTCTCTAAGCAAAATAAATAAATAAATAAATAAAAATATTACTTGTACCCCAAGCAATCATACCCTTTCAAATACACTTTCTCGGTTGCTACAGATTTATTGGTTTAAACCTGAATAGAACTTACGTCAACTCCTGCTATGTCTGATTCCGTGCATGGGACACAACTTTTACAGACTGCCCTAAAGAAAGTATAATTAAAATATCACATCAATTAATTAAATGCTTGCTATAACATTGTCTCCTTCATTAATTGACTTCAGGAGAACAAGAACAATGTATATGTACCTAGCAAGAATTGGCTCAATAGCAAATTCTAGCTGTACAACCAGCAGACCCAACCCCAAAACCCCCCACCCCCGCCCCAAGCATATGTGTGCTCTGGAGAGAGTCCTATGCCATATTATTGGGGATACATAATTCAGCTTTTTTTCTTTTAAATACCTTTTTTTTTTTAAAAATGTTTTTGTTTCTTCCAGGCTCCAGCAAAATGCTGAGAGAAGAGTGGAAGGATCACTAGAAGCTTCAAACCTGATATTTGTGAGTGAATTGAGCACATTTGGAATACAGATATTCACATTTTAATGATTACACCCATTTTTTAATAGAAGTATTATACTTTAATACGCCTTAAACAAGATGGGTCATTTTCAGTTGGAATTTTTTTTTTTATAGAAATTACATATACAGTTTTTTGTTTTAGGGAACTAGTTTACCTTTGGGAAAGTGTAAACCTATACTTTTGGATAGGATACCATTAGTGGAATCTGGTAAAAAAAATGTATATACTATGGGTGATGCCTAATAGTAATATGCTATCTCACCTGCTCACATTGACTTCACTGACTTTTCTCACTTCTACATGAATAAAATGGATGCAAAAGTCAGTTCAACTATTTGTGGTAGTATTTTGCTGATATGTTAGTTTGGAAAAAGATCCATTTGAGTTGACACAATAAACAAGGTCATATATGAATTTATTCAGAAATTTGTTTGCATATCAAAGGCTGAGTCGAGTATTTATTACTCATGAAACTGAAGTAATTGAGTACTCCACTGCAAGAATTGAATCCCATGTTGTGCATGCATTTGTAGGCAAAATCCATGCACAAACTACAGGTCAAACATAGTGCATTGCAGTTAGTTTGATGTCTGGAGTGTTCCTTTAAATATGTGTGTAAAATTAGAAATAAAAAGACCATAAATTAAAGTACAGTTTGGCAGAAAAATGCAAATATATTGCCTGAGAGAGAGAATGGTAGAAGCCTTCCAGTGGAAGCAGGATAACACTGCAAAGTCTGATATGTTTTTCTTTACAAAGGGGAATCCTTGGAATGACTCCATGTTTCTCTTTGTTAATCTTTGCTTTAGTTTACATTGCAAGAGGAACTGTCCAGTGCAGATGAACTCTGTCATCTATCCCTGTGCAGTAACCACTTCATTCAAAAGATGTCAACTACTACCCTGTTTTTTTTTCAACAGCAATGAGGTAGCGGGATAGATGTGTGATATCAGTTTTGATGGCACTGCCATGCTGCAAATGGACAGTGCACATCCAAACAAATATCTGTGGAAGTCTTCTGACTGGAACAAATAAATGATTATTTGTTTTTAAAATGTCATAATTATGTATTTACGTGTCCATTTTTTAGACTGGAGTGATCCTTTAAGGATGAAAAAAATTAAACCAAGCAAGATGAGAAAGTACTGGAGAAGCTGTGCTAGTGTGGGTCTAGTGGTGTTAACAGGGCAGGTGCTACCTACAGACAAGGCAGGCACCGCCTGCGCACATCTGCAGGGGGCGCACTCCCAGATCGTCACCTGCACACTGCCGATTGGGAGGAGGAGTGGTACCATGGAAGCACAGTGGCTGCGGAAAAATCATTGACTTCTATGGGAGGATTTCCGTTATTTCTGTAATAACCGAGGTACTCCCAAAATGGCACCGAAATAAGCCAACATCCTCCCCATAAAAGTCTATGAGGAGGACCCAGGCTACCATTTTGGCTGCTGAAATAAGATATCACTTTGGTGGTTTCTGAGTAGCCTGAAATAAGGACTACTCGAATCAACAAAGTGGTACGAAACTTGGAGCTCCGATTTCTCATAGCAGTTGAATCTTCCTAAGTTGATCTATGAATAAACAAATGGATGAATGAATGATTTTAGTTTGTCATCTTTACATTAATTTTTGGACAAAGTGACGAAAAAGCAGATTTTCATCTAAAAGCTAATGCCCAAGTTTATTCTCCACTTGTCTTTGCAAAGTATAAACTAGGGAGTTTCCATCTCCTGGAGCATAGCTCTGTGGCTGCACAGTGAGATGGTCTGACAATCGTCACTCTGTGATTGGTGTGTACACATGTTAATCATATACCGCAACAGCCAATGACTGGGGAGGAGATGATCATCTCTTTCCTGGCTGGAAGGGTATTTGTCCTCATTAACACTGCACACCAGTCAGCAAGGCAAGGTTGCGGAGAACCATTTCTGTGATATTGCCACCTAAAATGCACCACTTAACTTCCACAGGAAGTCAAATGTTTTTAGAAGTACTCTTCTGTGTGATTCAAAGACCATATAGAGAGTTTGGGACCTATATAACCTTTTCTTATCCTGTCTTACTGCACGTAGGACTTCACATGACTTTTAAAGGGCCTCTATCCCTAATAAATGCGTGTAGACCTGGAGATCAGTTGATTATTATTTGCACTGTGAAATAATGTGCTAATATATCATAGCATAGTAAATCTAAATAGATATTTACAAAGCAAGGCTGAAGGCAAGATATGATTTGAAATCTTGAACATCAGTATAATTTAATTCCGACATTTTAAACAGACAGAGGAGCAACTGAATAAAAAATAGAAACTGCAGTTAAACTGCAAGAATTCGGCACTAACAGCTGAGTTGGAAACATTCTCCACTTTACATATCTTTCCAAATCCGCTATTAATACTAAATTTTAGCAGTTCATTAGTCACCTCATTTTAGTGAATAGCCTCAGGTATCGTATACAAAACCGCTCTTTATGTAACAGTAGATACGTGCATCACACGTGTTGGGGTATGTCAATATTCAACAAAACTCAGCTTTTAATATAACTGCTACATTAAAATGGCGTAATGTTATTTACTTCAGAGACGTGACACATTCACCAAACTGACTTTGATCTGTCCACACCGACAGAGACAGAGTACTATATTCACAGTGAACTTTGATGGACTGGTAAGGGAACTATAAAAATCAGGCCTTTCTTTCCAACTTGACTACTAATTACTGACTTTTGCTATAGGCTTTTCAGTACACCACAGGTTAGTGAATGGACCCCTCAGAGATTAGATTAGTTAGAGCGATAGATACATAAATAGAGCTATATATTTTACAGTTGCTGTTTTACTTTTCAGAAATAAACATATTTACCTGCTTTCATTAATTGGCAGATCATGTTCCATACAAAGCACTAACACATCTGTTGTTTTAAACACAATAAATAGAGAAGCTGGAAACATTTCTTAAATTTGTTGACACAATCTAATAGGTCTAGGCTGAGAAAGCTATTGTAATGACTATTCTGAATTATTTTTTTTCTAACCGACCATTATTCATTAGAATTTGTATATATTTTTAGATAACTGACGCATTAATGTGTGTAGCTTGGCACAGTTTAATGCCTATTAAAAGAATAGTTTATGGAATAAAAGGAGTATTATCTACAGTGATAGAAGTAAAATAGGTTTTATTCAGCTCATATGTAAGGAAAAACACAGTAAAGTTCATAAATTCTATAAAATATTGTGCAACCTTTTGTATGTATTATTTCTGCTCAGTGTTTCATATTTTAGTGTATCTTCTGATAATATGAATACATTTTTGTTGTTTAATAGATCTTTTACTGTTATTTTTTGGAAATAGTACTTACTCTCTCATTACGAGAGCTTTCATGAAACCAAATACATATAATATATTATTAATGTGATTATGTAAATATCCGTACCATTAATGGGGGGGGGGGGGTTTCAAGCGAGTCACATTTTGCATACATTTGTTTCCTATCAAACATGTTTAACTTTAAAAACGCTACGTTACTCTTTTTTCCAGAGAACAATTTTTTTAATAAAAAAAAAATTGCTTCAATTTAAAAATGGAATTTTAACTCAGAATTAATTCCTTTTTTATAAGACGTGCTTACACTATATGTTTATTATATCTGGAATTAAGCATCATTATTATAACCATATAATAGATTTAATAATAAAAGCAAACTATAAACTACAGACACATGGATTGAGCTTTTCCAAACAATAAAGCTACTGATAAATACTTTCTACCAATAAGCAGGTATGCAAATAAATAAAGTAGCATCATTTTCTGTAAAAAAAAAAAAACAAACAAATAAAATGAAAAATAAAGTAGGAAATGCCTAACCAATTAACTCTTCTTTATCGGCAGCTGAGAACAGAGGACTTAGTGAACACTTAAAATATACAACCCTTCCTTCATCCTTGATAAAATGCATAGCTGTGACCAAGCGACAAGATGAGTTTGCTCAAACAAACCTTTTGGGAGTCTGTCAGCCAAGCCCAAGACAGCCAAAGTGAAGATAGGGAGAAGTGGAATGTATGGTAAATCTTTCATGGTTTTGTTTATTCCAAAGATTGGCTTCTTTATTGAAAGTGAGTCAAATCCTAAGACTTTCTTTTATTTTAAGCCATGGTTTGCTCCAAACGTTCTGCAAACTAACGACTGTCTGTGAAACAGGCTCTGCCGGATCTAAGTATATTCAGGAATTCTGTGACTTGGCTGGAGTGATGGACAAGGCCAGCTGGTGCACATAAACTTAGGTCAATGCAAGTACATAGGGCTCAGGAAACAAGAGAAAGCAAATCCGCTTAGAATCCTTTTTAATGGAACATTGTGAGATACTTTGTGGCAGGCTCAGCACAGCCGTAAAATTACCTCAACATTAGGGCTGTACCCAGCAGTTAAGCAACTACTTATGTATAAAAGGTGAGAGTCAAAATGAAAATAATTTGCTAACTACATATTATGTCTGAGATAACCCAAGGGGTAATAAAAGTTTAGATTTTATAATAAAATATCATTTAAAAAGATTTAAACTATTTTAAAATGTAAAACATTTTGCAGGAGTCAGGGCTAGTAGATAGTCACAAGTGGTCAGTGTCCGTGTTGTCGGTAAAGGTCCATGCATCATCATTATATTGTATATCTCTAAGTCCAGGAAATGTTCACCATGAACAATGTTGGTGCTTACTCTTGCAGGTCGATGCACTATGGCAGTTTTAAGCTGGGACATGATAATAAATAAACAGTGATAGATGGAGTGATATAGGTAAAATTAGAATGAAACTTGGGGGTATTATAAGGAATTAGTTCTTTGTTGATTCGAGTAGTCCTTATTTCAGGCTACTCAGAAACCACCAAAGTGATATCTTATTTCAGCAGCCAAAATGGTAGCCTGGGTCCTCCTCATAGACTTTTATGGGGAGGATGTTGGCTTATTTCGGTGCCATTTTGGGAGTACCTCGGTTATTACAGAAATAACGGAAATCCTCCCATAGAAGTCAATGATTTTTCCGCAGCCACTGTGCTTCCATGGTACCACTCCTCCTCCCAATCGGCAGTGTGCAGGTGACGATCTGGGAGTGCGCCCCCTGCAGATGTGCGTAGGCGGTGCCTGCCTTGTCTGTAGGTAGCACCTGCCCTGTTAACACCACTAGACCCACACTAGCACAGCTTCTCCAGTACTTTCTCATCTTGCTTGGTTTAATTTTTTTCATCCTTAAAGGATCACTCCAGTCTAAAAAATGGACACGTAAATACATAATTATGACATTTTAAAAACAAATAATCATTTATTTGTTCCAGTCAGAAGACTTCCACAGATATTTGTTTGGATGTGCACTGTCCATTTGCAGCATGGCAGTGCCATCAAAACTGATATCACACATCTATCCCGCTACCTCATTGCTGTTGAAAAAAAAACAGGGTAGTAGTTGACATCTTTTGAATGAAGTGGTTACTGCACAGGGATAGATGACAGAGTTCATCTGCACTGGACAGTTCCTCTTGCAATGTAAACTAAAGCAAATATTAACAAAGAGAAACATGGAGTCATTCCAAGGATTCCCCTTTGTAAAGAAAAACATATCAGACTTTGCAGTGTTATCCTGCTTCCACTGGAAGGCTTCTACCATCAACTATATCACAATGCGCAGAAGCCACCCAGAAGGGCTACTCCAAATAGTGTCAGGAGTTAGTATTATACATTGCTTCATGTGCTTTATCCTATTTTATAGCCCCAATTTCTTATGTAAAAAACTTTCTTTAGAGAAAATATGTTTGATAAATAAGTAGTGCTGTGGATTTATTAGGATGGAATTCTCAGATGTAAGAATTAAGGATAAGAAAGAGGTTTTTTTTATAGGCAATAACCAGCATGCCAAGTGTTTTACTGTCTGATTCAATGAATATATCAGAACAAGAGCAGCCAGCACTATGCATTTCTTAGACTTGTATCACCACTTTGTATATCTGTCCTCTTTATGAAGTATGATTGACGATTGTGACAACCAAAATAAAGGTCATCTGTGATCTTACTACCCGGTCTTTAAAAAACTACCCCTGTCATTGATGGCCCTTTACTTGGCTTTGTGATGGACAATTTAATGGTGTTCTGTGGTGAAATATATATATAAAAAAACAATATACTCCATGGATAATGCTGGCATGAAATCGAAAGGAGATGGTAACATAGCTACCACCTATTATGAATGAGATCAGTAATCCCAGGGATATTATAATAGGTAACAAACCTATTAGTCATAATGGGACAGTATTCAGAGACGTAGAAAATTGAAACCATTGAACTAATTACAAATTACAGAAACATGCATGCATTCCACAGCAATGATATAGAGTCCCAATGGAGCTAAAGGCCAGTGATACATGTACTTCAAGAGTCATAAGTTAACCATGACTTTTGAAGTTGGACTTTGTATGTGAAATACAAAATATTTTACTTGAATATTGTTAACAACTGAGACTTTTTTTTGTACCAGTGTCAGTAGAAAAGATATACATATGGAGAGATGTTTACCTGAAAGTGAAACATGATCACATTGGCATATCAGGAGCAATTTGGTAGCAATTACATGGTTTTTAACCATGTCCATGGTCCAAAAACAACGATTAGTTTTCAATAAAAAAAATGTTTTCCTGTGAGGTCAAAAGTATGCCACAAAAATGGGAGTGCCTGACAAAAGATCGCGATACCTCCCAACATCACGTGTGACGTCCCAGAGACGTGCCCGAACCCGGAAGTTTGGGCACAGCCCGATTTGGTAAACTGTAGCCAGATCTTACTTCATCAGCTACTTTTTCCCTGTCAGACTGAGGCCACTCAAAGCAGGGAGCTGAGATGAGCTGTTAAATGCTGGATGTTCTATGCTATCCTAGCATCTTTTAGGACCACTAACATTAGGACAGCATGGAACGTCCTAGCATTATGAAGGGGTTAAAATTGCATTTACAAACAATGTATGTTTAATTTGTATTGATGTATTACGGTGAAGACCAATTCAAGATTATTAGGTAGAAGTGTGTTTAAAAAAACAACGTTAAATGCTCCTCAGAACATACTTTGAAATGAGAGAAATTCTTATTGTTCCGTGGAAGACACATTCTAATTAAATTTGACATCATTTTCAAGAGTCTCAGGGTTGTCTCACTTGAAAGTTACTTGGTATGCTAATTTTAACCCAATGTTTACTGCTTAATAGAAGGTGATGCTGGACTCCAGAATGAATGGATATCTATGTCGTTTAAGCCTTGTTCTGGTTCCTTTCAGGCTGACAGAGTACAATTATACAGACGCCAATGAATATTTTAAGTACAGTTAACCTTAGTAATTCATCATTAGTGTTTAACCCCTTCGCGACAAAGGACGTGTCAGGCACGTCCTGGGAGAAACTCCCTTAACGACAAAGGACGTGCACGTCCTGGCACGTCCTGCGGTGACGCGATCCGCTTTAACGGTTTTTAACGGTCCTGGTCGATGTCGAGGCAATAGCCAGCACCGAAATTTCTGCTCTGGGGCACCCACGATCGCCCCACGGAGCGATCGTGGGAGCCATATTGACGGAGCATGCATCAATATGGCTATGCCCTCTGCCGGTCTGAGCTTCGGAAGTGAAAGTTACTTCACTTCCGTCGCTCTGAATATGCAACTTGACTGCCCCTAGTGGTAGTTAAGTAGCATAGCAATGGAAAAAAATTTAAATCAATATTTAATTAATTAAAAACTGGTTATATAGTTAGATTAGCCTATAGGGTTAAAATTAAATAATTTTTAGCATAAGGGATAGGGTTAAAATTAAATTAAAATTAAAACAAATTAAGGGATATAATAAGGATTAGAGTTGGGGTTAAATTTAGTGTTAGGGTTAAATTTTGGGTTCGGGTTGGGATCAAACTGTCAATATAGGAAAAAAACAAAAAACACTATTTTTGGTTTTTGCCCCATAACTCGCAAAAAAATACCGAAAAATATGGAAACATGCATATTTCTGAACTCGGGACAACATTTAGAAACTATTTAGACTGGGTCTTTTTTAATGATTTTATTTGTGTAAATTATATTTTAGGTCAAAGTTAGAAAAAGTGGGTTTTTTAAAATTTGTCATCATATTTTATGATTTTGTTTGTAGTAAATTATAAGATATGATGAACATAATGGTATCTAATGAAAGCCCTTCTTATGACGATAAAAACAACATATAATTTGTGTGGGTACTGTATGTGAGAAAGAATAAAATTGCAGCTAAACCAAACACCCCAGAAATGTCAAAACAGCCATTGGCACCAAGGGAAATTCAAGGTGAAAATGTCTTGTCACTAAGGGGTTAATAACACATTTATATAAATGATAAAAGCAAAATCATACGGCTCTGTAAACATATGTTTGATTTTTTTTTTTGGTTATGCACACTGTTATCTATAAATGATTTAGGAATAAACAGTGTTTGGGTTTGTCATGTTTCATCTGTTGGTTCTGTTACATTTCCAGGACTTAGAAGATACAAAGGTAAACAACTTTCTTTCCTTGACTTAACAGTAACAAAAACAAAGTAAGGGAATCCTTTGGAATTACCAGCATTTATGTATAAATGAGTCTTAAAATATGGTCTGTATCTTCATCTAATTTACAATCATTTACAATAATGAACAAACAGAATCTGTTTTAACTAACAACAAACAAATGAATGTATTGTTGTTGTCCATAGTGAATACATCATTCAAGCATTCATAGTGTGGGTTGAAAAAGGTATGTGAACCCCTAGGCTAATGCCATTAACATTACTGATTTATAGTAATGATTGGGATATCCTACTCAACGGCTTTCTGATAATAATAATATTTATGCTGTAGGGGCTGGTCGGCATTTCTGGCGAATGCAACTGGCAATCCAAGGGTCAAACCATACCTTCAATTAATAGGACAGTATATATGATCCAAAATAGAAATGTATTTATTGTTCATCTGATAGACAGGATGAACACAAAAACAACTTGCATCATATATTCTGCTCTATTATTTGGAGATGGTATGGGTTGGTATTTTGAAAAGCTTGAGATGAAGTGAAGCTTACCTCAAGATGGGAGTCTGAGATGGACTTTGGCGAGGTCGTGAAATTTGCTAGTCAATTCGTTTTAGTGAGTAGTGTGAGGAAGTTTAATTGGGAGGTAGACTTTTATTTTTTTTTTTTTTTTACAAAGTCTCATTTAACATCCCAGTATTAACCTCTTCTCTCTATTTTTGAATTTTAGTAAATAGTAAGTATGACTGAACCTAAGCAGCTCTGTAAGGAATAATGGTCCAAAATTCCTCCTGTACGATGTGCAGGTCTACTCTGCAGCTACCGAAAGCACTTGTTTTAGATTTTTCTTGCCAAATGAGGTTTGACATTTTATTTATGTTCAATAGGTTTTTATTGATTTTGATTGTTAACAGAAACATGGGAATGGGGTACTGGGGGGGGGGATGGAAGGGGGGGGGTATAAAATAAAGAGAAGGGGGGAGGTGGGGCGTGTGTGGGGGGTAGTTGGGCAAGTAACATTAAGTACATTAACATGTGCGGTTTCTGAAGACATTTATGGATACAATATTATAATGATACAATAGGATTTTTAGTTACCAATCATCGTCAAATGTATATCGAAAAATAAGAATGAAAATCATGAAAAACAGAACAGACATCTCAACTTGGTCGCATTAGCATTGTTCTTCAAAAGACAACATAGTATGAATTTATAAAATAGTAAACATTCTAGTTTCAAACAGAACAAGGTATATATGTTATCTTAGCATTAATGTAAGCTTTTATTTTATAAAATGAGGTAGAGTTTTCACCTTATAAACAACAGTGCACATCGTCTCAATCCAGTAAATCGATTTTCAGTCATCAATAGTAGGTAAATTATAAATGAGTTAGTAAAGTGTGGGAATTGAGCAGTTCCAGCCCATGAAACCAGATCCCTGTATATCTGGATCTGTCTTCCGGTGTCAGTTGGGTAATTTCCATCATTTTGCGGAGCTCTTCTACCCTGTCTATCCACATTGTGATTGTCGGTGTGGTGGTTGTTTTCCAGTATAAGGGTATTAAACAATTGGCTGCAATGATTAAATTGGGCAGAAGCGATTTTTTGTATTGAGACGATTTCAGGGTGGTGTTATGGAACAGCAAATATTCCGGTTTGTAGGGAGGTGGTTTGTCTAAGAGGTGGGTCATGAGTTTGTAAACCTTTACCCAAAAGGGCTGTATCATGATACAGTCCCACCAGATATGTTTCAGAGTACCCGGGGCCAGGGCGCATCTCCAACATGTACCATTTTGGGCTGGGAACATACTTTGGAGCTTAACTGGGGTAGTGTACCACAAACTGATAAGTTTATATGCATTTTCCTGGTATTTGGTACCTACTGTCGTGTGATGAGCTAAATACAATTTTATTTCCCATTGTTGTGGAGAAAAAGAGATACCAAGGCTAGTTTCCCATTTCCCTATGAAAGGGGGGGTAGTCATGTCAGTGTTTTGGAGGAGTAGATTATATAGTCGTGAGATTCCTTTTATGACTGGGCCGGTCTGCGTGCATTCCTGTTCGAAAGCTGTCCTGTCTCTGTAAAGTCTGTGTTTGGGTGAGAGAGATAAAAAGTAATGAGAAAGTTGGTGATATCTAAATGTATCCAGGTAGGAAGGTGTGGGAGTGTTTATGAAATGTGATATAGGGGCTAAGGCATTCCCTTGTAGTGCTTGGTATAAGTGTTTGTTAGGGCCTGTTGCTGTGGGAAACAGTCTACTCCCAGTAATGCCGGGTTCAAAGTCCGTATTGTGTACTAGGGGGGTCATAGGGGATGGAAAGGAGGTCAAAGAAGCACTAATGTTGACGGTATTCCACACACTTAAAGTAGCCTGTATAAGTGGACATTGTAGAAGGTTGGAGGGTCGTTTGGTCGTGGGTAGCCATATAGTGGTTCCCACGTGACCTTGAGTTTTGGCATAATCAATTTGTACCCATTGTTTGTAATCGGCAGAGATGGACCAGTCTACAATCCGTAATAGGTGGCGGGCTCTATAGTAGAGTCTGATATTTGGGAGGGCCAACCCGCCTCGGTTTTTGTGCCTCGTAAGTTGTGAATACTTTTGTCTCGGATGTTTGCCTCGCCAGATATATTGAAGTATTGCGGTTCGCAGTTTATCGAAAAACATTTTGGGGATTCGAATGGGGAGAGTTTCTAAGAGATAGAGCAATTGGGGGAGTAGGTTCATTTTAATGACATTGATTCGCCCTATCCAGGTGATATGTGAGTAGTCCCAGGTTTTGAGATCTGTCTGGAGGTGGGTTAGTAGTGTGGTGAAATTAGTCTGGTATATTGCCAACAAGTCGGGGGTTATCTTCGTACCCAGGTATGTTAGGTAGTGGGTGCACCATTTTTAAGGATGGGATTGGCTCAACATTGTGGCTGTGGGTTTGGGGATTGATATATTTAGGATTTCCGATTTGCTAGTGTCAAGATTGAGGTTTTCGGAGCATAGAGCAGGGGATGCTATCTCTTGCTGGTAACCCTTACCAGGTGGTCCACAAGTATATATAGGCAGAGCACCCTGGTAAGGATAGGAGCACGAGAGTGCCACAAAAGGATAATCCAAAAAGCGAAGTCAGGAAACAGTCCAATAGATCAGGGCAGGCAGCGGTCAAAGAGTAGTAATCCAAACAGGGGTCAGGGTTCAGGCAAACAGGGTAATCCAGAAGGCAAGCCAAAGGTCAGGTAACGGGAAATCCAAAAGATATACTGTAGCACAGCAACAAAGGGGAAAGGGGAAACTGGAGACTGAAGTCCAAGGACAAACAGGAACCAAAGCTCTGGAACACTGGAGCAATGAAGAAACAGTTTGAGGGGTTTTTATAGTGCTGTGGGTCTCCACTCCTCCCCTCAGTGGGACAAGCTCCTCACTTGATTGGATGTTAGAGGGGTGTGCTTTTCTAGCACATACCCCTCTATCTCTGTGCTTGGAGTTAATAGGAGATTTGGCAGAGTTTTCCTCCCTCCTACAGCTGGAAATAGGTTCCCCTTGATTGGGGTGAAGTCTGGAGGATGCATCCTGGGCTTGTAGAAACTCTAGGCCCTGGTTTCGGCCTACCGCGCTACCGCGATCGCGGATAGAAGATTGTACTACAGGCCCCGGCTTCGGCCTACTCCGCGATCGCGGATTACTTAAGGGACTTGCTGGATGCCTGGAACTACTGGAACTGCAGGTAAGGGCCAGAGGGGCATGACAGCTAGTATTAATTTTAAGATTAGAAAGATTACCATATTTTAGAAGTTCAGCCTGGATGGATGGGAGAGATGTGATTGGTTGGGTCACAGTGAATAGCATGTCGTCCGCGAATGCTGCCAACTTGTAGGTGGATCTTCCAACTGTCAGGCCGTGTATATTTACATTTCCTCGTATCGCGTTTAGGAGGGGTTCTAAGGAGAGGACGAATAAGAGTGGTGAAAGTGGGCATCCCTGTCTTGTTCCATTCGTGATTGAGAAGGGTTGGGAAAGTACCGCATTTACCGATACTCGGGCCGTAGGAGTCGCATATAATGCCTTAGTCCATTGTAGAAAGTTTTTGCCAAGCCCCACGTGTTGCATCGTGGCCCATAAAAAAGACCAGTACACCATCAAATGCCTTTTCCGCATCTGTGGCCAATAGTAGCATTTGAGTATTTGTGCGGTTGGCATGGTCGATAAGACTAAGAACTTTGGTGGTGTTGTCTCTGGCCTCTCGGCCAGGTACAAAACCTGTTTGGTCGAGGTGAATGATGTTTGGTAAGTGGGGTGAAATCCTCATTGCAAGAATCTTGGCTAGGAGTTTGAGATCGGTATTGAGTAATGAAATGGGGCAAAAGCTGGGGCATATTTCCTTGTCTTTACCGTCTTTAGGTATTACAGTAATGACTGCCTATAATGTGTGTGGATGTAGTGACTCCCCTTGCAATACTGCGTTGAACATATTGACTAGATGTTTACCAATAGTTGGAAAAAAAGTTTTGTAATATTTGAGTGTTAAGCCGTCTGGGCCAGGCGCTTTACCCGTTTGGGAGTTTTTTATCGCCTCCCCTAGTTCTTCAATCATAATTGGGGTTTCTAGAGAATTAGTTATGTGTGGTGGTAAGGAGCGCGGCATATGTTTGTCTAAATAATCGTTGATGGACCGGTTGGAGTGTAGTTGGTGTGTATCCGACTGTTGGGAAGGAAGATTGTATAGTGTACTATAATAATCTTTAAATACCTCTGAAATTTTTGTAGGGATGGTTATCAATCTATTTGCTGCGTTCCGAATCGCTGGAATATATGATCTGGTAGAGCGTTTGCCTAGTAAGCGGGCTAGGTATCTACCGCTCTTATTGCTATGTTCAGAGAAAAAACTTTATTATTAGATAATAGTTGCTGGTAAATATCTGCTTGCAGCGTAGATTTATGTGTGGATTCCAGGGTAGAAATTTCATTGGAAAATGTAATAATTCTGTGTGTGTGTTCCTTTTTCCTCTTGGAACCTTGAGCAATCAGGTGTCCTCTCACCACACACTTGTGTGCTTCCCATAAAATAGAGATAGACGTCTCTGGGGCGGCATTTTCAGCGAAATAGTGTTGCAAAATAGTGTTGGTGTCTGCTGCTAGAGAGGGGTCAATGATGAGTGATTCATTTAGCCTCCATGTAATTTGTGTTGGCCTCGTGAGTGGGGAGGTGAGGTAAACCAAGACTGGGGCATGGTCTGATCATGTGATCGGTCCGATTGTCATTTTTATCAGTGAGTCCAGGTCCCTATGTTCCACAAAAATGTAGTCGAGTCTGGAATAGGTTTTGTGTGGCCTTTGAATAAAAGGTGTAGTCACGGGTGTCGTGGTGTGTTGTTCTCCATGCGTCTGATAGTTGGTGGGTAGCTAATAGCGCTTTCAGTCGTGTTTGGGTACCAGTCAGCGCCCTCAGGGAAGAAGTCGATGTATCAAGTTTAGGGTAAGGCGGGATATTGAAATCTCCCCCCAATATTAGTGTACCCTCCCGGAATTTGGTGAAACGAGTCAATAATGACTTTAGAAAAGGGTATTGTTTATCATTTGGAAAATAAGCGCATACAATCGTGTATTGCTTTCCCAGTAAAGTACCTTTAAGGAACAGAAATCGGCCTTCGGTGTCACTGTCTGTCTCAACATCTGTGAGAGGTAGATGCTTGGATAAAATTATTGCCACCCCCTTGAATTTATTCACTCTATTATTGCTATAATACACTGTTGGAAAATGTTTGTCGGCAAAGGAAGAAATGTTTAGACTCTAGGAAATGGGTTTCCTGTATTAGAGCAATGGAAACTCTGTGCGCCATAAGGTCACGGAATAGATTTGATCTCTGTTCTGGTTTGTTAAGGCCATGTGCGTTGAGAGTGTAGATAATCAATGGGCTGGGGTTTACCCCGTCAGGTCGGCTAGTCATATATGTCGTGGGATGGGGGGGTGTAATAAACAGCGGGGGAGGGTTGGTCAAGCTGAGAACCGCAGCCGAAATAATATGGGTTGAAAATGAAAAGGGGGTTGGGCGAAAAGTATTTGTGTCCGACACGAAACACCAACTGTGTGTCTGTGTCTAAATATGACACTAAAACTCCTATGGAGGGCGTGGGGTAACCAGGAGGCAATACTCCGTCAATCAACAAAAATTGTGCGCTGAGCACTCTGCTCAGTAAGTCAATATACAATATAACAATTATAAGCAAGAAACTCAATACCGTTAATCCGAGGATCAAAAGAAGGCTGGAGCAACCATGCCAACCGACCTTTCGCCTCGTTTTAAAATTTAAACATGAAAGCAGGGAATGGTACATACAAATTTTACTTCAGAGTATGATAAGGTAGTAGGAACCAGCAATCTACCCTCTCACCAAAGTCGGGCCAGGCATAGGCAACCTCTGTAAGCAGAACTCTGCACCCTGATCTTTCCGATCCCAGTCTCCGATCCGGGACAGCGGGGATGTTGATATTGGGTCAGTGGCCGTGTGTTCGGGGGTCTGGTTTCATCCTAAAAGTTGTTCACCCATAATGAGTTCGTATGGTGACGTCTCCCGTATGTCAATGTACATTCCATTACCACATGGAATGATCTCCAAGACAGAACTTATCGAGTAATAGCCTGTATGTGGTTGGATGCGTATCTCGATACACCAATTAAAATTCAATATGTCCTTGGGTGTACACAAAATAATCTGTGTCAAAAAGGAAAAAGAGATCGGAGCGAGAAATATCAGAAATAGCTCCAAATCAGAGCGGTCGTGGAGTGCAGCCTCAGTTAGTTGGGTGGGGGTCGCTGGAGCAACATCACCGGCAGGCTTTCCGTTATCTATTCTTCTCGCTTCCATTCACTTCTGGGTGATCTGGAGCGGGCGGATGGGGCTGTCGCGTCGTCTTCGCAATGGTTGCGTTCGGCGTTGTCTTTGTGGCCTCGGCGTGTTTTGATAGTGGGGGTCCAACCAATCGGGTACGGTGACATGGTTGATGTTGGCGGCTCTCAGAAACGCTGTAACATCTGCCGGATATCGTATTATGTGGACCGTATCTCCCAAGGTGGCTGACAGGCTAAACGGAAAACCCCATCTGTACATAATTTGCTTTTCTGTAAGCGCTCGCGTGAGAGGTTGTAGCGCTTTCCTAGTCTGCAAAGTAATCCAAGACAGGTCCTGGTATAGCGATATGTCTTGGTTGTCGTGCTTCCATATGCGCCTGGTTCGGGCCTTAAGCATGATGGCTTCTTTGGTGCGGAAGTTCGACAGGCAGCATATCACATCTCTTGGTGGGCTGCCTGGAGGGCGCGTTGTCGGAGGGCCCGATGGGCTCTGTCAAACTCTATTCTCGTGTCCACCGGTCGCTCCAGGATAGACTCCTCGGGTCCTCTTTCCCGGAGGCCTCGTACACGGATATTGCTTCTCCTACTCCTGTTATCTAGGTCTTCAATTGACCTTCTGATATCTGCCAACTGTTTGATCTGGTTCGTAACCATCGAATGGGCAGAGTTCGCATGTTCCATCAGCTCTTGCTACAGCTTGTTCAGCGATATTGACTCTGGAGTCCACTTCGGCTATCTCAGCTCTAAGGTTTGCCACATCTTTTCTCACCTCTTTGATAGCAAGTTTGATATCTGATGCTAAGGTGGAAAAGTCTTCCTTCGAGGGCATAGCCTGTAGCGCAGATAGAAGGTGTTGGGATAACTCCTGGGGCTGCGATAACGTAGGGAGTGTTGGAGGGTTAGAATCTTCAGAGGCTGGGGAGAGCGCGGGAGAGTCCGACCATGATGGATTCGTCGTGGTGTAAGTTCACTGACGGTTGCAGTGCGAAATATTGTCGTACCTAAGATTCAGTTGGCTTTTTTGTGGTCCCTGGTGTCTGGGGGTCTGATGGAGACCGTTTGTTGCGTCCCATCTCTCGATCCTGCTTTCAATGTGCGAGTTTTGTCAGTCGTCGGCACGGAGCTACAGAGTTAAGCGGCCATATTGCCTCGCGGTCTGACACGCCCCCCTTGACATTTTATTTAAATCCAAGGGTTCACTTACTGTTCTATTTCTAGTTCTATTTAAGGACATGAAAATATTATCATTGTATGTGTGTGTTTTTAGCTTACATCCTGTGTGACCCTTTGTGACAATGGATGTACCAGATATGTCACTATAAAGCTGTCCCTTAGTATAGAGGCATCAAGCAACACCAAAATGTTGCCCCTAGGGCACAGTGATCACTCTAGGCCAGTGATGGTGAAATTATGGCACGGGTGCCGGTTCACGCACGAAAGATCCTCTGAGGTGGCACTTAGCATCTGACTGCATTGTCACTATCATCATATATGGCAACATGTGCACCATAACGAGGACACTGAGATAGCGAAACTAAAGAAAAGGAAGCAAAAACAGGGAGCAGGAGAAACTAAAAGGAAGAAAGCCTGGAATAAAAATGAGGGACGGCTCACAATTGTCACTGTTCAATCCCATTTCCCTGGTTCCTGTATAGTGTATTCGGTTTTTGTGGCTGTTTCATTCTCCTCTTGTTTTGTCAGCTGCCTCGTTAACCTGAGCCCAACCCTATTTAAACCTGCAGCTTATGGCAAGCAGTGTCTTTGGATTGCTCTGGTTACAAGCTCTATAGTTCCCCTGTGCCTGTACTAGCATTCCTGATTCTTTTGTTTGGTATCCTGTTGCTTATTTTTGCCTGTCCTCAGCCAAGCATGTTTTCCACCCATCCTGACCTATTTGCCTTCTTAGTTACTTTGTTTAGTGTTAATCCTCCATTGTACCTCGTCCTGATCCGTGGATGACCCGTCCTGCTGACTCTTCTATTTGTGTGTATTTGTCCTGCTCAAGTGTGCGGTCTGTCAGTGTCAAAGTTCTGGGTGGTCATTTGCCTGAGGCTCAACCATAGGGTATAATACCATTCTTGTTGCCACAGTTTCCAGACTCTGCTATGTGTTGTGTCTCAGCTGCCAGTCGCGGCTACCAGACCTGTCTAAGCTACAAGTCCAGTCTCAACTGCCAGTGTGCACTATCAGTCCTGTCTGTGGTTCTATCCTGTCCAAAGTATGCATCATGGGTGCAGAGAGACCCCACATTGTTCCCTGCAATGAGCCTCCTCACTGGTCTGCTATCCCAGGTTGTGACTGTAATGTAGGGAAAAATGTCACATTGAGATCCTTAACTTGGCTAATTGCAGAAAAATGGGCCCCTGGGCTCAAAAACCTTTGCCATCATTGCTATAGGCAGTCCGTAACATTGCAGGTTAAAAGAAATCCCAAACTAACCGTAGATCTAAATAATCCATAGGGTTAGGATTAGTGCTAGGGTAAAGGTTACGGCTAGGTTTGGGGGCAAATGGTCACTGTAGGAGAAATTGGTTAGGAAACAAAATAATGCTATTTTAAGTTATTGCCCTATAACTTACAAAAACAACTGAAAAACATCTAAACATGGGCTATTATAAATTATATGATATGATGAAAACGATGGTATCTAAAGAAAGAGGAAAATTGTTTCCATACTTACCGTAATTTTCTTTTCCTGGCTAAGATACATGGCATTATTTCATATGGGTTGCTACTCCCTCTCTGCTGATAGGAACAAACTCACAGGTGATACAAAGCAATCAGACATAAGGGAGGGAATTAGATACTGATAAAGACCTAGTAGAGGCCCAAGGGAACCGGATTACCTTTAGCCTCATATGCCTTAGAAATTGCGAGGACCAACCATCTGCTCAGAGTTGAGGAAGTAGCTGCTTGATCTTTACAAAATCCAGATGGAAGAATGAAGAGGTGGTCAGATTTCCTCCAGTCTGCAATCCGAAGAACATAGGTCTTGAGGCATTGCAGTGGATCAGCCATGTGGAGGATGGTCTCCTCAGAAGTTGACGGATGAGGATAGAACAAAGGAAGGACTATTTCTTCATTGACCCATTAACGCTAATGGACGTATATATATGTCCTGCAAAACATGGTCCTTGTGGACCATGAGGACATATCAGCTGAGAGGGAGGAGCTAAGCATATGTAATGTTGCCATGAATAGCCAGGAAAGCCTTTTTTATTGCGCTAAAAAAGTATTTAATATATGTGTGGGTACATTAATGAGAGAGGAAAATGACAGCTAAACACAAATACTGCAAACATTTTTAAAATAGCCATTATCCCAAAGGGTACAAAAATGTTAAACCAGTCCTGTCAGTTAAGCAAATTGTGTTTGTTTATACTTGTGACTTACATGAAGATCAGATCCCATTTTATGACCAATTAATGGAGAAAAAAACAAGTAACCCAAAACATTTCCTTAACTTTTTCTTGCCACTGTATAGGATCTAGTCACTAAATAATGAACTGACAAATTAGTTGCAAAAGTAAGATCAGAATAGCGCTGGAAAGAAGCTAATTGGATAATATTGGCCTGATTTTTGCCACTATCAGTTATTACTTCACCACAACTCAATGTTGACTTCATTTGTATAGGAAGTTGTTCTCTACACTTCTCCCACCTACTCACTTTACTATTGCATGTTCCAGAGATCGATCCCATTTAAACTGTCAGGTTATATTCTTTTTTGTTCTGTGTGTGTGTGTTTCCCAAGAACAAAATTCTTGTTTTTTTTCCCCTAGGTTCCTCAGTGAGAATAAAGTACGGTATACATGATGTGAGCTGTGACTTTTCCCCCCTTAAATGAGTAGAATAAGAATGAGAGCTGCAGAGAATGGAATAAAGTAAGCCTATAATGTAAACTGACCACCAAAGGAACAGTTTCATTTAGCATGTTGTTGGAATTACCTAAGTGAGACATGGGCCAACAAAGCAGTACAACTTTGAAACTAAAATGGGCATGCCACAAATTTTAAGATCTGTACTTTTACAGTCAGTATGAATTATTTTAAATTAAATATATATTTCATACATTTAAAGTTAGTGTGAGACTCCCCTTGCATTCCTAATCTACAGAGAAGGTATTTTGGGTGACCGAGAACAAGGGCGAGACCACCTATTGAAGTGTGGACTGTGAACTGGAGCGCTCACCTATATTGTTTCATGCAGACCGTTGTGTGTGTGTGTCTGTGACACCCGACATACTGCCTTCTATCGAGTATGGGCAGTGCAAGAAGCTCATCTGTGCCCAGACATCTTGCTGGCTGATGCATCCCAGCGACACTTCCATGGAGTTGCTGTAGTAGGCCCCCTAAGCAAGTGGATGCCCTAACACATCAATATAAAAGCTTTGATTATAACAATCCACATTTTTATGTTACACTATACTGATTTGAATTCCTTTCATATTAAAAGGTGGTATTTTTTACAGAAATATCGTTGATATTCCTAGAACTACCTCATTCATTTAATAGAATAGGCTTCGTTCAACCACCAACATTTTTTGTTTTACAGGAAACTTTGATTGGAAAAACTCCCTTCCTGAATCATGTATATGACCCCATTCTTTATAATATCAGCCTTTTTGTATAACTGGTTTTACTCCAGGAATTACTTTTAATGTTACAGCTGCTAATTATATGTACGTGTGTACAGAAGGGGATTTTTCTAATTTGTATAGTCTGTCCAATCCCATGCTGCTCAAATCCTGAATGCCTCTTATTAAAGGACATCTGTT
The DNA here is from genome assembly GCA_036172795.1 of Pelodytes ibericus. Taxonomy (NCBI): domain Eukaryota; kingdom Metazoa; phylum Chordata; class Amphibia; order Anura; family Pelodytidae; genus Pelodytes; species Pelodytes ibericus. The sequence continues at coordinate 51,462,958 of CM069860.1, forward strand.
ATTTTGAGTCATCTGAAACTCTGGGTGCAATAGGAATATTTAAACACAACCCAGACCTTTAAAAACTCAAGCTACATTTTATATTGACCAGTAACAGGTTCAGTTATGAGATGTCACATGTTTGTCTGTTTTTATTTGTTGATTGCTGGATTAATCTCTTCAACACCGGACTTTTTGACATTTTTTATCATGCTGGACAAACATATTTGCGGTGTTTGCGTTTAGCTGTTATTTTCCCGTTCTCATTTGCTGTACTTATAATGATATAATGGGATTTTTTTTCAATATGTGCACCTTTTTGATTCTGTTTTATTTTTAAATTTCTCGGTTTACTGTTTTTAAAAAATCTTGTAGATTTGCTTTAGTTTCATTGCAGTAAAATAGGTGCCGTAGACATTATTGAGGATTGTCAGGATCTTGGCAAGTTTGGCCTGTTTGCACTGTTAAGAGACCCAACATATACATTTATTAAAGCTTATTAAAATTTCAATCATCCTATTTTGAAATGTGTTTTCTCCAAATTTCTGATTACCTTGAATGAGCATAATCCATATTGCTGACCGCTTTCTGTAATTTAAGGGACTAATGTATATCGGAATAATTGTCCTTTAAATATTCACTTTCAAATGTATTGAGCTTGCATTTATTTTGTTATGCCCAAGTTGAGTTCCTCTAAAAAATCAGTTGGAAAACCTAAATTTGCTGACAAATATACTAAAACTGATGTGCCAAGAAGAGTTTTTATTCAAGTAAATTTTGGGAAATTTAATTCAGGTAAATCTAACAATAACCTTATTTTTGCCAAGCTTGCAATCAATTGAAGAACTTTGGGTTTTCTCTGTCCCTGAGTTACTAGTAGGGTTGCTACCTTTTCTTCAGAAGATTACTGGCCTTGCTAATGCTTCCATAGACGTAACATTGGCCTGATGCCAATTTTTTACCGGCCTGCCGGTAAAATACCGGCCAGGTGGCAACCCTAGTTACTGGTGAGTTTATGGATGTGGCCTAGAGTTAGGAAGACATTTCTGGCTAGTTGGCATATTAAAAAAAATATATATATTTTTAAACATTTTAATTGAAATAATCAGTATTTTGGTAAGCAGCCCTTTAGTTTCACAAGCTATTGTAGGTTTCTGTATATTTGTTCCCTTCCCTTGGCTTCTGTGTCATACGTTGCCTAAGTAAGTATACGGGAGTGTGTATGGGTAAGTGTGTTTATACAAGAGCATGATTATCTTACACTGCCTGAACTGTAAATGGCCATATTTACTGAGACAGTGTTTTGACATTTTCTTCCTGTATTTGCAGATCATATAGAGTCTGTCACCCTATGTAAATAATACAGCTGTGTTACTTATAGTTGCATAAACTGAATGATGCCAGCTGCCAAAAGAATCCACAAAAAACATTTAATATAGCACATATTCTTTCATATAATATATCACATCCAGATATCATTAAAGCCAGCACTTAAGACAGCATAGAAAAGCTCTTGACACTCTATAGAGTGTTAAAAAAAAAATTGCTACACACAGTAATCCTTTTATACAATATTTGCTATTCTAGAATCTGCTATAATATTGGTTTTATATTTACTTTATACAAGAGTAACAAATGGGCACATACATAAAGCCTCATTAGTTTATCTTTTAAAGTAAACTTTAATTTATTAAGAGGATAAGATGACATGTTTGGATTTCCCAAAATGCTTACTTGCTTGATACCATGTACTTGGCTGTTCTTCCTATGCAAGCAACTGTTATTTAAATGATGATTTCACACATATTAAATGTCCTTCCACAGTTGGAAACCGTAATGGAGTATCAGCCATGTTATCATTTTGCTGAGCAACAGAGATACTGTGTGATCCTTCATGATTCCAATAGAATGTTATCTCCTTACAGTGTCTCACAAATGCATTATGTATAAGATCGGCACAAGTATTTGTGGTTTTACTTTGTAGGTTTAGACATCTGTGTAGAGTTAGACAACATATGCCACGCCCACACAGACTGAAAAATATATACATCTTTTTTTTTAAAATGGAATATAATTAAAAAGTGGGCAGTGCAGGAAGGAAAATATGGGAAGCATAAGTAGGAATAAAAACTTTTAATCTTTTAACCCTTGGAGAGCCTTATCGGTGTCAAAGAATCCTACTTAAATGTAATAAAACATCTTTCAAAGTTTCTGAAAAAGGGTCGATGACCCCTCCCCCTCCCCCTAACATTAAAACTAAACCAGAACCCTAATACTAACCCAAAAACTAACGCAGAGCCCTAAAACAAGTTCTAACCCCCTAAAACTAACCCCCTAAGACTAACCCTCTAAAACTAACACCTACTACTATCTTTGAATTATCCCTAAAACTCACCCCTAAAATAATAACGTGGTGATGGGCCAGTTGCAATGAATGTGCCATGCTGAACACTCAGCAAGCCCAATGTCTCACAATGGTCCCATCCCCTCTGATAAACATACTGCCTGGTATGACCTTAGTATAATAGATGAACTTAAGCATTATCCCAATTTCTCCACTTTGGGACACAATGTAACATCAGCACAATAGAAATTAGGGACATGGACACATATTACAGTATTCTTTCATGTTAATTCTTAATATGTTTGAGTTAACTATTGGGATATAAAGCCATATAATATCAGCTAAATGTACATCACAAAAATTGGAGGTGCACATTGTGGAAAAAACTGTGTTAATAGAAAATTAGGAAAAGTCAGTTCAAAACATTCTTCTCCAAGAAAAATTTCACACACAATAGAATTCACTAGTCCTTTATAAAAAAAAAAAAAAAAAAAGTTAACAAATTGTCATGTGACAATAATCAGGTGTGTCTCACCAAAAAAACTAAATAGTGTTGATAAGTCGTACTCATAAATTTTTAGATTGTTGGTAAATCATAGTAAAAAATGTAATTTCGGCTCATGTTACTCCAATGTGATGTTGATATATAAATCTAAAAATATATTTTTAAGTTTAATGGTTAGTAATTGTGAATTATCCTCTTTCAAAATCTACTGGCTTTGGCCCAAAATACCAACTTAACACAAATTGTAATTATGGTGTCCTCTATTAACTGTATTTCTGCATCCTGTAAACACCTGAGACTTGACAGAACTGGAATTCACAGGAAGTCTGCTTTACCTTTTTACATTATGTAAAACAATGAAACACATGGTGATCTATTACAATCTAGTCTATTTACATTCTAATGTCAAGGTTTCACTAAAAGAACCCGGCTGTTCATGAAAAGTGGACATGTGTAGTGCATCAATGATTTCTTATACCTGACTACTTCCTGAACAGACAGCGGACAGGAAGTGCTAGGAAAAGTATGTACACAATAAGCTTCTTTCCTGCCCAGTCTGATAAAATAAAAATTGTGTGGATTATCAATGCCTGAAAACAAATATTTAAAAAAAGACATGTTTTTTCAGTTTAAGAAGGTTCAACTGCATAAATTTCTGTCACACACAATTAATTCAATTATTTCTAAAGCTGAAATTATTTTGTTACTTTTTAAAATCAGTTAATGACTGGGGACAGGCATTTTGAGTTATCCAAGAGCGGGAAAATATGGATGTGTAAATCACTGAAAAAAATAACCATTTCCTTTTGATTTAATGTTTTTAAAAAACATGAGATGAATTAGTATTTTAGAAAAATATGCAGAAAAAATATTCATCTTATTTGTAAAGAAATGTTTTCGAAAGAAGGAGGTACTTGTATTTTAGTTACAGTTTTGCTTGATTAAACAGATCATTCTATGTCAGGTTGCTTTGCTTGGTCAAGGATCAACATCTTGTGTGTCCCTAGTTCTATGAATGAATTGCTGGAAACAGATGACTCTTCTTTGGCAAGTGACCTGAATAACACAGTTAATGCTTCTGTTTGTGCTACCAAGCAATTGACTTGCCAAGTGTGCCCGTCTGTCTTATTCAACAGATACTGCAATATGTTCAGATGAGCTCATAAGGATATTAGAAGTGTACTTTATTACCGTAGATATAACACTCTAATAGGTTAAAAGGCCATTCCAACCAAATATTATTCTTTTGGAATTTTTGGAGCATTATGCATTAAGCATGCCTTATTTTAGCCATGTTCAAATATACATATTTACACCCTGTTCCAAATTATTATGCAAATTCTATTTAAGAGTCACAAAGATTAAATATTTTGTTTTTCAGTTTAACTCATGGATGGCATTGTGTCTCAGGGCTCTTTTGATCACTGAAAACAATCTCGGACACCTGTGATAATTAGATTGCCTGGTGAGCCCAATTTAAGGAAAAACTACTAAAGGAGGGTGTTCCACATTATTAAGCAGAGCACCATTTTCATGCAATATGGGGAAGAAAAAGGATTTCTCTGCTGCCAAAAAGAGTGAAATAGTTCAATGCCTTGGACGAGGTATGAAAACATTAGATATTTCATGAAAACTGAAGCGTGATCATCACACTATTAAGAGATTTGTGGCTGATTCAGAGCACAGATGGGTTCGTGCAGATAAAGGCACATTGAGGAAGATTTCTGCAAGATCCATGCATTGGATCAAGAGAGCAGCTGCTAAAATACCATTACATAGCAGCAAACAGATATTTGGTGCCTCTGGAGTCCCACGGACATCAAGGTTAGAGTCTTCCAGAGTCTTGCAACTGTGCATAAACCTTCTATACGGCCACCACTAACCAATGCTCACAATCAGAAACAGCTGTTTTGGGCAGAAAAATACATGAAGACTAATTTTCAAACAGTCCTGTTCACTGATGAGTGCCGTGCAACCCTGGATGATCCAGATGGATTGAGTAGTGGATGGTTGGTGGACGGCCACCCTGTTCCAACAAGGCTGCGACATCAGCAATGCGGTGGTGAAGTCATGTTTTGGGCCGGAATCATGGCAAGAGAGCTGGTCGGGCTCTTTAGGGTCCCCGAAGGTGTAAAGATGACCTCTGCAAAGTATGTGGAGTTTCTGACTGACCACTTTCTTCCCTGGTACAGAAGGAAGAACTATGCTTTCCGTAATAAAATCATCTTCATGCCTGACAGTGCACCATCTCATGCTGCAAAGAATGCCTCTGCATCAGTGGCTGCTATGGGGATAAAAGGAGAGAAAGTCATGGTGTGGCCTCCATCCTCCCCTGACATCAATCCTATTGAGAACCTTTGGAGCATCCTCAAGCAAAAGATCTATGAGGGTGGGAGGCAGTTTACATCCAAACAGCAGCTCTGGGAGGCTATTATGACATCTTCCAAACAAATTCAAGCAGAAACTGTCCAAAAACTCACAAGTTCAGTGGATGCAAGACTTGTGAAGCTGCTATCAAATAAGGGTCCTATGTTAAAATGTAAAGTGACCTGTTAAAATGTTTAAAAAGTTAAAATGTTTTTATAAGTTTGATTGATAAGCTTTTGATTTCAGTAAATATGCTGCAAACCCAACAAATGACAATTTTCAGTTCTTTACAACCTATAAAGTGTTTTTAAACTTAACTATGCGTAATAATTTGGAACAGTGCATTGTAAGTTTTTTATGTTTAAAAAAATACAGTTATCATTGGGAGGTTTGTTCAATAAAATTTGAATTGTACTCTTAATAGTTGATATTAACATGAGAATTATGCTGACTGTTATTGACATCAATTATTTAGGTAAATGAGAAAAATATAATTTGCATAATAATTTGGAACAAGGTGTTTCACAAATAATTTTTTTACAGTTATTCACCTCATTGTGTACTTCTCTGGCATATTATACTTCACCATCATCTTACAAATACAAGGATACCTCAGAGATATTGAGGTTTTGGCTCAGGACCACCACAATAAAGCAAGTCACACAATTGTGGATTTCCCAGTGCAAATAAAAACAAATGCACATTTAATCTATACTGTAGTCTACTAAGTGTGCAATAGCATTATGTTAAAAAACAACAACAACAATGTAAAAACTAGACATGTGCATTCGTTTTCGGACGAATGCATTTTCGTCCGAAAATAGCATTTTCGTCCATTCGTCCAAAAAACGAATAACGAAAATGTTAAACTAACGAAAGACGAATGAACAAATGGTTAATAAATGAAAATCAGTCATCCATTCGTCCATTCGTGCTATTGGCATTCTAAAAAAACGAAATAGAGTCGGTTTATAGAATACCAATAGCATTACATATACATTCCATAAACCGACATAATGAACGACTTTCGGTTTATGGAATGCATGTAATACTATTGGCTTTCTATAAACCGAACTAGAGTTCCCATTCATAAGAATTTCTTATGAATGGGGACTCTAGTTCGGTTTATAGAAAGCCAATAGTATTACATGTATTCTATAAGCCGAAAGTCTATAAACCGAAGGTCGTTTGGTTTATAGACTTTCAGTTTATAGAATACATGTAATTCTATGTATTCTATAAGCCGAAAGTCTATAAACCGAAGGTCGTTCGGTTTATAGACTTTCGGCTTATAGAATACATAGAATTCTATGTATTCTATAAATCGAAATTCTATAAACCCAACGACCTTCGGTTTATAGACTTTTGGCTTATAGAATACGTGTAATACTATTGCCTTTCTATAAACCGAACGAGAGCCCCATTCATGAGAAATTGGTATGAATGGAGTCCCCATTCATAAGAATTTCTTATGAATGGGGCTCTCGTTCGGTTTATAGAAAGCCAATAGTATTATTAGACGAAAACGAAACGAAAATTTTAGTTTTGCACATAACAGATAGGGGAGGGCTTTGGGTGGATGTCACTGTTGCTAAGAAACCCCAGAAGCTTTCTATATTATTTAATTATTTTTTTAATGGAGCAGGGAGCATTAGGAAACAAAATAACATACTTCAGCTTCCCTTTACATGATTATATGGAAGTCATGCTATATGGATCAGTGCCTTTAACCCCTTAACGCATATGGACGTATATATACATCCTGAAAAGCATGGTCCTTGATGACCATGAGGACGTATTTAAACGTCCTCCGTTTACATGTAGCGTTGCGCTCCTTAGTGCAATGCTACATGCCTGCAGCTACTCTCAGACCCCCTCGCCCCCCCGTGCGCATACTATCACCGCAAATGTGATTGTATGCGCGTTAACACACATAGGCAGTGAAAGCTGATCAGTGTTGCAATGATGCCTTGATAGAGGCATCATGCAACACCTTCTGGGCACCGCCATCACCCGGTGATCGCGGGTGTGTGCTGTATTGGAGGAACATGCTACTCCCAGCACAGAGCGCCGGAAGACAGAAAAAAAAAATCTCTTCCGTCGCTCTGAAACCGCTACTTGACTGCCCCTAGAGGCAGTTAGACAGTATTACAGTTAGAAATAGAAAATTAAATTACTTAATTAAATACATAAATTGAAAAAGCTAACCCTTGATCTACTAAACCTAGATCTAGGGTTAGGGTCAGAAATAGGGTTATAATTAAGGTTACAGGGGAGTTCAGGTGAGTACATGGGTTAGATTAAGGGTTTCGGGTAGATTTAGGGTTAGGGTAAATTTAGGGTTGGGGTAAATTTAGGGTTGGGGTTAAAAGGTCACTGTAGAAGAAAATGGTTAGAAAACAAAAAAAAACACTAATATTGTTTATTGCCCTATAAGTTGAAATAAAACATAGGCAAACATGGAAACATTGGTATTTCTAAACTCAGGACAAATAGTAGAACTATATAGACGGGGTCTTTTTTACCATTTGTAATTGTTTAAAAAAAAATCAGGACAAAGTTAGAAGAAGTGTTTTTTATGGCATATTTTCATCATATTTTATATTTTTTTTTAATAGTAAATCATATGATGAAAGTAATAGTATCAAATGAAATCCCTATCCGTCCTTTAAAAAATTATATATAATTTGTGTGGGTGGACTGAACAAAAATAAAGAAATTCACAATTTAGTAAACATATGACAAAAATAATGTAATTCTGGTCTTCAAGGTACATCAAATAATATTCTATTCAAATAATATTCTAAGCAGACAGCTGTATGCTGGGAACTGTGCATGTAATTAGGTGAGAGCCGGCGCTACCTACAGGCAGACTAGGTGTTTTCCTAAGGCGCCAGCTGTGTGGGGGCGGCTGCTTCATGCCTGAGGACCGGGATACATTTAGCACAGCTTCAGTTGGCCATGATTCTTTTTTCTTTCATTTTAAATGCGTTTATAGCACTGAAGAAACCCTGGGGGGTGGGGCGGACTGGTGCCAAGGTGGGGTGCCCCCCTATGGGATGGGGGAATGAGGGAGAAAGATGGAGAGAGACACCGGATATGGAGAGGGAGGGAGAAAGAGAGAGACAGAAGACATTGGGTGGAATGGAGGGAGAAAGAGAAAGACAGCTGACATTGGGTGGAAGGGAGGGAGAAAGAGAGAGACAGCAGACATGAGGTGGAAGGGAGAGAGAAAGAGAGAGACACCAGACATGGGGTGGAAGGGAGGGAGAAAGAGAGAGACACCAGACATGGGGTGAGGGGGAGTGAGAAAGAGAGAGACACCAGACATGGGTGGGGGGAGAAAGAAAGAGAGACCAGAATTGGGGTGGGGGAGCAGAGACAAAGAGAGACCCAATGTGGGGTGGGGAGGAGAGAAAGACAATGGGGCAGTGAGAAAGACAGACTTGGGGGGGAGAGGTATAGCCAAACATGAGGGAGAGAAACAAAAGCTGCGAAGATAATTGCAGAGAGGAGAAAGACAAAAAGGGAAAGAGACAGATGAATGGCATGGGCAGAGTGTGACAGACACTGATGGCATGGGGGAGAGCAAGACAGACAAGGATGGCATGGGGAGAGAAGGACAGACAGGGATGGCATAGAGGGAGAGTGAGACAGACATGGAGGGAGAGTGAGACAGACATTGAATGTGTGACTGTGTGTGAATGTTTGGCTGCATGTGACATTGCATGTGTTACTGTGTGTGTATGTGTGGCTGCATCTGACTTTGCATGTTTGTGTTCATGTGCCTGCATATGTTTGAAACACTGAAAGTTTTACTGTGTGTGTAAATGCCTGGGAACAGCAAGGGGTGGCAAAATTTATGTTCGTCTAGGGTGGCAAAAAATCTTACACCGGCCCTGGTGACTTAAAATGTAGTAGTGCCAAATGCACATTATGTCCATAATCCGCTATGCAGAGATGAAAGGCATGTCTGTAACATCACACACAATGGAAATCCCAGCAAATCTTTATGGTAATCTTTAGAGTAATGAATTCTGCCCAAACCTTATAACCAGTGGTAATGCTACCATATAAGTGTATGAAGGGCACCCACATACAAAGATGCCCCCTTCAGCTCCTAACTAAGAGAGGGCGGGGGGGGGGGAGTATGTACACTAGGGCCAGTCTAATCCCCCAACTCACTTTGGTGCAAGATGAGCATTACTGCTTGTATTGTACACAGGCTTTTTTCCAGTGTGATTTGATGCAGACATTCAACATATTTGACTCAAGCCCAGTTATTACTCTGCATGTTTACTGCATGTGCGGCAACACTGATTATATAGACACTGATGACATTAAGTTTTGTTTAATTTAGTAACTTGCTGTGCTGTTCCAATTGAATACTCTGGGTGACTTTGCTCTTGTACACAGTAGGATCTCTTAACAGTGCAACACATTGTCTGATGACATCTCTAGAGAGACAATAAATTCCCTTCATTTGAATGAAATTATTATCATTGGTTCCTGCAGCAAACAAAAATGACTTTTACTCTAGCTAGTGTGGACAGCTAGAATGCTGTAGAAAGCTGTAAGTATTTTTTATTTTAAGCAATGCAAAATGTAAAACATCAATATGCCTTAATATTAAGAAGATGCATTTTGGGCACTAGACAGTCCCTTTAGGGTGCCCAAAACCATGAACCAATCCTGCTTATATCAATATGCAATCTATATATTTCAAATGAATTGTCATAGGCGATGTTTCAACCAGATTGTTTATGAAGCCTACCATCACACATAAACAGGGGCGTTGTTAGGTCTTCGGATGATCTGGGGCTAGAGCCCAGGTGAGCTTGGTCACACACACTGTGTCTCTTTCTCACACACGCCATCTCTCTCTGTCTCTCTTTCTCACACATGCCGTCTCTCTTTGTCTTTCTTTCTCACACACGTCGTCTCTCTCTCTCTGTCTCTTTCTCATACACGCCGTCTCTCTCTCACACACACGTCGTCTCTCTCTTTCTCACACACACCGTTTATCTCTCCCTTTCTCACACATACCGTCTCTCTCTCACACATATCGTCTCTCTTTCTCACACACACCGCCTCTCTCTCTCTTTCTCACACACACTATCTCTCTCTCTTTCTCTCACACACTGTCTCTCTTTCTCTCACACACCGTCTCTCTCTCTCTCACACACACCGTCTTTCTCATACACAGACACCCTGAGACACACTCACATACACTTAGGCAAACACCCTTACACACACTTACGCAAACACCCTTACACACACACACTTAGGCAAACACCCTTACACACACACATACACTTACACAAACACCCTGACACACACACCTAGACATCATGACACACACATTGAGACACCCAGACACACACATTGAGATACCAACACACACTCACACACATTGACACACACACACTCAAAAACATTGAGACACACACTCACACACACCCACACGCATTGAGACACCCAGATATACACTTACACACACTGAGACACCCAGACACCCACTTACACACACTGAGACACCCAGACATACACTTACACACACTGAGACACCCAGACACACACTTACACACACTGAGACACACATTTCTTCTATTTTTTTTTTTTTACTTACCTTACAGTTGAGCCGTTATCCAGGATCTTCTGCCGGATGTCACCAGAGAAGCTCTCAGAGCGCGACGGGGGTGGAGCTTGCTATTTGCTCTTGTACACAGTAGGATCTCTTAACAGTGCAACACATTGCCCGATTACATCTCTAGAGAGACATACAATTCCATTCATTTGAATGAAATTATTATCATTGGTTCCTGCAGCAAACAAAAATGGCTTTTACCCTAGCTCGTGTGGGCAGCTAGAATGCTGTAGAAAGCTGTAAGTATTTTTTATTTTAAGTGATGCAAAATGTAAAACATCAATATGCCTTACACTGAGACACCCAGACACACACTTACACACACTTAGACACCCACACAGTTGGTCCGTTATCCAGGATCTTCTGCCGGATGTCACATGACATCCATCAAGCAGCTCTCACAGAGCGACGGGGGCTGGTCTGTATGGCCAGGAGGTGCGGTCACCACCGGCACTTGCCTGTGGGCCGCACCTCGAGCAGGAGAGGCTAGGGGGAGAGCTCCCTATAGCAGCCTCTCCTCCCGATTGGCCCTCACCCCTGCGTGAGGTTAATCCTCCGATTCTGGGACCATGTCCCAGACAGAGGAAGGGTCACTGAGAGATTTTTTTTTTTTTTTACCAATTATAGCCCTGGAGTCTCGGGGCTAAAGAATACTTTAGTCCTAGAGACTCCATTCGGGGCTATGAAGGGGGGACTCGGGGCTATAGCCCCAGTAGCCCACCCCTAGCGACTCCTCTGCACATAAACATGAGTAAATAGTGAAATGTATAATAATCATATATTAATAATAATAATGTTGCATAATTGTCATCCGTATATATTTGTTTTATTTGACCTTGTTTTATTGGTTCTTTGGTTGCCAGAGAAAAACCTACTGATTTTAAGAAAGAAACATGACATCAACATACGTTATAATATCAGAGAGGCCACTAAGTGTTCCATAATGTCTGTTTTGACTGTTTGCGTATTAATGTAGTATGATGTCAGAAAAAAGTAAATGGTTTATGATGCCATATGCAATCCTAATGCATTAATTGAGGCAAGGTACTCAAATTGCATGCAGCAAAGAGATTATTATTTTCTATTTATCACAATCAAAGCCAACCAGACAAGTAAAGTAGATATATACAGTGACATCATCAAGTAGAGTATCTTCCAAGCTCACAACATCAGCACAGAGGTTTTTTTTCACCTAAAATCATAAGTGAGTAGACTTAACCTTACTCAGAAAAGAGGTATTGAACCTATTAACATGTAAGAAGAAGCACTGAGGTAAAATGAACATGACTTGAGTATGTAGTGCTTGTGTTTAAAGGTTTAGTTTTATTCCTCTCCGAGTAATGTGAAAAACATTTAGTAGAAGGTTTAGAAAAAAAGGAAAGCATGAGCTCAGTATTTAGACTGCCTTGCCAAAAATTATGTCATCCAGTCATGAAAACAATTTCCATAGCATTTAAAGAGAAGAAATCCAGCTAAAGTAAACAGACTCTCTATTTGTTTTAGAAAGCCTTGACCAAAAGATTACTCAACGTTTAGAGTAAGAGAGCTTTTTTTTTTTTTTTTACCAGAAATAATTCAGACAATTAGCAGGATAATGGTGGGCTTGTTTAAGAATCAAATATGTTACATATTTATTAATTATGGACAGAATTTTTTTATTTTTTTTTAAAGAGTCACCAAGTAATCACTGTGTGTAATTTATTCTGGAATGATAAGTAAATGGTCCCGAATGTGATTTTCTGGCTCATTTCCTATGTTAGAAATAAAATTCCCTAGTTATTATGTATCTCCTGCTGTAGTTTAGATCAATAGTCATTGTGATAAAGAACCTCAAAAACTGATGAAAGTAAGGTTTGGTTAACATATGGTGATCAATCAGTATATACATCTAACAATCAATTTTCATTGATGTTACTAAGATTTAGTTTAGTTGATGCTCCGCTTGGGGGCACTAATTAGGTCCCAGACACACAGGTCTACTCAATAAAGAGAGAATTGCAGGGAATTGAGATGGGAATTTCAAACTTTAGGCCAATGTAGCCAAGCTGGAAAAAAATCTTCAATGCAGCCGAATGGGAGATTTTTTTCCAACTCGGCTTCTTTGGTCTTAAGCTTGAAATTCCCATCTAAAATCCCTACAATTTTCTCTTTATTGAGTAGACTCTATAGTTGCCAACATCAGCCATGTTTCCAGGGACACGTGTTCCCCATGCTGCAGACTGATTGCAAAGTGCCACCCATCAGTATTTAGGATTGATACCCTGATTAATTAATTGGATTTTTTTTCTGTGCATGGAACGGTCTCGTTCAGGAGATGGACCACTAGTGCTGATGAGGCCACAGGGGCACTCACTAAGTACCGTAGGTAGCAATTATTGGTCTTCACCTTAATGACTACACACCCTCGGTTCAGCCGCCGGTGGTATGTCACCAAGGACTTTGCTGAAACACTTACTACAGGGTACTCAGCAAGTGGAGCCCGTATAGGATAGTAGAGGAAGACAGGCAAACGGAGTGTCAGGAAACCGGCCAGGTCACGGAGTGGAGATATACGGAGAACCAGGTCACTAGCAGAATCGAGGCAGGCGGCGGACGGAGAATAGTCAGGAACAGCAGGGTCATATACAGAGTAATCAGGAATGCAGGAACAAATGGCTAGAGATATACGGAGTATATAGGGACGAACCGGGTCAGCAAAGGTAACCTGTGAAATGACTGTTTAATATACTACCAATTGATCAGGACACACCTCTGATCAATTGGCAAGGGAGGGGTTAATTTAATAAATAGCCCTTTAACTGGGATCATGAATATTCATGCGCGAACGGGTGTGTGTGGTCACTGAGCGCGCGTCTCGCTGGACGCGCGTCTCAGTACCAGAAGATGCTGGGTCTCTCACACTGAGCCCCAGCCGACGGGATGGCGTCCTCCTGATCCGCAATGGTAAGTGACAGTGCGTATATGCATTCAGCATACTGCCAGGCTTCACTTGGCATACTTTTTCTGCAGCATGTGGAACACGTGTGTCCCTGACAAAATACCCGATGTTAGCAATTATGCAAATGTCCAACTGCGCACCCCTCCTGCTGCTAAACAGAGATTTCTAGTGACAAGAAAATCAAGTTGCAAAATGTAATCAGAATTTATATCCAACTCAAATCGAACTGCAACTTTTTTGTCATTTTTGTTACATTTCATAGTTTAATGCAAAATACTTGTCGTTCATTCACTAAGCAATCCCCAACAGAGTTGGAGCTATGTAGAGTCCAAGGTACTGATGCACCTTAGATAGTGACCTTTTTTCTATAAATTCTTTTATTTTTCATATTGTATAAAAAAAAAAAGACAATACAACCAATTACATACATTACAATTTACAAACAAGCCAAAAAAAAAACACTTTGTGAGAAGAGGATGCAAATTGAGAACTCCCCTTCTCCCCGGCCGTGACGTGGGAGTATGGGTGTGAAAGGGGCAAAACTTTCCCTACAGGGCACAAAGCAACCACCACGAACCCCCCAACAGTCACTCCCAGAACTCCTAGCTAAAAGAACAAAAAGCTGCCACCACTAAGACTTATGGGCGTCTTTAGTTACCCCAAAAACCCAGTAAAATGTACACATAAACTCTTCCTGACTAAATATCTAGCAAATTAACCCCTTAGTAATGTGTTATAAAAAGGCTACCTCTAGGCTGAATTCGATTAGAGAACAAGAGACAGAACTGATTAAAAATATTTAATCTGAGTAAAATAAGTAACAGTGCTGTTACACAAAAATGTATATAAAAAGAGACATAGACATAAATGCAAGTACACAAACAGTTTAAAATAAAAAGGACAAAACAGAAATGATCATACCATAGGTGGTTCCTGGAGTCTAGCGTTGTTGTGGCCTTTGATGGTAAAAATGACTCTCCCTTATTATCCCTTGCACACCACTTTATCCCCCTCTGTCCCTAGCTAAGACAGCCCCACTTTGTCACCTGAAAAGAGGGTGGGCATAAGTGGCTCAGCAGATTATGACATCCTGAAGGCGGGGTCATAACTGCTAAACTTTTGCCTTACAACACAAAATATGTAATAGAAGGTTCCCTGCACGTGGCATAATTATGACACTGGGCTCATCTTACTAACCTGTTCCAGCCGGTCAGTTTAAGATCAAACATGATATGTGTGCCCCTAGCCCAAATGCCATATTTTCATATCTCCCATGCCATCCGCCACCTCCTATTACTGTTTGGTGTCCCTCAAAAGCCTGGACCATGCTGGTTTCAAATATATATTGATTATGAACCTCATCCCAACCTGTGTCCAGATACAGCAATTTCTAGAACTATGTGGGCATTTGTTTCTGATCTCTGGGTCAAATGTATCCTGGGACACCCCAGGGTTGGTTGATGCCACAATGTCTGATTTTGGTACAATTTGGTACAATTACCAACAAACAGATCACACCTTAGTGTGAGTTTGCCTGGGATGAATATGCATAGGCCCATTTGCTGTTCCCTAGAAGATGTTAATTAGTAATTCGTCTACAAAGGAACTTAGACAATAGGACTCCAGAACACACACCATTGAATATGAAAACACACACCACAGAATATGAAATACAGGGCCTGTATAGGCCCAAATCATGCCTTAGCATGACAGTACCCACCTCCGACTCACATCTCCAACAGAGACTAGATACATTTGAGTACATAGTTGACATCCTAGTGGGCACCAAATATCATCTATTCAATATCTTGAAATGAGTTTCTATTATGGACAAATCATGCACACTTCTATTCATTTTACTAAGAGAACCAATCCATTCTTTCTTATCTATTAAAATCTGTAGTTTGCTTTCCCATTTATTATATTCATTATGACTTTAGTTTGAGTCATTTTGTCTGATGCAATCCATGCACCTTTGTCTGACCCAAATATTTTATCTAATTTTTGAGTTACTAATGACTCCTCTTTAATTACATGATTGTTGAGACAGTTCGTGACTCTTAAAAATGTAAAAATGTTATGACTGGCTAGATTATATTCCTTTTTTAGGCATGAAAAGCTTTTGCTTTGTTTTTTGTCTATGTATAGATCTTATACTTTTTTATTCCCTCAGTTATCCACTCTGATAAATCTATGTCCAGTGACCTTTAATGAATACCAGAGGCGATAATTCTTTGGCCTTTTGCTGAGAATGTTCACAAATGATAATATACAGATAGATTCTCCATTTTTTTCAGCGGCGGCTCTTTAATTAGGCAAGTTCATTTGGATTATCTGTTGCATAGATTTGATCTAATTATGAGTGTCCGGGAGAGCCTCATGTTCGAGTTTCGCCTAAGGCCTCACAAAGTCTAGAGCCGCCTCTATGGATTTGTTATATAACTGCCATCAGTCCGTAATTCATATGACATTTTCATTTTTTGGGGGACCTGTCCTATCAAATCTAGGATTGTCCCAGCATGACTGACACCTATATACAGTGCTTTTAGTGGTGAGTTCAAATATGAGCTTTGTAAGAACCATCTTTTTTTCTGTGTATGGTCATAAAAAAAATAATTAATGGGAGTACTGTCGTGCAAGGCTAGACAAGACAGGATTGTTTATATTCTAACTCTTTTTTTGATTGCTTTTAAAATTTGCATGTTTTTTTAGTTAAATCACTTCTTATTAGTTCTGGTGGGTTTTTTTTATATTCATCGGGGTCATTTTAGTACTGAAATGAGGAAGTTGTGATTGATTTGAACGTCTTTGCCAATGAACTGAGAATGGAAATTGGCACAGAATTGAGATAACTCAGCTTTGGGACCTGTTACAATAGCTTACGTTAATGAACTGATTGGAAAAAAGGTTTCTCTGTCACTCATTACTCCCACACATGTATGTTTTTCATTCCCGTTGTTATCATCTGAACAAGCTGTAATATATTTATATATATTTCTGTTGATCAACTATTACACAAAACCTTTATTAACCTCCACTGCTGCCACTGATGTCTTAATACTGGATTGTCCTGATATGAGGCCATACACAATTATAGGGCGCAGCATCGTAGTTTGATGTCAATTTGGAAGAATAAGTCATTTTTAAAGAAAATATTTCAGAAGTGGCCACAGTGCCATTGTGCCCATATATAGGACAATATATGCTGCCACAGTGTCACGATGCCCCCACAGATGCTGCCACAGTGTCACTGTGCCTCCCACAGATGCTGCCACAGTGCCACTGTGCCCACATAGGACAATATATGCTGCCACTGTGCCCTCCACAGATGTTTCCACAATTTCACTGTGCCCACATAGGACAATATATGCTGCCACACTGTCATTGTTACGTGGCGCACAGCATGGGCCAGTACTTTTAAAATGTGTCTTTCAATGCTAAAAAAATTATTATTCAGAACAACAGAGTATAAGAGGTATGCATGCAATTCAGGAACATGATGACCTTTCAAATACAATGTTTACACAAATGTTCACTGTAATGAACTGCAAATATGGTAAGTACATGCAGTGTTCCCAAAATGCACTGCTCCTTTCAAACCCTTGCCATATTCAAATCTGCTCTTCTTGTCCCTTAACACCATTTCCTTTATATTTCCTCTTCTCTATCACCATGTCTGCTCCCATTTTTCTTTTTCTCCATCTTTATGTCCACTCATTTTCTCTCTTCATGTAAATTTACCTCCTATTGTACCCCTATACTTATTCTTGAAGAAATTTCCCTTGAGTGTACAGATAAACTTTACGCGTTTCACCCACTTAGCACGGTATTCCTTAGGTGTTAGTGTTGAATATATTGATTGTTTTCAATACTAGAAATTCAGCTACAAGAGGATCTTTATTTTAAAATTAAGGATGTTCAATAAGTTTCCCTATGTATTGCTGGCTTTCTTGCAATAAGGCTGATACTGTGTAAGCGCTTATGTATTAAAAGGCTCTTCTATTACTTATAATAGCACAGTATTTGTGTAAGAGCGGATGCCACTGGATTCTGAGCATATGCACATAAAAAGCAATTACATTTTTTAAGAGATTATGCACTTTCAGGGTTTTCATGAAATATAAATTCCTTTACATTTTTCTTCATAACAGACCACATTCAATTTTTTTTAGATTTTTATATAATTTTTTATGTAATTTTTTTTTCAACCCTGTTATTGGTATGCTATTTTATTTGAGCTTTCTTTAATCTATTAGCCACAGTTTTTGTTTCAAGAATATGTCACCTTCCATATGTTTGTGGTTCTTTTACTCATTGATTGTTCAATGAGTGGTCATTGTTTTTTCTATTTTGTGATCGATCTGTTCACTGTGTGCACTTCATATTTAAATGCTTTGCAAAGCACTTTGCGTTCAGTAACACCTATTCATTTGTGAATTCAAATTCCACTCTGCTGTTTTATAAAATTGGAGTCATAATACAATTATAAATCATCTTGCTTGGATGCTGGAGTGTCGAATTATATCTGATAGTAACACTGTTCTCTCACTTTACTTCTAGAATATTCTACTGTATCCCCTCAACCACCAGCAACAGGTGATGATGGGACCCCATGGCCTGTACAAGCCACACACAAAAAGGGCAGCTCTGCTGGCCTTGGTGGAAGTTTCCTCTTCACCTACCTCTGATAAGTCAAACATACACATACTCCAACAGTAAAACATGTACAACAGGCAGGACAGGAAATCACGACAAAGGAAATTACATGGAATAGCCATATCTCATGCAATTCCCTATTTCATGAAAGAAGCCTAATGTTGATGTGATATGTTCTGCACTCACCAATAACAAATCTCTTCTCCAACAGGAGTATCTTCCTCCCAGACTTGATCCTTCCTACCAACTTCAGGCTCCTGATGTTGGTAAAATATATGGCCACAGCCTTTATTAAATATAACATTAATTGTCATTGCCAATTATAACAAGACCCCACCCTTTAATACACGAACCAGGCAATGACACCCCAAAAGATAATAACTTCAGCCTGAGACCTGCTACTAGGACTAGGAGAAAGAGACCTCCTGCTCCCTCCCCCACTAATCCCGCTAACTACCAACTCTGGGGACCTGGCACCTGAACCCCCAGGATAAGAAGGCCCAGACCGGGCCGTAATCGTTCTTACCCGGCTTCCATGTGCAGCATCCGATCCTCCTGCAGCGCAGCTTTGGGTCCCAGGGCCTGCTGTCACGTCCGGCCTCCTGTCAGGCGGGTCACGCGGCCTCCGATCACGTGGCCCCTCACTTCCGCCGGTCCTGGCGGGCTCCTTCAAGGCTGCCTGTGTCCCTCCACGCTTCCGGGCACGCTTTCCTCTGGTGCAGGCCGCAGGGCTGGGTGTCCTCCGTCTTCTCCCCGATGCTTCCACGCTGGGACTCAAACGCTGCGGCGGTCGGGTCCTCCGTTGTGGCCTCCGGGCCTCCTCCCTCTCAGCTTCAGGCATGGAAAGTTCGGGCCCCAGCTGTGTCCTCAGCCAGTCAGCCCCTTTTGTCCTGGCAGCAGCACGGATTCCTTCCAAGAGTCCCTCCAGATCTGCATCCATCTTCTCTGTTGCCAGGTGAAGTTCCAGCAGCAACAGCAGCAGAAAAACGGCACCTGAAATAGAAAAAACAGCCAAGATCAAGTGCAGGTGATTTTTATTATAAAATGGCTGCACCTTAACATGGCTGATATACTGCTAACCCTGCCCCCACTACCACTAAAGTCCAATCCTAAGGCTCCCAACATTAACCCTATTCCTAACCATGTCAAGGTCTCCTCTGGCAAAGCTCTGCTGCCCCCTAGAGGCTCCATGATGGGACACTACACATATCATAACAGTTTTTGCTGAAGATGTTTATCATGTGATGTGACATACAACTGGTATTGTTGTTTATCAACAGCTATTATGTTATTTTGACCACACAAGCAGAGGTCCATAGGTGGAGAGGTATGGTCATATCTATGGGACGAATGAGGATGTTTAAGTCAGAGGTAAATACACAATTTGCATTGTTAATGGGAAGAGTGAAGGCATGACTAGGAGAAGACTGAAAACATGACCAAGTGGGAAACACACAACTGGTAGGCAAGCAGTGAATCCATCTTTCTCATGATCCCTGCGTGAGGTGAATTGTGTGCTAGCAAGAAAACTAGGGGAAGACATCATGTACACGGTAAGCCCTGTGTGTATACTAGGTACGTTGCAGATTTTCAGTATGTAGCTGTCTAGGATGTTTACACATCATAGTTAGTTTTTAGGGTTGTCTGCTTCCATTGATGCACTTGTCTATCACCAGTGTCATGATTTCAAGACCCCTCTGCGTGCCGCAAATGTGTGAATTTATGAATGAATAGTGTTGCGAATTAATATTCTTTGTCCAACATTGGAATATCCGAGCAAGGTAATTAGACACCCAGTGTGTCAATTATTAACTGTGTTCCTCCTCACTTATTAGAGTGTAAGATATTACTATTGTTTCATAGTTTAAGGCAGCAATTCTCAAAGGGTGTGCTGCAAAATTGCGTATCTGTGAAAAGAGAAAAACCCCTGCCACCTAGTGTTGGGCAGTTGGGCGTATGTGGGGCAGTGTTTTGCTCACTCATTCCCCACTGATTGGATAATTCTGAGATGTGTATCTATAATTATAACAGTTATTCCTCTATAGTGGTGATTCTCAAATGTGTGGATGTGCCACGAGAAATACAACACCTTCTACCTAATCTATGGGCATGCCATAATATCCCACATGAAATAATGTGTGTCACAAGCTAAAAAAGTTTGAAAATTCTTGTTTTAAGGAGTATGTCACCATCATCATGTCTGTTTTCGACTTACAATATTAGGAAACAAGAAATATATTGAACACGTGGAGCTAAGTTGTAACAATTGCTATAATTCTTGTGATCATACTGCCACCTACTGATCAAATATCAAATCAACAAGCAATATGCTGCAGATTGTTAGCAATGGACAATAACAGTATTTGTGCTCATAACATTAGAATTCCATTTTAAATATAAACACAGATGTTTTCCACAGGCTTGCTGAAGTGGAAAAAGGCCATCTAATTTTAGTCCTTAACTACTTTACACATATGGAAATTCCATGCTGATCTAACAGACACGGACTAAATTACCATGAGGACAACAAACAACATCCTGTGAACGACAGCACATAATGACTACCTATGCTCCAGATCCCACTGCAAGACCTGCAGTGGGATACCCTCTGTCAGATGAAGCCACTTTGAATGGTGTCAGTCTGACATGCTACACTTAACCAACGGTCAAAGTGAGTGCCAGTTACATTTAACAAAGTTAGAAACTATATGGAAGGTTTCTGTACACTTAAAACTTAACCTTTATTGGAGTTAGTAGGTAAAAGGAAATCTCAAAAGATTATTAAGTCAATTAGTAATAAAAAAGTATAGTGGTCCTGACACCTAGTGGTGTATTCCAGTACAATATTTACCATGAATAGGGAATGTGAGAAAAATAGTTTAGAAACTTAGATACGTGATGTGAAAACAACCATATAACCACAAAAAAATTGTGAGCACTACTAGTAAAAATCAGAAAAGACTCAAGCCTTTGCCTAGTTTGGATGTACACAGTCATGAGAGGATCAACAAGTGCTTTCACAGCTGGAAAATAATAATAAAAAAAACATGATCTATGGAGGGACTCTCCAGATATAGCCAGTAATGTTACACCGCGGGGTATGCGGGATAGTGACCACAGCATGATAGGTTGCCTAATAATGTACTTGCAGAGGGCCCACTGCAAGGCAAAATGGTTGTTTAGATTGTGGCTAAGAAAGCTGTGCCCCAGCCATTCGCTTGCCAGTGATGTTGGTAGAGGTGAATGAACAAAAAAATCAGTCTTAACCAAATATAAAAGGTCTTAAGCTAAATAGTTGCCTGCCGCTTTTCGGCAGCTAATGAGCAAGAGGGGTGTTTGAGATTGTGGAATAAAATTAGAAATTGCTGAACCATTGGCTTAAAGAGTATGTAAACTGTGGAGGTCTGGATCTTTCTAGGGAATTCATCTCGATGCACGTGTCGCTGCTACTCTGGGCGGAGTTCGTTGCTTTGTCAATAGCTTGTGAGGAGGGTGCAGGAAGGGGCCCATTAAATATTGGCGCTGTTGCACATGACTGGTTCCAATGCTAATATTATTCAGACACACCAACAGAGGATGGTTTATTCAGTCTGTGATAGGGAGTAGCAGAATAGTACAGGTACATGGTTACATAGTAGTTTAGGTTTAAAAAAAGAGTTGGGTCCATCAAGTTCAACCCTTTTCCTCTTCCATGTTTATATAGAGCATAGCGGTCAATGGAATGATACGTAGTATTCAGATACTTGGTAATCACTATACTAAAGTGATGTAACCTTAGGGTGGGGATTACTGTTTAAACCTATGCATTAGTTATTCTATATCCTTTTATAAATCATTCTACAGTACTCCTCCTTATTATGATCAAAAGAATGGATGCAGAAGTGAAAAACATTATTCTTAAAAAATTATAAATAATGAGTGATAGTAGGGAAAAATAGTGAATAAAAATAAATGTATTGATTAAAATGGAAATAACTATTTTCTGTCTATTTATTGAAAGGGCCAAATGAAAAATCCTCATTAAGTCCATTTGGTGGTAGGCAGAGGCGTATCGTGCCCCTGCGTGACAGGCGACCTGCCAACCCGGAGCACTCCTGTCACTCGGAGTCACGACGTCTCTCGTGCATTTCCGGGGATTTGTGTGCTGAGAACAGCCAGCACACAAACCCCCGGAAATACCCGAGAGCCGTTGTTACATCCAAAAGACAACGCTGCACTGAATTCGGCAACAGAGTCACTTTGTTGCCAATTCAACAAGCACGAAAAGTATACAGGTGGCTGTGGACGATGTTTGAAAATAATCCAGGTGATCGTATGCAGGTGATCATCCTCATATAGGACAGACCCATATCTATGGGTTTCAGTTAGTACTATGTCTTTGATGAGGTCTTTTTGATCTGTGGTATGAGCATTAAGATTTATTGCAGTAGCCCTTTTTCTCTGTTATATCTGCAAGTGCCTCTTTTATAAAAATCCCCAATGTTACTTTATTTTTGCCATATTTATAGTTTCCTGTTAGAAAACTAAAATATCTCAAATACCAATTTTGATTTGGACTTTTATTTATTTTGTTTGACCTTTAGATATAGATTCATTGGTTTCTGTTTATCATGCAATTTTCAGCTATTGTTTGATCACAGCTGTAAGCAGATTACTGCCAGTTTTGTTTTCTTTTTATTGTTAGATGGATAAGCAGGTAGTAATTGGCCAGACTCTATCCCAACAACTTGCAAATAAAAATACAGCAGTATCTTAATCAGCAGTATCTAAATAATGTGTTAAATACACATAACAACTGTAAGTTTAGAGAATGGCAAGAGAAGAAAAAAATACTATATATTTAACACTAGCATTTTTGTGTTGTAGGTTTATCTACCCAGTACCTTTCTGTATTAATCCTTCTCTCGTTTGTGCATATTTTAAGATGCAACAATACTTATTTTAAACTGGATTTATTATATATGGAGTTTTTGTGTTGAATTAAATTTTTTTGTATGAATTTTGTATTGATTGGTAATTTCATTTTTATTCATTTGGGTGCTACTCCTTCCCGTGATTCCCAATCAATCAAAGGCAGATCCTCACCTAGGAAAGTGCACAGGGTGCATGACACCCAGGAACATGGAGAGGTGCAAGCAGAAAAGCAGCAGTGACCAGGCTCTTAGCATGTGCAGGTCAGCAACAAAAATCCCAGGAATAGAGAAATGGGTAGCATATGTCAAGTCAGCAGCAATTACATTGGCATACACTTAACCTCACTTGCTTATGGATGTTTACTTGAGTACAGATTACCTGTATATTCACAAAAGTTGTTTTTATATAATAGTGGTGTGCAATGATCATAGATGAACGAGTTAAACAATATAAATGAATGATGGATGCTCACAAATACTAGCCATGGGTCACATAATAATGAAAAATAAATATACAACAGGATGTTCTCCACAAACCACAATTGATAGAAACCCTATATCAAATGTATTCAGGGTTTCTGTTCCTTCCATTCCCTGTATGTAACCTTTTGTGAGCGTGTTAGTGGACCAATAAAGTATATTGACTACCACATAAACACTCTGCCTGGCTTTTCATGGAGCTACTGGGTTTGAACCACACTTCCCCTTCTAACGACTTACTCATGTGGCATCATCACTCAGAAAATTACACAAGCTTCGAGGAAACTTCACATGGTCGTGCATGAGGGCACACACTCATCACAAGGTGATCTCAGATGTCTTTGGAGAAACTTTTTGTTCCTCGCTTGGTTCCTCTGTTATAGCTGGTACCGATGGATTTCTAGTAACACACTGTAAACTAGACGTTAGATTACTTGGCAAGTCCACTGTATGGTGATGTAGTTTGGCCATTCTGATTGCTTTGTTCAGTGAGAAGGCAGTAATGTGCTAGACCTTTCTGAAGTACTGAATGCTCTGTTTGTTGGCGTTTACCAAATATGTGTTCAAGCCACCCAGACACTAATGTGAAATGGAGCAATAAATATAATGAATGGACACTTTCCAAGGCACAGGCCCATTATAACTGAGGATGTTGACAGTAAGAAAAACATTGTCTTAAACATGTTGAAAAGTAATTTAAATCACAACTGTCCTGACAGAGTAAAGATGGTACAATAAAGGATAATTTGCCATTTGCTTGATAGAGTTCATGATGCTTTTATTACCTTCTCTGGTTGTTATAGGAGTCTTATTTCATGTTTTTGTATTGATATCTCTATTGATATGATTTTTTTTTGTACATTGTAGGTTGTGGTCTGTGTTTAGTTCAGGTGTATATGTGATTGTGGATAATGAGATGGAATGCATCATGCGTGGTGGCCGGTAATCTGCATTTTCCTCCTAGCAGTCAAATCTGTGAATTGAGTGATCGTGCACATGTGCTGTTCACTCGATGGTAAGAACTGCATTCCCAAAACATATTATTAACACCGGCAACAAGTGCCTTCTATGCAGAGCAAGTTTTTCCATGTTTTCATTGGTTCATCTAAATAAGGCATGATCAGGCAGTGAGTTTAAATGTCTGTAGAGAAGTCTCATCCAGTCAAGCACCTTTATGAAGTCATTGTCCCTGTATGAGTTAATCTGCCATGCGGAGGTGGCATTTTGTTGGAAGTATCTGAGTTGTACCTTTCCAGTATCTCTGTTCTCACTAACTTCATGTTTTCATATGTTTTGTGCAAAATATCTTCTTCTTCAATCTCTCAATCTCACATTGACTACAAGTCAGAAGCTTGGTATTTGTGTGCATTAAACCTGTAAAACCTTTTTATTGCTCTGATGTTTTCCTGCTGCTGTATGGTGAATGTGTGGGATGAATCAGTGATGGTGAGGAAGAACATTTCTTCTGGTGTCCTGATCCATTCCATATAGATACTTATTCCCTATATGGAAAATATGGTGTGCTAAATGTTTACAACACAGAGCAGTGATGTTCTCTACTGGATGTAACTGTGCATATGTGGTATTGTCTGTATGACAAAACAGAACAACACTATCTCTGTGATTGTTTCCTCCATCTTCATTGATAAGAAGAATTTTGAGAATGTCAAGTGGATACCCTGAAACGTATTTCATACATATTTTCAAATTTAAGCATTGTTATATATATTGTGTATATAACACTTAAATATTGTGCACATAAATATATGATTTACCTTTCCTTTGTTTCACACATAATAAAAATGGGATTCTTGCCCTAAACAAAATAATTGAATACATTCGCAGTGGTTTTAGTATCCTGGAAACTGGTATCCAGGGTCACTGCTAGCATAAGACCAACCAGGCAGATACGCTGAATGTCAGTGATGTGCAGAAAGACACACATGTTACGACTCTTCTTATATTTACATATACATATCCTCATTCAATACTAAGATCATTCGCACCACATCAATACCTTACAAGGCTTTGTTCGTCGTTGGTATTCATTAACAGGGAGATTGTAAAGGGGATGGGGCATCTGTTCTATTTCTCTTCATACTGTCACCACTCTGCACAGAAAACCAAAGATGGCAGATTCACCCATAGGGGCTGACAGTGGGAATCACTCACCAGTTCTTCAAAGGAAAAAGCACGAACAATGAATTGAACTCCTGGCCACTGTCCCAAAAGTGGCGTCCAACCACTCAAATTAAATGATCAAAAAACAGGGGAGCTGTCACACCCACCGGGAGAGTCGTGGAGCGGATGAAACCCAATTTGCAGCTGAACAGCACTCCCTTACTATCACGACCCTTAGCCCCTTAGTGACAAGACATTTTCACCTTGACTTTCCCTTGGTGACAATGGCTGTTTTGACATTTCTAGGGTGTTTGTGTTTAGCTGTAATTTTTTTCTTTCTCACATACCGTACCCACACAAATTATATGTTGTTTTTATCGTCATAAGAAGGGCTTTCATTAGATACAATTATGTTCATCATATCTTATAATTTACTACAAAAAAATCATAAAATATGATGAACAATTTTAAAAAACCCACTTTTTCTATCTTTGACCTAAAATATAATTTATACAAATAAAATCATTAAAAAAGACCCCATCTAAATAGTTTCTAAATGTTGTCCCGAGTTCAAAAATATGCAGTTTCCATATTTTTCAGTATTTTTTTGCGAGTTATGGGGCAAAAAACAAAAATAGTGTTTTTTGTTTTTTTCCTATATTGACCCCAACCTGAACCCAAAATTTAACCCTAACACTAAATTTAACCCCAACTCTAATCCTTATTATATCCCTTAATATTTTTTAATTTTAATTTAATTTTAACCCTATCCCTTATGCTAAAAAAATATTTAATTTTAACCCTATAGGCTAAAATAGCTATATAACCTGTTTTTAATTAATTAAATATGTATTTTAAATATTTTCCATTGCGATGCTACTTAACTACCACTAGGGGCAGTCAAGTAGCATATTCAGAGCGATGGAAATTAAGTTACTTTCACTTCCGAAGCTCAGACCGGCAGAGGGCATAGCCATATTGACAGAGCAGCATGCTCCGTCAATATGGCTCCCCACGATTGCTCCGTGGGGCGATCGTGGGTGCCCCAAAATAGAAATTTCAGTGCTGGCTATTGCCTCAACATCGAGGCAATAGACTAGCAACGTTAAAGCGGTTTTCGCGATCGTTGATCGCGAAAACCGCTTGATTCACCTCAGGACCTGCCAGGAACGTCCTTTGTCGTTAAGGGAGTTTCTCCCAGGACGTGCCTGACACGTCCTTTGTCGCGAAGGTGTTAAGAGCACCTGGAAGTGGAGACAGGGTCCCAAAGAGTCTGTGGTGGCGTGGATAAAAATAATAAGTTTCCAGAAAGCAGCAGCAGGAAAAGCAAACCAAAATGCAGTCTTGCAGCAGACAGAAGTAAACGATAAATCTGGAACTAGGTCAGGAAACAGGCTGTAGCAGCTGTCCAAGGAATCAGGAAGCAGGAACCGGGAACAGAAGCTGGAGCAGGAAAAGCAAACAAAAATGCAGTCTGCAGCAGACAGAAGTAAAGGCTTAATCTGGATCTAAGTCAGGAAGCAGGCTGTAGCAGTTGTCCAAGGAATCAGGGAGCAGGAACAGAAGCTGGAGCAGGAAGAGCAAACGAAAATGCAGTCTTGCAGCAGACAGAAGCAAAAAGCAAAATAACCAAGCACTGACTGGAAGGTGTGATGGGTTTAAATAGGTAGCTGGGATCACATGACCGGCCACCTCCCACCAGTAGGTGGGGCACACAGATGTTATATAAAGAGGTCAGGGACTCAGCGCCATCTTGTTTTGTTCCCTGGTCCCTGACCTGTTCCTCCTCAATGGATCAATCAGGAGCAGTGAGAGCTATGATTCTGCTGCGAGGGCGGCGTGTGCGCCCAGGGGCAGGTGAGTACCTAGCTGTGCCATGACAGGAGCACACCATAAAAATGAAATGCAGGGAGGCGCTCAAGGACTCATAGAGGATATTAAATTATAATAGATAAGAAAGGGTATGATAGACCCAGGCAGATACAACTATTCTGATAATCGAGAAGCTATGAGCAGTATGGTATTGTAGGAAAACTACAGTATAAAATAGCACCAAACAGGAGAAAAGGTGGTATAGGTGAAGAAACACATAAAACAAATGTATCAAATGAGTGCAAATAAAATAAATTAAATAGTCCTGTATTAATACACAATAAGCACTATACAAAGCAATGATAAAGGTTCTGTAAATATGTAAAACCTGTTTGTTTCAACAGAAAAACAAATAGGTAAGGAGTCAGATAATCTCACGTGTAGTCCCAGTTCAAAGATGGTGTAACAGGCGGCTGTTGGATGAACCGAAATAGCCAAATACGATGCTGGAGTCCGATGCCAGAAAAATCAATCTTGATCACTTGTAATTCCAAAAAGTTAATCTTCAAGATGAAGGCAATCATCTATCTTCCGCTCCAGCCGACGCCGGGCTGTCACACCCACTGGTACAGAGGAGGAAAAAGACGGAGCTGGCGTAGTTACATCACAAAACGTTATTGTTAATTAAAAAAATGCAAACTTACAAATAAGCATTGTCATATGCGTTTAAAAAAACGGTGAAACCACAATGTAGCCACAAGTAAGGAGTGCTCCGGGACACTCCTACTTTCAGTAGAGCCAGATGAATATGAACCACCAATAAGCCACTCACTACATGTTTTGTAGGTCTATGCTACTTCGTCGGGGGCTACTGAACTGGGACTCTTAGGAGTCTTAAATAGAGCTGCTAATTAAAGTGGCAGTGTAAGTGACATGCTTATCTCGTCTTACTATATTACTGCAAGATTATGCAGGAATATATACAAAAAGAATACAAAACATTAAGATAAAATATTAAGAAATTAAGAATCAAGCAATAAAACGTATATGATTACAATATTATGTGGCTGTATCCATAAAATGCAAATAAAATAAACACACCAAAATGTCCACAAAAACATCAATAGGAGACATAAATATGGTCAGTAGTGAAAAAATTATATGAAGCACCAGGGTACAGATACAATATTAATAAAAGAGCATCAGTTACACATAATCAAAATATTGTATAGAAATGTTATATAACAAAGTTAAAAATACAAAGCAATTACACAATATATAACATAATAAATGAGTAGTAAAAAATTCAGCACAAAGATGTAAAACGTATGAATGGAGAAATGCATTGCCTGTCTGATGCTGGTCTGGGAATCAAATGACCAAAGACACTGCTCTAAACAAAACAGGACAGTATCAGACATTACTCTGTAAGTTTTGTTAAATTATCTATGGCTAAACTGTCATGTATCAATTCAGTAAAGGAGGAGACAATAATGTATCAGACAATAAGTGTAAAAAAGATTCAGAGCCACAAGATGTGGATCAATAACTGCATGAAATAGTACAAAAGATTGCCTTTAAGGAAATAAGATACAAGACAACAGACAATGACAAAGCCATAAAGGATACCAACCGGTAGCCTACAAATTATGTGATCAAATTATAAGATACTGAGTTTAACTCGTCGTTTGAAATGCTATAGTGCTTATTTTGTATTAATATGGGACAATTTTATTCAATTTATTTTATTTGTAATAGTTGCTATTTTGATTCATCTTTTATATCTGTTGCCAGCGCTCATTTGATACATTTTTTTTTATGTGTTTCTTCAACTATACCACCTTTTCTCCTGATTGGTGCTATTTTATACTGTAGTTTTCCTCCAATGCCCTACTGCTCATAGCTTCTGATTATCAGAATAGTTGTATCTGCCTGGGTCTATCATACCCTTACTTATCTATTATTATTTAATATCCTATATGATTCCTTGAGTGCCTCTCTGTATACCATTTTTATGGTTTGATCCCCTCTTTTTAACACTGTAATTGCATGATGCTCACACCTGTTTGGTAGGCCTTATTTATATATGTATAATAATTGAGCCTATGACTAGCTTAGAGCACCAACATGTTTTCTTTTCCCTTTAAGAACACATGATGGAATGGCCTGCCATGGATAAGGCAGGGTTTACTTGTTACTGCACCTTCCTGATCACCCTTTTTTATCTGTACACTATAACACTTGGGAGAGTGCATTAGGGGTCTGCGTTCACGATGATAGCAAGTATTATCATTATTTTGCACGCATCCTTTTGCATATGCTTTATGCATTTTGACCCCCTCCAGCCTGTAGAATGTTCTATGATGTCCTAAAATACTGGGCTCAAATGCCCGTAGGGCGACAAAGAGCGTTCTCTATTTAACAGCTCATCAAAGCCACCCATGATAAGCTGTACTGAGTGGCCTCAGTCTGACAGGTGAAATGTAACCAACGTTTAAAAGTCAGCACCCATTACATCTAACCCTAATCAGATCTCTAGCTATGTGTCCCTGGATTGGTCAATGATCACACTCATTTGCTATTTTTTTTTCTTATTCACCTTCAATCTGTTTGTGGTAATTTGAGTTGTGTGAAAGATAACTGACAAATTCATGTAACTGTGTGCCACTCATTTGATAAACATTCCCTTGCTGTGCAGAAATCATAGCTCCTCAAAAGCCTATAACATCAAATGCAAAATGCAGTTTATAAGGCCTATGATCTTTGGGATAATGATTCTGCAAAGTTGAACTGCCTTGGTGGTTATATTGAGCTCACATGCTCAGCTGTGCTGAATCCTTTCTGAATTTAATATACATTATGTGGACATGTCAAAACAAACAGAGAAAATGTCAACCAAACAACATTCAGCAGACAGCTCACACTTCAGTAGATCACAGATAGTGGCACTTGATAGTTTGAAGCAATATGTCTGTATTTTACAACTGGTACTTGTACCCAATCTATCCTGCTACTGTTCAAATCCATTAAAATAAAGTAATATTTGCCAGTGGTTTTGAAATAAAGCATTGAAGACAAAATGTTCTAGAGATAATGGCATGCTGAAATCCCTCTGAGACAATTTTATATTTTGATTAAACCATTAAATGAGGTTAAATCAAGAACATTTGCACTAGGAAGAATATGTTGAGCAATATCCACTGTTATAGATCTAATCAATTAAGCAAGCTGGGCACAATGAAGCTTTGCAGCACTAAAAGAGTTTGTGGGAATAAGGTATAGTGTATGTAGCATTGAAATGCTTTTAAATTTAGCTACTTTAATGTGTCAGGGCTGCATAGGATAAAGTGACCACCTATGACTAAGCGTGGCAACACGAGAAACGCGTCAGGTGGTCCTCCCCCTGCTTTTTGACTTACCAGTCCGTGGATGTTATTCACCTCGTTTGTATCTACAGTTTTTATGATAATAAAGCACCTTATTTTCACCATCCCGGAGTGGAGTGCACACCTTCCTATTCCTTTTGTGTCTACATATCGCGTCTGATCAGCGCTGTGGAAGCACCCACCCTTCATGTGTTGGATTGTGTGGAGTGGAGCCGGATTGTGAGCTTTCTGTCTTTAAAACTGGAAGTTGGTCTACTACTTACTGATTCAGCCTTGTAGTATACTTTTTGATTTATGTTCCTGAATAAAATGGCGATATGGACCCAAATTTCGGGATTATTCTTGAACCAATCAGAAAAGCAACAAAGATAGTGATTTCTGAATTGATGTAATTGATTAATTAATTGACCTAGCAACTCAAGGGTCTAGTCAATAAAGAGAGAAATGCTGGGCACTGAGACTGGGATTTCAAACTTGAGGACAAAGTAGCTGAGTTGGAAAGATTCTCCCATTCAGCTTCACTGGAGAAGTTTTCCAACTCTGCTATATTGGCCTAAAGTTTGAAATTCTCATTGCAGTTCCTTGCGATTCTCATTTTGTTGAGTAGACCCATATGCCTTGAATGTTTGCACTCAAACTCTCAGTCAATACATTGTATAATTTTAACTTATTTCCTGTATTTTCATTTACCTTGTCATTTCTGTTTATAGATAACATCTTGAGTATACTGAGTAACATTACACATGCAAAGAGAAAGGAAAGTCCCTAAAAACTGCATTGTCACATTTTTATATCTATGTTCCATGTTTATTGCGATATATGTTAGTATTTGAGAAACATTAGCTTACCCTGTCACTATTAATTTCAGTCTTTTTTTTTCCAGATTGTTTTCAGCTGCCTTTTTTCCCAGATTGATTGCCAAGTCATTATGTTGTCATGATCATTTGACCTATTTTTTTCCTCCTTGCTTGCATTCCAAGGACAGGAATTTTGGTTAGTATGACCTTGCAACATAGTAAAAAAAAAAAGAAAAAGAGAGAGACAGGAGGGGAATCTGGATTTCACAGCATATGTTTAGTTGTAATATGTATAAAAGTTAGCAGGGGAAAAAAAGTGGTTAAAATACGCTTGTTGAAATCATAGGTGTGGTCCTTGACAAGGGTTAGGCATAACACGTAGTAGATTGTTCAGTATATACAATATGCATTTTTATATTGTAGATCTTTCCACACCATCGGGCCACCTGTGTTCTGTAGGTCACCCATGTATATAGTTGTGTGCCCTTTTATGGAGTGTTATTTGGTTTTGCACCATGTTCTGGATATTGATCCTCTACTCTTCCTATTATTCAAGATACTTTTACCAAAAGAAGTCTGATATCGAACACCCAGCTGGCTGTTTTAATATATTTTAGTCAATGCTTTCTTAAGTGCTCAAAACTCAAGGGAGGAATTCCACACGAGGTATACCTCATTCAAATATATTTACCATAGAAGAAAAATTCTGGAACCAAATGGAGTGTATTTAAGTTAAAGAACAATTCCCCATTGACAACATTTTGTTCTTCCTTACCTGCACCAAGTGCACTAAATAATTTCATGGATCAGCATGTGTATATAATGCTGCACACCTAAACTTATTTAGATGTTAAAATAAAATATGTGTAAATAAGTCATTATCAGACAGGAGTGATTTCAATGGCGTCGAACAGAAATGGGATTATTTAAAAGTTTTATTACTGAAGGCAATAGAAAATTGTATTAGACTTTTCCAATAAGAGCAAACAAGTGAAGCAACCACTATAGTACTCTGCAGAAATGGACAAAATTGCAAAAAAAAAAAACAACAAAGGCGAGCATTTAGTATTCATTAAAAAAAAACAGATCAAGGGATCTATAAAAAAGGCAGAAATATGCAAGACTATTTATTAAGGCTTCCATAGCCCACGTAATAGGAGAAACAAGCTAGGTCAGTAAAAAAAACAAAGCCCGTCAAGTGTGTTCATCCCACTTTCTTGTTGCTGTGCATATTTATTTACTGTTGGAATCACTGCTATTAAAATATTCAACTTTTTCACCATGGAACCTGGAGTGCCAGTGCTTTCTTTTTCTTCATTCAGTAAAAAGTTTGAGATGCATAAATTAAAAAAAGTATAGTAAAACAAGGATTAGTTAGATTAAAAACAAAAGAAGGAAGAACATAAAGGTCTAGATGGCTGCCTCAATGAATATTGTTCTGTTTTTACAGATGACAATAAAGACATTTGAAACATGCAAGGTTACAAAGCTAAAGGTTCTTCAATGCATCTGAATAGGAGCTACTTTGTCTTTAAGATTGAAATTTCCATCTAAATTCCCTGCAATTCCTTGCAAACTCTCGTTAATTGAGTAGACTCTCTAATATCACATGGGTTGCAAGATCAGAAACAACAAGTGTTTGCTAAACTAATAAATAAAGGTGGTGCAGTAGACATTGTTTATCTCGATTACAGCAAGGCTTTTGACACTGTCACACACAGAAGGCTTATCAATAGTGTTGAGCGAACTCGAACCGCACTGTTCCAGTTTGTACCGAACATTACGGTTTTTGGACGCCGGGGTTCGGCGATTTAATGGCGCATTTTGAAAGGCTGCAGGGCAGCCAATCAGAAAGCCCATAGCATTACATACATATACATTGTATGTAATGCTATGGACTTTCTATAAACCGAAAGTCTATAAACCGAATCTCTTTCGGTTTATAGACTTTCGGATTATAGAAAGCCCATAGCATTACATGCATTCTATAAAACAAAAGTATGTTCAATGGTAGTTAATGTTACGTTTGGCCAGTAAATGGCACTGTTATAATATGAATGGTTACATTCGTGTAACCTGAAGGTTAAAATGTATCTTTCAAAGTTACTTAATTATAGACGAAAGTCTATAAACCGAATCTCTTTCGGTTTATAGACTTTCGGATTATAGAAAGCCCATAGCATTACAAGCATTCTACAAAACTAAAGTCTATAAACCGAAAGAAATTCAGTTTACAGACTTTCGGTTTATAGAAAGCCCCTAGCATTACATACATATACATTGTATGTAATGCTATGGGCTTTCTATAAACCGAAAGTCTATAAACCGAATCTCTTTCAGTTTATAGACTTTCGGTTTATGGAATACATGTAATGCTATTGGTATTCTATAAACCGAAAGTCTATAAACAGAAAGAGATTTGATTTATAGAAAGCCAATAGCATTACATGTATTCCATAAACTGAAAGTTTATAGACTTTCGGTTTATGGAATACATGTAATGCTATTCGCTTTCTATAAACAGAAATAGAGTCCCCATTCATACGAATAGTATAATAGCATAGAATGTCTAACAATCGGGAAGGGGTTAATGATCTTTCAAGCTGTGTTGAGAACCATCTCACAGTGTTTGCTGATGATACAAAATTTGGTAAGGCAACCTTGATGTTTCTTCTTTACAGGAAGATCTGAACAGAGTGAGGGACTGGACAATCAAGTGGTAAATGACGTTCAGTAAAGACAAATGTAAAGTTATGCATTATGGGAAAAATAATAACAAAGCAACATATACTTTAAGAGGTATCTCTCTGGGAAAAACTACTAATGAAAAGGATTTAGGAATAATTGTAGATAACAGACATGGTAACAGTGTTCAATGCTAGTCAGCAGGTACAAGGGCCAATAAGATATTGGTATGTGTAAAATGGGGTATTGATTCATGGGAGGATAATATCATCTTGCTGTTTTACAAGTCAATGCTAATATCTCACCTTGAATATGTAGTGCATTTCTGGGCACCAGTTCTTAAAAAGTATATTTTAGAACTTGAAAAAGTGCAAAGGAGGACTACAAAATTAATAAGATGATTGGAAAATCTTAGTTATAAATATAAACTAAAAAAATGTGCATTTATATACGATAGAAAAAAGGCGTCTCAGAGGGGATATTATAAAAATACGTGCAATGGGCTAATATAAAGAGCTCTAAAGTGACCTGTTCATTAACAGAAACGTACAAAGAACAAGAGGTCATCCCCTGAGACTGAAAGAGCAAAGATTTCAGTAAAGGAAGGGATTCTGTACAGTAAGGACAATAAATATCTGGAACTCACTGCCAAAAGACGTGGTGCTATCAAATATAATAGATGCATTTAAATATGGTCTGGATGGTTTTTTTTTTTTTTTTTTTTTTTATAAAAACAGGACATGCAGGGCTATTAATAATAGAATAAGCTTTAATAATAGAGCTTTTTTTTCCTTATGTTTTTGGATTTTCCCTTCTTCTCTTTTGCCATCTTGTGCCCTTTTTATTCGCCATCGCTACATTGTTATCACATCCCTTGGTCATTCCCTCTACCCATCATGTGCTTCCAATTTTGTTTTACTTTAAAATGTTAAGATACAGGC
The DNA here is from genome assembly GCA_036172795.1 of Pelodytes ibericus. Taxonomy (NCBI): domain Eukaryota; kingdom Metazoa; phylum Chordata; class Amphibia; order Anura; family Pelodytidae; genus Pelodytes; species Pelodytes ibericus. Next base: position 51,498,529 of record CM069860.1, read on the forward strand.
CTTTAAAAAAAACTCAAACTGTTGGCCTTTCCACCCCTCACGAGTGTTGGTGCCTAACCTATTCTATTTATAAAAAGAAGAAAAAAACATATAAATACCCATGCAGTGGTTGAACGAATAAAAGAAACTATGTTATACTCCATCTGTTATTATTTGGAGATATTTAAGCCATTCTGAGGCACCAGATGCCATATATTTAAAATCTTAAAATTAAGCTTTTGAATATTTAAACAGTGAAGTTCCTTTTCAATATTTACCCATGAGGCTCTCAGCATTGTGGTATCCAATGGAACCTCCAATTCCCTTTCCCAACTTTCCCAAGCTGGGAGAAGAAAGGGTTGCTTCAAACTTTGCAAATAATCTGGCCATCTCCTTAGATGACCTTTCTCCAATTTGTTATTAAAGATACTACACAGGGCCAGCATTCCCCCTTTATCCTTCGGTTTGCGTAAATGAGATCTTAAATAATATGATATTCTAGCCATCGAGAAAGAATCCTTAAGGGATAATCCCAGGTATTCCATCATTTGATTGCCATTTAACAGATCTTACATTTTTAGTGTCCTTATGTTCCCCCAACTTGAAAGTCTTAAATTCTCGATATTTCCCTCAAGAGTCCTCAACTAAGCCACTTATCCTTCCCAAAGGTCTTAGTTCTAAATTCCTGCCAAATCGATAGTAAATCTCTTAATGTCTCTAGAGTTATATCCTTTTTAATTGTGTTTCTTTTTTCTTGGTGGAGCCACAGAAGGGATTCCAAGTCCGCTAACCCCACCAACTCTTGTTCGATTAAATACCAATCCTCATATTTTAAAGAATTTACCTGTATTTTATGCATATGTAGTAACATATTCATGAAGGCTTGGAAATGCCCTACCTTGTTTATATGCAAGTATAACCATTTTTACTCTTTGATCTGTCTGTGGATCACACTGAAATGTATTTTTATAACATGGACACTAGAGGGTAGTACGTACATTGCAATCTGAAAATCAAACAGATTTCTACATCTCCAGAGTTTCTGGTTATATTTTACCTATAGTTTGCTGCACATAGAAGAAAGGAAATACTGAACACAGCTCAACGAGCTGGCATATTGGGGGGTAAATTCAATGCCCTCCATTACTCCCTTTAACGGGTGCACTAAAATTACTACCGCACCCGGTAAAAAAGCCCTAACAAGGAAATTCACACTGAATTGAGCACAAAAGTGATTCAATAATGTCTGTCTCAAAGTATACTAAGTGATACTATTTTGACCTTTTATCGTAACAGGAAAAAGAGAGGTCTAATGTGCTAGGGGCTCATCAGAAATTACTTAACACTGCGAAAAAAATGCATGAATGGTGAAATTACCACATCATTTAACACATTATGTTAAATAAAATACAAATCACAAACATGAAAACACAAAAAAAAAAAAAAAATAACACTGGAGAGCAGAGGAGTGACTGTGTCCCACTCAGTCAAGCAGGGGGTAAGACTTACACAAACTCTGTCATTCAATTTGAGTTCAATTTTCCAGAAGGATCTGAAAATGTTACTAGAGAAAACCAGGATCAATAAGCTTAACCCTGACACTGAATTTGAAAATTGTCTGCCATCCAGATCCCACCTGAGGCACTATTGTGTGAACTAGACATTGAATCATTATATAGCAGCATACAACATATAGCAGCATACCACATGAGAAAGGAATTAAACACTGTGGTTATTTTTTAACACAAGAGGGACTGAGTCAGTTGCACACACCAGCTTTACACTGAAATTCATATCTTTCATGCTGACACATAATTTGTTCTTGTTTGAAAATAAGATCTTTTGACAGGTGAGTAGGACAGCAACATGCATCTTAGTTGATTGGAGAAGAACCATGACTTCGGTCACGGTTTAGAGCGAGCAAGTCAACTCAAAGGCTAACATGGGCCAAATAAACAAGGTTGAAGTTTATGTGGGCCACAAAAAAACAAAAACAAATTTTTATAGACACATAGGTTTATTTGGAACTGTGCCACACACGGGACCTCCATTCATTTTGCCACACATGGGATCCCCATTAATTATGCCACACATGGGATCCCCATTAATTATACCACACATGGAACTCCCATTAATTATGCCACACATAGTATCACCATTAATTATGCTATACATGGGACCCCCATTAATTATGCTACACATGGGAGCCCCATTAATTATGCTACACATGGGAGCCCCATTAATTATGCTACACATGGGAGCCCCATTAATTATACCACACATGGGATCCCCGCGAGGTGACGGCAGGTCACATTCATCTGTTGTACAATTATAACACACATATCACAAGCCTATCTAGACACATATCTCTCTCTCTCTCTAACTAGTTGCATTTATACTTTTATGAACCTTTTAATATTATATTGAACTATTTTCATATGTATTAATAAGGTTATTGAAAACTTTAATTTTGTTTTATTATTCCCTTCCTCTATACCCACATTGCACCTAAAGGACCATAGAGTACCCTCAGCACTTGCCACGCACCTATACTCACCCACAGCACTTGGCTTGCACTCATATTGCACCCACACTATTTGGCATGCGACAGTGTCAATTTGCCCCACAGAACATGCCACAATGTCACTTTCTCCCATAGTATATGTTATTTTGCCCCACAGGACACGCCGCATTATCACTTTATAATATGCCACAGTTTCTCCATTAAATATGCCACAATATTCCCATTATGTGTTAGTTCACAGCCAGGTGTTAGTTTGCACATTAATATGCCAGTGTTAGTTTGTCCATTTATATGCCAGTGTCAGTTTTTCCATTAATATGCCAGTGTTAGTTTGTTCATTAATATACCACAGCCAATTCGTCCATTAACCCCTTCGCGACCTTATGACGAGTTAACTCGTCATAAGAGCCGCAGCATTAGCGACCTTATGACGAGTTAACTCGTCATGCAGTCTAGCCGGCGGTGCGCTCCTTGTGCACCACCAGCCAGTCTGCAACGGGTCCAGGACTAAGCCTCGCACCCGAGGCAAAGCTCCTGGACCCGATCGGTGGATTTCCAGACATGTGATCGCGGTGATAACGTGATCACCGCGATAACATGCAAGTTAGATGCAAAGTCAATGTGTTCACACACTGACTTTGCCTCTAATTCACACTCAGTGCTTCACGTTCTTATAGTGAAGCACAGAGACTGACCTGTAAGTATAAATAAATAAACGTTGTATGATGGGGGGAAAATTAACCCTTTCATTGCTGATCACAGTTTGTAACTGTGATCAGTTTCCTTCCACTTTATGGCCCTCATTTAGTTTTTTTTTTTACAATTTGTTTTTCTTTTTGCAATTTATAAAGTTTTTTAATAAATACATGTAATTGTAATATATTTATTTAACCCCTTAACGACAGATGACGTGCCAGGCACGTCACGGCAAATCGAGGACTTGCCGACAGGTGACGTGCCTGGCACGTCATGCACTAAACTGAGTAAAGAAAGCGACCAGCGGTCGCTTTCTTTACTCTAACGGTGTTGCTACAATGCCTCTAGGTAGAGGCATTGTGCAACACCCCCCAAATGTGCAGGGGCGCGCTACGATCACTCCACGGAGTGATCGTAGCAGCCATTTAAAAATGGCTGCGCCCGCTGCACACATGTGCTTAGAAAGCGAACGATCGTTCGCTTTCTAAGCATCTCCGGTGTTGTTAAAGTGCCTTGCCAGCGAGGCACTTAACAACACCGTTCTGCTCCCCAGAGCCGATGGTGGTCGCTCTCCTGAGCGACCCCATCGGCTCAGTAGAAGGGAACGCTGCCTATACAGGCAGCGCTTCCCTTCTAATGGCAAGAGCATCGGAAGTGAAAGTATTTCACTTCCGATGCTCTAGGGGGAGCCAATCGATGCCGGCACAACAGATCTATGTGATCTGTGTGCAGGCATGTATGGTAAGTGCTCTGATGAGCACTTATCATACTGTCAAAGGCAATATTAGCAAATATTGCCTTTGACAAGTATTGATCTGCCTCCCTCACCTTACTAGTTATAGTAAGGGAGAGAGACAGATCAGATAAAGTAAAAAAATAAAATAAAATAATAAAACAAATATTTAATAAAATTTTAAACACCAAGGGCTTTTATAAAAGCCATTTAACCCCTTCCCTGCCATTGATCGCTGTGTACGCAGTGATCATACACAGCAGCACATTTTTTGCTGTCTGTGCATTTTTTAGGGGTTAATTTTTTTTACTGTAATTCATTACAGTATAAAAAAAAGCTCTTTTAAGAGAGATTAACCCCTTTCTTGCTGTAGATCACTGCCTAAGCAGAGATCTGACGCAAATGCAGCAATCTTGCTGCAGAAGCATTTTTAATTTTTTTAAAACTTTTTTATTACACCCGTCACGTGTTAATTATACCCGCTAGGGGACTACGTTTAACGTAATTTTTTTTTTAAATAAGAGCTATTAACCCCTTCCTTGCCGTATATCACTTCCTAAGCAGCACATATGGTCACTGCCTAAGCAGTGCATATGGTCACTGCCTAAGCAGCGCATATGGAGCAATCTAGTCGCAGAAGGATTTTTTTTTTGCTATCAGCATTTTTTTTGTCAGACTCGCTAGGGGTTAATTATACCCACTAGGGGATTACGTGTATTCCTTTTGAAGCTGTCTGAACACGTGTATAGCGATCAGTAACAGCCGATCAGTGGCAAAGGTGGTTTGGTGATTTCTCAGATGAGCATCACCATTCGTCTGGTTCGATCAATATTGGTAAATATTGTTCTGACCCATATGGATCTGCCTCCCTCTCCTCACTTGAGTTTTAGTGAGGGAAAGAGACAGATCTGTATAACATAATTTTTTAATTGTAATAAATTAAATAAAATGTTAAAAAAATTGTGAGTCCCAAGGGCTTTTATAAAAGCCATACCCTTTGTATAGTGTAGTGTATTAACCCCTTCCCTGCCACTGATCACTGCACAGCAGAAATTTTTTTCTTGTCTGTGCATTTTTAGGGGTTAATTTTTTTGTACAGTACTACAAAGGCTCTTATAAGAGCTATTAACCCCTTCCTTGCTCTACATGTTCAAATTCCAAGTTTGAAAATCAAAAAGCGCACCTCTCAAATGTAGCCTTTCAACACCCAACAAAGCTGACAAAGCTATGCATGGGTGGTATCCCTGTGCTCGGGAGATGTTGCTGAACATATATTGTGGTATTGTTTGTCAGTGACACATACCGAAATATGTGAATTTGTGTCTAAAGTACAATGTATGTGGGAAAAAATACACAATAAAATGACTACCACACACTTTGACAAAGGCTGGTGGTAGAATTGGTGCATGGAAAGTGTTAAAATAACACCATTTAAAATAGCCTAGGGTGTCTACTTTTACAAAATATATACTTTTTGGGGTAAAATACACTGTCCTACTTTAAAAAAAAGTCCCAAATGAAATATGGGCTCAGGCTGGCTACACGTCAATATTCCAAGTTGAAAATGCGCACCTTCACAATGTGGCCCTTTTAGCCCCCAAACAACCCAACAAACCTATGCATGGGTGGTATCCCTGTACTCAAGAGATGTTGCTGAACACTTATTGGGGTGTTATTTGGCAGTGACACATACCAAAATCTGTAAATTCATGTCTGAAGTACAAGGTTTGTGAAAAAAAAAACACAAAAAAATGACTACCACAAACTTTGACAAAGGCTGGTGGTAGAATTAGTGCATGGAAAGTGTAAAAATACCACCATTTGAGATAGCCTAGGGTGTCTACTTTAAAAAAATATATGGGTTGATGTGGTAAAATACACTGGCTGGTTTCAAATATGTCCCAAATGGGACATGGGTGCAGGCTGTCTGCATGTCAAAATTTCAAATTGGAAAACCAAAAACTTCACCTCCCAAATTTGGCCTTTTACCCCCCAAACAATCCAACAAACCTATGCATGGGGGGTATCCCTGTACTCAAGAGATGTTTCTGAACACTTATTGGGGTGTTATTTGGCAGTGACACATACCAAAATCTGTAAATTTATGTCTGAAGTACAAGGTTTGTGAAAAAAAAACACAAAAAAATTACTACCACAAACTTTGACAAAGGCTGGTGGTAGAAATAGTGCATGGAAAGTGTTAAAATACCACCATTTGAGATAGCCTAGGGTGTCTACTTTTAAAAAATATATGGGTTGATGGGGTAAAATACACTGGCTGGTTTCAAATATGTCCCAAATGGGACATGGGTGCAGGCTGTCTGCATGTAAAAATTTCAAGTTGGAAAACAAAAAACTGCACCTCACAAATTTGGCATTTTAGCCCCCAAACAACCCAACAAACCTATGCATGGGTGGTATCCCTGTACTCAGGAGAAATAGTAGAATCTATTTAGCATGTTTTTTCGTTCGCTATTGTCGATGAGGAGAAGTTGTTTCAAATAAAAACAAAGAAATTTGTGTATTTTTTTTTTTTTTACCATATTTTATTATTTTTTTTTAATAATATGATAAGATATGATCAAAAATATGGCATCCATAGAAAGCCCTTTTTGTCCCGATAAAAACAATATATAATATGTGTGGGTACAGCAAATGACGAAGAAGAAAATTACTGCTAAACACAAACAGCACAGAAATGTTAAAATAGCCATTGTCCAGAAAGGACAAAAATGTTTCAAAGGCTCTGTCCTTAAGGGGTTAATGAAATTTAACCCCTGCATGCCTTTTGCATGATTTTTATGGATCTGACATCGCACTCTTCAGAGTTTTTTTTTATGTCTTTTTTGTTTAGGGGGGTTTGGGAACCAATATTTTTCTTGTA